>LR991060.1:21746016-22946373 GCA_905163555.1 Notocelia uddmanniana
GTCAGCAATCAGTATCAACTGCCAGTTGAGTCAGTACCGCTTTTTACTGCGCCCCTTGGCGCAGGATGCGCGGAAGCCGGGCGGTACGAATGCAGTAACTGTCCCGCTTCGGCACATGATATTGCTACTGCGAAAACGTAATACTGTCAGTATCTCTTCGAGTGAGGAAATCTCTGCCACATCAGTAAGCTCACGTCAAAGAGCAAAATACGTACATTACCACTAAATATTACTTATATCGATCCCGCCCGGCCAAGTCCGGACGTCGCCTTAGTTGGGCTGGGTTAAGTTAAATATTTATGGAATTTGTATGAAGCACTAATAGAAATAGTTCAATAGTATCAGTCTAGTCGGAGGTGACCTCAGCACGCATTGTTTACGCCCTTGACGGAATTTCCAACATGAATTCTCGCTCTGCCACGCTGCTGTATAAAAATGCCGAGTGTACGCATAACCATAGATAAATAGGTACCGACCGATGGTATAGCATATAGGTATACATGGTCAAGTAACCAAGGCTAAGTAATCACAATCAGAGGGATTAAGTGTTCAACAGAAAACTCGCATTTTAGGGGCCATGCAAAACATCGAGTTTATTTATACTGGAGAATACCGTACCTAACCTTCCTGGCCGCTCAGACTAATATTATCTCCTGTAATATACGTTCCTTCTAGTGATGCGCCGAATACGGGGTTCATCATACAATATGAACATACAACCGAATCTATTCGGTCCAGCTTTTGCTAAACTGAATATTGTGCGAATTATTCGGTTTGACCACGTAATGCCTCCATCAAAAACTCGTGTTCATTATCAAAGTGAAATGTGGATAATAGAGTAAGTTGAATAACAATAATAATGCGTAATTAATAATAATTTCGCAAGGCATGTAGCAACTAGAAAAAAAGAAAAAACTTAAAATTGTTCGATAAATATTCGACTGTTGAACGGAAGAATATTGGCGAATATAACAAGTTAACAACCGAATATTTGGCGCATTTCAATTCCTTCTATATTCTTATTGTAACATATAAGTCCATAGCGTCCATGATAAATATTTACAAACGACCAAATCGTGTCGTTGTATAAGTTACGCTAGAGTAATCAATAAATTGCCTTACTCGACTTCCTGAATAAAAGTCAAATAAATTCTGTTTGAGATAACCGAAAAGGTTGTGGCGTTCAGGACGATTGCACGAGCCATTTCTGGCCTGTAGCCAACAAACTATATAAACTTTATACTTACAAATTCACTTCACAAACTTCTATTTAACAACGACTAAAGCTCGTTAGAACAGTTAACAGTAGGTATGTAGATTCTGACCATAGTAAATCGGAATGTGTACGAGTACATTACCATAACTTCAATTGGTATTGGTAATTTGGTACAAGACTTTGCACTTTGCAATATCGTAGTATATAAATTAGAAAACGGAATTAAAACGTCGATTGCAAAACGAAGCGAGAATCCCTATCCCTACTTAAAAAGCAGTCAGCCTGAAAATCCTATTAAGTTTAATACAGCTCGCAGGTAAAGTACTTAGCTTCCATATAAATAGGACTAATACATATAACCCATAGGTATTGCCTACATAAAGTAAAAGCATGCGTGGGTGGGATTCCATGGATGATATATGTAGGTACGTTTTAATAATACATTTAGTACTCAATATAGGTATTATATGCTGATTAGTATCAATGCCTGGAATAAGTACGTTTATACACACAATATTGTGTAATGTTTACCAATGTAATGTAACTTATAATATTGTTGAAAAACAAATTTACTGCTTAATAGCGTTGAAGTTGCCTACCTACCGATGATCGATACTACCGAGCATAAATAATAATAAAACTAATAAAAAATACTGTTTTCTGTTTTTTTTTTTTGGTGTACACACACAATTACCAAGCTGCATGCCAAATTTCAGCTTTCTAGGTCACCTGGAAGTGGGTTAGGTTTTTGATTACTAGTCAGTCAGTCAGTCAGTAGTAAAAATGCCGTTTTTTGGAATTTAATATCTCTATAACTATTAAACATATATTTATGAAATTTGAGGTTCTAGTTGTTCTAAAGGATCTTAATACATGTACCAAATTTCATTTTTTATGTTAGATAGATTTGGAGTTATTGGGGGGTCAAAAGTGGCTCCAAACGGTTCGTGTAAAATAACACACGGCTGCTCTCCGCCAGTTCCTGGGGTGAACTTGGCTGGACACGCTGCCGCGTGTCTAGATAGTAACTCGTACATTCTTAAAAAGAACCATTTGGCGAAGATTGACAAAACCATAAATGTGAAAATGGGAGCCAAGTTCAATATTAAGAATATGAGATGCTTGGTGGTCGTCTTTACCGATAAAAAAAGAGATCTAAATGGGTGCCAAGTTCCGTAGATTCTCTGAAATGGTGCCAAGTCCGGCACCACATTGTTTACAGTAAAACTCATTTACTGCGGCTTAATGCATTTTGAGCCTTAACTTGGCAGTTTTCTATGCATTATGTTATAATACCATAAAAGCTGTTGGATATTTAAGAAAACTGCCAAGTTAAGGCTCAAAATGCATTAAGCCGCAGTAAATGAGTTTTACTGTAAACAATGTAGTGCCGGACTTGGCACCGTTTCAGAGAATCTACGCAACTTAGCACCCATTTAGATCTCAATTCTTTTGTCGGTGAAGACGACAACCAAGCATCGCATATTCTTAATATTGAGGTTGGCTCCCATTTTCACATTTATGTTTTTGCTGGGATTGTGGTTACCGAAACACTCAAACATATTTGCTCATGCATCGGAGAGCTATGGCAGCCCTAACAGGTAACGAACCTGCTAAATAATTATTACCGCTATAAAGGAATATGAGCACAGGCATACTCGCCATCTAAGTTTTATGAGAACCTAATGTAGCGTACGCCGGAGCAGTTACCTAAACATACACCAAGTAACATAGAAAAGAATCTGACTTTTATGAGCGCACGTGCTGGAGTTCTTTTATATGGATACCGATGGGTGTATCGTAAACCTACCATACTTATAATAAAGACGAAAATCAACATGTAGGCTAAACGGTTAAGCCGGGAAAAGGTATACGGGTAAATACATACTTTAGCTCATAGTAGATTTGTGTTTCATCAATAGTTCATACAATAGAGCGAATTAGGGATTATTTTTGCTTGAACGCTATAAGCAAGCAGTATGTATCTAAGTATTTATCTATCTCTATAAGTATGTATATGTAGGTATATCGTCGCCAAGTACAAACAAGCTTTGCTTAGTTTGGGTCTAGGTGGATTTGTGTAAGATTGTCTACAAATGTTTATTTAAAACAACAAATGTCCTGGAGAACTCTATGTTCACGTATAATATTCTAAAGTGACATTTTGTAGTCACAAACTCAGCTCGATAGAAACTAATAAATAATAATAGTTGCCCTAAATTTTAAAGGTAGAAGATATGAATAAATGGTAACTTTCATAACATCAGTGAAGCTATTTTTCGCATGAAGGCTCCTAAAGTATAACAGACAGAGAGTTCACCTCTGGAAATAGAGTCGACTTTATATAAAACCGACATACTTATAGCTAAACTGGGGGATGACGATTTGAAGATAAGCTGAAGGCTTGGCAGAGCTCGGTTCGGGCGCACCGCCGAAGTGCAGGCTTATTGATCCGTAAACGTCTCCAGTCTCCAATATAGCATAGCCTACTCTACTCATATGGAAATATATATCCTCTTTTGCCCACCCTATGCCTATACCCCGGAGCGTCGGTCCCTCTATTTGTTCTTTGCTACGGCTTTGCTTGCTGGGTGGGATGTAATAATTCTGGATTAAACCACAAACCTATCTAGATGAGAGTATCCAGTAAAACTTAATAACTACGCTATTCATCTCTACCTCTTTTTTACGCTAACGATTATATCACTTTAAATAAAGGGATAAAATACTTCCGATTTTGCCAGCTGTTATATTTTGCTGGTTGAACTTACAGGATTATATTATATTTAATTGAAGCTTGACAATGTGCATAAGGTTTCACAGGGTGCATGTAATAGATAGCCCATTTGTAAAACTGACACTTTCGAGCATAATTTAACAACTAGGTGTTCTAACTAGGTACAGTCAGCCACAAATTTACTACCATTTTTCGATTCTATTATTTAAACATTAAGGGTCAAAAGTGGTACACCAATTTCTTGCCTTACTGTACTTTGCAGAAGCAACGCCGTGGGTAAAGCCATGTAGTGCACTAATAGCCTTTATGAGGCATTTAATATCGCTTTTAACGGTCCATTATCCTATTAATGTTATCTAAAACTATTCACTAGTCAATGGGATGACATTATTTACAGCGGTGGGGTTAGCAAAATACCTTAATTTAATTATACTTGTGCCTCGTACTGTTTTAGTCACGTAAAGGAATTACTTGCGTTGCGTAGTTATTTCGGTAACGTTTGTAAGGTCAGATGGGATGGCAGTTGCTTTCGTAAAAAGTAGTCCCTAAGCCTAAGCCAATTCTTGAGATTAGGTAGTGGACCCCGGGGATCCTTCTGCAACTTTACTGACGCTAGGATGATGATAAATTCAAAATAATATGAAATGCGTATAACTTCTTAAATTTAAAAATGAATATCTTGCAAGTTTAAATCAGTTTGCGCCAGTGGTATTTCTAGTAGTGAATCTAACTTTCAGTGCCAATTTTAGTAGTTGTAGTTTTAAAGACGGGGAATATGTGATATTTCTGTGATATAGCTTGATGTTAGTTGTAATATGCATAAAAAAACTTATTTTTAATCCTCGGGGTGACTACAGGATTCTCTCCCCGCCTCGTTCGTGACGCAACAAATAGCAGAGCCTAAAATTAATCTCTGTAAGTGCAAATATTTATTCTTCTCTTCTGAAACCAGTGAATAAACGAAGTGAACACATATACACAGTATCTACAGATAAAGAACTATGCATAGGTATCATGCTACCTTTATTGAATTTGTCTGCTCTGGGAGCGCGCGTGAAATTCAGGCAGTTCAATCACGTTTCCATTGATATTACTCGAACGCGGGGAAACATTTACCTCAGTTTGCATAACTTTGCTTTATTTTATATTGCTTTGATGCTTACCCTTGTACCTAAGCAAGTTTGGTGGTGGTATATTGGTTTATCCACAATTATAGAGTAACATTAATCTTCAACTGTACTGTACATATGCCTCTCTACTAGTCTCTAGTGTGATTAATTGATTTTACGCTCACATCTCACGAATCGAAAGCATTATACTTAGGCGCAAAACACATTTAAACAGTGTCTACCTGTGAGCATTCATTTTAAGATCGATTTTACTGTACAAAAATTTACAGAATCCAAAATCAATATTGTCACCATTTCGCTTACCTATACCATCTCCTAATATTATAACCGTGAGTCCTGAATGAGACAGTGAACCCTATTTTTATTGCTTACTATCCCAAAAATATGTTTTGAGATTCACATCATGCTGTCCGTATAAAAGTCTCGATGACATCGAGTAATGGGGTTCTTGGTCAGACCCGTATCGGTTTCAACCGCATGCTAATTGGTTTACACGTAATTATACGGTTTGTGCCTTTCGATGGTTTATTTAACAGATGCAACCAGGAAAGTGTGTGAAGGACCAATTTGTTTTGCGGCCGACAGGTGCGTCAGCGCTGGAGGAAAATAACAATCAAGATCGCATCGGCGAACGAAGAATATCCTGTTTGGGGTTTAGGATAATGATCGGCTTAAATCGTGAATACGGGACGATTCTGTCCTAAAATACCAAGACTAACAGCAACTATATGTATTATGACGTACGTTGTCATAGCTACCTTCGTGCTTTACACTAAGGTGCATATTTAATCTCGTATATGGAAAATGAGTTGGCGTGTAGGCGTCAATATCGGACATGAAAAATACAGGTGTCCGAACGGAAAACAATACGAATGTTTTAAATTTAGATATGTTCCGTACTTACGATTTCACGCCGTTAAATAAATGCATGTTATTTCATATTTTGATAAGATCTTATGTAAAACTGGCTGTATTTACGAAAACAAGTGTATTTTTGTAGCTAAAACCTGTCTTACGCCTGTTTACTACTATAATGGACAGTGGCTCATATATCTCATGTATTATGTGACATCAATATTTACGTGATATTGTTGAGAAAGATAACTAAATATTAGGCGTAGGTATTAGGATGGATTCAATAAAAAACACTAAGAACAAACATCAACATAAACGTACTTAGTTATAGTCTCCTTATATTACCTATAATGGATTGGGATCCGATAATATCAATTACAAGTGTAACGGATGAAATCACCCCACACATTTTTTGTCTTTGTATCGTGCACTTGACTTTTCATTCACCATGGTTTTCGCTTTGTAATAGGAGATGCTTCGGGAAAAGCAACATCACTTGGAACGGCTGATGCGTGAGCGGGAGCTAGAGCGGACAGAGGTGGCCAAAGTGTCACTGCAGGCCAACCGCGCAGAAACCGCGCTGGAACAGCTCAAGAAGGAAGCCGCACAGGTAAACATGTGTAGGACTACCAGAACTGGTCGCAAGACGATCAACACACCGTCAACGTCATAGTAACAGGAAATGCTGCGAGAGCAGTATCACTTGGAGCGGCTGATGCGTGAGCGGGAGCTAGAGCGGACAGAAGCAGACAAAGTGTTACTGCAGGCCTACCGCGCAGTAACCTCGCTAGAACAGCTCAAGAAGGGAGCCACACAGGTACGAAACACTTGTAGAACTAGCAGAACTGTCTATAGTAACTGGAAATGCTGTGAGAGCAGAATCTCTTGGAGCGACTGCTACGGGAGTGGGTGCTAGAGTGGACAGAGGGTGGTCATCGCAGTATGGTAACCACTTTGATATGCATCGCAGGATTTGGTAACTTCATGGTGACCACTATCTGTATAACTGGAGGCCTTTACCGCTTTGCAACTGCTTGTGACATTCACTTCGCCGCTGCTTAAGCTGATAAAGCTGGTCATCTGTTATGTGTGTTTTTATCTTTTATGATTACAGGCGAGCAGTGAAAACGGCAAGCTGAAGGCAGAGCTGGACCGGTTGACGCAGCAGCTAGAAGACGAGAAGCAGAAAGTAGAGGACCTGCTGTTCAAACACGAGGAGGAGAACATTAACAGAGAGGATTACAACGTAACTATCCATACTAATATTATAAATACGGAATTATCTCTGTCTGTCGTGTAATTTGGTAGAGATAGTTCGATGTCCAGAGAAGGACATAGGATTCTTATCCCGAAATTGATCTCTTTACTTTAAGGGGTGAATTGGGCGGCGGAAGTTTGTATGGAGGTAAGTAAGTAAGTCGTGGGCAGAAGCTTGTAACTACATACCAATTACCTTCCATCTACTTCTTATTATCGATATGTGTAGGTACCGCACGGTACTACTGATCTTACAAATCTCTTATTTAGTAGCAAAAAAGTACAAAAATGTGTAAAAATCAGGTAAAAATAAAAATCCATCAAATAGCCACACAATTTCTGATTGTTTCATCCTAGTCGAGTTATAAATATCCTTTTTGGGTTTTAATTGTTGTTATTATAGACTGGTACGAATTATTCACCGCAAGACTGCCGCTGAACTGAATTATTATTATTAGACGATTTGTTTTAACCGGTGATCGTTATTTGTTTCAGAAATACAAGGATGCTATGGAGGTAAGAACAATTAGGTGTAACTATAAGTCGACTGGCGGATTTGCTGTCTCGGCTTGGCCGCCCTAGCCCGGCCATGTAGTGAATGGGCATTTTAAGAGATAATTTTATTATGCCCAATTAGCGTGAGTTGTTAGTAAAAAAAGTAAGCCAGTTTGTTGACGGTAATCATTAATCTAGCATTCAATTTATATGAAAACTTATTTATACATACTAAATATCATATTTTGATCATTTTTATGCGTTGTTATAAATCAATATCGCGAAAATAGTTAATTTCCATGCTTCATTATCGTCACAACACTGACACAGTGGTCAACTTTTTTAACAACTCACCCTAATTGGGTACACTTATTTCTGAAAATCCCGAGCCAACTGGGCCTTCGCCTTTAATTTGGCAAGAAATAGAGAATGTCCCTGATTCAAGCCTCGGTGACGCTGAATAGTCATACTCATACTGGCCAGGAAAAAAATACAAAAAGACTGTCAAAAAGTGTGGGACACACACTGGACATACAGGGGACATTGCCAAATGAAGGGTTAAGGCAAATCCGCCACTGCAATCCTCAAATCCAGATTACACTTATCCAGTAGCCGGCACTAATTAGGCGGGCAGGCGGCACGCGGCAGTGCTGGACTGGGACTGTTGCGTTTAATTGAACCCAGTCACGCTGACTGGACGGCAACGAAAATATATTTTACAGTACATATGGTGCTTGATTACCGCACGAGTGCGATAATCAGCAGATTACGTGCATATGTCGAAATTTTAAAGAGCCCTAATTACTGTGAAACGTTGTAAGATACTCGTGCGATCAGGTAATTCACAACTAGTGTCGATTTAAAACACTCCCATTCGGTCGTGTTTTAATTTATCACCACTTGTTGCGAGTTTCCTGTTTCCTGCACTTGTATCGTAATGTAAAAGGTACATATGGTGCTTGATTACCGCACGAGTGCGATAATCAGCAGATTACGTGCATATGTCGAAACTTTAAAGAGCCATATTTACTGTAAAACGTTGTAAGATACACGTGCGAACAGGTAATTCGCAACTCGTGTCGATTTAAAACACTCCCTTCGGTAGTGTTTTAATTTATCACCACTCGTTGCGAATTTCCTGTTATCTACACTTGTATCGTAATGTACTAATAATGGCGCCAGTACTCAGCGAGACTGGCGCTAGCAACTGAATAAGTCTCATCTAGCCTTAACTGAGACGGTGCAAGAGCAAGTAGCAGCTCCGTCTGTCCTCTTGCCGCTGTCTGGTCACAGGCACACTATTTAACCTTAGACATGTAAATTACGTATACCAACTTGAAAATGTTTTCGTTATTACGGCGGTAAAATATTTTAACATCGATGCCATTTCATGTTCATGTGTTATCAGGATATTATTGACGGCAGTTGTATTTTATATTACTTCTAGTTAAAACTACGATGAAACGCATTGAGTATTTAATTAAAACATTCAGGCAGAGAAATTCGCCCGCGACCAACGCATCCGCGAATTGGAGGCGGAGGTGGCGCTACAGGCGGCGCGCGCCGACGCCGCCGCCGCCACGCTGCGCGCCGGCGACCAGCAGCGTGCAACCGAGCTTGCGGCGCTCGCCGACCAGCACCGCGAGGAGCTCGCCGCCGCGCACAGTGAGTAGCCGTCCTTACACCTGTACTCACGCACACGCGACTTGGAGGCGGAGGTGGCGCTACAGGCGGCGCGCGCCGACGCCGCCGCCGCCACGCTGCGCGCCGGCGACCAGCAGCGTGCAACCGAGCTTGCGGCGCTCGCCGACCAGCACCGCGAGGAGCTCGCCGCCGCGCACAGTGAGTAGCCGTCCTTACACCTGTACTCACGCACACGCGACTTGGAGGCGGAGGTGGCGCTACAGGCGGCGCGCGCCGACGCCGCCGCCGCCACGCTGCGCGCCGGCGACCAGCAGCGTGCAACCGAGCTTGCGGCGCTCGCCGACCAGCACCGCGAGGAGCTCGCCGCCGCGCACAGTGAGTAGCCGTCCTTACACCTGTACTCACGCACACGCGACTTGGAGGCGGAGGTGGCGCTACAGGCGGCGCGCGCCGACGCCGCCGCCGCCACGCTGCGCGCCGGCGACCAGCAGCGTGCAACCGAGCTTGCGGCGCTCGCCGACCAGCACCGCGAGGAGCTCGCCGCCGCGCACAGTGAGTAGCCGTCCTTACACCTGTACTCACGCACACGCGACTTGGAGGCGGAGGTGGCGCTACAGGCGGTACAGCTGCATGTCAGCAACCAGCAGCGCGCGCTGCTCCGCGAGGTGCTTGCTGCCGCGCACAATAGATAGATAAACACTTTATTCGTTTCCACAACACAATGTGTCCTTCAAGGCGTATGTCCCTCAGACAAAACTAACAAGCGTCAAGGTATAGCTGCTTTAACTAAACGACGCATGTAATTGGACCAGATCTTCCTATATAAATTAAATTTTAAATAATTATATTGACACATCTCCTCTTCTTGAAAAGGTTTTTCTTAAATGGCCCCGCCGTATTCCCCCTCGCCACTCCTTAACATTCCATACCAGCCTTTGCCATTCCAACTCTGCTAAGAAGTTTCTTTAGAAGAGCTTGTCATGACTATAATATAATTTATGGATCTATGTATTCTGAAAATAAACATTTTTTCTTATCATACTAATTTTATCAACTTAGTTATTTTTCATCGTCTCTTAACAAATACAGTGGAGCTCTGCGCAGCTTAATTTTCTCTTAGCATTACCAAAAAGTCTGACTTGTTTAGCAAATTCATATTGCACACACATTTCATTTTTGCATTTAGTAGTTAACTACAATTCGTAACTAAAATAGGTACTGTATAACTTTTAACTTTAAGTTTAGCGGATCTTTCCCGTATTTATGTTATAGAAATAGTTACGCGCGAGCATAATAGGCATGCTTGCATTACTTACCCACCCTGCTTCGATATTTCTATGAATTTTGTTACTTAGATAAATTAAACTACAGGTTTATTAGCACGTCACATAAGTACTTTTTTCCTCTGCATGTGACCGTTTATTTCCTAAATAAAGAAAAGAAAAAAAAACAATGTGGTAACGAATAATGTTACTCACAACAGAAGGCAACTCAGTGACTGTGCTAACACCGCATTAAAAAGTTGGTGGGCGAGGCACATAGAGCTCCACTATTTGTTTTATTCTCACAGTTCGCTGCGTATAGCGAGTCTTATATAAATCTTCTTGGAGCCGTGCAGCTGCTATATGCCCATTTTGTTATTTTATTAATTTTACTCGACAACAATTAATTTTATAAAGAAATAAAGGTATTTTTTAAACTGTATTCTAATACATAATGATCAGTGATCGTAACTTTTGTAGCATTTTCGGTGCAGCGCAGTGGTGTTAACGGTATTGGGATAAATGATTTAAATTCCCACTCCTTTAACACCACTACGCTGCACCGAAATACTACAAAAGTTACGATCACTGATAATGATATATGCCACGGCCGCTGAAATTACGTCGGCTACGCCTAGATAATGATTAATGACACTACGAGACACGCAAATTTTCTTCAGGGATGCTCATTCTTCTCTTCCAGTGGATCATTTATAACAAATATTTTTTTAATGGAATTTACAGCAGGTTTTTAGGGCTAAATTATGCATTCATAAAAGTTAAATTTGACTTTATAAAGTAATAATCAGGAGTAGGTACTTATGTAGCCTCCAAGAAAACTGCAATTTTTAACTGATAAGAGATATTTCTTTACTTTAGCAGGTTTCGTACGAATTTTAATTTTGTGCCGGCGGCGTTCTTTATAATCTTCTCAAAAAACCAGTTATTATGACAAAAATACGTGCGAAATAAACTTTGACAAGTGATTCCAATTGTCCATCTAGTAAATGGATAATTTTGTGGTTTAATTTAAGCATCTCGTGGTCAAAACTGAAGGTAAAGGCTACCCCATACATAACTCCCTATCACATCGTACACCTGGCAAGGTGACCAGATTGCGGTACATTCTGTGCAGTAGCCGAAACATCTATCGACATTTTGGTGTAAAATTTGTCGTTCCGCCGCCTTAAATTTCATTCGACCATAGACATTATCTTGTCAGTAAACAAGGCCATTTTCATTTCGTGCCGGCACCTATGAGTGACCGCCACATTTAAAGGCTTAAAACTAAAATATAGAAGAAAATTTTAAATAAACTACATTTACCTTTGACAACTACAGTATAGAGGCTAAATAAAACTTATGAATAAAATATAAATAAAAATTCTATCTGGCAATATGAAATGAAAAAATAATTATAAATATTTGTTTGTAAATAAATATGGTTTTAACAATCGATAATTCTATCCCCAGCATTGTCGTCCGAACTTCAAAAGCTCCTAGACGAAGCCTATGCCTTGCTCAAAGAAAAAGACAGCGAGAAGGACTCCATTGGGAAAAGCATGTCCGAAGAGCTTTCCAAAGTTAAGGCCGAGTCTGAAAAGGCATTGGCCGAGGCCAAGTCTAAGATCGCCATCGCACAGACAGAGTTCGACACTCAAATATCCGTCCTTACAGCGAAGCTGCAGTTGGCTGAATCTAAACTAGAATCAGAGAAGCAGAACTTGGAAAGGCTAAACAAGGAAAACAGCCAGACGGTTATTGATTTGAATACAAAACTTGCTCAACTACAGGCTTCTGTCGACGACAAAACGCATGAGTTGAACAAAGGTAGGTTTTCTTCCGTAAAAAATCATATGACTGGATAAAATGTCATCCGTAGTTTTCACTCAACTAGCAATTTTCCTTTTAGTAGTAACTAGAGACGTATTTAACAACAGTCTGGGACTCTAGACTCGACCGTGATACATGTAGTTTTAACTCGATGTACAATTCACTCATAAGTCATAAGCATTAATTATATTCGTAAACAACTGCATTTGAAGCTTTTGTTTGGCATTTGATATGTAGCAGTCATTCCATTGAAACTTATTTTAATTTTACCTCAAGTAATTATTTTAATTTTACTGCAAGTGATGACCAGTGATCGTAACTTTTGTAGCATTTTCGGTGCAGCGTAGTGGAATAAATGATTTAAATCCTTGTAATTCATTAGCGTTAATAACGTTAATATTAACCTTAATTAACCGTTTAAATTGTATTTATCTATACCAACTCCGTTAACACCACTACGCTGCACCGACAATGCTACAAAAGCTACGATCACTGGTGATGACCAGCACTCGAACTTTTCATGCCGATGACGTAAAATTGCATATAGGATGATTCCAATAGGTGTTATAGCAATTATCAATCTAAGTATGAACGTAAACTCTCTATGACGTTCGAGCCGATTATTGATCAGTCCAGGGCTCGAACTTTTCGCGCCGTGTGACGTCACGCTCCATATATTATCAACAATTAAACAAATCTCGCCGTGTTAGAGAGTTTACGTTCATAGTTAGATTCAACATACCTATAACCTGTTATAAAACTATTTAAAAAAATACCATCATAATTGCATGATTAAAGATTGGTAAATACTATAAAACCAATTGTAATCATCCTATATGCGGTGTGACGTCAATTTTACGTCATCGGCACGAAAAGTTCGAGCCCTGGTTATGACTTTATTTTAAACCAAACTCCTTGATTTTTTCAGTTATTGGAGCGAGCAAAGAGCACGAACTAAATCTCAACAAGGAAATAACTAAGCTCAAAATGGAACTCAGTTCGAAAATATTGGACCTCGAACAGTTACAAGAAGTAAAGACAAAACAAGACACTACCTGTAAATCATTACTAGAGGAGATCTCTAAAGTGCGTGACGAGCACACTGCGAAAGTCAACGAATACGAGAACATATTAAACGAAATCACACAGCAAAATGAAAAGAGCAAGTCAGATATTTTAGAATTACAACAAAGTTTAGCCGCCAAAACCAGAGAGTATGAAAAATTACTGCATGAATCCAGTGACTCGTCTAGTTCCACTGAAAAGCTTATAAGTGAATACAAGCAAAATATCCACGAAAGAGACAAGGAAATTATAAAATTAAAAGACGATTATGAACAGGCTACGGCTAACTTTAATATCAAGCACAGCAAAATTGCAGAAGAACATAAGAAAGAAATCGATGATCGTAATTCAAAAATAGAAGAGCTCTTGAAAGAAATAGAGAATCATATGCAAACTTTAGATCAGAACAAAGTTGAGCTAGATGCTCTCAACTCGCAGTTTTCGAACAATGCAGATGAATTAAAAGCAGCAAAAGAAGAAAATGAACGTCTTAAACACCAAATTAACGAATTAACCCAGACCAACAATGAGTTAAAAGCAAAAATATCGTCAATGGAATTAGAAATCGGAGAACTTAAACGTAATCTTGCCAGTAGTTTGGAGAAATGTGACGAGGTACAGAAATCTAAAGATAAAATCGAAACTGAATATATGAATCTAACTGGGCAGGCTACTGACTCCAACGAACAATTTAACAAATTATCGCAGCATCTTAAAGAAACTGAAAAGTCATTGGAAGAGTTTAAAGATAAAGCACGCGAAGTAGCTAATAACCATGGTAGAATAGAACAAGAATTGAAACAGAAACTATTTAAGCTGCAAGAAGATTTTGCGCTAGAACGTGGACAGTTAGTGAAATCAAGTGATGAACAGATAGAGCAACTAAAAGTTGCGGACGGTAAGATTAAAGAAATAGAAAACAAAATGAATGAGCTGTCTAATCATATTAAAGAAATGGAATCAAAGAGTGATCAATTGCTGGACGAAAACACCAATCTGAAGAAAGAGATTGTGGCTCTGAAAGCGAAAGAACAAGAACTAAACAACGAATACGAGTCCATGTGTAAAAAAAGAGACGTAGATGTTGAGAAGTACAAAGAAGAAATAGCAATTTTAAAAGCAGATGGAGCCACTTCACAAGTGACACTGATGGAAAAGGTTGACCAGCTAACTGAAGCTCAAAATGAGTTGAATAATAAACTAGAAGAAGCTAGAAAGAACGAAGATTCGCTACAAAAAGTTATAAACGACATGAATCTTCAATTGGGCAACCAAAAGAGCCAATATGAAAAAGAATTAGGCCAGGTGCATAATCAGCTAATTAGTGTAAGCGAAGATTTAAAGGCCAGCAGGGCTGAGGGTGAGAAGCTTAAACATTCTCTACAAGAAAAAGAAAATAGTGTGAAGGAACTTTCTCGAAAATTGGAAATGTTACATGTTGATCTGAAATCTAACATAGAAATAGTCACTGAAAAAGATCGCCAAATTGCACAAATTAATATTGAGCTCAATAGTGCCTTAGAGAGTAAGAAGCTGCTAGAAGAAAAAATAAATGCCTGTTCCTTAGAGTACTCCGCCTTAAAGCAGCAATATGAAACCCTTGCCAGTAATTCCTCCGCCGAGGAAACAGTTTTGAGGGAGCAACTAAATCAGTTAGAATCTTTAAGGAAAGAAATGGTAGCTTTAAACCAAGAGAAAACCAATCTAGAAACTAAATATCATGAAGAATCGGCCCACTTAGAAAAAATAAGAGCAGAGCATGAAGTAACATTAAATAAATTAAATGAAAATATTGCAGCAAATTCTAACCTTACCAAGGCTTTAGAAGAACAAAAGAATGCTATTAAGACTGAAAACGAGAAGAGTGAAACTAATTCGACCAAGGTTAAACATTTAGAAGATGAAATTGGTCGATTGGGTAAAGAAATTCAGTTATGCGCAGCAAAAGAAAATGAACTAAACTCACTAAATGAAAGCCTAAACAAAGCAATAGCAGAACTCAAAGATCAAAATGCAGAATTGAATGAAAAATATAAAATTGAAACAGAATCTCTGAAAAATACCGTTAAGCCTTTACAAAGTCGCGTAGAGGAACAAGAAAAACATTTAGAAGAGTTACAACAAGCCAAAGAAAAGGTGACTGAATTACAAGAAATAATTGCCAAATCGGAAAGTGATATTAAACAATTAACGACTATTAACGAGGGCCAAAAGATGAATTATGAAGACTTGAATAAGCAATTGCAGAAACAGTACGAGGAGTACAAAAAGGAGGCCAAACGTGCAAAACACGACTTAAAAGCACAAGTAGAATCGTATGACAAAGAACTAAAGGACTCCAAGGAAAAAGTAAAAGTAGAAATGGAAAAGCAGTATATGTTGCAACAAAAACTAAGTGACGCTGAAAAACATATAGTAGAATTAAATAACAAACTAGAATTAGTGACAGTTCAGCAAAGCGCTAGTGTAGAAAAAGATGATAATTTAGAGAAATTGACATTAGAATTGCAGTCCCTTAGGAAAACTAGCTCCGAAACCTTATCGAAAAACGAAACTACTATCAGTGCATTGAAGAATGAAGTTGAGCAAAGAAAAATAGAGTTAAAACAAAAACAAGAGCAAATTTCTAGACTTCAGGATGATGTAAAGGTGAAGATTTATTTAATCAACGAAAATGGATGAATCCTAATCCCCTAGTTATTGAATTATATTTTTTTATTTCGTTTCAGAACCTTAAAGCCAAAGTTGAAATAGCGGAGAGAGAGAAGGCACTCGTGGTGAAAGAAAGGGCATCGAAGGGCAAAGAGATTCTCGACAAGAATGATAACAACGCCGTGGGTTTGCAGGGCGCTGGAGACAGTGTTGCTCAAAAGTAAGCGTTGTTATCCATTTAGTTAGATAATTTATTGTAACGAGAGAGTCAAGCAAGAACACAAAGACACGAATCGACCTAGTCCCAAACTAAGCAAAGCTTTTACTATGGGTACTTGACGACCATAGACATACTTATATAGATAAATACATACTTAAATACATAGAAAACATCCAAGAGCCAGGAACAAATATCTGTGGCTAATGGCCATCCCGGCCAGCTGTGCTACCGCGAACTTCGAAAATCGAACTTCGTGTCGTGCCGTCCCTTTCACTCTCGTGTTATACACTATATGACGGAAAGGGATGGTACGATACGAAGTTCGCGGTAGCACCCCAGGACCTCTAGATTCAGCAGGCCGTCAATGTAACATGCTCTTTTCCGCGCATGATTAAGTGGTTTTTTTCGACATATCAAATGTACCACCTATTCATGAAGCATGAAACATAGCATGCACAATGATAAAAGTCTCGCTACGCAGTTTAGCCGTAAAACGTCGTCCCAACAGAGTGGGTTCTTCATGTAAGTTTGATGACCGAAGGCCGGAATCATAGCGGCAAGGCATGCGGGGCGGAAGACGGAGTATTCACACAGACCAGGCTTCTCATGTAAGGCTGAGGGACAAAGGCCCGAAGCAGAGAGGCGAGACATGCGAGGCCGAAAGCCGAGCCACCCAACAGAGTGGATTCTTCATGTAAGATTGTCGACTGAAGGCCTGAAACAGAGCGGCAAGGCACGCGAGACCGAAGGCCGAGCGTCCCAACAGAGCGGGTTCTTTATGTATTGATAGTAGGTGTCGGTGCGGAATCCTTCTTTATTTATTTATTTAAACTTTATTGCACATATGAACCCGGACCCGGGTATGTCCTAAAACTACGACCAAGACCACCGGAGGATGGGCAGCAGCATTCCTGAAGTGCGGTGGAGATACTGCGATCGCCAACCCGCATGCCAAGCGTGGCGATTATGGCATTTACCCCCCATGAAACTGAGGGAGGCCTATGTCCTGCAGTGTACGTCCTTCGGCCGAGGTGGTGGTGGTGGCACATATGAATACAAAAGGAGGCATTCTCTACCAGTCAACCATATGGCCATACCAGTAAAATAAAAAGAAAACATGAAAAGTTAAATAATTTTAGAAGTATTAATATAAATATTTCATAAACTATATACCGGTTTTCTTAAATATTATTGTTTGTACAGCGTGGACCAGGAGATGGAAGGCCAGGTGTCGTTCCTGAACTCCGTGATCGTGGATATGCAGCGTAAAAATCAGCTGCTGCTGGCGCGAGTGCAAGCGCTAGAAGGCACGCCGCCCGAGGAGCCCGTCTTGTGAGTACTCTCTAGTCTCTACTTATATCTATCTCAGGATTCCCGGTCCTGTTGCTTTTACCACTCTTGGACTTGGATATAGAGTACAGACGATCGCGCTAGGATCGATAATATAGCACGTGCTATGCGGTGAATATGTTCAATGCCATGATTAGTTTTTTTTTTTCAGTACTAAAAATATCGAATTTGTTATGCAGAGGACAAAACGGCACGCGAGCTATCTCGCCGCAGGATAAACCACCCGTCTGTTTCTGTGTGTACCAATTAAAAAGACTAAAATGAAAATGCTGGGTGATTTCAGGGTCGTGATCCCGAATGAGAAATTGTGATGTAGATGGTCATACTGAATAACTTTTCCCATGCGACCAATATGAAAATAGAGATAAAGAGTTCCCTGATGGACCCATACTTTTAGTTCCTTGATGGTCCCATACTTTTAGGCTGATGAACTCTCGAGGTTTTACTATGGGATCACTGTTTTTTTTTTGCGATTACGTAGTTGTTCCCATGAGAAAAGTTGTTCAATATGACCATCTACATCACAATTTCTCATTCGGGATCACGACCCCGATATCACCTTACATAAATAATATATATTTTTGTGGATAATCTTACACAAATCGACCTAGTCCCAAACGTAGCAAAGCAAAGCGGGAACTAGGCGACGAGGATACTTATATAGGATACTTATACATAAAACAATATTCTTTTATACTACGACGGTGACAAACAAGCTTACGGCCTGCCTGATGGTAAACAGACACCGTAGCCAATGGACACTTGCGACTCCAGAGGATTCACAACCGAGCAAGCACTAACCGAGCGCATTTGACGTTTCCTAAAAAGTTGCTGATTTGATTAAGTCCCCTGGTCCGTTTTAACCCTACAAAGACGCAGGTTTGCGCTTTTACTGCAAAAAAGCTTGGGTTTCTCGCATCACCTCGCTTTGAGAGCACTTCCCTAAGTGCCACAGCCAATATCGAAATCCTCGGTGTCGACATCTCGAGTCAAGTCCAATTCCACGGTCATTTAGAGGGTAAGGCCAAATTAGCCTCGAAAAAGCTCGGTGTGCTCAACAGATCGAGACAGTATTTCACGGCGGCCCATCGCCTACAGCTTTATAAGGCACAGGTCCGTCCACATGTGGAATACTGTTCTCATCTGTGGGCAGGGGCACCACAGTACCAGCTTCCCCTCTAGACCGCATCCAGCGGCGAGTGACTCGAATTGTCGGCTGCCAGCATGTTTCGGATCGGCTTGACTCGAGCGCGTTGCGTGCGACAGAAAGAGATGGCCACGATTAGGCACGTTTGGCATACCTAAACGGGGGATTTGTTGACGGCGGGCCCTCTGTACGTAGTACTATTACTTATTCTGTGCTATAAGTGAGTATCGGCATTATGTTCCAGTAACGGTCGCAAGCCCCGCGCGGTGGCGCCGCGACTTTGGTGCGACATCTGCGACGTGTTCGACGCGCACGACACGGAGGAGTGCCCGCGCCAGGCCGCCGCGCCCGACGCGCCCGCGCCGCCCGCCGGCAGGAAGCCGCCGCCCCCGCCGCGCCCCTACTGCGATATATGCGAAGGTAACTTATGCCTTGATAACACGTACCGAGTACAGTGGCGAGAGAGTGCACTCGTAAACAAAACAAGGTCCGAGTGACTCGCTCGGTCATTTTGCTCGGCCGAGTGCACTGTCTCGCCACTGTACTCGGTACGTGTGATCAAGGCGTTAAGGCAGTGCACCAATGCGGACCCTATTGTTGAAGCAATCAGCGCTTTTCTATAAAATATGAAAGCGCTGTGAGCGCGCTGGTTAGGGCTCTAGATGTTGGATGAAATGAAATGATACTACCTGCCCTACAACTAATTTAGGTTTTATTTAGTGCGTGTATACTGTGTGGTGAGTCATGTGTATGTTATTTTCTTTTTATTTAATTCGACCAAACCACATGTGATGTCGTAAATAAACACATTATTTGCTATTTCATTGCAAACGCTGGCTGAACCTTACGAGATTGATAAAAATAATGTACTACAATATTGTACACCTTAAAAAGTCTACAAAAAAGTCCGCGATGGTATATGCCTATCTCTTAGGGATAACCCACAATAACCTTTTTGTCTTTTTATTTTTTATTTTTTTATTAAAAATGGGATTGCTCTTGGCCAGCATCTAGCCAGGGGGCAAAGATGAGGCCGACGATGAAGCGAGCTCACCCAGAAGATGCCTATTCACTCGTGCCTTAAAAAGGTCCAGGTTATATGAACTACGACCAAGACCACCGGGGAATGGGCAGCAGCATTCCTTGAGTGCGGTGGAGATACTGCGATCGCCAACCCGCATGCCAAGCGTGGCGATTATGGCATTTACCCCCCCATGAAATTGGGGGAGGCCTATGTCCAGCAGTGGACGTCCTAGGGCTGATATGGTGGTGGTATATGAACTCGGAAATACAGACGCCGGCAGAGAATTCCAAACCTTAGAAGTGCGCATTATAAAAGAAGAAGCAAAGCGCTTGGTTCTCAACTAGAGGAATTTCGACCAGGTAAGGATGGTAGCCAGCCGTACGTCTGGATGTCCGATGGAAGAAGGGGGAAGGCGGTACGAGCTCATGGAGCTCCCTGAGCACACTCACCGAAGTACAGTCTTTTACTTTTTACGAGAAATAATGGCTTATTTATGAAGCGATTTTAAGCAATACAGCATTAATCCTTATCCAATTAAGTAAATACATTGTCCATTAAATACAGATCAATATGGCTTTTTACAGTAAATTAAATGAATATTTTCGAAGATATTACAGATTAAAAATGCAGGGACATAGCGGTTGCGGCGGTACCGGTCGGGTTGTATATAAAGGGACATTCTGTAGTATATTTTTATGTCAGCATTGCAACCGTGCGAAGCCGGGGCGGGTCGCTAGTGAATCATATATAGCAGCTTGCTCCATATCTTCTATCTATACATATAATAAAGCTGAAGAGGGTCGAAAGTCTGTACATGGAAGATATTCGAAAAAAAGTTGGCTGGGGATACTTAGAATCGATAACAGAACATGTTCCAACAGTTTTTAGAATTTTTGTCTGTTTATCTGTTTGTCTGTTTATATGAACGCGCATCACGTGAGAACGGCTGAACGGATTTTGATGAAAACTTTACTAATCTGTCGAATAAATACCCGGTCAGGTTTTAGGCTATAAATATTGTGCAAATTTGGGTTAAAAGGGGGTAAAAAGAGGGGTTGAATTTTGTATGGGAACTCCTTTAATCCATGAGTTACAGGTTTGAAAATTGGTAAGCACATACTAGATGACAAAGAAAAAACATTCAGATTCAAAATTTGTGCAATCTTAAGATAAAAACTGAAAAATGAAGTAAACGCTAGCGCTGCGCCGGGACGCTGTGTAGTGTGCGCGCCAGCCGCCACGGTATCTTCAAAATTTGAAAAATATAAGCGTTTAGCCCTTTAACTCTTAAGGCCCTCTAGTCCTGCGAGAGTAGGTATTTAGCGCTGTCCTGGCGGTGCGTGAACAAGCCCGCGCGGACGAAGCGACTGTGAACTCGGATGACCCCGCTAGCTTCATACTGGTCACAGTATAGAAATATAACTGTATTTTGACTTAAGAAATGCATTAATTATGATTAAACTTTAGTATGTCATTGATATCATTTTTTAATAAATAGGTAGTAAATAAATAATTGAAAGTCGAACTTACGGTAGGATCCATTATAATGAAAAAAAACAGAATTCATAGTACAACCCTGAAATTCGTTATTTAATCTATGAAACCTAAGAACCTAAGAAATATGTCTTATACCTCTCTACTCGATTTGTTTAATAGGTCATGCAATTTTTTATCTATTTGTGTTATATTTATACAGGGTGTTATATTTATTTGTCGTGTGCGTGTCATCGTCATCATCATCATATCAGCTGATGGACGACCACTGCTGGACATAGGCCTCCCCTAAAGAGTGCCACATAAAATACAGACAGAATATTTTTTGGTGGTTTAATTTATTCATCAAAAGTTATTAGCTCTTGTAGACGACAGACCCTACCCTCCCCTGATGTACCTAGCACGTAATTTAGAAACAAATAAAGATAAGACGTTAGCTAGGTAAATGTAAGAGTAACCCTGTTATTTAAAATGGAATATTTAAGAAATATTGTCATATTTACGTAAATATTAGAACCTTGTCGCACTAAGCGGAAGGAATAACTCTTTAGGGCGAGTTTATTCATTTCAGCAAGTATTATGACACAATTCGAGTGATTGCGCAATAATACTTGGAAATTTCCATACGCAGTAGAATGAAAGATTGCGTAATAATGTAAAATGTATCGATCGTAGATCGAAATTACGTTATGAAAATGGCATGTTTTGTGAGCTAACTCACAAACAGTTGACTCTGAGACAATAAGGTTTTTATTATATAAAGTAGGCGCTGAGGCGCATATTATAAGCCCTGTTTGAATCACAGGCACTAAGAAATGGTCGCGCAGCGAATTTCTTAAGATTGAATAAATTCAGAATAGTCGTTTTTACACAACGTTCTTCCCTCTCAGAGCCAATATTAGGGAGACACTGTCCAAGTATAAAGGGTCACGTGTGACCACACCGAACGCCGACTCGATGAGTCCTAGTACAGGCCAGTGAGATAATCACAGCCTCCGCAATCCGCGGAAAACCGCGAGATTTGTAAGATTCCCTATTTATACTCGGACGGCGCCTCGTAGCGTGCACAACTTCATGGTGCTCACGTTACGGTCAGCCATTACGAAAGAAAGGAGGTGAGTTCGCAACGTACTTCACTCAGTACCGAAGAGACACTCCAAGGAAGAAACCCAGAACAAGAAAGAAAAGTGCGTTGGGAACTCAGCTCAGGAAAAGTTTAGGAATCTAGACATTGTGTCCTAGATTTAGATAAAATCAGTGTTAAAGTCATTATAAATAAGTAACTTTATTATATACAGTGTTAACTTCAAAATACGTTTTAATAAGAACATAATCTGTGATAAAGAATATAAACCATTTATAATCCGTCCGAACTCTTTTACTTGTTACGAATCATAAGAAAAAGCAGAACCAAGGTGGCACCAATATTAGAGTAGAGTCAGTCACTGTTATTTTACGAGAGGAACTACCAGTCATTTGTATACAGTCCACTTTAAACATTTATATTTTTGGGCCTAATCAATCAGGATTAGTGCATCATTTACAGCTCTCAAAGCATAAAAAACATTGCGAAGTTTTTACTTTTTTACTCTTTATGCGAAAGGTTACCGTATTTTTAAAAAATAAAACCAGAAATGATTTTTACATAAAGATGACAAAAGAATCAATATGGTATATAAAATGATACCAAACTTGCCACGGTAGCTACCTGGAAATGGGTAGATCTTATAAAAGAAGATTAGCTAGAAAGATAGAAAGTGTATAAATTTTAAAAGGGTCGGCAACGCGCATGTGACACCTCTGGAGTTGCAGGCGTCCATAGGCTGCGGTGACCGCTTACCATCAGGCGGGCCGTACGCTTGTTTGCCACTGACGTGGTATTAAAAAAAAGACGGCCGGAATTAATGTGTTGAAGCTCACAGCTTACAAAAATATTCAAGTGCAAAGCAGTACTCGTAGATCTCTTACTATATCTACAATTTCTGGTAATAAACATTTCATTTATAATTTTACCAACTTTGGTTACATTTCTGGAGGGGTTCAGTTCAGTTGTTATACTGTCATTTTTATACTGTGGCACTATGACCATAATTTATTTGTTAATAATTACGCCTTTTTTCATTCGGGTTTTTATTGCCCTTCTTAAATAATTTGCAACCATTATATAAATTCGTCAAAAACTGCTTGTTTGGTGCACGAAACTGTCGCGGATAAAACTGACACAGGTCCGTTGTCTGTAAGCGCCAGCGCGCGACTGATCGGGACAGCCGAGCCTCCGCGCTCGCGCATTTCGTAGGTATTTAAACATATTAATTCATACAATCATTTTATCTTTTTAAATTCTGCAAAAATGTCTAGAAATACTGAATGGCTTTAGTTTAGTTCAAAAACTTTATTTAAAACATCAATAGTTTAGTCGTCAGATTGTAAATGCTTTACAAAAAGGAGTAACTTTGGGGTCTCTTTCTATCGAGCGAAGTTCATTAGATCGTGTATCTGAGTGCAACTTTGACTAGACTAGATCCTTAAGTAAAACATAGAATTTTTTCAAATTTTTAAAACCCTTTTTCTACGTTTCGGGTTGTTTTTAGAAAACTCGAAAACGCTAACTCGCTTGACGACCTCCCCTTAACCACAGACGTACGAATGAGGTACGTCGCGTAAACCGCGTAAATTCGCTCATATATTTTTTTCTGGTGGGTAGTCTTTATTGCCGGTTTTAGTATTTTCCGAGCATGCAGAGACGCGACCAAAACAGATAAGAACGAGCGTGTACGATATTTCTAAATTGTTAAATTTATATTCTTGACGTATGTGCTTCGTATGGTCAGTGTTAGAGTAACTTTTTTTAACACGATTAACAATTAAATCAACGGCGCGAGTATGAACACCTCACGAAAAAGACAAAAAGTTGTAATAATTGAAAAAAATGCAGATCAGTCCAAAGAATCGTGGCTCAGATGATTCTTCGGCAGATGAAAACGATTACATTTCGTCTAACCGAAGTGATTCTTCTGGTGAAGAAGCCGAAGTCGAAGCTGCCGTTAAAAATTCATTGTAACAGATTTTCGAGAAAAAATGTTTATAACTCTATTAAAATCATCCTTTTTACGTCTATAAATTATCACATTATTGATTTTTTGCTGATTTTTTATATTTAGGATGCTCTCACTCTGCGTTACCTCTTCATAGAGTCCGCTGCTGGGATGCTCGATCTTCCGCCTCGCGTCTCTTAACACTCAGTTTCGGGCCTTTGGCCCTCAGCCTAATTAAAGCCCACTCTGTTGGGATGCTCAAACTACGGCCGTAGTAAGGCCCTAAACCGAGTAGTAAGGCACGCAAGGCCTTGCATGCCTTTCGACGACGTCCAACCATCTCAGCTTGAGAAAATTGTATGGGAAAACAAATAATTCTAAGGCGAGAACGAGTTCTACGCGGACGAAGTCGCGGGCAAAAGCTAGTTATTAATAAAGCTTAAGAGATCTAATTGTGCGTCCACCATTCACAATAGGTGCAGAAGAGTGTTGCTAGAGCAAAATCAGTGAACAAACATTATAAGCATACCATATTTAAAAAAGAATTTCAACACCTATTGTATAATTAATCGCAGCCGATCGCAGACGGCAGCGGCAGTCACAAGTGTCGCCGCGACACTACTGCTTTGTATGTATTTCTATGAAATAATATACGCGCCCAACGGCGGCAGCAACTGTCGTCTGACTGCAGAACAGTAGTACCACCGACACTGAACGACCGACGGAACGGTCGCGCTGCGTGGACGTGCCGTTTGCGTCGCGCACGCTGTTTGACCTAGCCTTAAGTTACTAGTTATTATACAATAAGAATAGCTCAGCGAGTTGCAAAACTCAAGTGGCAGTGTGCGGGGCACATTGCTCGTAAAACCGATGGCCGCTGGGGCAGAAAGGTTCTTGAGTGGCAACCACGCACCGGAAGAGGCAGCGTGGGCAGGCCTCCAACAAGGTGGACTAACGATCTGGTCAAGATCGCAGGAACCCGTTGGATGAGGGCGCCGCAGGACCGGTCATTGTGGAAATCCTTGGGGGAGGCCTTTGTCCAGAGGTGTTTCATACAATAGCCGGAATCATCAATCACTGCGACAGACATGAAAAGAGAAAACGTTACTCATTTTAGGTTACGTACAACTCGACTGTTTAAGGTTAACTGGAAGAGATCCCTTAAAGGGATAAGTTTGCCTTTGTACCGACATAACTGAGTTTATCTGTATTTTTATTTTACCTGTGTCATGTCATGTTCCCTGTATGTATGTAACATGACATGACACCATACTAGCGAATGAAAAAAACACATGACACAGGTAAAAATGACGTGATTTATGAGGACTATACAGCTAAATAGAACCTTGGCTTGTGAAGTTCACTTAAGCCTAGTTGGTGGTGACCCTGCCCATGAAGCTGGTTGACTCGGGTTCGAATCCCGATCAGGGCATTATTTGTGTGAGCACGAATAATTGTTCCCGAGTCTTAGATCTTTTATATGTATTTAAGAGGCCATACAGTTTCAAAAAAAAGGACTATTATAAAAGTGTTGATAATTTTATGCTTACCAATTGTGAAGTAAAATTTTAGGAGAAAAAATAACATGATTATTTATGTTTACAACGTTATTTTTTAATGAAACAGCCAAAAACACACGTGAAATCGCAATAGTAACCTAGAGAAAATGTCAAGATATGTTTAAACTCAAACAGAAAATAACCTAAATAGGTGAGCGTTTCTTAACTGACCTGACAAGGACCGTTTTCCGTTGTGATTTTGACATGAATTTGATTTTGTTCTTTAGAATTAGCTGCATCCAATACTTACGTAGTAGTATTAACAAATTTTTCATTTGTTACAGTGTTCGGGCATGCCACCGAGAACTGTGATGAAGAGGAGACGTTTTAACATGTAATTTATTGCATCTAGCTTTAATGTTACCGTTGTTATTCCTTAGTTGGGAATTATTTATTCATTATCGTTTACCAACTTTTGGTACGAATTGTTTACTTGTTAAATCTTTAACTAATATTTGTAAATAAAGGATTGATCTTTTAATGTGTAAGCTACAGTTGCATGATATTTTAATATAAGGTGAATGGGTTTTTCTTGTGCATTATCTGGTATATAATGCACATAGAGAGATGTTCATGGCACATTTTAAATATTTTCCATCACAATCATGTTAATTATAATATTCTTCATAGCCTAATAACTTCTATCGTTGTTTTATGGAGATATAGAAAGAGAACACCAAAATTAAGATTTTGTATAAGCAATAAATTAATATTAAATTTTAATACTGTTTTATTTTATATGTTCTTTGTTGCCACTGTCACGATAACTATATACACCATATTATGAGCATATTACATGCATACATAAATACCTAAACTCACAAGGACAGCACATTAGTAATGGGTATAGCTGAAACTATGTTCAGAAAGCTCAGAAAAAAGTATTGTAGTACAGTCATCAATGTCATCGTCATGATTATCTACCAGATTAAACAAAGGCGACAAAAATATCTGACGTGTTCTAACGCCCCTTTAAATAGAGTTAAGTAAGTCAGATATTGATGCTGGTGGATCTATTGATATTTACTTAGTAGTACTTTTCAGTTACACAGTTTTTAGGGTTCCATAGCCAAAATGGCGGAAACGGAACACTTATAGGTTTCGTCATGTCTGTCCTTCCGTCCGTATGTCACAGCTGATTTACTCAGAGATGGCAAGCACTACAATTATGAAATTTGGTAAGACCGTGTCTTCAATGAATCACTGCAAAAAGGTGATGAAAAATTACAAAAATATAAATAAATAAAATAATAAATTAGGGGGGAGGCAATCTACACACGTGTTATTTTTGGATAATATTAGGGCATATGTTTAATGTTTTTCAGTTCATAAGAAAATGCTTTTCTTGGGTAACAGTTTTCGTTCCACTGCCACTTATCCTCTGTATCTATGTATATATTAACATGATAAAGCAGTATTACTTGTGAATGTAAGTATGTATGTTCAGGGTAAAATATAGAACTATTCTCCATTAAAAAAGATCTTGAAAGTATTGTCTTCTTTATTACTTATCACTAAAAGCAAATCTTACAATATAAAGAAACTTAATTCCTAATCTAATCCATCCTTCTTTTCCTTGATGGCTTCCTGCAACAATTTAGAACAAAGTTATTTTAATGCAGAAATAATTTACTTAAAAAACAGAAACATGACTTCCAATGCCAGATAGTGTATGCCTATTTTCAGTTCAGCAATTCAATGTATGTAAATTATTTTGTGTTTTTTGCGACATCCCTGTAATATGGGGATTTGGGGAATCTTAGTTTGCCAATTCGCAGCCTTTGTTCTAAGCTAAGGAATGTTACAAATGGAAGTAAATTTTACTCAGTTGCCAATTGTGTGGCAAAAATTGAACTCTATTCTCGCTTCTGCTTATCTATTATCTGCATCAGCTCTTGAAGCAAAAGCAAAAGTAGCCGTGGCTTGCATAGGGCAAGCCTGACTTGCATAGGGCAAGCCTGACTTGCATAGGGCAAGCCTGACTTGCTACTGTATTGATTGAATTGCATTGAATATGCCATACTACAATATGAGTAAAGGAACTGGAATAATGCTGGATTTTTCAAAAACTGAAAATGTTTACAAAGGAAAGCAAATGGAATATTCAACTCACTTTAAATCTCTCTTCGAACAAAGACAACTCAGATGTGAGGTCAGTAATGGCGTTCATGAAGGCCTCCTGTGGTGTGTAGTCCGAGGTGGTCTGGATGCGCAGGACGAACTTGTGCTCCAGTGGGTGTGGTACCTTGTAGCCCGCAAACAGCACTTTTGGGTCTTTCAAGAGTTGACTGTAAAAGGCAAATAATTTATTTTTCAATATCTGGAGTCATTCCTTGGTTCACTTAAGGAGAAAAGACAATACACGTGGGGCTAGATTCATTTAGCAGAAGAGGCGGCTCAAACAGCAACTGAGGAGCACACCAATTGTCAGCATGGAGGCACTGCATAACAAAGTATTTTAATATGCACCTAAATGTGATCTGTTTGCTTACAAGTGTAGCAAACTTCTTATCTTGAAGCACTTTTGTGAGAGTAATTTTTCTGATTTTTAGTTATTATTGGTTCCTATCTTCTTATTTATTTTGAGTCTTGTGTGTTACAACTATCACTTTTAACAAGATCAACTTGTAACTCCACTACAGGTTTTCATAAAAAAAAATACAAATGAGTGTTTTGTTAGTGCAACGTAATATCACTGTGTCTGCATCTGGATTTTACTGTACTTAGTTCTATGCTAACCTCGTTTTATATTGTAGTTGTATCAATACATTGCATTTTAAATAGTAATGTCCATTTAAATGACAATTTGGACAGCAAATTTGTTTGTGTTTATTGTAGTTACAATAAGAGAAAATTACTCACTGTCTGATCATGTTTCCCAGAGTGTGATCTTCTTTGTTGACGGTAAATATTGCGGCATTTGTAACCTTGGTATCCTCTTCTTTTTGAACTCTTGAAGAAAAATGCAGGTAGTTTAATTCTCAAATCAAGCACTGTACCAATTCCCGACGATTGCTCAAGCTATGCAAGATGATACTTACTTTTGTTCTCCTTCGTATAATAGAAAGGATTCAAATGTTGGTGGTGCGTTCATGGTTAAATATTATATTCTAGCACTTTTACACGATTATACTACCTTTCGAAAATAATTAACAAGAGCCAAATACTGACAAATTTACGAAGCAAAGCAAACACCAATGCTTGATGCTGTGTGTGTTCACAGATTACTAATTGTGTGTGTTGTCAAATCATATTCTAAACGTCTGACAAATTGACAAGTGACAGTGACATTTGCCACAGGTGTGCCACTTTAAGCTGCATTTACACATTCAAACGAATAGCGAGGTGAATAACGATTACGCATGTGTAAGCAGTGCATTCGCTATTTGCCTTGCGATTCGCGCATTAAGGCCGTTTATACGGCTCTTATTATCACGCGATTCACTCATATTATGATCCGTATCACGTGTCTATTGATGAATATTGAAGCAAAATCCATAGGGGTCTGTTACACGGTAAATATTATCACAATATATAATATAGTGTGAACATCATCTTATTTTTACCACTAGATTTACACAATCGTGTTCGCTATTCACCTCGTCATTGGGGTCTGTTACACGCTTAATATTATCACAATACTGGTGTGTCAATATTGTCGTGGTATTCAAAATTGTTTGGATTTTGCGTCAATATTCATTAAACAGCACGTGATACGGATCGTGATATGAGTGTATCTCGTTATAATAAAAACCGTGTAACAGGCCCCATACAATTTTGAAAACCACGATAATATTGACACCTCAGTATTATGATAATATTAATCGCTTAAAAGGCCTCATTCGCGTTGGGAGCGGTTTTTCGGACGCGAATCAAAGGGGCCTGACACACGGTTATTATTATCACGCAATACACTCATATCACGATCCGTATCACGTGCTGTTTAGTGAATATTGACGCAAAATCCAAACAAATTTGAAAACCACGATAATATTGACACACCAGTATTGTGATAATTTTAAGCGTGTAACGACCCCAATGACAAGGCGAATAGCGAACACGATTGTGTAAATCTAGTGTTATAAATAAGAGGATGTTCACACTATGTAATAATAATTACCGTGTATTCGCTTCGCGATTCGCGTATTCGCGATGGGAGCGGTTTTTTGGACGCGAATCAAAAGGTAAGAAAAAACGGTAAGTTCGTGTTCGCTAATTGTGATTAGCGAACACGAACTTACTGTTCACACATTCGCCATCCCCTGACCCATCAGGACGTTTAGACATAATGGAGTGGAGTGAAGTGCGAATTTTAGAAATACATTTTCTTTTTATCAACAGTAAGAAGAGCTCATTTGGCTGATGTAGCGCGCAAGGCGCTATTATTTCCACGTCCTCAATATTCGTGTGCGAATATACCCCGCGAATGTGTGAACAGTAGTTCGCGACGGCACTCGTACACGAACCACCGAACGAATGTTTCGTCAAATGACGAGCCGACTTGCGCATACGATTGTGTAAATCTAGTATGCCCGCACGAGCAACGTTTGTCTCCGCGACTATTTTGTCTCTCACATGTGTCTCACATCAAGTCATAGGCTGAGTTGCACCAACTTACGATCACAGACCGATCATCGTTAAATATGGCGCCGACAGCTGTCATCCCATAGAAACTTGTCAAACTTTCCATACATTCCGATTTTAACGAACACCGCTTACGATCACAGACGGTTTGGTGCAACCCAGCCTTAGTCTGTGGTTAGTATGGAAGTGCAAGTGCGCCAAAAGATAAATGCTGACCGGGGATGTCGTGGGTGTCACTACACGGAGAGAAGGAAAATAATGTAACAATTATTAACATTTATAACATAATAGGATATGCATTTATTTACGATAGTTAGTCACCTTGGTTGTAATTATCATAAGAGCAGTTGCGTTGGCTTTTAGAAACTGCTCTAAATCGGCATTGTACGAGTACGTGGCAGCAGATGAGCTGCGACATTTCTTGATGAGCCAGGAGGTACTGCGGATTTCAGGAATGAGTTTTCCACTATTCCCATTTCCCAGCGCGTGCGGGACCGTTCGTAGCAGACTTACGGCTTTGTCCATGTATCCTATTCCTAATTAGATTTTCCCTCTAGGTAGCAAACCAATCAATCGGCAGTTATGTAAAATTCTACATTACGTAGTTGTTACATAAAACCATCAGAAAAACAACAAAACTAATTGATATCTTCTTATCAGTCCTTCACTCTTCTCAGAGTGGTCGTGGCTGCTAGGATGCCGTACATAGTTGGTCTTCGCTTCCGGCTTTGTTGTTGGTAATGAACTTCAAACTACCCCTTGCGATGTCTTTCCATTTCTGACGGTTGGTTGCATTGCCAGTGCACTCGACGACGGATGACTTCGTTACTACTTTCAAAAGGTCCGTCCATCGGGTAGGAGAGCGTCCTCTGGATCTTTTTCCTTCGACCTGGCCTCGTACTACCAGCCTTTCTAATGACTCCACATTTCTGGATACATGACCAAAGAACTTAAGAATTCGTAATTGCACCGTCGACGAAAGCCGTTTTGTTATTCTAAGTTCTTGCAAAATAGAAACATTGGTCCGGAAGGCTGTCCAGGGGATGCGCAACATGCGTCTCCAGCACCACATCTCAAATGCGTCAATCTTCGGCGGTCTTGTAGTCTTAGTGACCAGGTTTAAGTGCCGTAAAGAAGTATCGGGAAGACAAGGCACTTCATTAGTCGAACCTTAGTTGTTTTAGTTATTCTCCTGTCTTTCCTAACTTCTCCACAGCAGACCTAGTGATGGCACAACGTCTTCTGATTTCCTGATCACAGCTCCCGGTATTGGAAATAGAGGAACCAATATATATGTAGTTCTCTACCACTTCACAGTTAGCTATTATACTTATATCTGCACTGTTCTGCTTGACCCTATCACTATCATCATCTTGCTTTTATTTCTATTTATGGCAAGTCCAAAGTCAAGACTGGTTACTTCAAGGCGTGTCAAGAGGTCCTCTATATCTTGTTTTGTGTGGGCAAGAAGTGTAGTATCATCTGCGTATCTCAAGTTACTAATTTTCCTGCCTCCTACTGACACACCCTTATCCCAATCTTCTAGAACGATCCGCATGATGTATTCGGTATAGATGTTGAAAAGGAGCGGTGAGAGAATGCATCCCTGACGAACACCGGCTTCAGTCTTAAAGCTTTCCGATTCAACTTCGTCCACGCGAACCGCTGCAGTACTGTCCACATATAGTCTTTGTATGAGATAGATTAGATGCTCAGGCACTCCCATTTCTGATAGTATCTGCCAGAGCTTACTCCACTGTACTGTATCAAATGCTTTTCGAAAATCCACAAAGCAGATATATATCGGGTTGTTGAACTCTCTGGGTTTTTCTATGATCTGACGCAGCACAAAATTTATACTACACCTAAAATGGTGAAACATCCTTTTTAACCGACTTCAAGATTTCAAAGGAGGAAGTTATCAATTCAGTTGTATGTTTTTTTTTTAATGTTTGTTACTCCATAACTCCAAATGTCCAAACTTCCATATTTCCAAATCCGTCATGTCTTAACGGATTTGGAAAATTCTTTTTTTGATTGTAAGTATATATATCCAAGTTGGTCCCGTTTTTGTCAAAACGCAAGTTCTGTTGATGGGATTCATGAGGAATTGAGGGAACTCCTCAAATCTTAAAGGCAAACATATAGTGATTTTTATGTTTTTATCAACAAATCGAGCATTTTCATCCAAAAATGTGACATTTGATGAAGTGGAACTGCTGATGATGATCAGAACAGAACTCTTCAACGACGAAAAGTTCACGTATGGCGATTTGTCCTTCTAGCTGTGTTTGTTAAGCAAGTTTTATTTTCACGATTATTTTTTGTCATGCTCGAGTTCTGATGATGGGATCCATTAGGAATCGAGGGAACTCCTCAAATGTAAAGGGCATACAAATAGTGATGTTAGTATTTTCATGAACTAATCAAGCATTTTCATTCAAAAAAAGTGACATTTGATGAAGTGGAACTGCTGATGATGATCAGAACGGAACTCTTCAACGACGCGTAGTTCAAGTTTGGCGATTTGTTCTCTTCGTTTTGTTTGTCAAGCAAGTTCAGGACACATTTTCGTCAAGCTTGAGTTCTGATGGAGGATTCCATGAGGAATTGAGGGTACTTAGTCTTCTACCATTATAAACATACTTATAGCCATTTTTATTTTATGGTATGGAATCTAAGAGTGCACCATCTAAGTATAATAATCTTTCACCGACCTCCCCCATTGAAGTAGGTTTTTTTTTCCAATAATTATTTCTTGCAAAACCCATCGTGTCGTGTACATCGTTACATAGCTCGTTAAAAAAGAATATGACATTTCTTTAATGATTTTTTGATTAAGTTATCGGTTTGCGAGATATTAATTTATAAAGTGCCTGTTTGTTGCAGTCAAGTGTCTCCCTCTACCAAAATTCATAGGTAAACATGAATCTAACAAAGTGTATAATGTCATGCATGATTATTTTTTATCTCTTAAATGTTCTTGCTCAGCCCTAGATAGTACTATTGAATCATTTCGTACACTTCTAGACATCAGTAGGAATAATCTTGGATCTGAGAGGTATATAAATAGGTATAACGAATAGGCAAGCCGGCCGAATTATCATTCTTCCGCCAAAGCTGTTGCGCTCGCTCGGTCGTGTTTGTGTGCTAAGTTTTAACAGCGAATTACTGTAACTATATAAATGTGAGTACTGAGTATGGTCGTGGTTGTGTGCTAAGTTTTAACAGCGAATTACTGTAACTATATAAATGTGAGTACTGAGTATCTACGACTACTATGTCTTAATCTTCAGTTTTAATCAAATGGGACTAATGTCTATAATGTTATCCAACTGTTTGGTAAAGTAAATACCTTCACATTTTGTGGGTTATCTATCCGTCCCTCGCATATTTGCTCTAATTTTTTATTTCATTGTTAGGTAGTAGGTAATTAAGTATCTATATGACCGTAATAAGTATTTGCTCAGTACGTATCTACGTATGTATTTACTTTCTTACGTGTGTACCTTGCATAACTGCCTGTTATTAGTTACACTTATGAGTATTATGACGATCAAGTTAATACTGACACAAATTATACATATATACCTACTTATACACTGCATGTGTCTCTAGCTGTCAACTCTTCAAGTCAATAAAGGGTAAGCAACGCGCTTCTTATGGAGTCGCAAGCGTCCTACCATTAGGCAGGCCATCTAAGCTTGTTTGCCACCATCGTATAAAAATATTTAGCTGCAGATTGTGCTGACTATTTAAGTATTCGATCACGAAATCACACTTCACACTGTTTCATAGGTACCATTGATACGTAGTCCCAAATGAATGATGTCATTACTACTTATTAGCTATCCACGTTTAACGATAAGAAAGAGCAAACAATAACTGCAATAGGTACCTATTAACGCATAGACAGCTTTTCTACGCAATGATATCAATGCGATTTACAGTCGAATTCACGAATATACCGACCAATTGGCAAATAAAGGTGGTAAACAAAAATATAACCTTCATTCTCAAGATGTTAGTTTAACATACTACTTACACTAGCTCGGAGCCTCTGGCCGTTTCCTCTCCGTTGAATGACTTATACTAATAGGAGAATGGAATCGCTCCTTGTACGTGTATCGCAAGAAAACTGATGTACATTGGCACCCAAACCTAACACTCAGAACTTTACTCAGAACATTTTGCAAATCTGTAACAAAGCGCGCAAGTCCCTGGGCTTCGTGTTACGACAGTCCAAATTGTTCAATAAACACCACGTCATTTCCTTACTCTATAACGCCTATGTCCGCAGTCTGCTAGAAAGTAACAGTATCATATGGAATCCCCATCATCAAAAATACATTACCCTAGTTGAACAAGTGCAGAAATCATTCGTGCGTTACCTTTACTTTAAAGTCCATGGCCATTACCCTTACTTGTACCCTACTCTGTTCGTGTTGGGAATGGTCTCTTACCAGAGCCTCGAGGTGCGTAGACAACTAGCTGTGGTAAAATATATCTTTAGACTGATACGCGGCAGTATAAGTAATCCCTCCTTACTACAATTTGTAACTCTAAAAGTACCGCTACATATAAGAGGTACACTTCGTCCACGACAGCGGCCATTACTTGTGGTTCCTAATACTACAGTAAGTCTGAGCACCAGTCCTTTGTATAAGGCATTGAACCACATCAATAATATTCTCCTTTATGACTGTACCTTGGACATAATGGACATATTCTCGCAATCAGAGCCGAAATTCCTTGCAACAGCCACTCAGTATCTGGAGTCAATCATCACTCCTACCTCAATTTTTTATTATGTAAATATTTAATGTAATATTGACTTGTAAAATAATTTTACTAATAAATAAATAAATCAATCAATACAAATCTGTGTCGACTAAAAGTAAGTGTCAAATTGCTGTAAAATGTATAAAAAATCTTATATGGTGATGACAATGTTAATTTTAATTTGAATATTGTTAATTTAATTTCTAATACTATAAACTATAACTTTCATGTTTGGCAATATGCTGTGAATGTAAGTTGGTTGAAAATAAATAAATAAATAAACTCATACTTGCACATAAGAAAAGTTTGAGCACAGAATAAGGAATAGTACAAGTACAGAAATTTCACTCCCTAACAAAAACGGCGTTTAGGCATAAGAAACGTGCCTACTCTCTGCATCTCTGTCTATCGCATAACTTGTATTCATTCACGCGCGGCACGTGTAGCCCTAGGGTTGTCACGCCAAAAATACTTCAATGATGCAAAAAATGTTGTACCTCACCAGATGTCGCTTAAGTACAGTGAACCGATATTAATTAAGTACATGTTAATTCACAAGAAAAATAAATCTCATATTTTTTTAACGAACCATCTAACGATACCCTACACGGTGGGTTTTGCAAGAAGAAAAAATGCATCCCCATTTTACGTGTAGGGGAAGTACCTTCAAACTACATACATAGTGTTACATTAAAATAAAAGAGCTCATTGTGTGCATCTCAAATATTTTTTTTGTAATTTTAAAATAATTATTTAAGAAAATAGCCAAAAAAATACCATTAAACCCCCCTTCATCTCCGAAACTACTGGGTCTAAAATAAATAAAAAATACATTTCAAATCATCAACCAACAGGTTTCGTCGGACATACAAAACAACAACAAACACGTCACAACTGCATACAACAGCCCGGCTAGTATGATAGCTTATACCGTCACGTTATATGGCCAAAATGTACTGAAACGTCACATAAAACGTGACGGTATAAGCTATCATACTAGCCGGGCAGGACAGGTCATCTTCTTATGTTTTTCAGCTACTTATACCTACCTTTGTCCGTGTTTCAAATGCTATGGCCACAATAAAGGACAACTACCTAAATAGGACAACTATTATGTAGCTAATCAAGTAAAATAAATTTAATAACGCGTGTTTCATTTTGAATAAAATTACAGTTAGTTACTTAATAAGTAAAACGTCGGAAATGGTGAGTTTAAGCTATAAGTACCTAACAAGTAGCCAGGTGGTTCGTATCGTATTTATTTGTATTGTAACTTACAAGTTGATAATTTTAAACACTAACCAACACTACATAAGTACTTATTATTACATATACCAAACTAAAATAAAAACTTACCGTTCAAAATTTGTAGGCCTGAAAAAAAGACACACCAACGTTCCTTCGGGTATTCAAACAACCATATACACAGAACATGTGTGGCCGGTTATCGGTTTCATCGTGGGTTTTTTAAATCACACAAAAAATTACGTAGTAATCAAGTCGGCGGCACGCGGCAGCGGATTACAAAACGACGCGCACGTACATGCTCGGACGGCGACGGCCAGCGACTGACAGCTAGTTTCGGGGTTTTCGAGCGTTAGGTTATTAACGCGGCGCGTTCCACCCATTGCAAGCCCCTTGGTTTGAGTAAGATCGCAGATCATATTTTGTTGTTCTAAGAGTAAGACGCACACAGCGTACTGGAGAAAAACGAAAGTTTGTCTCAGAGTTCACGAACCGGTGTTCTCTCTATTTAAAAACCGGTATTTTTTTTCGTTCTTTCGTTTACAATTTCATTTGTAAACAGGCAATCTAATAATACGAAGTCATTACCTTAATACATCATTGATTCCTACATAAAGAGCTTAGCGTACTAATTCAAAACATTTGACTATTTCGGGATTTTCAGATTAACCGGTTCCGATCCGGTTTGTCTTGTCTTAACCCGGCCCACCGGCCAAAGTAACCTGTTCATCTTAACCCACTTTGCAAACTCATTCCAGAACAATGACCGACCGATTCCCAGAGGAAGTGGAGGACATGAAAGTGAAGACGGCCGATGCGGCAGGCGGCTCGGGAGCGGGTGACACCCACTCATTGGGTACTCCTATTGAGGAGGCCACCATAAGACCCAAGATCCACATCGCCTTGAGAAACATGATCCAAGTCCCTGACAACTGCCAGGATTCCGAGATGGACGAGAATGGAGTTTGCCGAGAAGTCTTTTAGGACTACATATACCATTGGAAGAACAAACCTCATCAGCATCAGCGTCGCGAAATGGGTGTATCTGTATCTTGATAAGAGCGCTTATTCAGTAACGAAATTAGGAAGACACATGGAAGGTGTAATCCCTGTAGTGCAGGTAACGGTCGCGCTCTTTACTTAAGCAATAAATATAAATTAATCCAATTAGAATCGGTGAGAGAAATGAATATCCTATAAAATTAAAAACATACCAGACATTTGTCTTATTTATCAGACTGCGGCGAAATGAGCTGGATATTTTATGTCTTACTAGCTGCTGCCCGCAACTTCGTCCGCGTCTTCGCTCCTATTGGTCGCAGCGGGATGTTATATAGCCTAAAGCCTTCCTCGATAAATGGACTATCCATATCCAACACAAAACGCATTCAAACAAACAAACTCTTCAACTTTATAATATTAGTATAGATATATCAGACTACGGCGGTTAAAGGGTTAAGAGGGCTTCAACGGGTCCACTAGCGCCACTCGAAAAATAATGTCTCTCTAATATACAGGGTGACATCGGAGACGTGATCAGAAATTATTTGACTCGATGAAGTATTGAAAGACAAACTCAATAAAGATGATATCACAGTTACTACTTGCAATATTGACTATTATTTCTCAATTTTTTAACAGAAAAAATAATGTTTCATACAACTTGGTCACCCTACACTACACGACGTCTTGTCAGCTCATACAACGAGTGTCAAAAGTGATAGGGTGACCATGATTTAAGTATGACGATATTATTTTTCTAGTAAAAACTTAAAAAAATATACTTGTTTTATTCGATGTAACAACTATTGCATTGAAAAGGCGATCATGTGTAGAGTCTGAAAAATTAGCTTCTGATTACGTCTCCCATGTCACCCTGTATATTAAACTACTTAATACGTTGCCGAGATTCGTCGATCTATGAGTAAAAAAATATACGTCCGTTCTTACTTTCGACGCATAGATTGATGAATATAGAAATCGGTTTAATGTATTTAAAAGGTAGTTAAACACAAAACACAGTACATAGCAGTCCCCTTTTTAAAATATCTATCGTTAAATTTAAATAGTCACAAGCTTAACGTCCCAATTTAACGTCCTTGACTTGACTATACCTACGGTGTTGCAAAAATGAAGTAGTTTTACCTAGATTTTATATAGGAAACTGCCCGGCTAGTATGATAGCTTATATGTCGGACATATAGCATTCGTCCCTCTCGCACTTACATACTTGACAGTACGGGACGAATGCTATATGTCCGACATATAAGCGATCATACTAGCCCCTCTGGTCACTCACGTCTTTAAGGTCGAATATTGCTCGACATGTGACAGACCGATACGTGGTCTTTAATCATGAGCGCTGGTCCTGGCGGCCCGTTTGACACTTAGACCTTTAAAGACTTGTTTCCCGCGTAGAGTGATTATCTAATTCGCTAGTTGATTTATTCATTGACATGAGAAGTGAAATTGTACTGAATTAAAGAGATTAACTTTCTATTACTTACAACTATTACAAGTGAAGCCACCCATTTGCTTATCCGCGGGAGGATCCTGCCAGAGTACTATAGTATTACAATATTATAGTAGGTACCTACTCTTCAATACATTGAGTCTGTTTTTACGTTGATTAGTGGTGAAGCGACAACGATTTCTGTAAATTCATGTAGCAGCGTCCAGTGCAGTTCTAAGAATTTTGTCTCTAGATAACGTTGGTGTAATAATCAACATTATGTATTTAGATAATACTTAATTGCTTTTGCCACTGTCCGTATCATTACTAAGTAATTATTGATTATTATGATACACAATGCATTTACGAATTCCATTTGTTGGACTAAGGATTAAAACAAATATTACAGCAGAAAACACCGTTTATTTTATAATTATGAGAGAACTTCAGATTGATAACCTACGTACAGAATATGACTATAAAAACCAATCTAATTTGAATTTTACATGTGTCCAGAATCTCACTGTAATTTCATAATACAATACTTTATTACCGTTACAATTTCAGGAGGTTTAGTGTTCCTTTACAAGATTACAAGACTTCTTTATCATTAAGAGGAATACAATTTTGATATAAATTTTGAAATACTTATATATTTTACAAGAAACTTCCGTAAACGGATCTATGCTATTTCAACATTTTTGATTAAACTAAGTATAAAAAATAACATGTTTTAAAATAAATATAAACTCTAATATCCTTTAATGTCTCACATCATTTAACGCGAAGCAACATCAAATAGTTGGAAATAAAGCACAAATCGAGAGAACGTTGAAAGTTTTATAAACATTTAGCTACGAATTGAAGTCTAGCGACTCTACGTTAACGACTCTTTCGAAAGACTGCGGGGATCGGAGCAGTCGGGGTAGAGACGAGCCTCACGAGACCTGATACCCACAATACCCACCGGTCACCACGTCTACCGGCTGTATACGATAAGTAAACTGAGTATTCCCGTGTACCCATCTCTAACCGAGGGGCTCGCGCTATGAGCGGAGCCGAAAATGCTCAATATGTACTACAGCTAACACACAGACTTTTATATCACTGAGTTAGAACCAGCGTTATGTAATGAACACTGAATGAAAAAACACGGTAATAGGGTAAGCGTAAAGTTTGCTTCGTGTGAATAATGTTTAAAATGGCTTCCTAATCCTATGGCAAGGCAGCGTCTATCGTTCCTCAAATACCTGTACATACATATTGTTTCCACAACAGACTGTATAACGCTACCGTGTACACCTTTGTACATTGCAGTCAATTATATAAGTAGGTATACTGTAGTAGAAGTATTTATATACAACTTCTCGGTACCATTATACCCGTCCTACAGAGTAATATAAAAGTCAATGCCTAATAGAAGAGAGCACCTTAAACGCACTGCAAGTGGATATAACATTGCTTTTATAATACTGGTTAATACTTCTAACACTGCCAAAGTGATTCCTTAATTTGTGTTTGATAGCAGTGTATGGTTGAATGAAATAAAGACAATGCGTCGTTAGAAGACTTGTAGATGAATGTCCAATAGACTACCTACACCACGATATTGATTAAAGTGGATATAAAACGTTTTGAACTAGCTCCAGGCAAAACAGATGGTAGTTAATAAATTATTAACTAACTAGACCATAAGTGGTGACCCTAGCCCTCTTTCATACACATGTATTGTAAGCATTACGTGGCTGAAGAGTGAGCTCAAAAATCTCCCTGCAATCAAATTGAGGTAAGGAACTTGAGTCTAACTCATTTTCAGAGATTATATTATATTATTTCACATTAAAAACGCACGAAAACAAAAGTCGTTGTGGTATGGTCTAGTAAATAAAGTTATGGTTGATTTGACTAGAATCGTAAAACGCAACAAGTGATAGGAAAGCCTCTTTAGCGTTGGTAACTAGGGCCGTGATAAAATTTCTCGACCTCATAATAAAATAGCATTACTTCTATGAGGAATAGATAAATATAATACCACATGAGTACCCTTTTGGAAATGCATCAGGATACCTTATAATATTCCATGTTCGTTGCACTTTAAATTCCTTTTATATAATTATGGAGAAGATAAAATACAAGTATGTTTAGAGGATCACTGATTTGTGGGTTTAACCTACATGTTGTTTCCCATAAATATGTAGAAGTAGGTATTGATTCGGTAAAATGCGGAGCGCCACTGTTACGGGCGGGAAAGGCGCGTACGCGGTCGCCCGCCGGGACACTCCCGCCTCTATAACAAACGCAACAGAAACGCTCCCAAAACGTCCAATCCGAACGAAATCTTTAAAGAAGCCTAATAAACAGCACTGTAATTACGTCTGATTACCTTTAACACTTACTAGCTATCGTCTGTTAATGTAATAAAACGCTATATGAATTGACACATAAGTATATAAACTATACTAATTGTGTACTTATACAAAATTAGCAATCCAATCAACAATGCATACTATTGATTATGAAAATATCTATGCTTTACGATAAGATTGAGATTTTGTTAGAACGCAGGCCGCAGTGCCCCACAGGCGTCCGAGCCGTGCAATAGTCGAGCGATTGTCTTGCGACAATCGCACAGCTTAGTACCGAGAGGCGCGCGGCCGATTGAACACGAGAACGCCACGTTATGTACACTAGTAACAGAAGAATACAACTGCAATATTACGATTAATATTATCAGATTAATAAGATCATTGAAAGCCGACTAGAAGTTTGGTTATGCCTACTCTAACACTTTATTTTACAAAACACTACTGGGAGCGAAGAGTTTTGCCGCGCGCGCGCAAAGCCCTCCGTCCCGCGGCGGGGCGCCAGGCGGGTCTCCGTCTCCGCGTGACTTGTGCGATGTGTTCGGGGCGCGGGCGCCGCTAGTCACTACCATTAACTTTACTTGGTGTCAGGTACAAGACCTCGCCGAGGGAACTCGACGAGACCGATAATATAATATACTTACCCTAAGAGACGATGAGTCGAGATGCATCTAGCTAGTGTCAGCGCAACGTAAGGTCGGGTGCCGTGTCGAGCGCCGGCGCTCGCGGGGAAGACAAGCGGGACAATTGACTGGCGAGTGGAAATATGCGACTGACCTCACTTTATAATGAAACTACTGAGAGAAACGGAATTACCTAATTTCTCTACGGTTACGAAGGCAACTAGATGAAATCCTACTCTTAAGGATAAAAATCTAATTATGTTAACTAGTTATAAATTAACATTGCTTGACGTTGTTCCGTACGTGACTGCATTTGGAGTATTTAGTTCGTTCGTAGAGCCAGAGAGAGGGCTTCGCGGGCGGTTAGTGCCGTTAACGCGCTCTCCTTCCGCGACGACCAGCTAGCTTACTGTGATCACCTTCGCTTCTAACCACCAACATTATTTAATATTACACTTATTTTCTTAAGAGAACGCTAATACGTGTTGGTGCTTAATATTTTCGAGTGTTTTTATTTCTAAGAAAATAGAGGTCACGTTACGAACACAAAATACTGTTCAAATACTTACAAGTACTTGTATAGCCTCTGGTTCTTCAAATTTATTAAAATGTATAACCTAGCTAAACCAGCTACGTACATTATGGTTTACTGTACAATGTAGGGCGTCTTAGAGTAAGTAACCAAATTTAAACGTCAACTACGAATCTGATCGGAAAGCGCAGAGATATTTTAAACGAGTGTCTATTTTATGAAGTTTACAATTACTCTTACAGTTTATTAAAAGTTACACCCACAATAACAATTCATTGATTATAACGTTAAAGTTAACTAAACAACAACTGCATCTACTATCACACATTCGAAAGTTAAAAACAATTTTACAATTGTAATCGAATATCATTATTGCTGCTGCGGCGGCACGCCGGCGCGATATGCTCTGGTCGGGGCGGCGGCGCCGGCGCTCGATCGGTCCGGCCCGGCCCGGAGGTATTCCCACCCGTTGCTACCAGTAAATACTTTTTAAATTAGTTATCCCAGCTTTCTTATTTCATCAATTTTGTTCGCGCACTGAAGAAAAAATCATAGTCATCTTCATTTGTTAACATCTGGGGTTTTTTGTTTCCAGTTGTTACCATTGCGAACAAATGGAAAGTGAACAAGTTACCAGTGGTAACAAAACAGAGGTAACAGATGGGAATAACCCGGGCCGCGCCTAGCGTCCGGCCCCGCCTCTCTACAGGGTGATTCAGGAGACGTGAGCAGGACCAACACTACATACATAGTAAATGGCAATGAATCGTTCACCATTGTATTTAAGTGAAACACCCATACCTTTTTCCTGTATTTAAATTTTGTTAAGTTAAAGTTTAATTCTCTACAATCATGGTCACCCTACAACAACTGGTTTATAAAGATTAAACCTCTACTTAACTGTTATGACAGCACTTTGATTACGAAGAAAGTAAATTGTCACATTGAGTGAGATACGATATTTCAAACGTAATCGGACTCAGATGACATTCAATTTGACACGTATCACTTGACTGAAGTATTCTGATTGTAGAGTGACCATGAATTTCGTAAATAGTTCAAAACATTTTGTTTTCAACACCAAAGATAAATGAACGTTAATTTCACTAATAGTGGCACGAAGCAGTAGCTTATGATCTACTGAATCTGTAGTGTTGATCTTGCTCACGTCTCCCGAATCACCCTGTATATTGTATTAGGCGCCGTGGCCTGCCCTCCTCCCTCCTACACTAAGGCCACGAGCGCATTCTATCGACTCCCCTAACATCCTCCTACCGACGACACGATTAACTTCCTCCTACAGACGGCCCTCGGCCTAAACAAGTCTTATTTGGCGAAGTATCAATATCTACGTCTAATGCTTGAATATCGTTCGTCTTGCGGTTAATACAAACTTTCGGTTAAAAATACTGATTACATTTTTCGATTGGCATCGATGCTTGGTAAACTGCCATAATTTGATTAGTTAGATGCTTTGAATAAATAAGTACTTATATCATATAGTGATAACACGAACAACGAAATTGAAGCTTTTATTAAGCTTCAACTTAGCCAACATTTTAGATTTTTTTAAGTCCACAGGCTAGTTTGTCAAACATGGTTTTTAAATGTAGAGTCACCCCAATTTAGAAGTCAGAACGGTGTTTACTTTTTTAAAATCTTTAATATGAGAACCCATTGAGGACATCCCGAAAGTCAGAAGAGAACAGCCTATTAGTTTTTCGGATATTTTATGAACTATATACTTAATAACTATATGCAAGTGGAATATTACTACCTAATTTATGCCTTTAATGAACGAGTGTGTACGTACACACAAAATGGATTCTGGGGAGCAGTATTTATGAAGTACAATCATGAAGCCACTGCGTGAGTAATTGATTACTCGCACTTGATGTTAACGTGGCGAACTCAATTTTGTGAACTTACATTGTACATAAATATGCAATCTGTGGATTAACATTAATTATATAACTATTGCCCCATTACGCAAACGTTTAAATAAAATTGCTTGCTTCCTCGTTGAGTTTTAATGAAACATCAGCACTGATAAACGTGTGGGCAACTGAAGGTAAATAAATATTGTTTTCGGTTTGATATTACAGCCAAAAGTCGCATTACATGACAATGTCGCAAGTGTGAAGCCGAGTATTTGCCACAATGGTTCGCTGAGTAGTCTAGAATACGTGTTTAAAGATAAGAATACATTGAACGTTACAAGTAACAAATGAAACGTTACGATGGACGTGTAGCGCTGCGCAGCAGCGGCGGGCGGGGTCGCAGGCGCACACACGTCGTTTGTTGGCGATCTTAGCGATGTTGCTTGGCGATCCTGCAAACGAACACGCGAGGTAAGCGCATGTCTTAACTTTATATACATCTTAATATACATATAATCATATTAAACACAAAGTCCGTATATTCAATCATCCTGTTTCGCCGAATACATATTAATATAAGTTTGCATTTATATAAAGATTAGAGGATAGATTGTGAGGTAAAATTAGGAAGTATTAGTCCGCGACGACTTTTGTGAAGGTGTGATTGTAGAGTATTGAAAAAGAGGTTACAGTATTTTTAGTTTGACTGAAAAATTATAGGGAGATTTAGGAAGCCACTAGTTCAAAGAAGGTAGGTAAATGGTGAGGAGAATTGACTGGTACTTACTTACAGTTAGTTAGTTACCTTTAGTAAAATACGGCCTCTAGTACCTACCTAAGTGGAACCACCGTACATTGAACTGATGGCTCGATTGTTTTAGCAATATCATTTATGTTTTATGTTATGTCCGTCTATTCAGCCACAAAAATTGTAACATTTTGTAGCTTCATAAACACAACAATAATTAGTGTTGTACTACTTACTGTATACAATTAACATAAATCGACGTCGCATAATTCTAAACAGGGTTACTCTATCACGTAATAGTCTTACAGTATTGTATATGTATTAAATAATAGAAATGTTATTATTGAAACTACGAATTAAACACATTGAAAGTGCAGCACTACTCTGACAAATGGAATAACCCCGTTCAAAGAGACAAAAATATGTATATTGTATTTACGGTGCGGGATTATAAAAGTGCATGGATTTGAAAACAGTCTGACAGCGTACAAGTTCAAAATACAGGTAAGTAGAGGTAACTACTAATGAAGGGCTACTTAAGAATCGGGAGTATAGTACAAATATAGTTGAATATGTAATAATAGATGAGCAATTGATTTCCGCAAAGTAACGCCTCATTCTATCAATTAATAGATGAGCAATAAAATAAAAGTCATTGTCTTGTATTGTACAGTCACCGGCAATAGTATCTTCCTACACGAAGGCCGCAAAAATATGTGACACACTCTTATTTGTAAGATCATAAGAGCGTGTCACATATTTAAGCGGCCTTCGTGTAGGAAGATACTTTTGCCGGTGACTGTACAATTCACACTGAAACTAATGGATTAGCAATTATAGCATGACGCGTGGGGTATTGGATCCAGAATTTATTGCATCTCATAAATGAAAATAAGAATTTACATAAACGATTTTAAAAAACTTTGTACTAACAGGTGTCTTATTTATTTATTCACTGTAGGCAAGCCAATATAAGAAATTTAATGTACTTACAACCGAATATATTAAAATAAAACCTGCTCAATCAATATTGCCCTAAAATAAATACATAAATTATTATATTGTATGTTTCTTATATTTTCTACATATAAATATAAGCTGATGTGATGACAGTCTGGCCAATTTAAGTTAATAATTTGATGTGATTAGAGGGATGCGCAGTCGTCACAGATTTCGAAAAAAATGGTAAGTACCTACTGCGCATCTCCTCTCACATGCACAGGCGTCCATTCTTTCGAATCCTAATCTAAAATCAAAACTAAAAGCACTTGTGTGTTCATGCAAGTCTGCTGTATGATATTGTATGGATATAGTAAGATTCAAATTAAACATGTAACATTTTTTTAGTCGGCGCATGAATATCTGAAGTAACATTCAGGTACTATCAACTACCTACAGCAAATTTGCAAATAACTAAGTCAGCTATAAAATTGCGCCGAATAAAAAAATCAAGGCTCACAGATCAAAAAAATGAAATTAACACAATGAACAGCATAACACGTTAGCTGTACAGTCAAGTGAAAAAATATGGGCGCACACAACATACTCAAAAATATGTCCCATGGCTCTCATGTCAACGAAATGAAATTTCGGTGCATATTCATTTTTTGCACTTGGCTGTACAAATCAGTTTTACAATTCAAATCAAATCAGTTTGTAATCTGGTTTAGCATAAAGCATTATGTGCACTTTTTCGTGCGGGACATATACACAGTACCACATGAACTGGTAACGTGTTAAATATAATATTAACTAGGTACGTTACAATCTGTGAGCCGTGACCAGGATGTGAATATACTGTCACAGTGTAGATACATGATTTATTGTCGGTTTAGATTCGGCGCAGCATACTTTTCAGTGGTCTTCCAATTAATAGATAAGAATATATATAATCGTTTTTAATTTTTAGCCCCAATATTAAATTAATCCGAACATATATCTAATCTGGACCAAACATCAATTTTGATCCAATGCGATTGTCGCCGCATAAAGGCAGATTCTAAGTTTGCACCTACATAATGTAACTATAATGAACGTTTAATCTGACAATGTCAATATTGCAGCCTCTACTCGATCAGTATAAAAACACTAATAATGAATGCTGTCTATGAAGCCCAAGTAAACGAGCGCGTCAAACCTGCCCCCGGGACCCGTTCAGTTTAAAGGAAGAAGGTTTTATACACGTAGCCGGTCGCGAGAAGGGCGAGCACGAGCAGACACAGCAAAATCATTATCTTCTTCTGCACAGTGAACAAACACAACACTTATTAGAATCTAGTAGTGATTGGCGAGCGGACGCGGCCGTGACTGTGCATCGCCATCAGATATATCGGAGCGAACAAGTCGCTCACAAATATCTCAACATGACTTTATTGTCAAGGCGTTAAAGTGCATGTTCAGATAATTTTGGGCACCTTGAAGAGTAGATATATATTCGATGGCGACTGTGCGAGTAGGCCACGGCCCCGAGCGCTCGCTGCGGGACTGTTACCTTTGAGCATTTGGCGGAGGGCGAGCTAGTAGAAGTAGCTGGAGACGTAGCCGACGACGACCAGCCCCAGTATCAGCAAGCATACTAGGATCATGATCTTCTTCTGTAGACGGCCAGCGGCGAGCATGCAACATTATGCTTTAGACATGTCCCGGGCGGTATGACTCCACAGCTCAACACAAATAATTAACGGTGGAAACAAAATAGAACTATATTTACTTCCGATAACGGTCATAGAAGTGCGTGCGTCATTTGCCTTGCTCTTATAAATAGGTAAAAAGTATTAAAAACTGAGGATTGTTAAAATAAAAATAAAAGAAATAAAATAAATATAATATTATTTTTCAAATTTCTTACCACAATTATTTACATCTTGAGTAAACATTAAAACATTTTGTTATTTATAAACAACATAGATCGCTGTGCCCTTTTACGGGGTTGTAATTTAGCGAAATTAAGATATAACCTCTTAATATAACTTCAACGTAATTAAGTAGCTAATAGTAAATGTTGAATGGCATTAAAATTATATTTCACAGTCTTTCCATTAATTATTTATAGTGCGTAATAAGCTGTACGTGAATAAGTTTAGATTGACTAACAAAATTTATATCAGCTAAATAAATTAGGTACCATAAATTATCTGATTAACACAGTTAACAATATTAATACAAGAGATATGCAATTAAAGAAGGAAATTAATTTATAAGTGATATAGTACTTTGTATGAAAATTTAAATTTCTGTAATATAAAATGCTGTTATTAAATGCATGATTTACTAGATGATATTTACTAGCAAGATAGCAAGATTAAATTTACTAGCAAGAAAAACAGTTAATGTGTTAAAATAATATTTAGACTTATTTTTCAATTAATAACAAAAAAGATACACAGCTTCAGATTACCTTGGTAAACAAAAACTATAAATTCAGCACTTAAGACTGACTATGAATCAACCAGCAATACTATGACAATAATATACAATAAATATTAATTAAATAAATATTATACCCTAGGAGTGAAAATAACATTAAAAAAACAGATCTAAACTATTTACAAATGGTATGCTATAGCCAGGAAATTCTTAACAACCGGGCTGAAATCACACTTAAATTCGTATTCCAATTCTAAGAAGATAGTTAATAAAGGAAGTGGGAAATATTTAAATTAATTAATTAGTAATGAATACTGGTGTCTATCTCATAGTGAAATCACTAATCGCAAATTTTCTACTGAACAAATAGCAGAGACCAATTCCCGGCCCGTTCGAGATGATGTCTATTAGACATATCTCTCTCCCAGCGTTCGAGATGCAACGAGTGGTCAGTTGCATTTGAGATGGTTTTATCAGTATTTTTTTGACATTTGATCGGCCAGTGGCGATCAATATTGACAACTAAATAGTAGATATTTAAATGATTTTGATTTAATGGCCAACGTTGCGGACGTCACGGAAGTTTTGGCGGAAAATATTGACCTTCAAAATAATCAAAGTAGTCTTTGGCTCAAAACTGTCAAGTCAAAACAGTTTTTATGAGCTCCATTTCACATCAACCAGCAACTAATCCTAAATATGTTTGATGTGTTAAATTACCACTAAAAAGTTTCGTGTTCGCAAAGTATACAAATCTTTTTTCGGTCAATGTATCCGTTTCTATAATAAGGGGATTATTACAGATGTGCAACACCGAATGTGCGATGTACGCTAGTGCGACATTTCTATTGATCGACAAAGCAATTATGCGATGTTGAATTGTGCGATCTATTTGTGTCCGACAATACAAATTTCCGACAGTATGGATCAGCGAAGTGCTGGTATGCGATGTACTTCTATTCGACTATACAAATATACGACAGTATGGGTGAGCGAAGTACTAGTATGCGATCCTAGTATTTTCTTCTACCATAAAAATGTACGTACTATTACAATAAACTTTTTAAGCAAACTTTCTACGGACTAACTAGATGTCTTCATAAAAAAATACTTGCTAACTCTTATTAAATTTTAATCCTTAACCTTTAATACTTAAAAAGATGTGAATTTCGTGTTGGTTACAGTAAGTATCAACCAGTCTGTCAAACATTTAATCAGCAAGCTGTAAATAATGACTACACTATTATAATATATTATTGTTCATACTCCTACATATTTTAGAAGTATGATTTTTACGAGAAATTTTACTAAAAAAAAACGTAAAAGCACATACGACAAGTCGCAAATTTATGCACCGATTAACCATTCTCCGCACGAACAATGATTCGCAGTATTCGCACAAATCAGTAGTCGCAAATTTGTGTGACGGTTAATCATACTCGTACTTCGCTCAAATTATTTGTCGCTCAAATGGCCTGTCGCTAATCTGAGTATCGCTTATTCATACTTCGCACAAACAACGTGCCGCACAAATGCCCTGTCGCTTATCTGAGTATCGCCGAGTGATACTTATCACAAACGACATGTCGCACAAATGACATGTCGCAATAGCGTGCATCGCTTACTCATACGTCGCACAAACGATGTGTCGCACGCTCGGTGACGCACATCTGTAATAATCCCTTCTAATTTACCCTTTCCAGCCCTTAAAAATTAATTGAAAAAATCGTTGATGTCAAAGGCTTATTACAGGGTCGAGAACTATCTGACAGAAATGCATGGCCCAAACCAGAGACGTAAATAGCATTAATATTCACATTATGTATATTTCCATTGTACCACGTCTAGTAAATTAGTAAACACATGTTGTCTTCTTGAACTATACATTGTAAATATTCTTCCCCTTTTGTTTCCATACTCAGATTTATTTATATTAAGTAGGTTAAGTATTATCATTGTAATAAGTATATTTTTTGGAAAAAATGACTGACTGTCGAGTTTCTTTCGGCGTTTCTTCTCGGTAGTGGTCTTCTTTTGCAGAAACGCTAGCAGATTTTGACTTGTAAAAGTGCCATTGCGGCCTACTTGCAGAATAAAGTTCATTTATTTCATTTATTTATTTCATAATTTTCTATAAAATAATTGTAAATAACACTTTTAGTTAAGATAAGATAAGATCAAGTTTATTGTCAATAACTGTGTACTTTTGTTTTTGATACAAGAGATATTTAATTAAGTGAAAAGAATTATGAAATTATTCATTATTTTACACTCGATTGTAAAATAATACAATCAAAAAAACGCAACGCAAATTACAAGACATTGAGATCGTCGTTCGACATACCTAATCTCGATCGTGCCCCAGAATGAGAAATTTTGCTATGTTCGAAAATTTTGGTGAGATTTGCGTCAACCGAGATCATCTCGAATAGACATCATCTCAAACAGCTCGAGAATTAGCCTCCGTCTACTGTTAGTGAATAAAAAAAATATTTGCAATAAAGAATAAGCGAATAAATACCTAAATCAAGTTCTTAAAGTTACTATTTGTGCGTGGTTATATTAAATTACATATTTAGATTTCAAGAATATCAAATCAATTATAATATTTATAATATTATCTGGTTCTCAATATACTACAATAGGAAGCATGATTGAGAATTAAACAAATGTACCTAATATATCAAAGGGCGGTGCCCGGCCTTAATTGTGATGGTTTTAAATTTGACTTGTCTAACGAGAATACAATATAGTTGTATTTACATATACTTTATTATACTAACCGGTTTAAGTCGTACATTTTTCTAATGAATAATTATTATTTCTCAACAACAGCGAATAAAATTATAGTCCGATGTTTCTAAAATTTTCCCCGCGCGGTATTATTGTAGAAAAATTGTCTTCTTCTCCCAGACTTATGTCAAGCGCAGAGAAACAAATGAAGAAAGTCGGACTACAATAACGTTTTATTTATTCGACGGTTCTTCGCTGTATACATTAGCAAAGCTTTAACGAGGAATATTCTAAAGCACAATTTAATGTTATTGCACTTCGCATCATATTGTCTTCAAATTGTATAAATTACGAATATTAATGCAATTCGTTTATATTACTCTTTTAGCGACAACTATTCAAGTAACAGGCAGTATTATGTAAATTAGAGTTCTTTCTTTAACCGTTTTGGCTACAATTTGGACACGAAATATTATAGAAAACATGAATGCGCGTTTACTAAAATATATTCATTAACAAGTATAACGCATTAAACTTATCTGGCGGGTTTCCACTTGAGTCTCATTAGCAATAACAATAGGCTTAGTCGTGGCGGGCGAATTCTTTGTAAACATTTACAAACGAAACAGTTCCTTCAAAAAATTTATGGCTTCTATGACTGCTTGGTTTATTACCTATATTGGTTGCGTTCAACACGCCGGATAATATTGAATGCACTATATACGTAGTTGGTATTAAAAATCACAAAATACCAGAAACCAGCATAACACTGTTAACTAGATATAATTTACATAGTCTGTGACTCTACACTTCACACACATTTGTGACAGATGAAAACAAGAAGACATCCATGAAAATTATATTATATTTATAGACAACGGTGAAATTTAAATAAAAAGCTTATATGACAAATCAATTTATTTTGGATAATCTATCTATTCAGGTAGCACCGTTAAACATGAGTAATATAACATTAACATCTTCATAGATGTCTTTGCAGATGAGAGGGCAGACTCAGTATTAAAATAGTTTTGATTTAGCCCCACAGATTAACACAATTTAGCAATGGCGAAATAAAAATCTATATTAATCAACCCGTAATTTAACTTGTCTACCCTTACCTCATCTACCGCCACCTGACACGAGTAACTTCCGTGGATGTTACCTAGACTAAGATGATTAACATTAAACGGTACACAGGCAAATATCATTATCAGCTTGAATGTTTTGACAACCGCAAGTGTCCGTGGCGTGGTGCCTCTTCCGTGGCGTTTAACTCAGGACGCTGGCCAGCACTATTATTAGGATAACCAGCGTAACAGACAGGCATATAATGATGAAGATCTTTTTCTGCAATGACAAGGGAAAACGGAAAAAAATAAAATTTCTGTATCTGTTAAATAACTTAAATAAGCTACTGGGCAACGGGCAAATTAATGATTGCATTCTTGGGCTAGCGATGTCATGGATTTCGCAGCAAAAAATGAAATAATGACCGCACTTTATAATCTTTAATTAACTCGCGGTTTTTTAATCTTATTACACTTTACTGATTTTGATATTGTATATGCATGATACTACTCTAGACGCATCATATTATAACGTATTCCACTCTCTAACAATTTGATAAAGTTCAAGTAGTCATTTCAGGATTTTAAGTTTGAACTTGTGGAAAAAAATCGTTTTCATCAGATCCGAGCTCTGATTGTTGTGAGTTAAATTAAAGCTCCGATCTAGTAAAAAAGGACCAAAGGAAACGTATGTTACTTCAAGTTTTACTGCGAATTAACAACATTTGGTTGAACAGACAGATCTGTTTAAAATGTTATATCAAATATAAAATATAATATGGCGCCGTGCAAAAATAATATGCATATTGTATTATGCCTGTGCCCGACAGATCGTATGTAGGATATCCTTGGTAGTAAGGAACAAATCGAATTTGGTAAATAATATTTTTATGGCTTTGGTTTTCTTGAAATATCAACTAAATACATAAATTTTATGTTATATGTATTGTTTTGTGTATTTTATGTTTTATGTTGTGTGTGTGTGTGTGTGTGTTATTTTATGTGTTTTGTGTGTGTAAAATTTTGTGTTAGTCTAGTAATCGTTTTTTTTTCAAGTTTGCAAACTAATGCAGAATAGTTTCCTAAATGATCAACATTATTGCTCGTTTATTTTGTTGTTAATTTATAAGGCAATAACCGATCGAATTGAAATGACTAAATATAGCCTTAATATGGTCAGACAGAACTAACTTCTTCCTCTTCGATTTGAACTTTACTTACAGAGACATAATAAATTATTTATGCAAAAAGATTTAGTAGACATGCTTTATACAGAATATAATAGTTTATGCTCTGTCTTTTTAACGAATAATTTTAAAGCTTATGCTCTAACCATCACCACCATAACCACTTCGCGACATGAATTCAAATCTTACACAAATTATTTTATCTGAATAGAATGAAGGTACTTGGTAATCGAGGTATTAGCTGTTTTTCTTTGGTCGTGATCATATTTGAATCAAGTATTGTTTGACACAGGTCGAACAATACTTGATTCAGGAGTTGGGATTAATTTCATTAATACAACCCATCGTTATCTCTGATAAAAAAAATGTGTCAGATTTTACTTTGCATCTAAAACATGTTTATTCTACAAGCAAGCTACATCAAAACTAATAACCGACTATAACAAATACGCAAACCATAATAAACGTTACTAAATATTATCGTTCATGTCTTTAATTGATTTGTTAAAAAAAAGTATATTTTTCTCAAATAAACTGAACCTATAACAATATTCTGGCTATCAGCAAAAATTGTGCTATTACATGGCAATCTTAGAGTGAATATCTACTGGTACTAGAGAAGTGCGACGCTGTGTTTTCATATATTAGTTGGGGAGCCCGGAATGCTAAACGCGGTTTACTCGAGCGTCTTTGGGACCTATTGACTATTATATTAATCTATGCCTATTGGTTTTTGGCGATTGGATGGTAGAAAGAAAAAAAGGTTAAATTTGATGTGTACCCCTCTGTCGGTGCGAGGTCTACAGGTAAAAATAATATTGATAGTGTATACGCCCCATGTGTCTTTAATAGATAACGGACGTATACAAATCTGTCGATTTGGATGGTGGGGGTGAACGGACGAAAGGGTACAAAATAAAATTCGAATGCGCCAGATATTCACAGAAGACTTCAAGTAGACCCGAAATAAGCTCCCATTCAAAAATCTGACGATAGATAGGGGCGTGACGCTAGCTCGTGGCCCTAGACGCGCGATTGTTATATAGAGGGCTCATAAAGAGTGCAAGATATCTCCCATATGTTAATCTGTCGCGCTCGAGTAAATCCCCGAATCCCCTCTCCGGCTCCCCTATTATATTTAAATGTTTGCTTGGCAGCCGCCAAATGTATAGAAACATCTTTGCACATCTCTGGTGGATGCTCACTCTTATTTTCGTGCGATTCCATGCACGTGCAATAATTAAAAAAAAATAACCACGATAAAGAGAGAAGGTACGATTAGATCCTCATAGCGCTCGGTTGCGTTAGTTCCCGTTCCTCGTTAATAGTGCGGCCGCGTGGTCCCTTGTACGTTTATTTACCTTCCTCGCCTTGACGGCCCACTTGTGCGCGCTCTTCAGCTCGACGTTGCCCGTGTCCACGTAGTCGCGGGTCTGCGTGACGTGGTGCTCGATGCGGTCCACGAGCTCGCCCTGCGCGCGGTAAGGGCGGAACGCGGGAGGGGGACCGCGGAACTCGAGGGATTGGTTCAAACGTGTTTATTACCCAAGTTTTATTATAGGAACCAACCGAATTTTAGCTAAACCAGAATATTAAAGTTAGTAGTAGTATAAGTGAAGAGAAAGAAATAAAAACCCTGGAGAAAATGCCACAGACATGATACGACACCCAGCACGAACACGTGATACAATAGACACTTAGTAGACCTTAGTAGATGTAAGAGTTATATATAATATTATAGGTACCGATAATATATGATTAGAAACATTTTACAAGGTTTTATTTAAGTTAGCAAGTGATTAAATAAAAACTTGTATCAGATCACAAACATTGTTACATAATAACACGTGAAATGATGTTAATTGCGAGCATAAATGTTAGTAGTGGTTATTATATAACAAGTATAGTTGTAGTGTAGACCAAATACCAAAGGCAAATTACGCACACACCGATGACAAAAGGGCAGCTAGTTCCGGAGCGATGTTAGCCCGTTTCCATCCAATGTTAAACAGCGAGTAGAACAGTTAGTCACACAACAGTTAAAGCGGGGGTGTTTGAACCAATCACCGAATGATAAAACGTAAACAAAATGCAAGGGAGTAGAACCATTCACAAAACATATCGCAACATAACAGGGGAAAAGAAGTCGGATGTAGGATGAGGAGCGAGGGGGGACAAACAAAACAAAAACGCATTAGCAACGAATGGGCCGGTACTGGAATGATGACAACTCACCCGTCGAGCTTTGCTCTGATATTTTAGGGCCTTCTTTGTGTCTTGGGTGGCAGTTTGGACATAGTCCACAGCGTGTTCTACATGATACTCAATGCGGTCGATCATCTCTCCCTGCACCCAGAGGAACTCGTTTATTTGATTATTCACTTTACTAACTCTAGCAGGTACTTAGTGTGTATTGGAGATTTCTCGTGGCAGCTGAATTCATGTGGATCGGCAATAAATTGTAAAAACACATGCAAACATCTTTCATAATGACTTTTGAACGTTTCCATACTCGTATTCTTGCATGAGAGAATTACTGTTGAAGACACTTGTAAATAAATTGCGTGTAACACACAATTTGTATGCTGGTCTGGTTAGTCTGGTATTGTATGTTTATTTTATACATAGAAATCTCAGTGCTACACGCAATTCCGTAGTTGACTAAACATTTTCTTGAACCAACGTGGAATTTACGATCTCGCTTAGCCTTGAATGCAACGAAACTTTGATGTTCGGCAGTACAATGTAGACAACAAGCACCCAAAGGGTGTACCATATACAATGTGTCTCAACAAACAACATTCACAGTTCATTACATTATAGACAATGTGTCAAACAAGATAATTTAAGAAACGAAGCAGTAAACTTTGAATACGATAATCGAGTGCATAGAGTCGGTTCTCAGGATTTGTGTACTTTCGAACTGACTATGAATGTCCTTATAATTAATAGAAATTAATAGATCCACCCTTTTTAAACCAATTATTGCTAATTGGAATTTGTTGTAATGTAAATAATATGTCAGGAACTTGTCGTATGGGGGAAAATAATCCATTGGCATCCTCGACAAAGTAATTTCCAACGAACTTACAATTTCCGAAAGCAATATTCTTCCGAAAACCGAATTCTATGGAAGGATTTTTTACATTTTAATCAGAATATAATATTTATCATCAGCTTCCACTGCTGGCTTTCAGAATGTTCGAATTTCGAAATAAATGTTGTTTTCGTAGTTTTGGGTTTTGGTATGTGTGTCTGTGTGTGTGTGTGCGTGTGATTGACCTGGCTCTCGACAAGCATCGCCATATCCATGAACATGTCGTGGAGCTCTCGGATGGACGTCTCCAGCTTGATGATGTCGGCGTGGCGCGCCTCGATATCCGCCAACGTCTGCTTCGCTTGTTGCGTCTCCATTATTATCTGGAAATAGCGTAATCAACGCTTAACATTATGATCAATCACCACTATCACGGTACGGTAAAGGTAACTGAACCTCGTACGTACCTTTTTATCTCTTATCAACATTGTGAAAAGATCTATAAAACTACGTTATTCGATTTACTTTACTGGACAGTTAACAGTTAGCAATAGAGTGCCTGCTGCATAGAAGTTTTCTGTGCAGCTGATTTTGTCGTACTCTAAGATCAGTCAAAAAACAAATATTGTCGTACTCTACGATCACGTAAACAACAAATAGTATTTTCTTCTTCCTTTGAGAGAACAACTTTTTTGTGTGAAAAATTGATTATGGTAAGAAAGAAGGTAAGGAATTTAAAGCAACCCAAAGTGCACATGCGTACAATAAATGTAAACATATTTAGTTTATAAACTAGGTAATGTAATAAAATAATAAGCGGCAAAAATCCAAAAATTTGGCAATTTAAAAAATCTTCATATACTCAATAGGTTGCCTGTATCATATAAATAATATTACGCAGGCACAAATGTATTATTTCATGTATAATTCCTACTTTCAACAGTGATGCCGTTCGATACTCGTATTTTATCGATCTAAACTAATTACTTACAACGTAGCTGCAGTCAATTTGCGTAATTGTTATGTATTATTCCTTCATCGCATACGTAACAGTAACCTAGTTTAATACACACACGCGAAATATTTCACAAAAATCGTCACAAGTTTTTTAAATACAGCTTTTATTGAATTACGTCCCATCGTAATTCAATAAAAGCTTGTGCCCAATTTATTTCGCTTCGAAAATGCAACGGGAAATCTGAATCGAACCTCGTATTTGCTCACCAATAAGTTAATTTACAGAGCTAGCCATAGTTGCACTTGTACCTTGCTAGTTGAGAAATTCCGATTCAGAAAACACGGTTTATTAAAAGCTAAAGCCGACCTACATCGACACGACTGCATCTGGGAACCAACATTTTTAATGAACAGCCATTATGCATTGTGTACGTACTGCAATCTGCAGCTAAGGCCATTTAGGTACGTAGAGATTATCCGAAGTGCATGTGGGTCAACCAACACGCGCGCGTGGAAATGGAAATGCCGGTGGATGATTCAGTTTTCAAGGCGGCCACAGTCTGGCGACATTCCCAGAGAGGCTCTAAAAGGCTTGACTCATCGATTTCTACTCTGAATGGAGACGAAAATTTTCCTGCGCGCGGAGTTTCGTTGCTAGTTTCATTTCCACTTGTAAAGGGCCAACATTAAATATTAGCGGCTGGGTTGGGTATTTGTTTTGCCGGCAAGCAGTTAAGTACTCGGGGCCCAGTCAACAATACCGTTACGAGTTGTGCACACAAAATGCTGTATATAATCTTCGGGCTTTTGTTTATTAGTCATTAATTTTGCTTTAAAATACAGTCTTAAGGTGTCTTTCCATTGACGTTTTCACAGCTATTCAAACAGCTTTTTACAAAAGCTCAAGCTAAAGTCAAAATATAATTATCTACTCTGTCCGAGTATAAAGTACCAACTTTAAAAATAATCCGTATGAAATAATCGATTCAATCTGATTGGAATCAACTGGGTACCACGGTTGACGTAAAGAAAGCTTTTACCCGCAATAACGTCGTGTTTCCCGTCATCTGTCATATTTTAACGTCACGTAGACATACACCAACAAACGGTTAGAGACCCCTTGACATCAATCCCCTTAGCCCTTTCAGCCCGGGAAAATATGAACGTACAAACTTTAACCTATAATGACACATGAGCGGAGAACCTCCGGGAATAAGTGGTACAGAATTTGTAAATAATTCTACTACAAGTTTGGATGTTAGTTTTTAACTACGCTGAAACAGCCGAATAAGTTTTGGAATACAGATGGTTTACAACTTGAATTACTAAATGGATCATTCATCCTCTAACGGAATTAAATCCGGGGTGAAAGCTAGTATGAGAGGCTAAACTTAGTGTAAACTAGTTTATGGACGTCATAGTCTTGCTATGATTTAATAACTCTATAATGAAAATACATCATTTGAAAATACATAAATTAAAATGCATCAAAAATTTAGGTGCTAGGGGAAGGAAGCGCTAAGCATATATTTTGTATAGTTTCTGGTGACCAGAGATTACCTCAAGCTTCCTTCGCTTCGTGAAAATTAACATATCCACGAATTGGTTTTTCCCGGCCTCTGCAATAATGTACTATTAATACTATTATTACAACGACTATACTAGTGAAAAGTACTGACCCCTTGCGTAAATACAGCGGGGTTGTCCTGCTCAAGCATGGTCTCCAGCTCCTCGTCCGTAGTGTTCCGGCCGGTGATCTCCAGCTGCCGCAATATCCTGCTTTTGCAGCGGTCCCTGTAGTCCGTCTGCGTGCGATTGTACTCGGTCATCACCTCGACGAACTTGCGCGACAAAGTTGAGTGCTGTGTCTTTCTTATCCTGAGATCCGCCGATGATTTGTTAGAGTGCTCCTCCTGCTCGATATTCTGCTCTATGTCTGTAAATTGTGGCAATAGATAGTCAAGTATAAGTACAGCCGCTGTCAATAATAATTGAGAGGCCCGACTACGGCATTATTAAGTACCCACTTAAAGAAACTCAATTCTCCTCATGATAACGCTATCGTGGGTGCATAAAGACACGGTTCCAACGTGCATCCTAGACTTTCCAATCCAAAGAGCAAACAAGCCCTTTTCAGGCTTGAGATTGTTTAGGCAGCAGACTTAAAAAATAGCAATGAAAACTATTATATGCTTGCTTTTAGAAAAGGCAGCAAGTACCGTTGTTAGTTTTCTACTGTGTTGTCAAATATAAAACATTTTTTTAGTACCTAAGCTATGTATGAAAGCCCCAAAAATTAATATGTTTTCACGCGATAAATGCAACAATCATAATTAAGGCAATTTTTGTCACTTTTCAAGTGTCAGTTGCTACATCTAGGTCTTAGGTACCTAACTTATTTTAAAGCTTACACTGATGATTCAGCATCGCCAAGAAAAACATTTAACTAATTAATAAAGCGGAGCATAACCATTCACGAGGCCAATACAACAACCCCCCGCTGAAAGTTTCCCGGTAACAAGGCACTTTCGCGCTCGTGAATATGAGAAAGTGACAATGGCAAATGGTACGTGTAAATTCAACTTACGTTTTAACTTTCCTCTGACTTTGTTGGCAGTTTTCTTAATATCAGCCATGAGATCTTCTAATTCGTTCTTTGTTTCTGAAATGAGACGTGAAATGTTAAGGTTAAAATTGGATGTGGAAAGTTTCAGGCGCAAATATTGCTTGTTAGTGCTTATACTGTGGGTGACAAGTTGGCGATATAAGAACAAAGTAATGCCAAACAGCCAACTACACCGCTTTAGTGCACGTTCGCCGATAAGAAACTTCAGTCATTACGTCCAGACAGGTCTCGTAACAGGTATCTCGGGGCCAAACTTTGTCTAACATCGGTAATCGTTTTATCAATCGATGTATGCTTCACAAGCGTCCCAAGACGTACATCGATAAAGACGAAGTAAATATTATAAAGCCATTTAAGTCATAATTTTTCGGTCTCGAGTTCATTGGATAGCTGATAAATGGATGACTGTTTATTTCCGCAATAAGATAAATCCCGCTGTCACCGTCAGGCGCAAGCTCGTCGTCGATAACGACAAATGAGAGAAAAATTACCTACTTTTCCGACTCCCAGCGGCTCCCGTTGCCGGGATGAAGTTATCAGCTTATAAAAGATTTGACTCATCCTCATATTAACGCCAAAGCTCTTGTACTGACTTGGATCAGTGGGATGAGCTTCTGGCGCTTAGCTCTCGTAATATCAATGCCTTTAACTCATCGACACGGCCACAATTAATCCAGGATTCAACTTAACGACGTGTGTGGTGACAATAGCGACAATGTATAAGTATTCCCCGAGGCTTCACCAAAGTACAAATGTCTAAAATGAACAATAGTACCGAAGCAAAAGTTTCCTTGTTAGGAATATACATAATTCAGACGCTCGAAACAAGTTCATCGGAGCAGCTACCAAGTTATGTGTATAACATTTTCTCTGCTTTCTGCTTTACGCTCACTAAGGACATACAATTCTAAGAAAACAAATGAATAACGAAGCTTACCCGCATTGCCGTAAATCATTTCGGGGTAACTAGTAAATCCATCTGTTATTTATTCTGTGAGCAGGTGTGGACGGCGGCTAACGATAATCGAATTTTTCCAGTCATTCACGCACCAGCATCACGCAATATATATTCCGCCGCGACCCGAGGGAGACCAAGACCCTTATAATTTGAAGACTATCCATTCATGATTGACGCAAACACTCGAACAATGAACCGTGGATTTTTGAGGAAAACGTGATTGAAAAGCGCGATGTCTGCTGATTAGTATCACAAAATAGTGCATTGACTTAAATCATCAATCCTTCGCGTAATATTTCATCAGTATAATATCCTGTAAGTGGAGTGTATTTATATCTAGGTACGAAAAAACAATGTAATGTCTCAGTCGCAGGAGTCCACTGGATGCGGGTGGCGCAGGATCGGTCATTGTGGCACTTCTTGGGGGAGGCCTATGTCCAGCAGTGGACGTCTTTCGGCTGATATGATGATGATCATGATGATTCAAATGAAAACTACATAGGGGCATAGTAGGTACCTACGGTCAATCAATGTGATTTCTGCCTAATTAGCACGGTAGTTTATACCGTCACGTTTCATGTGACGTTTAACTGTAGCGATTGCAAATCCGTAAACTTTTTAGAAATCCGGATTTTCGGATTATTTTTCAGAAAAATTCCGGATTCCGGATAAAATTCGGATTTTGGCCCTTGACCTTGAAAATCGGGAAAAGCGCCATAAAATCGAATATTTTGGTGTCAGTTAAGTATAGAAGAGTGGCACGACTCCTGAATCGTCATTTAAGGCTCATACCACTCTTACGATGATAAACAATAGGTTGAAAGAATTAAATAGAAGTATTTCAACTCTTGCTTACATAATTTTGTCAACTAAGATTATTGTTATAATGTCCTCTTATTATGACCATAACGAACTATAGTCAGTCTTCTCTGATAAAATAGGGTTTTAATGTCATGTTCTTTTAATCAAAACAAACATTTGAATTTGAATAACAAAATAAGTATTTTAACTCTAACACATAAGTAAAATCAGTCTTTTCTGGTAAAACTAGCGAACATTTGAATTCGACTAACAAACTAAGTATTTCAACCCTTTATCACATAAATAAAATCAGTCTTTTCTAATAAAATAAGAGTTTTCTTCCCTTATATCACATAACGAACTTAAGTCAGTCTTCTCTGATAAAATAATTGAAATTGAATAACGAAATAAGTGTTTTAACACTTTATTATAAACATAAATCAGTCTTCTCTTCTGTGATAAATTAAAACTTCTTATAATTTTCTTCTTATAATCACAACTATTAAAGATCATTTATATTTGAATCACGAAAGAAATATTTCAACTCTCAACAAAATTACATAACAATAGACTTCAGTCTTCTCTGATCTCTGATAAAAAAAAGTATTTATGTTCCTCTTGTTATGATATTCGCCACTGCTCTTTTTATTATTACTTGCTTACTTTCGTTTCGTACCGCGATTCGTGCAATCCGTTCAGAATTAGAGAATATCGACTCGCCCATTTACAATGTTTACAAACTATATTAAATGAGGCAAGTATTATGTAAATATGCCTTAAACTTAATAGCTTATTTGCATTAGTCAGGATTGTTGCAGGAACAAGTACTTAGTTTAGATTTTAATTTCATAACAAAAAAATCCGAAAGTCCGGATTTTTTATTTATAAAATCCGGATTTGAATCCGCTCGTAAAATGGCATCGAAATCCGGATTTTCGGACTTCGGATTATCCGGATTGCAATCACTACGATTAAGTACATTTCGGCCATATAACGTGATCGTATAAGCTATCGTGCTAGCTAGGCAGGGCCGCTTCGTACCTTGTTACAGTGAAAATCGATTTGAAAGCTGCTAAAGACTTCATATTAATATTGTCACCGTGACAAGGTACGAAGTAGCCCAGAAATCAAATTGGTTTGCTGCACCTACGTGCAAAACCCCTGACGCAATGATTTCATTAAGTGTCTATTCCTGCCTAAACTCAAAATCAACAGCTTTCATTGGAGGACACGGAAATCGGCAATTTTTAAGCGTCTGTAACTTCATACAAAGGTAAACGTAATATGTGTAAAACTTCTGAATAATTCATCCTTCTCGGTATATTTATAGAAAACCCGGCTCAATTTTTTTCTGCGTCATAAAGGATACCTTTATCTCCTTGAATGTTTTTGGGTTTATGAATGAATTCACGATCGTGTCTATTGATAACAAGCGAAATTAGATTTATATTGTTGCGACATGTATATATAAAAAAAATAAAATAGTTGCACTTCGATCTTGTGTGACATGTATATGCCATAACATGTTAATGTTTACACTAAAGTGATTATATACATATTACATACCTATGTACATGTGGTGTCACTCGTGTTAACCGTCAAATCTGACATGTTCTGCAACGCGCTATCGAAGTATCTTAAATCAGTTGCATATAACTTCTAACCAACTCTCAATGGACTTCGGTCCCTGAGAGATCTCTCTTTTGTCGTTTCTTCTTGTGACTCCTATCTATTGTATATTATGTATATAGTTTGTAGATAACCCTTTCCTATATATTCCTCCTTGTACATTATTCTACCTAGGAGCAGCACATCCCATATCTACATTGGTGACCTCCGACAATGGACATAAGCGCAACTCTGAATATTAATGACGTCCCGCAGCTAACCTCCCTTCCTCTCTCTCTTTCTCTCCTCACCCGCTCGTCACCCTGGCTCTGAGCACTCGCTCGCCACGCTGACTCTGAGCACTTTCTCCTGTGTCGTCGCTGACTCCTCCGTCTCAAAGGGGGGCTGATGTGGCGTCACTCGTGTCATCCGTCAAATCTGACATGTTCTGCAACGCGCTATCGAAGTATCTTAAATCAGTTGCATATATATAACTTCTAACCAACTCTCAATGGACTTCGGTCCCTGAGAGATCTCTCTATTGTCGTTTCTTCTTGTGACTCCTATCTATTGTATATTATGTATATAGTTTGTAGATAACCCTTTCCTGTATATATTCCCCCTTGTACATTATTTTACCTAGGAGCAACACATCTCATATCTACATACATATACGTATTAATTTGGTTGGTAACTGTTATTATGAATATTTTTGGCTAGGTTTTTTATACGTGAAAGCTCATTAAATCTTCAGATAGGACCGAATGTACATAAAAATAATCAGTTGCTTCAACAATAGGCGGCATCTGAACTAAACTTATACTATTACTTATTCTGTCTGTAACTCCTACTAAGCGGCGTCGTTCGTAGCCAGTTCGGAAATACCACCGATCTTCAATCAAGCTAAGTACCATATTCAGTAACAATATTGTCGAATGAGCTATACCTTAGACTCGACCATGACTCTAGTTACACGGAATCGGAAATAATGTGCCCGGTATTTTGTCTACACTTAATGGGAGAATGCTTGTTAGGCTTTGAATGGGCATACTTGATCTAATTTACGAAAATATTTCGGTCGGGGAAAACGTATTTTCGTTTTTTCCTACAACACAAAGAGCCCAAAATTGAAGCTTGCTATTTAGGTGAAAAAAACGAGACTGCAACCAACTTCATGTATTGAATATGTACGGATCAAACATATCATCATCATCATCAAAGGGCGGACTGCGGATGCAATTAGGTGACAAAAGCATAAGATGGATAAGACTTTATTAAATTTTGAGCAATATTTATCTATACATTTTTATTAAAAACATATCATAAATTACAAAATATTTCTATCCTCCATAGAACAAAATGTGATTATTAAGAAAATACTGGCCACTTGTAAATTATCTCCTCTTGAGACTTTAAGTGTTTATATCTATTACGTCTTAGACTTGTCAATTACATTGACGTTTTCACTTGCGAGTTTATGCGTTTCCTTTAATATTTATATTAAAAATAATTATGGCAAATGAAATCACAATTCGTAAATGGATAGATAATAAGCCGGATCTAATTTATGATAATTCAAATGGCTCAATCTTTTGCACAAAGTGCCAAGTGAATTTATCTGCAAAGCGTAAAAGTGTGATTGACAGACACGTAAAATCTGGTGTTTACGTATTTTTCGTAGTAAAACTACGAAATGGAATCAAGAAGATTTTAATATTGATCTGATAAACTTTCTAGTTTTGTGTAATATTCCGTGGAAACGGGTCAACAGTGCTGCATTTCGTCAGTTTTTTGCTAAATATATTTGTTGCCAGTGTACATCGTACATCTTGCCAAAAGAGACTATTTTGCGTAAGAAATATTTAAATAAAGTTTTCAAACGTAAAATAAAGGCAATTCATGAAAATATAAGTGAAAACAAATTATGGGTGTCGCTGGACGAAAGCACAGATTTTTTAGGAAGATTTGTTGTAAATTTACTTGTGAAACCGCTGATCTCAAATATCGACACTCCCATCTACCTGTTAAGGTGTAAGGTCATTGAAGTCACGAATGCTAACACGGTCTCAAAATTTGTAATTTAAACCTTTAAAGAAATATGGGGAGATTCTTTTGAGACAAAAGTTGGTAACATATTAATGTTATGCAGTGATAGTGCATCCTATATGTTAAGGGCCGGAAGATCACTAAAAAAGGTTTTCCCCAATATGAAACATTTTACATGTCTCGCTCATGCATTCAGTAGAGTTGCTGAGCACATCCGATCAGAATACTCAGATGTTGATAGTCTAATATCAAATGTCAAAAAAATATTTTTGAAATGCCCAAGGAGAGTAAAAATTCTAAAAGAAAAGTATCCGAATTTGCCATTACCGCCTAAGCCCGTCGTCGCAAGATGGGGCACGTGGTTAGAAGCGTCTTTTTACTTTGCGACTTTTTACGACGAAATTAAATCTGTGATAAGTAGTTTCAACAGCAATGAGGCACTATCGATACGTAAAGTAAAGAAACTTATGCAAGACGACAGCTTAAAAAACAATTTATTATTTATGAAACAAAATTTTGAAATAATAACCAGAAACATATATAACGTTATTAGAAACACGCGGCTTAAAAATATCTGAAGCATTCCAATTACTGGACGAAGTAAGACTTTGCATGATGATGACATCTTCTGATTCTTTTTATAACAAAATGGAGTCAGTTATAGACAGAATTACAGACTACGATTTTATAAGAAATTTGAGTGGTGGTGATAACGTTACTGATAATAGTGAAGCGTCACTTTACGAATACGCACCTCTTACATCGGTAGATGTAGAGAGGTAATTTTCTCTATATAAGTGGATAGTGAACCATAAAAGGAATGGACTGAAAATATGTAATATAGAAAAAAATATGATCATTTACTACAACAAACAATACAATTATTTAACTATTTTGCAACCATGTTCTCTTCTTTAAACCAATTGTAGTCATATTCATATTAAATATATCGTTTGACATGACTTTAACGTATATTGCATCCACTGTCCGCCCTTTAATCATCATCATCATTTCAGCCGAAAGACGTCCACTGCTGGACATAGGCCTCCCACAAAGAATTCCACAATGACCGGTCCTGCGCCACCCGCATCCAGCGAACACCCGCGACCTTTACCAGGTCATCGTCCCACCTAAATTGCCTCGTGAGGGGGGCCTGCCCACGCTACGTCTTCCGGTCCGTGGTCGTATCAAACATATACAATAATATAATATACATTGTGCTACATTCGTACACTTTAACTAGTTACAACAATTTGCAGGTATCTTAATATCACAATTTCATTATATACGATCTATTAAATATAGCAAGTTATAAATAATTACATACTCGTATAGGTCGCGGGTGTCCGCTGGATGCGGGTGGCGCAGGACCAGTCATTGTGGAGGTCTTTGGGGGAGGCCTATGTCCAGCAGCGGACGTCTTTCGGCTGACATGATGATGATGATGATGATGATGATGATATATATTTATAATATTAAGGTGTAAATAAGTAAAATTCGAATCGCTATACGTAAGTGGCAGTGGGCGGGGCACATAGCACGCAGAACCGATGGCCTTTGGGGCGGAAAGGTTCTCGAGTGGCGACCACGTAACGGAGGGCGTAGCGTGGGCAGGCCCCCCACACGGTGGACTGATGACCTGGTAAGGGTCGCGGGTGTCCGCTGGATGCGGGTAGCGCAAGACCGGTCATTGTGGAAGTCTTTAGGGGAGGCCTATGTCCAGCAGTGGACGTCATTGGGCTGATATGATGATGATGATGAAATCTAAAGACGAGATGCCGAAATTGATGAATACGAAACATCTTTACCCCCAGCGAATATATACCCAGGAATTACATGGCGGCGCATTAGTTTCATTTTTCGGAGATATTGTGTGATATAAAAAGCAGAAAACCTGTATGCTTAATTATAACATTTATAACATACTTCATTTAAAAATGTAAAGCTATTCGCACAGGGCCGCAAATCTTTAAGCATTTTATTTACTGGAGCGTTCATGCAAATTTCGGAACGCATAAAACGCATTTATGTTATGAAGGTTGCACACGGAGACCAGACCAGTAAAATAAGTAATTTGCTTGTAAGTCGGATCGTTGGAAAGTTGGTTTTTAACTATAATTTGTGCAACGTATCTATCAAAACTATTTTAAACTAAAAAACTATTGTATAAATCCGTACCTAATACTCGTAGTTTCTGAACGATATCACGGTACAGGTATAGCACGATAACAAAAGCTCATACAAGTGTCATGTATAGAGTACAGTACAGAGAACAGCGTTCACGAGATGTAACATTGTTGTTTCAGGACGCAGTCCCCAGCGGAACATTAACGCGCCATTTTCTCCGCTCCACACTAAACTAGGCTGAGGCCCTGGAAGTTAGCATGTGCCCAGACATTTAGAGATGGCCATCTACGAAATTGAATCGCTATTTCCGTAGTAAAATGCTCGAAATGGAACGGTTGACGTAAACCTAGTTTTCTATACCCTTGCGTTACAAAGGTTACTAACGAATTTATTTCTAGCTGAGAAATAGACTGGGGTTCAATCAAAGTATGAAAATAATCAAACGGGGAAATCAAATATTCTGAAATCAATAAAAAGTAGATTAATTCAGTATAAACCATTACACCGGCAATTATATAGTAGGTAACACAAGCAGACATCAAGAGAGCGGTTAAATGTCTCTATCTCCAAAATAAAACATATTTGTATACAAGTTGTGTGCGAAATAATAGAGCAGTCAATGAGAAAATGGAAATTACGGGATAAACATTATTTCAGACGATAAATTTTGTATTTCTATCTTTCTTATCTGTCAGCACTGATTCAAGAAACAACTGTAATAATAGTGGGTTTCTGGACTAAAAATAAACATGAAAACTGGCTTATTCACCACAATATGTAAAGGAGAATATGATAAACTATTTCCGATTTATAAAAACCAGTAGACAGAAAAATCAAATATTTGATCGCTTTGGAGCCTTACTACAGTAATGAGTATAAATTAAGTATTAAAAATACATATAATACTAAAAGTGTCAGAGAAAAAAAAAATTGTCCAACCTAGGGCTAACAATTACTATGGGCAAAGAGTGTCAGCATTTATAGTACCTAAAACTTTTAACCAAATAAGTCTATTAAGACAAACTCCATTATTTAGTAAATTTATATTAAAAACAAAATTCAAAGAATGGCTCCTGGATGACCTAACGTAACCTAACAAATTTTATCCTACTTGGTTAGAACTTATAAATGTCCATGAAACTTGTCAAGCCACTTTTAGCTACAATATGTTCTGTTTCACTTCTCACAAAGTTGTATGTGAAGAAATATTTGGTTAAGAACGTTTGGTTTGATTAAAAATCATTAGCAATTAAGCTGGTAATGAAATAGGTTAAGTTACTTTTGTTATAATAACTGAGCGCGTCTCGCCATCAAACTTTTAGTTTGGCGAGTAATTCTCAAAAAAAAATTTCCTAGCAACAATTCTCATCACAACTAAAAAAGAAACACACACACACAAATCAGCCCAGTGACGTCCACTGCTGGACAAAGGCCTCCCCCAATTTAATGGGGGGTAAATGCCATAATCGCCACGCTTGGCATGCGGATTGGCGATCGCAGTATCTCCACCGTACTCCAGGGATGCTGCTGCCCATCCCACGGTGGTCACAATTATTTCATTCCAATATAATGTCCATTATTTTCCATCAATGCCTCACATATACAAGACCGGGATTAGTTTACCATCGGAATAGCTGTCATGTATGGAAAATCTGTCACCTCTAATCGTATTCTAATCGCGGCTAAGCAATACACTGATCGCGTCCAGAAAATATGTAACTTTTCTATTAGATGTCCTTGCCCAGTGTACTAATGGTTCACCATTGGGACTTAGTGTTGATTTTCGTCCTACCACTTGGTTAATTTCTTTGGTTGTGTTTCTGGTGAATGTGCCGTCTATGGCAAACCATGACTGTTTTATATCCTATTTTATAAATAGTTGACTCTGGTATAAAACACTGGTATTATTTTGCACACACCTTAATCAATTATACACTATTTGGTTGCGCTATTAATAAAATAGACATTTAATATTTGCTTCAATAATCGAAATTTGACACTCGGTACGATTAGTACGAATATAGCTCCCAAAATATCCGATAGCACGCTATCTAAGTCCATTCATTAGTAAACTTTAAGGGCGGTAATTGGAGCCCTTATAATAAGCGTTGGCGTATAAAAAGTTACGTCAGCTTGTTCGATATAACGACAGGCAACGATGGCTTATTCGAGGCAATTTAGGTCGGGTCAATTGGTGATCGTGACACTCCGCGAGGGTCCGAGGCATTGTCGCGAGTCTGCGCTTCGCTCCAAGATCACAATCTCACACCTTCGCTAATGTACCAGATAAGATAAGGTAATGGCGGTTCTGTCCAAAGAAAAACATAGGCACGGTTATACGCGTTGTACATTTTCCTCGACCTACTAATCAAATCTCAGATCGTTTCGGGATTGACTACAACTAAACTTGAATCACCTATATGTGAAATTGGATAACTTTTTCAACTTCCGAGCGATGCGTCAAATTTATGTGCAAAAGTCTATATTATATTACCAGCTAAGCCAACTCATACTTTATGTGAGAAAATCCAAAGGTAAGGTGCCAGCGTGTTGGCAACTTAACAAGGAGAAGTGGGGCGCAAGGGCGTGGGGGGCGATTATTGTCCTCATCGCTGCGGGGCTTTCGTTAATTCCAGCTAATCTTGCGTCAAAATCAGCCCCAACAAAACCTTCACTCATTAGTCATAAAATGGGTACAAATATAACAGCGTTATTTCGCCAAGCGAACCATTAAAACGGGCCATTTATACGAAAACAACGAGGTTATACTGCGTGAATCGGCTAAAGTGATGCTCGAATGTCCAGTAAGGATTTATCAGTCTCTAGATCTATTGTACTGTAGTACGGGGCGTACTTGTAGGCGATGAATGGCGTTTTATTTAGTTTGATTTGGTAATCGCCATGTAGTTTGAGTCAGCGATGCGTCATCGGGGAGTTCGCTGCTGCCTGCCTGCCTCCGACGCCGCGTCGCCGCCCCCGACTCTTCTCGCGTATATCTATTATACTCTTCTGAATTATCTAGCCTTCACTCAGACACAGAAAAAGATTTATTTATACTGTGTCCTCGTCTGACCTTACGTAAATGTACTTTTAGCAACGGAGTTTCCCAACAGGTCATTTGCATTTTACTAGTAGTGACCTATACACTGGACCCGGGTATGTCCTTAAACTACGACCAAGACCACCGGGGAATGGGCAGCAGCATTCCTAGAGTACGGTGGAGATACTGCGATCGCCAACCCGCATGCCAAGCGTGGCGATTATGGCATTTACCCCCCCATGAAATTGGGGGAGGCCTATGTCCAGCAGTGGACGTCCTAGGGCTGATATGGTGGTGGTGGACCTATACACTTAACTATTATGTTGCATGATACCATCTACATTTCATAAAAAAAATTAAACGAAAATTGTAAGGCAAGGCATTTTTTTAAGCAAGTTAATTTACACTGTTTGCTTTTTGAAACCCTGTTGACAGTACTTTAAAGGCTCGGTAGTCGCCATAATTTTGTCTTGGTTTGTCGCTCTTGTATGAGTTAGTTAGCTTAGCGCCTTAGCTCGATATTCTGCTCTTTTTATTAATATGGAGTTTTGAGGCAAACCACGTTAGCCTTTATATCTTGCAGATCATGAATAATTATGATATAATTTGTATTAAAATTGTAACTGTTGATCACAACAGCAAGTACTCATTTTTTCGAAAATTTACGAAGGGAGTGCCTTAACATGCCATAAATAAAGGCCTCGCAAGTCTCCAATTGCAGATAATTTAAAAGTTTTAATGACACAAGAAATTGCTGAATATTTTATTCCAGTTTAGTCCTCTGAAGCAATCAACAAGTATGATTGTGAAAGGGGATCAAGTGAAACGTATTTCAGGGAATGCTGTGATCGCTAACTCCCACGTCCTCCCACAAAACCACACAGACGAACGCCCACTCACTGCCAACGCCACCAAGTTCGCCATTCAATCTATTCAGATGAACTAAGTTAGCCCCACCTACGTCGCGACGTCACGATGACAGAAACCCATAAAAATGAAAATTCATTTATCAATAGTTCGGGAACTTTGATATTGAGACATATTATCGAGCTCGTGTTTTTTTTTAATCAAAGCCACTGCAACAAACAACAGCAAATGTAAGACAAATAAAAAGCTAATATATGTAGTTGAGTTATCTGCTTTTTAGGGTTTCAATCAATCAATCAAATCAAATGCCAATAAACTAAGATTATTTACTGCATAGGTCATTTTCTATGATTTGACACTCTCAACTGTTTTAACGTATTTTGAAATCCCTTTCTTTTGATAGCCCAATCGAGTCTTGATAAAAATGTTTATATGCCCGCGCTAAAACGCGCTATAAGTAGCAGATAAAATCCTCTATTTTTTGTTTTTATCACCCAGTGACACTCGCGGCATCAAAATAAATCTAATGACGTATTTTATCAAAATCGGTTGAGCCGTTGAGTACTTACTAGCGGTCATAGGAAACATGCATACGGGTCAAACATAGAACCCTCCCTTTGGGCTTCGCGGAGTCGGGTAATAATAAAAAAAAACTTAAATATGAACCTTAAAATGCATTTCATAAATGTCCACACTTTCAAAGAATTCCTAATATATCCTGAATAAAATAAAACAAAAACCTCTAATCATATCAAACAAGCCGCTGGTGTATTACTGAAACAGCAACACAATTACAGGCGAAATTATCAAATAATTATCATATTATCTTTAATTTCTCTGCGTGCGACGCGTAAGAAATCACAATATCTTGCTAATAGTCTTTTAAGATTATCGTATTTAAATAGGTTCCAAAAGAGCAAGAAGTTTCGCTTTTTGGCGTGATAATGATATCTTATTTCCTTCTTGCTAGTTTACTATCCAGTCGTTTTGATATCTGATTATAGGTATTTTGATTGTACAATCTAAGGTTCCCTGGCGTGCGACGCGTACGAAAGCACAATATTTTGCTAATAGTCGTCTAAGATTATCGTATTTAAAGTAGGTCCCAAAAGAGCAAGCAGAATCGCTTTTTGAAAAAAAAAAGATAACTTATTTCCTTCTTGCTAGTTTACTACCCGGTTGTTTTGCTATCTGGACATACGTTTGTATAATCTAAGGTCAATGCGTGCGACGCGCATGAAAGCACAATATCTTTCTAATAGTCGTCTAAGGTTATCGTATTTACAGTAAGTCCCAAACCAAAAGAGCAATATCGCTTTTTGGCCTGAAATTATAACTTATATCCTTCAAGCTAGTTTACCGCCCGTTTGTTTTGATATCTGAATATACGTATTTTGATTGTATAATCTGAGGTCAATTAGTATAAACGGTGGGTAGATAGGTACATACTTTCGTCTGATTGCGGTGCTGATAGGATGGCGCTGTGCTTCTTCTTCACCTCCTCCACATTTGTTTGAATCTTGTCTATCATCTCCCGTATCTCTTCCACCTGTTGACAAAGGCACAATTTAAAGAAGAGTATGCACATAAACTTATGTATACGCTTTAATTGTTATACTCAGACAAATGTTCCAGAAATCCTTTTGCAATAATAATTTAATGAAACAATGACTTGGTTGGGTTAGAAGCACTGTGAAGAAATATATGTGAAAAGGTCAGCGCCCTTTGCTCTTTTGGGAAAATCGAAGTATGATCAGACACCGTCAACCTCTTTATTTGATGGTTAGTTTAAAGAAAGCTGAATGAAAACATCGAGTTCCACCAGTGATCACTAGTGTGTAACTGCTTAGAAAATAATAGATATAAGTTTTTATAATCGTTTCCATAACAAAACTTTCAGTAAACCTACTCATCATCCGCCTATATACGTCCCGAACAGCCAGCACACACTGGCAACTGGGTACAGGCCTCCTTTCATAGATGAGAGGGAATCGCTCTCAAGTAAGTGTTGTAAGATACATTACAGAAGTCACTTTCGATTCTCAAACTTCATTAGACTTTCATTAACAACGTGGGTACTAATCAATTTTGCTTTGCCGTTCAAAAACCTGGCCTCTTACTGCGCGTTAAAAGCTTAAATTGGGTGAGCGAGTTTTCGTGCAAAAACTCGCATCTTCTTTAGAGCAGTGGACCTGAATGAAGTTAATTACTCATCGAGCTCAAAGGTTTTTTAATGCATTTCAATCCATCTATCTGTTCGCTTTGGTTGTATATTTTTCGATGCGATACAATCTAGGAGCTTCTACCTACGAGGGGCGTTCAATAAATTCTCGGTATTAGAACAAAAGCAAAAGAATATTATAGGTGTATTATTTTTATTTTTCAATATACTCCTCTCCTATGTGTATGCACTTATAAGACCGGTTAATTAGTTTTTTTAACCCCTCATAAAAATATTTTTTGTCTTTGGTGTCAAAATGCTCCTAAACTACTGTCTTCGATGCTTTATGGTTAGAAAATTAATTTTCACGTAGATCCTTTTTGAGATTGGTAAACAAATAGAAGTGACTCGGGGTCAAGTCTCGACTATACGGTGGGTATGTAATAGTTTCGAGTCCAGATTCAAGAGCAGCAGCCTAGGCAATATGAGCAGTATGCACAGGGGCGATGTCGTGAAGAAACAGAACAACTTTGGCAAATTTTCCCCTTCTGTTTTGTTTGTTTGCTTCCCTTATTTGGCATAAAAAATGAGCGTAGTGCTCTCCTTTAATACTTACACCCTTTTCTTTATAATCGATCAGCAATATTCCTTCACAATCCCAGAATATTGTGACCATGGCCTTGCCAGCTGAAGGCAACACCTTGAACTTTTTGGGATGAGGAGTTCCTTTAATGTGCCACTGCACGGACTCTTGTTTGCTCTCAGGGTCATAATGATGAACCCACGTTTCATCTCTACTAACAAAATTTTGCAGTATCTTATCAGGAATTTCAACGCAAACCTCAAGAAATTCGGAACAACAAGCAACACGCGTATTCTTCTTAAGCGGTGTCAGCATTCGCGGTACCCATCTCGCACTGACTTTTGACATATTAAGATGGTCATCAATTATATCGTGTCTAGTACCAATAGAAAGGTTGGTTCTTTGAGCTATTGCTTTCACCGTTACTCAACCATCTTCAGACATAATTTTCTCCACTTTTTTAAATTTTCTGATGAAGTAGCTTCGACTGGCCGATCAGCTCTATGGTCGTCTTCGATACTCTCTCCCCCATGCTTAAATTGACTTGACCACTTCTGAATTGTTGATAAAGAAGGAGCAGACTCACAGTAAACATAATCCATTTCTTTTTTATAGCTTATTGATTTTTTACCTGATTGGTCAAGAATTTTATTACCACTCGGTGCTCTAATTTAACCAACATTAAAAAATCGCTCATAGTGATCACGTTAGTTCGGTACTTGCAAAAAAACAAAAGAACATCGCCGTTTGAATTTTACTTTTTTTTATATTAATGAATGACATTTACCGGCCAGTATTAAAAAGTTTACCAAATAAGTTTAAAAGATGTCAATACCGAGAATTTATTGAATACCCCTCGTAGCTTGTCTCTGGCTTTGGCCAGCAGCCAGCTCAAATACGACCCTGTGATTTGTCATTGCCTTAATACATACTAATTAAAAATGTCAACAACCCTTACGAAATGCCAGTTGTCGTGTTTGGTTATAATTATAAATTACTTATTTTATAGTATAATCTGATTTCGGCGTAAAGAGGTGAAGTATGTTCTTGGAAGTGTATCTGTTGGAATTCACAAAAACAAATCCTACGTCCTGCTCTATCTTGAAGTTTGTATAACTTTCTCTTTCACCCTCGTGAATACTAATGCACTCTTAAGTGTTATGTTTTTCTTCAGGGATTATTGTGAAGCTTTTTGTTCACGTTAGTTGCCTTGTTGCCTTGTATCGATCACATCGTTTAGTTAACGCGCACGACTCTCTTGATAAACAATACTAATATACAGACTTTATAATTGAACTGTTCTTTTAATTTTTAATTGACGGCCTGTTTAGCCTAGTTGGTAGTGACTCTGCCTCCGAAGCTAGAGGTCCCGGGTTCGAATCCCGGCCAGGGCATTTATTTGTGCATTTTTCACGGATATTTGTTCTTGGGTCTTGGATGTTTTCTATGTATTTAAGTATGTATTTATCTATATAAGTATGTATATCGTCGTCTAGTACCCATAGTACAAGCTTTGCTTAGTTTGGGACTAGGTCGATTTGTGTAAGATTGTCCCCCAATATTATTATTATTATAATTAATCACCCTAACCAATAGTATCCTCGGTAAACGCTTGGTTAGCTTTGGATATATATAAGACCGTGATCTGACCCATCTGTATGGTTGTGATGCCTGAAGGCTAACACTTATATAAGCAGCCTGTTAGTACCAGAACGTAAGGTGTTACGAATAATCCTGGGAACGTCGAACCACATATTATAAAGGTAGGTGACTTAACCAAAGCGCATCGTAAAGCGCACAGGTGAAGAGAGGATTTGGGCCGACCGACTGGACGGCCTCCGTGGGTCGCCCCAAGTATCGTTGGAAGAATTTGGTCGACGCGGACCTGCGTGAGCTCGGAGCCAGTGCAAGCTGGCGAGAAATTGCGCAGGACCGAGCAGTGACGTGCTCTTGTGTCGGACGCTCAGAGGTTATTTTGGGTCGTCGTGCCAGCCTGTCAGTTAGTTAGAAGTATACATAATAACATTAATAACGAGTATCGATAAGTCGGCTAAGTAATGTAAATACATACGAGCAGTTACTTAATAACTGACGCCTTATTCTTATTTTCAATGCGTCATTCTTGCGTAACGCGTTTTATACATAAAACTTTTTAGGAAATACAGCTCTTAAAGCAATTATAACAGTTGCATCATACATAATTGTAAATTATACTATGTTGGCAAACACTCTCCATCCAGTCATAGTCATAACATAATGCTAAATGCAGCGAATGACTCCCACGAGTCAACTAACTGGTGGTGTACTTTCGAGGCTTAATTTTGTGTTTAATCTAGTTGCATACGTTCCCTGGCAACAGTCCAGCCGCAGGAAACAGTAAAAGGAACCCGAATCATTTCGGAGCTATACCAGGATATATATATAACTTAGTTTAATTATATCAACATGTAACGTACACATTTTACAGTTTCTAACGAATTTAGCACCTATACCAAAGACCAAAAAAAACAAACGAAGGCAGTACGAAAAAAAACGACAGTACAAAGGTAGTTCAATATAGCAATTTCATCTCTCGCGCATGTTGAAGGTAAAAGAATGCTGAAGGCTAATTTAAACCCTCTTTCTTGCATGCATTTCAAGCCTGGATGTTAATGCTAAACTCGTTAATTTTTTACTTACATATTTATTGAATACTAGTCGAACCAAAAAGCAGCGTAAATTGTGTAATCTCGAATCCTAAGACGAACAGACCACTCATCTTTCATCATTATGGGTTTTGTAGGCATAACATAACAAATAACAATGCTATCTTAATGACACAGGGCAAATCTTATCTTAAAAAAACACAGCCTATATTATACATATTCACGTTATCAGTTGCGTGCACACTGCACAAAGTACCTATTAAAGTCATCTGTTTCAATCAAAACGGCCATTGATTGATTGCTCACATAAATTCCTCAAATTCGAGACAAGCTCATTTAAACTGGTAATTTATTTTGCTAATTTGTCAAACAAACAGTCTACTCGTAAGTCCGTGAAACTTGGTTCAGGGTCGTATTGTGTTGTGTAGGTACTGTAAATTCGATGTTCGCAGCGTTAAGTTGCTTGCTTAAAACTCTTAAAAGTACATTTAATAAGAGCAACAGTTGTCAGGTGCCTATTAATATAACATAAATTTTTGAATATATCAACTTTCAAGTTAATCATAGTTAAAGATGAAACAAAAGCAAACGCATCCAACAGTACTTGATGTTATGTTATATGGTAGTATGTTGTATTGTATGGTTATGGTGGTATGGTGCGGTGGAAATTTCATACGTATACAAGTAAATAAGAAAGTTAATACGTTCCAACTTGGCGTAATTTAGCACAGAGTTCTCTGCGTGCAACACTTGTTTCTGTCAAACATTCTTCGTCTTAATCTCAGCTTTTCCTTTCTCTAATTTCCTTGTCGTCGCATTTTGGTACAGTCAAGGGCAAGAATGTTTTTATTTAGGCGCTCAAAAATATCTTGACAAGGACGCTATTTTAATAACAAATAATAGTAGTTAATAGACACAACCCCCTTTATTCAGAAACGTCCATCAAACCTATTTTAGTCAAAATGCCGCTATAATTAGTTAGTCCGTATAAGTCACTTTGTTATTTTATGTTTGCGAGACGGAGGCAAAACCGATTTTCTTTAACAGAGGTTTGTTAAATTATGAATAAATCGAAAGTCGAAAACTAGACACAACACACACACACACACACACACACAACGCCGTATTCTGAATTTATCACGTAGCGTACGTAGCTTTTTCCGCAGAAACGGTGATTGGTAAAAGGCTGTCATATGATCTGATTCACCGAGTAGTCAGTGGACAATAAAAATGGACACACCAGTTATCATCTAATGTGGGTCATGTTCATGTATATTGTACCTCTAGTATATTTATTTCGAAACATACATATACACAAACGAACGCGTTTGCTTTTCTTTTAGTTAATTTGTATGGCAACAAATAATTAGCACCAAAAGTCTCTGTTCGCGTTGCCATACAAATTGAGACTGAACGTAAACGCATTCGTTTGTATTTATGTTTTGAAAACAATTCCATCAAAAACATAAATGTCAAAATAGCAGCCAAGTTCAATATGCGATGCGTGGTTGTCGTCTTCGCCAACAAAAGAATTGAGATCTAAATGGGTGCCACGTTCCGTAGATTATCTGAAAAGGTGCCAAGTCTGGCACTAGATTGTTTACAGTAAAACTAATTTATTGCGGCTAAATGCATTTTGAGCTTTAACTTGGCAATTTTCTTAAATATTCAACAGCTTTCATGGTATTATAACATACTGCATAGAAAACTGAACTCATTTTTAATGTTAAATAGATTTGGAGTTATTAAGGTGTCAAAACTGGAGTCAGAGGTCATCACAATCTATTTCTTCCCCACCATGTTTTTCTTGGATACTCGTATATTTTAAATCCGTTTAATTTTCGTCGATCAGAAGAGCAAAAACGAAGATGGATACACCAGGAAGGAAATTCGCGCGACAAAAAAAAATAGGGACAAAGCTCTAACAAATCTTTTGAGATGTATCTGAGGCTGAGTATACAATCCGGTCGATAAGGACAGGCGTCCCGAGCGTGAGTCACCAATTAATCAGATTACCGCGATACGCGGTATCGGCCGGCACCGCCTGATAACCTCACCGCCATTGTTACAAGTGCTCGTCATACAGCATCACTGGAAACTAATATTAAAATGCAAATGATTATGAAAAAATTGGCTGCTCCTAACTCTAATCTACCGATTGGATTTCAACCATTTTTTTGGGTTGCTATACGGAGACAGTATAGGATAGTTGTTTTAAATGGGGACTACGAGTAATAGGTACAGAATCTTCATTGTGCGTGGCCCGACACGCACTTGACCGCTTTTTTGAACTATAACATACTGATTTGTAATATGATATATGTAGATAGCAGTGAACGACCAGTCGTGAGCCCTTATATCATTATATTCGTTAAGTATCATTTTAAATATGGGTAAATATCCAAAACGAATTTGGTAAAACGTATAAAAGTATAGTTAGATTCGTTTTGGCTCGCTCCCGATTTAGGCATGAAAGATTGAACGTAGTTCGTCGTTTTTTCTGGCACTGATAGATATACTTTTCGCATTAGAATGATAAACGCACGATCCAATATCCTGTTCAGAAGTCGCCAGGAGTACGCATTGAACGAATCCCTGCCTCTCTATAGAAACTTTTTTATTTACTTACTGTTCGTACCTAACCTATCTAAATAATTTCATTAAAACATGCTAGCCCTAGACCTTGTCCGGAACACTTTATGACACTCATATTTCATGATAGTTCTTTAATGTTTTAACAGTATTTACTTTTCGTGGCAAAAAAATATTGATAGGTACTATTTACTAAGAATGTATCAGCATTTTAGCTTTGCTGCATTTAAATCTCTCACTGCCAGGGCCAGGAACATACTCTGAGTGAAAACTTATTCAAACACAATAGTCACATGTGTAGTGTATGTCGTCCAGTACGGCGTAATCTTATTTGCCTGATTTTATATCTAATCTGAGTTGAAACTGATATAAAGAACAAGAAAAGTGAGGTGAGAGGTGAGTCGTTTTGTGTATAACAACCTAGCCCAGCAGCAAGCAGCAGGCGTCATCGTAATGCTTCAGATTGGGTTTTATAAAGATCTGTACCTCTTATCGATTAGTAAAGACAAAACACACATATACGTAATCTAGCAGAAGCCCTTTTTACCATACATACAAGCAAAATTACCTTTTAAGGTTAATTAAAGTACTTGTGCCCTCATTGTGGCTGCCGAAACGAGGACATATCATAAGCCTTTCAAACTCTTAAATATTAACTTGAATTACAACGAGAAGTGAGAGAAACTGGCAACCTCGTTTAATGAAAAACATTAACATTTTGCTTGAAACAGAAAAGCCTCGTACCTACCGTCATTTTCCAACATACGCAGAGCCCTAAAACGTCTATAGTGTAACGAGTAAAATGAGTGATTGTTCGTATAATGTCGCTACAAAGTGTTAAAGAAAGTTGCTCGGATTTCAGCCGGACCAAGTCATTGAACCATTAGTTCAAGGGTCCTCTTGGTTCCGCCTTGGGTTGGTGTACTTGCAAGGAATGAATTAAAAAGGCCAAAGAATTTAACATACAATACTTATAATATCTCAACTTTGCATCTTATTAGCCCGCGCAGAGGCTCTATAACGACTACTTATGACAGGACTACAAATAGTTAACCGCAACGCATACGAACGTGGGAGCTCCCGATAGTAATCGATGAACACGAGAAACGCAGCGCGAAATAATCTTGGCCAAGACGTATAAAGAAAGTCACTTACGCAGGAAGTCCGTCGCGACCAGATCGCACGTCACTCACATCAGTCCATCAATACGCCGGAGCCGGTGGTAGTGTCATCGCTTGTCAGTTCGCCGAACTGACAGGAGGCAGGAAAAATGGCGGGAAGCGTCGCGTCCCTGTGCTGTCCTGTATTGTGGGACCTTGATGTCACGGCCGACGCAATTGCGGCCAGGCGGCGATGCTACGGTGCTGCCCCGTCGCAACTGCACCGAACCGCGCCCGGAGCCGGAGACGAACTCACGGGTCCTTCGGTACCCGAAGTTTGGGGAGCTCGTGTGAAGCACCTCGGCCTGCTGGCCCACGCGGGTCGCTCCGAAGGCGCGCGGTCTCCGGGGCGCCTCCAAAGCAAGCGCGTGGACGAGTCACAAGCCCACGAGCTCTGAAGCTTGTAACCTACGGTGGGCTAAAGCGCATGATCACTGCGCCATTACGGCGGCGCGCACAAACACCTTGCACATCGTCACACGGTTCACCTCACTGACACAGTTTAGGAACAACTACTAAAAATAAATGCCTATTCGGCAACCATGGCGGACGAGCTACAACGTTTTTTAATTGCACGCGCGACGCGCGCGCGCGTGTGGCGCGAACGCCAAATCACAACGTCTGTCCTCTAATCCAGCTCTTATCGATCTCCCAGTTTCGTCGATCAGTCTCTAGAAAAAAGAAAAAAAATACAAGGCGTCGTTCCGAAACACGCTCACGCGTAAACGCTGCTACCGTATTTCAGTGTCGCAAATCGCCGCACATTCGATTAGTTTTTAAATTACTTTAAATATAAACTTCTTCAAACAATGAACTTTTTCAGCTATTCGTGTTTTAATATTACGACTTTTTAAACTGCGACGTAAACGAAATCAACTTGTATCGCTTGCGCGAATCGGAACTGTCACTTGACATTTGTTTTTAATCTACCGGCTGACATGCGTCATAATTATTTATTATCAACCGTGTTATTATTCTTAAGTGCATTTCTTCCAATTCGCGTTAATGAGCGTAATTACTAATATAAATTAATGGGCCGTGTCACGACGAGCATTTTGATGTGCCACAACCTATGTTTTAGTGTTGGCAAAGTGTCTAAATCAGCTAGTGAAGTTTGTCGAAAGTGCATGGAATTTCTAGGGCTCCAGCGGCAATTGTATGCTTTGCTGGTTGTTGAAAAGGCGTTAGACTAATAATTTATAAGGTCAGTAATGAGTTCCTACATACTACTATGTGCAGACAATGTTATTTCGCACGAAAATCTATGTTACAGAACATGCCTTAACCTTAAGCTCAACTATGCCTATAATCATACTATAAAATCTAAGTAGCATCGCTACAATACCCCTTTTTTCGGGAAAAAAGGTTAAGTTCCACTTAACCGCCACGGCCGGGTGAGCCGGGTAAAATTTATTTTCCCTTGCTAGTTGTAACAAAAGTAAGCTAAATTAAGTTAAATCTAGCAGCTTTTAATATCTATGAGGCTAATTTTTAAGTACACTAATAATATTCTATGAGTTAAAATAAAATGAGACTAGCTCTCGGACTATGTTTTCTATGACATGCCCTATCCACTATTGGTTAAGCTATTCTTAATATTCTAAAGTTGTCGACAAGCTAACTAACTTACTTAAAACTTTTGATGCTGGTAAACCTGCGGTATGGCATGGTTTGACCATAAACTTATGTATAAGTACTTATAAGTGTATGTATAATGTGTCATGCCTTATAATTATACATAAATACCTACTCCACCCCAGTGCGTCCACTGTGGTGTTATTTGTTATCATGCCACTTGAATTAGTGATATAAAAATTTTTATTTAAATTTTTAGTCTCTTATTTTTTGTAAGAGAAAACTTAGTTTTCCTTATTTTAAGAAAAGTTGTGGACTTATTTAAGTTCCACCTGTACTCCCTGGTACCTAAGGTTGTACAGTTATCGAGAAATTTTAGATTCCTAGGATTAAATAAATTTTGACATTTTTATGTCAGTGTGCACACAAAAAAATTATAGTCTAGTTCATGAAAGTAGCACATTCCATTATATTGGTGGCTTTGGGTATATCCATTAGTGACTAGTGGAGACATTATCTATGTTCACACTTCACAAAAAGTTAAGTCCGAGAAAGAGAGAAAAAAAAAAATTCTCTTAAGTCATAAAAATATGAAAAATTGAAAAATCTGGGTCGAAATTGAACCCAGTGCATTCCTCTGGATCCAAGAGAGAATGCGTGGTACACTGAAAAATTGTTTAGGTTTCCCAAAAACAAAAAAAAATATCGAAGTGTCCTGTCGATAATGTGTACCAAAAAAAAATTCCTCCAAACGGAAGAGAAAATATACGCGACATATTGATACTCACCTATCAACAGAATAGCAGAAAAAAATATACGAGACATGATAAGTCCAAATACATTGGCCATATCTGCAAGCATAATCCTTTTCTACTATAGGTGTTTGTGGAAAACAATGGCTAGTATTTTGGTTGTTGACCGAAAATGATATGCTGTCTCTTATGCAGCAGTACCTTTCAGCACAGCCTAGGTTGCCTACTACTGGTCAACAATGGTGAGTGTCATAGCGTGAGTGCTAAGTACAATAAAGTACACTTAGCAAGAGCAAAAGTCGCTATCAGCTGATGTGATAAGCGATTTGCAATTCCAATGCAATTTGAATCTTTTTAATCATAATACACACATATTGGGTATTGTGATGAGTATAAATTAAAGTAAGTTATAATTACTTTTATTTTGACACATCTGAGAAATAATACAAAGTTTTATTGTTTGTTGTAAGTTTTGATTTTTGAGATGAAGAATTTTGGTGTTTTTAATTAGATTGTGTGTTTTTTTGTATTGAAAAATTATTCTGACTATTGATTTTATTTTTAAATTTAATATATATCTATGCAATCATTGTTACTTGACATGAACAACATAGTTATTATTGTTGAGACGATGACTTTGTTTGCGTTATCTAATAATTGTGCATTGACCTGCGAAACCAAATTTGGTGGTGGTTTTAGTCGTGTCAAGTTCTGAGTCGTTGTCATGACTTTAAGATCTCTGTCTCCCGTTTCATGATATTCGTGCTCCTTGTCCGACATGATAGTAGGTAAAATGTGCTTTTGCGAATCAGGGAGAGCGTTAATTAATGTAACTACTTCTCCGTTGAGAATATGTTAACAATTGAAAAATAAATAAAAAATTAATTTAAACAGCGATGCATTCAGCAGATGCTGTTGTCAATTAATGGCAGTTGCTATGCTATATATTCATAGCACTGGCCTAATAATAATTATAAATAATATTATTTTACTCTCCCGTATGCGCATGAACACACTTCACATTAATACTACTAAAATACAAGGATTCATATTTGCCTTATTATTCAAAAGACATTTATATAGCCTGAAATGCTCAATTGGCATGAATCATTCAGCATAACATTGCTTACATCTACACCAATCCAAGTGTACTGAGAAAATACCAATATAAATATGCAAACACTTATTTTCATTCGGGCGCCATATTGTAACGAGTAAAATGAGTGATTGTTCGTATAATGTCGCTACAAAGTGTTAAAGAAAGTTGCTCGGATTTCAGCCGGACCAAGTCATTGAACCATTAGTTCAAGGGTCCTCTTGGTTCCGCCTTGGGTTGGTGTACTTGCAAGGAATGAATTAAAAAGGCCAAAGAATTTAACATACAATACTTATAATATCTCAACTTTGCATCTTATTAGCCCGCGCAGAGGCTCTATAACGACTACTTATGACAGGACTACAAATAGTTAACCGCAACGCATACGAACGTGGGAGCTCCCGATAGTAATCGATGAACACGAGAAACGCAGCGCGAAATAATCTTGGCCAAGACGTATAAAGAAAGTCACTTACGCAGGAAGTCCGTCGCGACCAGATCGCACGTCACTCACATCAGTCCATCAATACGCCGGAGCCGGTGGTAGTGTCATCGCTTGTCAGTTCGCCGAACTGACAGGAGGCAGGAAAAATGGCGGGAAGCGTCGCGTCCCTGTGCTGTCCTGTATTGTGGGACCTTGATGTCACGGCCGACGCAATTGCGGCCAGGCGGCGATGCTACGGTGCTGCCCCGTCGCAACTGCACCGAACCGCGCCCGGAGCCGGAGACGAACTCACGGGTCCTTCGGTACCCGAAGTTTGGGGAGCTCGTGTGAAGCACCTCGGCCTGCTGGCCCACGCGGGTCGCTCCGAAGGCGCGCGGTCTCCGGGGCGCCTCCAAAGCAAGCGCGTGGACGAGTCACAAGCCCACGAGCTCTGAAGCTTGTAACCTACGGTGGGCTAAAGCGCATGATCACTGCGCCATTACGGCGGCGCGCACAAACACCTTGCACATCGTCACACGGTTCACCTCACTGACACAGTTTAGGAACAACTACTAAAAATAAATGCCTATTCGGCAACCATGGCGGACGAGCTACAACGTTTTTTAATTGCACGCGCGACGCGCGCGCGCGTGTGGCGCGAACGCCAAATCACAACGTCTGTCCTCTAATCCAGCTCTTATCGATCTCCCAGTTTCGTCGATCAGTCTCTAGAAAAAAGAAAAAAAATACAAGGCGTCGTTCCGAAACACGCTCACGCGTAAACGCTGCTACCGTATTTCAGTGTCGCAAATCGCCGCACATTCGATTAGTTTTTAAATTACTTTAAATATAAACTTCTTCAAACAATGAACTTTTTCAGCTATTCGTGTTTTAATATTACGACTTTTTAAACTGCGACGTAAACGAAATCAACTTGTATCGCTTGCGCGAATCGGAACTGTCACTTGACATTTGTTTTTAATCTACCGGCTGACATGCGTCATAATTATTTATTATCAACCGTGTTATTATTCTTAAGTGCATTTCTTCCAATTCGCGTTAATGAGCGTAATTACTAATATAAATTAATGGGCCGTGTCACGACGAGCATTTTGATGTGCCACAACCTATGTTTTAGTGTTGGCAAAGTGTCTAAATCAGCTAGTGAAGTTTGTCGAAAGTGCATGGAATTTCTAGGGCTCCAGCGGCAATTGTATGCTTTGCTGGTTGTTGAAAAGGCGTTAGACTAATAATTTATAAGGTCAGTAATGAGTTCCTACATACTACTATGTGCAGACAATGTTATTTCGCACGAAAATCTATGTTACAGAACATGCCTTAACCTTAAGCTCAACTATGCCTATAATCATACTATAAAATCTAAGTAGCATCGCTACAATAGGTACGTTGAAATCGACTGGAACGAAGCATATTTTAATTTCAGAACTCGTTATTTCGCCCGTTCGAGAATTTTCCGGCGTATTCTAAGCGTGTTTTAAATAAATATACCATAAGTCTTCGTTTATGTACAACGCGCGAATCCCGGGCACGTCAAAGGTTTGTTAACATCACTAAAAAAAGCGTTTTATGGCGTCAGGGAAAACCCCGGGGAAGTAGAGTTGGATGTGGGCGTGGTAAGTGACGGGTACAATATTGCTGTAATGCGTTCTTTTGATTGGTTCTTGAAATGAACGATAGCTCATCATTTCATTACACAAAAGAGCATCGACTATGAAGGGATAGGGTGAAAACATTTTTACGTCCATTGCATTGCGTTCTCGTCCTTTGTATGGGTAAAGTGGCGAATCAACTGATGATGCATTTAATTACGTTCGAAGTTTGTTTATAAGTAGATACCTATTGCAATTTTGTTCATATCCCTTAAGAGGTGCTAATAGTTCGTTATAAAGGGTTATTGTTCCATTATTGAGTCAGCATGACTTTGATGTAAACATACACATAAATAGTTAACACTTAACAGTTTACAGCAATTTTCGCGCAATAAATGAACCAACCGAGTATAACGTAATAAACAGAGCAAGCGCGTGGGAACCGAGTTCGGGTATAATGCACTCCGATATAAACCTCCACAAAATGGAGCTTATATAGGTCACGTAGACTGCCACATTGTTAAGGCTACGGCCCCAAACGGAGCGGTCCTCAACCAAGCAAGCGAAGCCTCGACTAGCCGTAATTAAACGCTCATTCTGCGTCGCTCGGGACTAATCTCCACGGAACTTCACGTTTCAGTGAACCGCCTTTGCGCCGCCCTAGCCTAAACGCTTCATTCAAAGCTCCAACCGCAGTGTTCATAGTGTAAGCTGTGGCGTCATTTGAGCATCAGCTTCGTCACGCATACCAGCTGTACGTTTTAACAGCGCACTCCTGTTTATTTTGACATCCGATGTTCTGACAGCATGCCTAACCGTGTGGTATCCCTAATCGAGCCATTCGCTTTTCTTGCTTAAGTTAACTATAGCGCTGTTTAGGAATCATTTACTATAATCGCTTGAAAAAACGTCATCGATCAGTTGTTTTAACAAAAACACCGCTACAGAGAAGACCCAAAGCCAAGGAAGCATTATATAAACATACAAGTTTTTCTGCTTATCGTGTAGGTTTAAATAAATAAATAAATATTGGGGGACAATCTTACACAAATCGACCTAGTCCCAAACTAAGCAAAGTTTGTACTATGCGTACTAGACGACGATATGCATACTTATTTAGATAAATACATACTTAAATACAAAGAAAACATCCAAGACCCAGGAACGAATATCCATGCTAAATGCACAAACAATGCCCTGGCCGGGATTCGAATCCGGGACCTTTAAGCTTCGGAGGCAGTGTCACTTAGTCACTACCAACTAGGCTAAACAGGCCATCGAATGCGACAGCTAAAAAAAAAAATCCGGAATACCCACAAAGAGGGGTCTAGACCGCCATCAGAAACAAGAACAAGGCAATGTAAGTAAAGACTGTGTACGATAAAATCTGGCCATTAGTAAACATATGAAACTTTTTTTATTGCGAACTATTATGATTGTGCGTTTGTTTGTCGTTGCCATAGGAACTATTCTAATTATTCCAACTAGTATTTGTAGTTATTGTTCCATAATTATCAAGATGTCCACCAAAGAAGAAGTTATACGTAACAAAATCGTTTCCGAGCACATTCTGAATCCGCATTTGTCACATCGCAAGCTCGCAAAAAAATTAAACGCGGCTAAATCGACCGTATCTAGCGTGTTAAAACGCTTTGAGGAACGTCTGACGACTGAACGGAAGCCAGGCAGCGGGAAAAATAGGTGCCTCGATAGGACAAGTAAGGATAAAAAGGTCGTGGAGGCGTTTAAGAAGAATCCAAACCTGTCTGTTCGTGGTGTCGCTAAAAAAGTAAAGATGTCGGCATCCTATGTCCAAAAAGCAAAAACTAGGGCTGGCTTAAAGACTTTCAAAGTACAAATAGCACCAAACCGTCGGGAAAAACAAAACGAGTCAGCAAAAACTAGAGCTCGCAAATTATATGAACAAATTTTGACGAAACACAGTTGCATCATAATGGACGACGAAACCTATGTTGTGGCTGACTACAAACAGTTGCCCGGCCAGGAGTTCTATACGACATCGGATAAAGCATGTGTTCCCGAGAAATATAAGAAAAAAAAGAAGTGTAAATTCCCTAAAAAATTTTTAGCTTGGCAAGCATTGTGCACGTGTGGTCGAAAAAGTCAAAGTTTCATTACTACCGGGACTGTAAACCAAGATATTTATGTCAAAGAGTGTCTTCAAAAACGGCTATTACCATTTATACGGAGCCATACTGAGCCTGTAGCATTTTGGCCAGATCTTGCCTCTTGTCACTATGCCAGAACAGCAATGGCATGGTATGAAGACAATAGGGTGGTGGTAGTGCCAAAATTGATGAACCCACCAAACTGCCCCGAACTTCGTCCAATCGAAACATATTGGGCTCTCGTGAAGCGAAAGCTAAAAAATACGAACAAGGAAGCAAAAGACATCGCTGATTTCAAGAAACAGTGGCGTTTGGCTGCCAAATCCATCTCGCAGACTACTGTACATAAACTTATGAAAGGTGTAAAAAGTAAAGTCAGAAAATTCTGTAGGAAACCAATAGAAACTTAAAATATGTAGTGTATATAGTAGTTATATATCTTATATTAAAATAAAAAATATATTTAAAAAAAACGGTTTTTTTTCATAGATATATAAATAGTTTAATGTGGCCAGATTTTATCGTACACAGTCTTTATAAGGCATTCAACGTAGGTATAATAACTGAGACTGCTCAAATAAGGACACGTCATTAAGAACACGTTAGCACATCCCACATAATAACATGTAAATGAACTGCACGATTATGATGAATACCAGGCACGGCGTGAATATTTATGACGCAAAGTAGTTGTGGATTAAATGAAAACGCAAACGCATGGCGTATTCGCAGCACGAAAGGAAACCGACGTGAAGTGTTTGGGGTTAGGATACGGAATTATTTTGACACGACGAGTGTCTACCGTGCCGCTATCACAGTGGACTGAATAGCACAGAAGTAGGACTGTGGCTTGTGGTGGTTTCGTAATTCGAACCTATTGTAGATGAATGCATTTAGGTATGCCAAGCGTGGCGATTATGACATTTACCCCCCATGAAAGTGGGGGAGGCCTATGTCCAGCAGTGGACGTCTATGGGCTGATATGGTGGTGGTGGCATTTAGGTATTCATAAACCCGGGGCCTGTCCTAAAACTACGACCAAGACCACCGTGGGGCAGCAGCATCCTGGAGTACGGTGGAAATATTGCGATCGTCAAACCGCATGCCAAGCGTGGCGATTATGGCATTTACCCCCATTAAATTGGAGGAGGCATAATATATGTCCAGCAATGAACGTCCTTGGGCTGATATGGTGGTGGTGGTGGGGTATTCATAAAAACGTTCATCAAACCTAGTTTAGTTATATTGCCGTTGAAATTAATTTATATTTAGGTGTTGAAGCTTTTGAGCTTATTGGAGACTAAGAAGTGTATATAAGTACTCGTATTAATCTTAGTACAAGATTCCAGTTCCAAGGTTCCAATACAACTGGGTTCAAAGGGCCATTCTTATAAACGAGAATGAGTTTCCGAAATCAGTTCACAGAAGACCTACGTTTGATTTATATAGAGGTAATAAAAAAGTAAAATTGAGAATCTTATTCTCTTATTGAAATATGTGCCTTCTTCGCATAGTTTTCGTTTTTTAACTAGTTCTGAATAGTGACCCGGGGTGGTGCTGGAAGTGCAACAAACCGGCAACCGTACTGCCTTCCCGAAGATCTCAAGGTTCGAAATAATTGTCATTTGATACATAATATATATACTAACAAAACATGGTATGAAATTTCGTCTTTGGTACCTACCAAAGGCGAATAATGGGTCAGAAGGCTACCCAGCCTTCTGACCCATTATTTTTCTGTGAAGTTATTCTCATCTCGTAAATCATCCATCATGAAAAGGAAAAGCCCTGACATCGCTGTAACCGCGGGTCGACATGTGACTTTCGGAGCTTGAACGTGTGGCAGTTAGGAGTAAATAAGATGGATATACCTCATTAATGAATTTAATGATATCATGCATTGCCTTGATAGTTGATAAACCAATACTTGTATACATATATATCAGCGTCCATCAACAATTATACATAAGCATTTTACGTTAATAAGAAGAACAAAACTTGTCAAGTGCGAGTTCTACCCGCGCATCGAGGGTTCCGTACATCCGTACAACGATTGTGTACCCGTCTCTACCCCTGCCTATACAATCTATATTGATAAAAAATATAATATAGATTACGTTACTTTATGTTATTTTTTAACATTTTCCTTCATAAAACAAAATTTTACCAACGTAAAAAAACTGTTTTGGAATGTGCGGTTCAACTATACCCTTTTAATATGATACATACCCCACTGGGCAGTCACTAGACTTTGAAATTTTGTCTTCTATTTTCAGTTTTCACATTGCTGCCCACGGTACGAGTGTCTTCCGGTACGAGTTCGCCACTCCAGAACCTGAACTGTGGATCTCTTTGGGGGAGGCCTCTATGTCTAGCAGTGGATAACCTTCGGCTGATGATGATGGGTTATTATATATTATTTCTTAATGGAAACTGACTATGATGTTGTTACTGAAACAGTTGCATGATATAAATTTCACTGACACAATTGCGACTAAGGTATGCGAGTCAAAATTATATAGGTATTACGTTATTGTCACAACTCTAGGTCTTGTGTAAAACCATAGTACGAAAAAACTATAAGCCGTACAGTGTAAGCCGATCTTTACAATCATGTTTGTCCGCGATGGAATATTTTGATATTTGTGCCTCATAAAATTCAGAAATGATTGCCATAATAAATGATAAGTAACGTTATAACGAAATCCCAACTCTGATTATGAATGAATGAATAGGAATGTAAAACCGCAATTGAATTAATGTCCTTTTATTCTTTAGACGAAATGAATTCTTGACGTAGTGAGAGCCAGCGGCAACGTAATATATTCAGTTGATTTTGCCTAGTTTAACCGAGCCATATACTTATACTCCTACATAACCAGTGTCCATCGAGTATATCTGTTAATCGAGTTTTCAGGCAGTACTCGACTAGGTCAGTAAAATTATGACATATAGAAAAACAAGACAGCTATCAAACACTTAATTACTGTTTTTATCCTTCGACGTGGATAACCAAACGCCTAGGCATCAATATGAAAATACAATACAATTCCCGACGAAATTTCATAATATTTTTTAAATCGCCAGTTATTGTTTTATAGTTATCTTTTTACCTTACCATTTTTTACATTATTATGACGTGTATCAGTGACACTTTAACTTACTTGTCTTGATTGATGGATGAACCTACCGCTATAATACCTACTTCGATTGCTGTTTAGCACTGTTTAGTAATCTGTTTCCTACGAGCAGAAGCAAGGCCTACAATGAAGTGCCGTCCTTTGCATAGATTGAACGATACAGCGAAGGCCTGTCACAAGGTAAGACAGGTTGGCTGAAGAGACAGGGTTACGGTACGGTACGGCAAGGTTGCAGATGCAGTGCGAACTGGAAACTTACAAACTTGTCTGTGAAACTGGGATCAACTGTACCCTTTATATTAGGAATTTAGCAACCTTTTACCTTATCTAATTGATGGACGAGTCGTCGATTTGTCCGTTACATTTATATCCTCAATCTCAATTATGACGAAGCTATCAGTTACGTATGAGTGGGTTCGCTGTTGTTACAAGTAACATATCGAAAATGATGCTTTAAATAGGTAATTGAACAAATAGAATAATATAGCCATTTCATTTCCTTCAATGGTTTAAAAAAGGTATTCTGGAACAAAATATAAACAAAAACTTACGATTAACGTGAATATATGTTTTTTTACGGACAATGCATACAATAAAGTATAATTATTTAAATAGGAAAACGAGTATTTCGTGTAAGCCCACTTGGTTTGATAGGGTTACGTTGAAAACTTAGTTATAATTTATAATATTATAATATATGTATGTATAACCTAAGGCCGGAAATTGCACAGCGAATATTGACACGAAAACTAAAAAGGTGTTTTTTTTATAGAATCTTCGTCCCACCGCACGTGTCAAAAAATGCCATGAAAATCTCGAACCCCGGTATAACATACATTAACAACACAGATATACACACACGATAGCTACACGCGTACGAGGGGAGTTAGGTGAAATATATTTGAACACAAAACTGGCACCTGCCCGGCTAGTATGATAGCTTATATGTCGGACATATAGCATTCGTCCCGTACTGTCAAGTATGTAAGTGCGAGAGGGACGAATGCTATATGTCCGACATATAAGCGATCATACTAGCCCCTCTGCTGTGTGATACTGCAGAGGCCCAATTCGAGATGATCCCTACTTTGTCTTTTACGAGTAAAATCAGAATGACCGAGACATGTCAAAAATGCGATATCCTATTAATATAATGTATTGTTGTGATAAAGAGATGCACTCGCACTCGAAATGAACTGTTTGTCATGTCACGAAACGTTACGAAAATCAGATGACGCATGCACCTTTTCCAGTTATACGAGGGTGAATCAAAAAGTTCTTAGAACTGCATGGTGATAAAACCTTTTTAAATGTAGTTTGTTTTTTTTAGCTGTCATTATGACATAATATGGCGGCAAATTTCATTTGCTTACGCGTACCAATTGCATATAATTAGTTATTTTGTGAAGCAAATCGCTCAAAATCTGTCATTATGGACAAAAATGAGTTACGTGCCGTGATTAAGTATCTCTGTCTGAAAAAAATGTCCACTAAGGAAATTCATTTGGATATTCAGCAGACTATAGATACTAATGCTATACCATATTCCACGGTTGCTTATTGGGTTGCCGAATTTAAGAGAGGTAGGCCCAACTGTGAAGATGACCCTCGCTCCGGCCGGCCTTCCACCTCGGTCACTGATGACAATGTGGCGAGAATTGAAAAATTGGTATTGGAAGACAGAAGAATTAGCATCAAACAGTTAGCAGAGATCCTACACATCTCTTTTGGCAGCGTGCAATCAATATTGACGGATGTTTTGGGGTTTAAAAAAGTTGCCGCAAGATGGGTTCCGCGAATGTTAAATGAGGTAAACAAAGAACAGCGTGTGGAGGTTTCGAAGCGGAATCTGGAAATCATCAAACGTGACCCAGATGCATTTTATCGCCGATTTGTGACCATGGACGAAACATGGCTCCACCATTTTGATCCCGAAACAAAAAAACAAAGCATGACCTGGAAAAGACCATCATCGCCACCTTTAAAAAAAATTCGAGGTTTACCGACGGCGGGCAAAGTTATGGCCTCTGTATTCTGGGATGCGGAAGGAAACCTATTCATTGACTACCTGCCGAAAGGAAAAACCATTACAGGTCCCTATTATAAAGAATTGATCCCGAAAGTGCGGCAGGCGATCATAGAAAAACGCCGGGGAAAGTGGTCTGCGGGCGTACTGTTTCACCACGACAACGCCCCAGCTCATCGCTCAGAATTGGCACTCACTGCTATCCGCCAAGCTGGCTTCACGCTGCTTGACCACCCGCCATATTCTCCGGACTTGGCTCCTAGCGATTTTCACCTATTCCCGAAATTAAAGCAGCACATCCGCGGAATAAAATTTAGAGATGATAACGCCGTAGTGGGTGCTGTAGAGGAGTTTTTCGAGGCCCAAGGAAAATCGTTTTTTAATGATGGAATAAAAAAAATTGAGAAACGATACTTAAAGTGTATAGAACTACAAGGAGACTATCTAGAAAAATAAAAAGAAAGAAAACATATTTTTTTTTGTTTTTCACCCTTATTCTAAGAACTTTTTGATTTACCCTCGTAAAAGAGATTTTCTTTTTATCAATGCATAACTAATACTTGGACTATGGAATTTTACCCCGAAAAAACAACAATAAGACAAATCACGAGGTATCTGTCGTCGAGAGGGAAACTTTCCTTTATAACCAAGCTTCGGTAGTTACAGATTTTTCGCCACGAAACTTTGAACGTTTCCATAACAGAAATAACAAAGCCAACTTTTTATGAATGAATCAATGCTTCGATACACAAATAAAACTTCTAGTGGAATATTTGGAGAGAGTTTGGATGATCGTAAGTTAAATAAGTTTCTGCAAAAAAAATATTTTTGTGAATGCTACTATTTTTCCATTTCTGAACTAGTGCGCTGCGACGCTTCCACTGAGCCCAAAACATGGCGGGTTTATCTTGTTTATTTTAGGAGGAGCTATGGCCGTCCTTCCTTCTCCACCATCAATTCAGTTCGGTAGTACAGTCGACATCAAAGTTATGTTTACACTTTTTCACCTCATTCCATTGCAACAAGGCGAAAAATGTACACATATCTTTGACGTCGACTGTACCATAATATTGCATTGTCACCGAACTTACATAAGTATGCCAAATTTCAGCTCAATCTGATACCGTTAAGTGTCTGAAAAAACGACTACAAATTTTGAAGACTCCTTACCTAATACAAACTGAAGTGAAAGTTAAATAAAAGATTGTAAAAATAAATCACAGTAAAAGAGCATGTATGATCATTCATCTACCGACTAATTGATGGGTACCTATTGTTTGAATATCGCAATTCGCAATAGAATCTGGCTCGCCCACCCTGCTCGCCTTACAACCCCACCCATTTTGCTCATTTATTATGTCCCCCATTCACACACCACCACGCAGATTTATGAAAAGGAACGCTTTTTACTCAGGCTCTTGGAAATACCGAACTAGTAAATCATTTTTGGTCTACATTGCTAACGGGGATCCGATAATAACAATTACTTGAATTGCTAAATGAGTTAGCGAAAAGCTAACAAACTTTTGGGTTCACAAATATGAATGACTCATTCATTCATAATAAAAGACTTTTGAGTTTTTAAATCTAATTTAAGTACCGATATCGAGATCGGTGAGCCCAAATTCTTGCGGCCACACTCATTAATCAGATGGAATGGCGGGACGGAAACGGTCCATTATTGCTTTTTTTCTGTTTCAAAACATCGACACGACACGTGCTCGGCACGCGAATGCGGCAGAATTAGATGTTAAAATGTATAACGAACTTGGTGAACAAGCTCTCGTACAGAATACAACGCTTACGAACAATAAACATGTTGTGTAACAGACCAACGGGGGAACAATAGCGAGCAACAAGCTGGAACTTTTATAAAACTGCTGTGGAGAGGTATGCGGCTGCAGATACATTGCGAATCGCAGAAACATTTGTTTGCCGCCGGTATCGAGAGCACCAGCTAATAGTTCCTGTTTCCTGTCAACGGCTACTTGATGCCCGATATTACGTTTCCGTAGATATATTCGGTTCGTTGGCAAATCATCACACCTTTCGGATGCGCTGACGTGACACGGTTTTCCGTTCCCTTACAAAAATATGCCTTCAATTTTATGGCTTGAATGTATATTTCATGTGTTGGATTTCGTTTTGCGACAAATTTGAGTAAACAGTTCGCTGCAAGTTATAAAATATTCATATTTCAAACGAGGCTTATTTTGTCAAATAAGCTAAATCAATCCGGATCCAAAGCAAGTTTGAACGATATTCTGGATCGTCGTCGTGTAAGGGGATTAGTTGCGTTGCGACCCAAATGTCCGAACATCGTGCGGCTGTAATGTAAGCTGTCTCGTTGTTTAATAATATTACGAACTTTTAACTACTTACTACACTATTTACTTATTTAAATACTAATTAGCATTGCAATATAATTTTGAAGGTCCGGGCTTATTCGGTTTCTGAATAACAATAAGATATTCACAACTGAATACGAGATTGGAAATAAATACTAAAAATTACAATTCTGTACACTGAGTTTGCGTGACCATGTCTAAAGTCATGTAGCCCTCCCAATTAGGACCGGGTCTAGTCTCGTATTAATCATTATGTATGCATAATTATGTTTCTAGCATTAATCCAATTATATCGTTAAAGAACGCGGGGTCCGTTACGGCACCTAATTCCAAGATTAAGCGTAGTTACGAGTTTCATGAAACCGACTGCCAGATGGAAAACTAGACCTAGCTGTTTTGTTAACCGATAACCGATATAGCCCTCCGAATCGCTAAACTTAAGTGGCCGTGAGCGGGGCACATAGCACGTAGAACCGATGGCCGTTGGGGCGGAAAGGTTCTCGAAAGTCGAATGGGTACCACAGACCAGAAGGATAACCTCGGCAGGCCCCACGCAAGGTGGACGGATGATCTGGTAAGGGTCGCGGGTGTCCGCTGGATGCGGGTGGCGCAGGACCGACAATTGTGGAGGTCTTTGGGGGAGGTCAATGTCCAGCAGTGGACGTCCTTCGGCTGATGATGATGACATTTTTTTAACCTAGTGGTACGATTATGTAAGCATGATATAAGTAATAAATAAGCACAAGGGTGACCTTCTTATCTTCAAGAGCATGCACTGCCCCTAACACATGAAATTTTAAATGGTTGTCTTACTTCCTTTTCTTTACGATACATTACATTACATTGCTCCTCACCAAATTCAGACCAACACATGTTAGATTTACATAAGCGGGACATTAGTTAAAAATATAACTTTTGGTTAAGTTACATACGTTTTTGTAAAAAATTGGGAGCACGGCAGTATTGCCCTTGTCGTGTAGAACCGAAAACCAACGTATAAATGGAGAAAACAATTTCGGACGTTCAGGATTTTCAGCCTGGAAAAAACAAAAAGAAAAATCGCCTATTAAGACATTTTAGTCACATTTAGAAGCCCATTTCATCAGGTTGTAGTAGTATATTTCTAAAGCTTCCTGGTTGTTTAAATAGAAAGATTATCGTCTTATTCGTGGGTGAAATTACATACATAAACTCACGCCCATATTCCCAAAAGGGGTAGGCAAAGCAAACGAAAATTAATTCAGTTGCCACTTTAGCAATTGTAGGCTGAGAGAAATGTGACCTTGCAGTGACAGGTTGCTAGCCCATCGCCCACAACACACTAAACATACAATTAATTCTAATTGGGTGGAATTAATGTTTTGTGGATCATAGTTTAAGCTTTAAAACCTTTCTGATCATCTATAATTTAATTGATTCCGTTGTGATTGTCACACGAATATTGGTCATACAATTTATATGGATAACTTTCGTGTCGAAACGGAAACAATTCAATTGTAGACTAATGTAGACGTATTAATAAAAGCCCTAACTGCGGTCCAAAATTTTCGTCCTCGCCCCAATAATCTAATTGATTACGCTGTACAGTCAGCATCAATAGTAGCTACACATTTGAAAAGTTCAAAAGTCTTTATTATAAGGGAATAAGAACTATTGACCTTTTCATATGCGTAACTTTTGATGCTGACTGCACCACGAAATTTGGCATACCATTTATATAAACTTTCGTATTCAACGGAATCGATTGAATTTTAGACGAATGGATGACAGGGAATCGAACTAATCTATAGACGATGTTTTCCGCGGTAAAAAATTGCGAAAATGTTTAATATCCACATCAAGCTTATCTTCTATTAGAGAACTTAGCTGCCATATATTAAGAGTCCTTAGTAAGCTCGGTTCTCCCATACAAACGTAGTTTCGCTCTCATTTTAAAACGCCTGGCTAGAATAACATGAAACTTTGTATACATAATACATACACTATGGGACCCGGCATATCAAGGTCGGAAATTAGTTTCTGTTGCTTGAAATTATTAAAGTTTTCATACAAGACGTAATAATCTCAAAAACTCGCTGTTTTTTTTTCTGTTACAATTTCTAGCAACAGAAACTAATTTCCGACCTAGACATGGCGGCTCCCATTGTGTATACAAAGTTTTATGTTATTTCAGCAAGGCGTAAAATGAGAACGAAACTACGTTTCTATGGAAAATCGAGTTCAGCCGAGCGTACTGGGGACTCTTAAGATAATTTTCCTATTTAATTTAATAGACTCATCACATCACATCATCATGGCGCCTGTCGACCTCACTACTTGATCACGGCTTTATTACATTAATGAATGACACTGTTGCCACTTGAATTTGGGAACTTTGAAAGTTCCGTAATTTATTATCCAACTTATGAACTTGTCAATAACATGATGAAATTGTGTGCTTCCGTCCGAATTTTAATTCGCTTTCGCATATTGAATTCATTTTTAACCCCCGACGTAAAAAGAGAGGGAACTACTCAAATCTTAAAGGCAAACATAAGAGTGATTTTTGTGTTTTTATCAACAAATCGAGCATTTTCATCCAAAAATGTGACATTTGATGAAGTGGAACTGCTGATGATGATCAGAACGGAACTCTTCAACGACGCGTAGTTCACGTTTGGCGATTTGTTCTCTTCGTTTTGTTTGTCAAGCAAGCTAGATTTTCAAGACACATTTTTGTCAAGCTTGAGTTCTGATGGAGGATTCCATTAGCCATTTGTATGGAATCTAAGAGTGCACCATCTAAGTATAATAATCTTTCATCGGCCTCCCCCAATGAAGTCGGTTTTTTTTTTCTTAAAACAAACAAACAACCTCTCACCCTAAACGCATATACCTTCTCCGTTCCGTCGTGGGTAAAAAAATATTAATATTCTTAGCCATGTTTTATATATAAGTTTATTAGTATTCTTAGCCATGTTTCATGAAAATCTGTTCAGCCGTTTTTGAGATATTGAGCTTTGAAATGAAAATGTCGGGGGTTTTTCAACTTTTTTAAGTTGTAGTTATATGGTTTGCATATGTAAATGCTGTCATTTTCAAAACTACAAAATTGGTTAACTTAACCAGTGAGCTTCATTCACATTTCCAAATTTCAAATATGTAACTGAATTATCAAAAAAACATGTAATTATCGAACCTGTTCAGTACTCACAAAATTCCACGAAAATCGGTTGAGTAATGCGACCTGTAAAGGAAAACAGCCGGAAATCCGGACATACGAAAACAAACAAAATATCTAAAAACGGACGTGACAAAAAACTATAGATATTATTATCGATTCTGCTCACAAAATTTCAAGAAAATTGGTTGAGAAATGCGAGCTGTACTAGAGGAGAACACCTGGAAATCTGGACATCTGGACATCCGGACATACGAATTCATTTTTGTCGCAGTTGAAACGGAGACCTACGTTTCACTCGGTCGAATGTTTCACATGTTGGTTCAGGCATCGAGATTTGGCCCTGAACTTCAGAACCTACTGAAGCTCTGTACTACACCTGGCCACATCCTGGCCGCTGGAGACGTAGTAAAATTGTGTACTTACCAAGGGTGGTAACAAAGAAAGACTCAGAGCGCATATTTATCGTCAAATACCTGCGATCTGAGACACTCTTTGTATTACCTGTTTAGGTAAGTAATGTACAGTCAACAGCGAATGTAGATGATTATTATTATTATTTTTTGGTACAAACAGTCATTACAAAGCGTTACATTTTGTAAATAACATTACATAGAATGTCGACAAAAAAAGTACCGAATAAGATAATATATTATTACATTTAATTGTTGGATCGGACCTGAGGTGTGAAAAAATTAAAGAGACGCATTTCGGTGGAACCGTAGATCATGGAAGTGATATCTAGTATATATGGTGGTATATACTCACGAACCACTGCATATTTCAGTTGTTTAACAGTGGAAAAATAATTACTCTGTAGATGTACGGTTCCATCTCCATTATTTCAGCTACATTTGCTTATAACTACCTACTTGAAAAGAAGTGACGAGGTTAGCATAATAATACTTAAAAACTACTCTTAAGACTTGAAGTTTTAATCATTTATTTTTTATTTAATGTTGTTGGTCGATGGAAAATTTGCTAAAAATTTTACTCTTCAAACCCCTGAGAGTATTGTTAAAAATATCTATGTCATTAAATTCTTTATTGTAAAGATTCATCGTGCGGGGAATGAAACTGTTTCTGGTGTAGTTTTTTCGGAGGTTGGACGGTACGAACATATGGAGATCACGATTGGGGCGAGCTGGAAGTCTAGCTTTAGTGATAAAATTTATTTTTGAAAGTAGTAAAGGGCAATCAACTTCATTATTTACGATTTTATAAAGGAAAGAAATATCAAACTGCTTGCGTCGGTTAACTAGACTCATTAGTTTATGGTGTGTAAGAGAGTGCTCGTAATGTTCATTACGGTGATTACATCGAAAGTTTAACAATTTTACAAATTTTCTTTGGACTCGTTCGATACGATTGATATGATGTTTGTAAAATGGACTCCAGATTACACATCCGAAGTCAAGAATAGATCTTACAAATGCGAAATAAAGGATTTTAAGGGTAATAATTTTCCTAAATGGCTTAGTTATTCTATTGATAAATCCCAGACTTCTAAATGCACGCTTTAATATACTGTCAATATGTAATGTAAAGGACAACTTGTCATCAAGAATTATACCTAAGTCCCGTATATGGTTAACACGGTTAAGTGGGCTATTGCAAAGACTGTAATTGTGCTGAATAGGGGATCTTTTTCTAGTGTATGATATTACATTACATTTATCTGCATTAAGATATAGTTGATTAGTGAAACAATATAATGAGAATGCTTCCAAATCAGACTGTAATTTGTGGCAGTCATCGATACAGTTAATAGTTCTATATAATTTTGTGTCATCTGCATAAAGTAAATATTGACTAGTCTCAAGAGCGTCACCTATGTCATTAATGTAGAGTGAAAACAGCACTGGCCCGAGATGGGACCCTTGTGGGACACCAGATGGGATTTTCAGATAATTTGAGCAGTAACCCTTCATACAAACGGCTTGGCTACGATTTCGAATATATGATTCGATCCACCTTAATAAACTGCCATGCACACCGAGCCCATAAAGCTTCGTAAGCAAGAGATTGTGACTAATTTTGTCAAAAGCCTTAGAGAAATCGGTGTACACGACGTCTACCTGGCCATTCTTGTCCATTACTTGAAGTAGATAATCAGCAAATGTAAGTAAGTTAGTTTCTACACTCCGGGATCTTATAAAACCATGCTGATTTTCAACTATGTGGTGACGAACAACATATGATATTTGTTGAGTGACCATTTTTTCCAATAATTTACCCAAAGTACATAGTTTTGAAATAGGCCTGTATTGTGTAATAAGTTCTTTTTGTGCATTTTTTGGTATTGGTGTGATCAGGGCCTTTTCCAAATACTGGGGAAGACACCCGTCGTTATAGACAGGTTGAAAATGCTGGATATGGGTTTTAGAAGCTCATCGGCACACCTGGAAACCAACACTGGATGAATGCCATCTGGACCAGCGCCCTTGTTAATATTGACATTCCGAAGTTCTTTTAGAATCATGTCATCGGTAATGATTACGGTATTGATGTCTATTTTAGAACCTGGAGAGTTAGATGGAATAAAGTTATTACAATTAGCGGAGGCGCTAGGGGTCACAAATACTGATTGAAAGTGTTTATTAAATATGTCACATATTTCATGCCCATCGGTAAAAGTTTTATCACCATAAACCATTATATGAGGATAATCACCCGTGGCATTTTTTGATTTTACGTATGACCAAAAATATTTTGGGTGGTCGGCAATTCTTAATTCCGCCTTCGCATTAAAAGATAAGTAACAGTCGTGTTCCATTTTTTTAAACCTTGATCTTAGTTTAGAGAAAACGTAATAGTCTTTAAGGTTGCCGTACGTTTTCCACTTTTTATGATACTTGCGTTTTTCGTTACTTAACTTTACGAGTGGCCGGTTATACCATGGGGGATACTTATGTGAGTCGGTGATTGTGCGAGTGGGGACATAATTATCAATCAAATCATTAAGCGTGTTATAGAAAAAAACTACTCTAGTCTCCACATCATGCATGGAAGAAAAAATGGTATCCCAGTCCACAGCTTTTAAACCGAGTCGAATGTTATCGAAGTCGGCGTTAAAAAACATTTTCTTAGACGAGATATTTGTTTTTAGGGGTGTAGGTAGGCAAAGGGGCAGATCTATCAAGAGTGCTTTGTGGTGATCATCTCGTGGCACCAGTGGAGTCGTACAATCCGTAACAAAACAATTCTCGCTACAAAATATTAGGTCTAGTATTCGATTATTTGTATTTAATTCAGAATTAAACTGTGATAGTAAAGATAAACTCATAAAATCGCTAGTTAGGGATTATTTTAGTCCTTTGTCGCACTAACGTAACAATACTGCGACAGTTGGGATGCGTCAAAGTAGTGAAAAAAAAGAAATGTAGTGAAAAAAAAAAACTACTAAAATGATCATCTACTTTTGCTGTTGACTGTACTATTGCATACATGTTTTGTCAACGAATCCGTTGAAATTATTCGACGAGCATGATTATTCTGTAAAACTTACCTCACCGAAGAATTCCGTCATAGGGCTTTCTTCAACCGCGACGTTGACGTCGTCGGGCCCGACGTCGTCATCGTCGCTTTGCGCCTGTAAAAACACAAACAAATGTACATTGAAAACAATAGTAAAATCACTAGTAGGTAATATATGGTCAAGAGCAAATAAAATAGGTACAATTTTACAAACTGACTGGTTTTAATTGCTCCTGAGTGTAGATTGTTTAATCCAGGAGGAAACGCTCTACTCCCTCTCATTGTGTGTGTGTACGTTTTGACCATAATAAATAATCTACAAGATGTTATCGCTAAATAATGTAAGGGCTTTCAGTACGTATGAAGCACATGTTGTGCCCTCGTGCTACGGATTCTTTTCGCTACACATTTGAATTAGGTTTGTACACGCTACGGCGTAGCAGTCGTAGCGGAACATTGAATGAGCTAGGAAGGAAAAATCGTAAATTTTATACACCTTATGTAATCCGATTAAAAACTGCAAGCAGATTCTTTTTCAATTTTCTAAAATTTTCGAAAACTGTATTTTCTCAAACATGCAATGAAATATTGATGTTATGTTCCTTATAATAGGCTGCGAAGTATGACGTTTCAGGCGCGGCTAGGACAAGAGGTGTTAATGGAATTTCATACAAATCTTGCAGGCCTAGGCCGGCAAAGTCCTCTTTTTTAATTCCATTCCACATAAATTTGTGGCACAGGCATCATGACATTCTGCCACTATGCGTATTAAAAATAAAATTTTGATTTTTTTTGTTGTTTATTTCATTTCATGTTTGAGAAAAGCACTATACATACCTCGGCGGGAAATTTGGGGTTAAAAGTAAAAAGTAAAAGTAGTTTATTCTTCAAATTAGGCATATTACATGCACCTATGAACGTCAATAAACTACCACCGGTTCGGAAAAATATACCTCTGCCACGAGAAGAACCGGCGTAAGAAACTCGGCGAGGTGTCATTTTTTCAAAACAATATACAATATATAAATATAAAATTACATTACTACAAAATAACTTAAATAACAATGCTACAGTAGAAAATATATTTTCGCGATAGATTACCAGTGCAGGACGCTATCACTGCCAAACATCCCTATCCATGATGTAATCGTTTATCTTATAATATGCTCTTGATATAAGTGTTTGTTTTACTGCAGATTTGAATTTAGAATTGCTAAGTTCAGTAATGTGTTTAGGAATTTTATTGTAGAATTTGATACAATTTCCCAAGAACGACTTTTTCGCCTTTACTAGTCTATAGAAGGTTATTTTGAGTTTCCCAGTATTTCTCGTGGCTATTGGTTTATCAGCGTTCGTTGGAAAATTGCCCAAATTCTTCCTAACATACATTATTATTTCAAATATGTATAGGGACGGCAGGGTTAGAATATCTATTTCTTTGAAAAATTCTCTTAATGAATCACGCGACCCCAAGTTATAAATTGCTCGGATAGCCCTTTTTTGCAAAATAAAAACAGTTTCAATATCTGCAGCTGATCCCCATAAGATAAGACCATAAGTTATTATACTATTAAAATAAGCAAAGTAAACTAACCGTGCCGTTGCCACATTGGTAAGCTGCCTTATTCTCCTGACTGCAAATGCAGCAGAGCTCAACCTACTTCCTATCGCTGTTATATGGGAACCCCACTGCAATTTTGAGTCCAATGTAATACCTAAGAATACAGTAGAAGTAACAAATTCTAATGTTTGACCATTAAGTTTAATATTTGTATCTAAGTTTCTGTTTGATGAGTTCGCTAGAGAGAATTTCATACATTTCGTTTTTTTCGGGTTCAATACTAAGTTATTGGCAGCAAACCAGTCAGATATCATGGAGAGGGTATTATTTGGTTCAATGAGTTCAGTATCTCTCCTATTTACCTTGAACAGTAATGAGGTGTCGTCTGCGAACATTACAATGCATGATCGTCGGCTTACCATATATGGCAGATCATTTACATAAACAAGGAGCAGGAACGGACCTAGAATAGACCCCTAAAGTACTCCCATCTCTACCACTGTCTCTGACGAAATGGCTTTATTTATCGCTACCTTTTGATTTCTCTGTGTTAAATATGACTTCATGAGATCTAATGCATGCCCTCTGATGCCATAAAACTTAAGTTTACAAATTAAAGTACCATGATCTACACAATCAAAAGCCTTGGAAAGGTCACAGAACACTCCGATGGCGTCGTGCGACTCTTCCCAAGACTGCAAAATAAATTTTAATAAACTTGCGCCTGCATCAGTAGTTGACCTACCCTTCGTGAAGCCGAACTGCTGTGCGTGCAAAATATTGTAAGAATTAAAGTGAGAAACCAATTGCGTAAGCATTATTTTTTCGAATATTTTGCTAAACGCAGGTAGGATAGAAACTGGACGATAATCAGAAGGATTATCTCTATGACCTGATTTGAAAATTGGAACTACTTTACTACATTTCATTAAGTCTGGAAAAATGCCATAGTCTATACAGTTATTAAAAATGAGAGCTAGAGTTGGTGCAACGACCTCCAGAATAGATTCCAGTACCTTGACTGACACGCCCCATAAGTCCTCAGTGCTCTTTATTTTTAACATTTCAAAAGACTTCAGTACATCTAGAGGAGAAACATGATGAAATTTGAAATTAGTTAGTGATTCTAATTTTACGTTGTCATTCAGAAGGGATTCAGCTTTTATGGTAGACGATGCTAAACTTTGAGTAGTGACTATAGGAATTTTAGAAAAGAAATTATTAAATTCATCAGCTACTTTTACTGCATCAGTTATTAAATTATCCTTTACTTTCAAAGAAATTGTGGACTCTTTATTATTTCTCTTCCCAGTATCTGTGTTTATTATTTTCCAGACTGTCTTGGCTTTATTATCTGAGGACTTAATTTTATTATTCAAGTGCATTGCTTTTGCTTTCGTGCACACTGTTTTAAACAATTTGGAATAATCCCTAACATACTGATGGAAACATTCGTCAGTGGTGCAAGATCTCCTTTCATAAAGTTGATATAAGTTATCTCTACTTTTCCGAATTCCGGTAGTTGCCCACTCATTAAATCTCATTTTATTGTTTATCTTAATACGCTTTTTGAATTGATCATTCGGATCATTTGATTGTACCTGGGTGTTCGGCATGGCGACTAGTAGATTAGACTTTAGTAATTCTAGTCTACTTCGACTCAGCGGTCTTATTTCTATAACGCGATCTGGATGTTTTACTTCGCAAGGTAGCCTGACCATCTGAGCTTTATGATCCGAACGAACTCCATTCACTATGCTACTGTCTATATGAGAACTGTTTAACCAAATATTATCTATACAAGTGGCCGAGGTCGGAGTAACTCTGGTAGGTACTTCAAACAAGTAGTCAAAATTGAAAGATTTCAAAAGAGTGATGTACTGAGTTGCCAGCCTTAGACCTATCCGTATCCGCATATATATGTCTTCGGCCGGCAACCCCTTTCGTCCCGGCCTCTGTAGTAATGTACTATTAATTGAAAAACAAAATTCATATAAATTATCAAACCTGCGCACAAAACTTCACAAGATTTGGTTGAGGAAAACAGCCGAAAATCCTGACATACGAAAGCATTTACCCAAATTGAAACGGAGACGTTTCGCTCGCTCGGTCAATGAATACTTATACGTTTTTCTTCTCAATGAAAATACTGAATATAGCGTGCGAGTTAGCAACGCCCTTGCAAATTAGAAAACAATAGAAAGCATTACCTATCTATCCATTGTTATCCCATCTACCCCACCACCACCATATCAGCCCAAGGACGTCCACTGCTGGACATAGGCCTCCCCCAATTTCATGGGGGGTAAATGCCATAATCGCCACGCTTGGCATGCGGGTTGGCGATCGCAGTGTCTCCACCACACTCCAGGGATGCTGCTGCCCGTCCCACGGTGGTCTTGGTCGTAGTTTTAAGACATACCCGGGTCCCATCCACACACAACGGGAATCGTGTAATTAGGGCATCTGTAAAGTACAGTAACTTTGAAAAATCTATTGCGCTATTTTACGAACGTTGGCATGGCCCAACGCGGGTGGCACGTACAACAAAATAGACCCCACTAAGTACTAGAAGCGAGGTTGCTATTATTCAATTTGCGCTAACCGACCGCGTCCCTCACATCAAAGGTCTACCTATTCCAGAGACCGGTGCGGATATACAATGACAGCACTGGAAGCAAACGGATCAAATATCCTATCTTTAATCAGTCTACTGGACTAAATAAAATAACTGGCAACTTTCAGAATATGTTAGGTATATTGTTTACGTAGATGAAACCCTTGACCATTTATTAACACTCTAACACGATTAATCGATAATAAGCTACGACAATAAGTACCTATTTATGTCATGTTAGTGAGCAATCGAAATTATGGGTCAAGGACAACATAACAGTGTCACGATAATGGAGAGCCTTTCAACTTAAATAACAGTGCAGTGAGTTCCATTAACGGACCCAATTACTAGCACCTGATAGCGACTAATTAACACAGTCCATTGTTGTTCCTTCAATAAAGGAGGCGATGCGACGAAATCGCTTGCTTGGTGAGCACACATGTGCCTCATCATTCTGGTTAGGTCGATTCAAACAAATCAATAGCGGGCAGAGCGGTGACTGTCATCAGGGATATGCTGTACATTTATCCAGTTAGATCAATTTATAACCGTTTTTTATAACCACGTTACGTTAATTTGGTTTTCATGAATAAGTGTACAGTAAACAATGTTTATTTATTACTTATGAATAAAATACAAAAGATATAGGCCAAATATAGACTATCAGATTTAAGCCGATTCAAACTAAAAAAGCAGGTCAACTCAATGCTAACAATAATGATATTTCCAACGAGGATAACTGGAATAACGGTGGAAGTTTACATAGAAGCTATTGTTCCCGAAGGAAAAAACTCATTTCATTTATATTCGTTGTTATCAGCACATGCGGAAATTCAAGAGCAAACAACGAGGGCATATAGATAGCGTTCTGGTTTTCACTGTCGCGACATTGTATTTTTTTTCGTACATGGTAACCTTTTAGGCAACGGTGCTACTCTGTGCGTCTAAATGCGTTAATGTCGTCAGACCGTGATTCACTATTATTACCGTGATCACTGATTCATCTTGTAAAGTGAGCGACACAATATGCGAAGATTAATGGTGGTTAGTTAACTGATGATTAAGGTAAAGCAACGGTGAGGTTTCACGTTACGAGGTGATTCTAACAACACTATAAATACATAACCACGGTCACATTTCTACCTGATCCCGTAGAGAATAATACGGCCCTACTGAGCTCACTAAATCAGATTGCTTTTTCTGTCCCTATTCCTAAAACAATAAATTAAACAGGACGTCGGTTCTATACCTAATAATGGAAGGTAGAAGGTAGGAAATCATAAGACCAATAAGACTATTATAACGGTAGAATGTTTCATTGCTACACTATCGCATTGGAATTCTGTAAAGATATATGTATTGTGAACACAAAAAAAAAATGATCAACATGATAATTTGATAATCATTACATTCTTAAAATGATGTGACAAGTAATAAATAAATTAGCAGATCTGCCAATTGACAACATTTAAAATTTTAAAGTAGTATGAAATCTTGAAAGCAGGACCGGTCATTGTGGAAGTCTTTGGGGGAAGCCTATGTCCAGCAGTGGACGTCATTCGGCTGAAATGATGAAATCTGAACTAAATTCGTTAATTTGTTATCAAGAAACCCCAAGATATTTTTACAGCTATTAGTTTTCTAAATATTCACGAAAATGTGAAGAAAGCCTACCATCGTCGTAATGACGTCACAAGGATGAATTGTGACCGTCACAACGAATAAAAAGAACAGAAGTTCACTTTTTTAGTGAATCTGTCTTAGTAACAGTGCTTCTGTATTGTTTCTTACACTGTGACGTCTTACTTGTCACGTACTCTCTTTTAGAATGAGGAACTTTTGAAATTGATTTATTTATATGAAATTTTGATTTGGGATATTTTCGAGAATTTAAAAATGTGGTTTTACTTAATTTTTTATCCTCTATTTGTTTTAATCGGAAAAACACCCGCTTAAAAAAAATGTTGTCAATCATGTATTCCCATGTTAAGCTAGTTAAGGGGAGGTCGTCAAGCGAGTTAGCGTTTTCGAGTTTTCTAAAAACAATCTGAAACGTAGAAAAAGGGATATAAAAATTTGAAAAAATTATATGTTTTACTTAAGGATCTAGTCTAGTCAAAGTTGCACTCAGATACACGATCTAATGAACTTCGCTCGATAGAAAGAGACCCCAAAGTTACTCCTTTTTGTAAAGCATTTACAATCTGACGACTAAACTATTGATGTTTTAAATAAAGTTTTTGAACTAAACTGAAGCCATTCAGTATTTCTAGACCTTTTTGGCAGAAGATAAAATGATTGCATTAATTAATATGTTTAAATACCTACAAAATGCGCGAGCGCGGAGGCTCGGCAGGCCCGATCAGTCGCGCGCTGGCGCTTACTTTTTTTTTATGACATTGGTGGCAAACGAGCAGACGAATCGCCTGATGGTAAGCGATTAGCGCCGCCCATGGACACTCGCAACACCACAGGGGTTGTAAGTGCGTTGCCGGCCTTTAAGATGGTAGTACGCTCTTTTCTTGAAGGTTTGAAGGTCGAATCGGTCCGGAAATACCGCAGGCGACAGTTCATTCCACAGTTTAGCAGTGCGAGGCAAGAAATTTCTGGAGAAACGCACAGTTGAGGACTGCCAACCATCTAAGTGGTGAGGATGGAAATTTTGTCGCGTTGGGCGATGGCGGAAGGAAGCGGCAGGGATTAATCCGAACAATTCCTCGGAGCACTCCCCGTAATACATGCGGTAGAAAATGCAGAGCGAGGCTACATTTCTACGCAGCGCCAAGGAGTCAAGCCGTTCCGAAACCCGCTGGCAGCCGACAATTCGAGTCGCTCTCCGTTGGATGCGGTCCAGAGGGAGAAGCTGGTACTGTGGTGCCCCTGCCCAAATATGAGAACAGTATTCCATATGCGGGCGGACCTGTGCCTTATAAAGCTGTAGGCGATGGGCCGGCGTGAAATATGGCGTGATGGACCTGTGTCAGTTTTATCCGCGACAGTTTCGTGCACCAAACAAGCAGTTTTTGACGAATTTATATAATTGTTGCAAATTATTTAAGAAGGGCAATAAAAACTCAACTGAAAAAAGTCGTAAAAATTAACAAATAAATTATGGTCATAGTGCCGCAGCATAAAAATGACAGTATAACAACTGAACTGAACCCCTCCAGAAATGGAACCAAAGTTGGTAAAATTATAAATGAAATGTTTATTACCAGAAATTGTAGATATAGTAAGAGATCTACTGCTTTGCACTTGAATATATTTTTTTAAGCTAATACCAAGGAGCCGTCCAGTGCGTATACTTATCCCAAAGAGAGCTCGTAATTTGGCCGCGGTCACGGCCACCCGGCCAGACAAAGGGGCTGGCAACGATTACATTACCGTACTTCAATGCCGATCTCTACATAGCGACGGGTAATCAAATTGTAGGGCCCGGTTACATTTTATGTGCAAATTATAATGCTCGGAACGGGAGTCACTGCCTACAGTGCCTACGTCAGGTACAATCAGAACACAACATGAACTATCTTTTAAATGAGTCAATTATCCTCAATTGAAGCTGTTAAGTAAAAGGTCACCCCTCTGCTTCGTTGTTATTAAACGGATTAATTATGTATGATAATAAAGATTTGCGAGGAATATATCGTGAAGCTTAATAAAATTGCTTTTCTCACATTAGCTTACTCCTTAAGGCTTGTATACATATACTAAGGAAAGGAATTAACAACAGTAAGAGGCCGGAATTAACCTTTATAGAATGAAGCATACATACATAAACGATGCCCGTTTTCCCGAAAGGGGTAGGCAGAGCACATGAAATTTAATTTCAGTGCCACATTTAGCAACTGATGTAGGTTCAAAGATGGAAAAATGTGAATCGCCCACAACACACTTTTACCCCGGCTCCCTTAGTCGACTCTTACGATACACATGAGAAGAAAAGGGGTGATGCTATTCTAACCCGATACCACACGTGTATAAAATAAGAGACAAAAAATAAAGTGTTACCTATGTTATTCGTTGGTTGGAATAAGTTTATGCCACGGAAAGCCGTTGAAAGGCGGTTTTACAGTTTTAATACACATATTTATTCCTACTTACTTTTAGTAATTCAATAAAACCCACATGTAAGCATTAAAACTGGCTAATACTTCGATGACACACGCAAAGCGATAAAATTCTCTAATTAAACCGCCACAGCTCGGGATTATTTTCGTCTGATGTAGTGAGTAGCGACAAATTGGAAGTAAAGTCACGTATTTCAATTGAACCAGATTCTATAACGTTGAGGCCCGCTGACGACATAGCGTTCAGATATATTGGCAAATGAGTACACAGGAATAACATAATTGACTTATCAATTTACTAGCTTTTTCCCGCGACTTCGTCCGCGTGCAACCCGTTATATCTCCGGCATATCGCCGGCTATAGTGTAAGACCTGCTAACGTCATATTATGAAAAATTACAGGAGAGCCAAAAAAAAGATTAAAATAAAGAATAAAAAACCATTAGGTTATTTTTTCCCCTAATTCCAAAATAAAGACAGCGTTTTGATTTTCTGTTTTTTACGATGTCTTTTGTAACTTAACAGTATTTTGCAATCAAATAACGTTTTATATTATGGTTTTAGCAGTTTGTCAAGAAAAAGAAAGTCTTAGTTATATCATGGTAAGGAAATATAAGTACCTAAATCCCTAAGATAAAATTTATTTTTATTATGTGATACCAAATAGCCAATTCTTGGGATTAGGTAGCGGATCCCCGGAATCCTTCAGGATGCAACTGTACTGGGAATAACGCTAGGATGATGATGTGATACCAAATTACAATTAGTCACATGACAGTGCTTAAATATATCTATAAATAAAACTAAGATATTTATATACAACTGCAAATCAAAAGGTACTTAATATACAAAGAAACTTCTTGTAAGAAACTAAATGAAATATTCAGAAATGAAAAAAATAATATATATACATTGGGTGTTGTGCGAAAATATTCATCATCATCATATCAGCCGAAGGACATCCACTGCAGGACGTAGGCCTCCCCCAAAGAGTGCCACAAGGCCCGGGCCTTGTCGGGCACCGGCAAGGGACGGGCCTGGGTCTTTTGGCTGGATGCGGGTGGCGCAGGACCGGTCCTGCGCCACCCGCATCCAGCAAACTACAGCGACTTTCACCAGGTCACCAGTCTATCTTGTGTGGGGCCTACGCTGCGCCTTCCGGTAAGTGGTCGCCACTCGAGAACCTTTTCTCCCTAACGGCCATCGGTTCTACGTGCAATATGCCCCGCCCACTGCCACTTAAGTTTAGCGATTCAGAAGGCTTTGTCAGATAATTGGGTTCTATAGTGGATGGGTAGACCACCGGGGAATGGGCAGCAGCATTCCTTAAATGCGGTGGAGATACTGCGATCGCCAACCCGCATGCCAAGCGTGGCGATTATGGCATTTACCCCCCATGAAATTGGGTGAGGCCTATGTCCAGCAGTGGACGTCCTAGGGCTGATATGGTGGTGGTGGTGGATAGTGGATGGCATCATTTCTGACGCGATCACGCTGAGATACTGCCAGCATAGCCCTCTCCATTGCTCTTTTGGTGACTTTAAGCCCTCTTATGAGGCCCATAGTAAGCGACCACGTTTTAGTGCCCATTATGTCATCACTGGCAACACACACAGGTCAAAGACTCCCGTCTTGACACACTGTAACAAAGTTCTTTAGAGCATATGAAAAATACCTGCTCAGTACGTTTATCGCGATAGTAAGAATAAGAACTCCCATTCATTTTGGTAAAAGGTTAACCTAACCCCAAAACAGTGATTGTATTGTATTTACAGCTCAAAAGCCACGGAATATTAATAAAAAACATAGTACATACCTTTGCGATGTAACACTTCTTCGTTTACACTAAAAACACGAAAAAAAGTTATCTTTTGCGAGAACAGACATCTAGGCGATCAAAATTCTTACTAAAATGGCGGGTATATTGAAGTTAGCCGATAACTTAAAATAACTGGCAGTAGCTGTTTTTCTCAGACGATGCATCTTTTTTTGCTACATAATGGTGGGTAAAACGAAAGATTTAGCGGGTTTACACTCTTAGCAAACGATATTTATAGAAATAATTGCTATTTTATTGTTGTAGGCGCTCAAATATACTTTTATCCCCTTTTCACCCCCTAAGGAACGATTTCAGGAATAAAAACTATCCTATGTCCTTTAACTATCTCTGTACCAAATTTCATCTAAATCGGTTTAGCGGTTTAAGCGTGAAGGGGTAATAGACAGACAGACAGACGGGTGACTTTCGCATTTATAATAGTATGGATGGAGTGCTTCCAAGCCTACCGAGTTCACATAGTCAATCGTATCGCAAAACACTTTTGGCACGTAGTTGGCCTTTGCAAAGTTACTCAATTTGTTTCCACAATAGCAAATTTAACAACAATCGGAAAATACGGCGGAAATTTCGCAACCTTTCCCAACTTGAGCAGTGAGACTAATTAAATGAATTTTCATTTCAGCAAAATTTTAACGACTTCTGGTTATTTACCTTGTGAATTGACGAAAACTAATTAAACAAGCAGTAATCCAGGAGCTGGCTTCATACGCAAAACCGGATTCAGCATTTAAGCTGGGGACGTGTGTTTCAATTAAGGCGGAATGAACATTGCGGAGATTTTTATAAATCTCTGAAGGTACTGCACGTCGATTTATGTTACGATTATACAGGCAAAAATCTCCTAATTTATATCCTTTATTTAAAGTATTTTAGTTCTTTTTACAACAGAATGTAAATATATTCAGGGCGAAAGATACACCTTAAAATAATTGAACCTGTTTCATGTAGGAGAACAAGTTATCCCACCAAAAACATATGTACTCATGTAAAATATTGCCACGACGAGACCATATGGCTCGCACTACCAAAAAGTCATCAGATCTGATGTAGAGCCAAGCTTCAAACTCTACAGGCAGTAACTTCACAAACGGCCAAGCCACATATTTTGACTAAGGTGTAGAGTTTGTGAAGTTAAGCCTTGTAGAATAAGGGCGTGTCTAGAGTTAGAAGCTTGGCTCGACATGAGATCCCATAACTTCTTGGCAGTGCGAGCCATATATATGTTCTCGTCTTGGCAACATTTTACATGAAAATGTTTTTGGTGGGATTTCACATCTTTTTGTCACAATCACAACATAAATTATTTTTAATTTGTTCGAAAACCTATACAAACTTCAATCCACTAATTAGTTATTAGAATACCTTAAATATGTATTGACTAAATAGTTGTTTGAGAAATGTTTTTATAATAGGAAAACCAAGTTTGACATAACATAATATTCATTAATATTTATCTCACATTAATTAATTACATATGACATTAAAATATTATTATTTCAAACTAGCTGTAATCTATATTAATAATTTCGTGCAGGGGTACGGTAGACCCGAACGAGACCTGTCTCAAATTGAAGAACGTATAAAAATAACGATTTTTGAGTTGAACATAATATATGTATCCGCAAAATTCGGATTGTCGCGTATTTTGCATTTAAAAGTGTTAATTTGATGACAAAACGTCGGCCATATTGCCCACAGACTATATTGCTATATTAAATTTGTTGGTTGACAGTGTCGGCTACGTTCGAAAATCGTGAACTATTTTTGCGTCCGGTATGTTGGCCAGGTTGCTGGGCTGCGTTCTGGGTGATGGGCCATCATCGCCCATTGTGTGGATTCGGCTAGCCGCGTCTGCAGCGTTTTGTTTTTGTAGTTTTCAAGCGTTCTATACACCTATCAGCCTAGCTAGCACGATAACTTATACCGTCACGTTATATGGGCGAAATGTATTAAAACGTCACATAAAACGTAACGGTATAATCTATCGTGCTAGCTAGACTGAATGTCACAACAACCGCCTTCAAAGCGAATGTATGGGGCCTGTTACATGGATTCATATCACGATAAGTATCACGTGAATATTAAAGCAGAATCCATACAAATTTGAAAACTGCGATAATATTGACACCCCAGTATTGTGATAATATTAATCGTGTAAAGGACACCACTTGAACGTTTGCTGAGTCTGTCCGCCATCTTAAAGCTGCGTCTCTATTTTGTTTGTGACAAACTACTAGGTGACTTATGGCTTTTAAACGTCTAGCAAAATTCTATCCCTATCTCGCTCTATCTTATAACTTAGTGGTACTGGGGGACTACTCCGAAATTCGAAATCCGACCTTCGTATAGTGCCGTCCCTTTCACTCATATAGTCTATGACAGGAGAGTGAAAGGGACGGCACCATACGAAGTTAGGATTTTGAATTTCGGAGTAGACCCTCAGCTCATGCCGTTCGCCGCGCTCGGACGTTAGAGGCGCTACTGCGAACCGAAAACGAAGTATCTGCCTCTCTCGCACATGTATATTCGAACGACAGAGAGGAACATAGTTCGTTTTTGGTTCGCGGTAGGCCCTCAGGCGTCAACTTTAAAACGAATAGGGTATTTTACTATGAGAAATAATTCAAAATGTAATAAAAACCAGTCAAGTGCGTCGGAGTCGCACACTGAGGGTTCCGTACAACTAAAAACAAATGTGATTTATCAATATATTGATATTTTTGGTAAAATATACTTCATAATAAACATTATCACTTAATTTCAAGTTCATAGATCGATGGGAAGCTAAAAAATTATATGTGTGATAGACAACACACGGAATGTTCTTTGACTTTCTTCGACCGTCCGCCACGCTCGGACTAAGGTGCTACCAATCGAAAACTAAATATATATGCCTCTCTGTCGCACTTGCATATTCGAGCGCGGAGAGGGAAATACTTCGTTTTCAGATCGTGGTAGGCCCTCTGGTCTGACGGCTCCTATTCCTGGATGGTGCGCGTATCGGAATGTGAAATACCTTTGGCAAAACGGAACAAGTTGTTAAATAGCTTCCATTAATTGGAGAAAATATTACCAACTGTTATTATTATCACGTGAAACACTGAATATTGAAGCAACATCCATAGGGGCCTGTTACTTGGTTATTATTATCACGCAATATACTCATATCACGATCCGTATCACGTGCAATGAATATTGACAATATTAACACACCAGTATTGTGATAGTATTAAGCGTTTAACAGACCCAAAACAATTTTAAAAATCGCGATAATATTGAGTTTAAAGGGCCCCACTAAATAGAATTTGGCGGAGAATAGAGAGCTGCTATCGCGAAACGAAAACGAACGAACATCGTGTATTTCCCTCTGTGTCGCTCGAATTTGCAAGTGCGACAGAGAGGGAGATACACGAACTTCATTTGTTTTCGTTCGCGTTAGCAGCTCTGACTTCGCACCAAAAATGAATGCTTTAATGAACGATTAGTATTTTAGCTATACAAATCAGTACTGATTACGGTGTCAAATTTTTTATGTGCCTTTAAATACTACCCTTATAAAAATGCTTAGGATTAACTTGCAAAGATACTAGCCTTTGCCCGTGACGTCGTTTGCGTAATCTTTTACTCCCAATTCCATATAATTCCATTCCATACTTTTATTCCCAATCCAGACTACAGACTATATTTCTATACGATTCGAAGTTTCATCATAATCCGTTGTTGTAATGTTTTTATTTTATACATTTTTGTACACTATTTCTTTCGTCGTTTGCATAACTGTCACGAATAAATGTTTTGTTTATTTCTTTCTTATATATTTCACCCGAGCGAAGCCGGGCTTTCATCTAGTAATCCAATATTTGTGCGCATGCATGCATGCTGAATGCAAGAACATGTATATTATACCGAAGACCAAAAATTTAACTACTGCATTGTGACAAATAAAATAATTTGAATTTGTATTATTAATATTTATAAGGAGTCCCGATATCAATATTCAGACCTCTAGCATTAAAATATGCAAAGTCTCATAATTAACATAATTCCATCCCCTAGTTTAAGGAATTAGGGGGTAATTTTTTTAGATTTTTTTGTTTGTATACTAATATTGATACTAGCTTATTACATAGCAAATTCCAGCTTTCTAGGTCTTCAGGAAGTTTTGCAGGAAGTACTGTAATAATTGTGATGTTCATCAGTCAGTGAGTGTTTTTTAAATATCAATAAAATCTAAGGTATAAGACTAAGAGCTATGCAATTGAAACTTTATATGTTCAATAAGTCTACTATTGACATCTTATTCCGAGAATTTAGTTTATGTGTATGCAAACCGAAGTTAGTTATGACTTATGAGGGTTCAAAAACCGACGAAACCCTTCGAGAAAAGGTAGGTAGTGCCCTTGCCGCTTTCCTTAGCTTGTCTTCGCGGGGGCACTACCGTGCTACCAGATGCCATTAAGTAAATAGTAGATTGTAGCAAGTGTGTTCATTGTTCAATAAAAAGCAAAAGTGTAGTAGCAAAAGTGTTCAGTGTTCCTTTTTTGGGCGGTAGACATAAAAAAAAGTAACACATCTCTTGTGAACAATTTATTAAATAAATTATAAATACTAGTATTTTAACATTTATACCACTGTGAAGTTTAAATTTATAGTAAAATTAAAGTGATACACTGTTTGTAGCACATTAAATGCATTAACTCCTGTAATACTTCACTGTGAAATCCTGCTGGTTACTGACATCTACTCAACATAACCTCAAAGCTTAACACTTACTTGGGTGACACTATGGCCAACTATCAAGATATTGTTGAATCACAGAAAACATTGGAATCCACCGTTCTGAAGATGTTCAAGGAGTTTGAAGCTAAGTTAAGTACATCCCCTGCAGCTAAAGTGACCGTCAGTGGACTGAGCGAGGAGCTTGCCAACTTCAAAACGCAGACATTCACAATGCTTAATCTCCTCCGAAGTCAAATTAATGCCTTAAGTAAATCACTCGATGTTATGGAGATGAGGCACAGACGGAAATGTCTTTTGGTTAGTGGGGTGCAAGAAGATGCTTCTGAGAATTTGAGCTCCAGGATAGCCACTATCATTTCTCATCACTTGAATATTGCCGACGTCACAACTGCATCATTCAAAGCTTGTCACAGACTTGGAAAGCTGTCTGAAGGCCGAAATAGGCCCGTTCTTGTGAGGTTCACAGATATTTCTCTAAAATCCACGGTTTGGAAGAAGAAAACAGCCTTTAAGGGAACCGATTATGCCATCGCTGAATTTCTGACCCCGCAGCGACAAGAACTGTTTATGCAGGCACGCAGAGAGTTCGGTATGAAGTGTTGCTGGTCGCTTGATGGCAACATCTTTGTCAAGGTGCCCGGTGGTGATCGCGTGCGCCTCGAGTGCGTTGGTGATGTGGAGCGCTTGAAACTCTCTCGGAATAAGAAACAGCCCCAATTGACCTCGACTCCAGAGCCCTTCACTGCCGAAAAGGAGCCCGTCGGTGCAGTGGAGATCGTTGGCGCAGTGGACCCCAGCGGGCCCGGGCAGACTCGGCGTGTTGCGAAACCGGTGTCCCGGTACTAATTTATGTTTTTAGTTAGTAGTCGATATTTTCAATGGAAATTTTATCTTTTGAAGGCAGCAAGCTTGTCTTTTTTTTGTTTGCTCAACACATTTTTTATTTTTTTATCTTAGCTTTTGTTTTGTTACCCTCTTTATAATTTATTAGTTTTCTGTTTACATTCTACAATTTCTACATTAATATAACGTCAGTGTCAGTTCAGTCCAAGTTCAGTCACATTCATTTGACATTTGCTTGACACATTGAATGTCAATTAGGACTGTTCGAGCTTCTTTTTTATCTGCTTGTCGCCATTGGAAATTAAGCGTTTTTCTTGTTTAACTTTTATGTAACTTCTAGTCAGTATTTGATATTGATTTCTGTAAATTTTTGTTATCTCTAAAAGCCAAACCAGCAGGATGGACAGGATTGTGCGGTTATCCTGTGCTTCTAGGAAAACTCTTATTATAACTTATCTGAATATTTATATACTCGCTATTTAATAAGGTATATATTTATTTACTATATATATATTTATTATTTGTATATGTCAGATGACGATGAATCCTTTTTTTCTGCCAGCAATAATAGCTCTGCTTTTTTGTCCCTAGATTCAATGAACACTTCTCAAACTTTAAGTGAACTTTTGTCACGTGAATTTCACAACTCATGTCACTTTAATGTGTGTCATATTAATGCCCAAAGCATACCATCTCACTATGTCGACCTACTTGATGCGTTCCAATCTGATTTTATTCACGCGATTCTAGTCTCTGAGAGTTGGTTGAAACCGTCACTTGACTCAACATCTTATGCTCTGCCCGGGTACGTTTTAATTCGAAATGACCGTACGGGAAAGGGGGGCGGTGGTGTTGCCATTTATCTCAGAAGTTCCATTCCGTACAAAATTTTAGATTCAACTGATTCTCTCTACTCTGGAAGCGCGGAATGGATATTTCTTGAGATGGATGTCAAAGGTGTCAAAGCTGTCCTGGGGGTAGTCTATAGTCCTCCCACCATAGATTATTTCTCTGATCTGGAACGGATTCTTGAGACCCTGGGTCCGGATTACACACATCACTTGATAATGGGAGATCTAAACACTGACCTCTGCAAAGACACGCCGCAATCCCGTAAATTGATATCGCTTCTCCAGTCAGTCAGCTTTTCTCTCCTTCCTTTGGCACCAACTCACCATACTGCGTCCTCTGACACATGGCTGGACGTCATCTTCACATCATCCCCTAATCTCGTTGCTAAGCAAGGTCAGTTTTTAGCCCCTGGGTTCTCTCACCATGATTTAATATTTGCGTCGTATAAAATTAAACCACCAAAATTTAAGCCTGCTTTGGTTAACATGCGAAGCTTTGCCAAGGTTGACTCCAAGACTCTTCTTGGTGACGCTGCGGCAATTGACTGGTCCCCTGTGCTTGCGGCCTCGACGACTGACGCTAAGGTCTCTCTTTTTAATGCCGCCATTTTGGGACTTTTTGACAAACATGCGCCTGTGCACACAGTTCGCGTCAAACGTCCTCCTGCGCCTTGGATCACGGAGGGCGTTCGCATGGCTATGAGAAAGAGAGATCGGGCTTTCAGACTATTCAAGCGCGCCCGCACTGACGAAAACTGGAGACTTTTTAAGACAGCCCGCAATCGTTGCAATCAGATGGTGCGTGCAGCAAAGCGGCGGTACTTTCACAACAATGTGTCCTCTTCCTCTATGGCAGATGTCTGGAAATTCCTTAAGTCGTTAGGCCTAGGGAAACCCACTAATGGTTTCAACGGCACATCCTTTTCTCTCAATGACCTGAACAGACATTTTTCTTCTGCTATTTCGGTTGACAACCATACTAAAACCGCCACTCTATCTTATATTTCATCCCTACCCTCTTCACTTTCTGACTTTTTTTCATTTTCCTACGTTTCTGTATCGGATGTAGATGGCATTATTAAAGCCATCAAGTCGAAAGCCGTTGGATGTGATGACGTCAGTCGCTACATGATTGTGTCGGTCCTTGACCGTGTGCTTCATGTGGTTACTGACATCATCAACACCTCGCTGGCCAATGGTGAATTTCCGTCACTTTGGCGTAAAGCGTTTGTTCTTCCTTTGCCAAAAATAAGTAACCCCACCTCTATCAGTAATTTCAGACCTATTTCGATTCTCCCTTTTCTGTCCAAAATTGCTGAAGCGGTGGTTCATAAACAACTCTCATGGTATATTAACACGCATAAACTGCTGAGCCCCTTTCAGTCTGGTTTTCGGCCAAGCCATAGCACGTGCACTGCGCTTCTCAAAGTGACTGAAGATGTTCGGCGTGGCATGGAGGGTCAAATGGTCACGGTACTTGTTTTGATCGACTTCTCCAACGCTTTTAATACTGTTGATCATGATATCCTCCTCGGTCTGCTGAAACATCTAAATGTGTCGCTTGCAGCTCTTAAGTGGTTCTCTGCCTATCTTGGGGGGCGCCAGCAAGCGGTTCGTGTGGACCGGTCTTTGTCCGACTGGTGTGATCTTGCGACTGGCGTACCTCAAGGAGGAATTCTGTCTCCACTCCTTTTCTCTATTTTCATTAATTTCATCACCCCAGGTCTTCGCTGCTCGCACCATCTATATGCCGACGATTTACAACTCTACGACCAGTGTACTGTGACGGACCTTCAGTCTACCATTTATAAATTAAACCTAGACCTCCTACACATTCAGCAGTGGTCCGAGAAGTTTGGCCTCTTTGTCAACCCGTCTAAGTGTCAGGCTATTGTCATCGGTAGCTCTCGACAACTTGCCAAACTAGACTGTAACTCGATTACGCCCATAAACTTTAATGGTATCCCCATACCTTTCAGTCAAAATGTTAAAGACCTGGGTGTACTCTTGGACTCTACTCTGAGCTGGAGGGCTCAGGTCACTGAAATTAGTAGGAAAGTCATGAGTTCCTTACATTATCTTAACAAGCTAAAACATTTCTTGCCCATTAGTACTAAAGTCATGTTAGTCAACACCTTAATTCTTCCCATAATTGATTATGGTGATGTGTGCTATCCGGACTTGAGCGAAGAACTTCTTGACAAGCTGGATCGCCTGCTTAATAACTGTATTCGCTTTGTCTTTTGCCTGAGGAAATATGATCATGTCTCATTGTTCCGATCTCAGCTTGGCTGGCCCACGATCCGTCAACGACGGAACATCCGCATCCTTTGCACTGTCTTCTCCATTCTCAAGGATCCACAATGTCCCGAATATCTCAAATCCCTCTTTAAATTTCTTGAGGAAACTCATGAACGCCATCTTCGTTCGTCGGGCAATCTCTCTCTGGCCATACCGCTTCACCGTTCTGGTTTTATGTCTAATTCTTTTTCCGTCCAGGCGGCTCGTCTATGGAACGGTCTTCCACCTAAAATTAAAAATATTCCTAGCAAATTTGCCTTCAAAAAAGCTGTACGCGTTTTTGTTGCTGGTAGTCTACGGAATTCTTAGGGTATCTGTTTAGTAGGTATTCGTTATTATATAAGTACCTATATCTATTTATCTATAATTATGTATTTGTGTATGTCTATGTAATAGTTTAAATAATTATTTATGTAACTATATGACAGATGTATATATTTGAATCAATATCTTGTATACAAGCTTACCAAATTTGTTCTCTGGTATTTTATAGTTGCACCGCCTACAGTCTTTCTGTTCTGCCTAAAGGTTGACTGGTAGAGAATGCCTCATGGCATTAAGTCCGCCTTTTGTACGTTAAGATTTCTTATTGTGCAATAAAGATTAAATAAATAAATAAATAAATAAATAAATAAACTAATCAACCATCATAGTATCAAATTAGCGGACTAAATCGAATAACGCGAAGTAAATAACGCAAATTCTGGGAAAAGAAAACGAAATCGATATTGCAAGACGGCCTTCGGTACACAATTCACAACAAAGCGGTACGTTTGTATTCACTATTGTTCATTAATTTGAAACTAGAAGTAGGCTGGAAATATTTTATTTGTGTTAAACAAGCATCTACGCGACACTATTTTAAAGGCAACGAAACAAAAACGAAAGTTTGAAACAATGAAAAGCGTAACACAGAGGGCGCGTATTAAACGAATACGCAGATCTAGGTCAACCACAATTTAACTGCTTCTCTAAAATCTGTGCGTATGTCTCATTCCTAACAGGTACTCGGGTGCATTTTACTCAAGAATTGAATTATTTCTTTAGCGAAATGGGTAAGCTTTCGTTTTGATGTCGTCTAACGATATTACGCAAAGTACTCCCGGCTTGACTTAACGTCATGTACCCTTACGTGACGCCCTACGACTTTTACCAACCTGGAATAGTCTCAGTCCTTACATAATTTAGTTGGATAAACCGTCGGGTCGGTAGACCTTTTCGGGAAAGCAGAGCCGCTAGATATATATTTATCGCCTCATGGGAGGTATTCATCAAGCTCGGTCGGAACTACAGGCTGTTAGGTATATTTGAGAAAACTACAGTGCGACACAAAAGAGTAGAAGTTAAAAAGTGGCAACACTGTAGTGTCGTCCCTTTTTCATAGATTGATTTGAAAGGGATGACAGGACACTGTTGCCACTTTTTAATTTCTACTCTTTGTGTCGCACTGTACTACTATACTGGTACTATAATGCGATTACTTCAATTTTTCCTTCAAGTTACGTAACTGTTAAATATCATCGTTAGGCAACTTCGATATTGATATTTCATATATATCTCTTAGCCGAACTTTGAAGACAACGTATTATTAAGATTCTTGTATCGCCCTCTGGGAAATCACTGTAAATTATTTACCGCAACCGCTACGATAAAATATTGGCGTACGGAATTGAAATAAGAATCCTCTCCTTAAGGCCCTCTAGTCCTGTGAGAGTGGGTATTTAGCGCTGTCCTGGCGGTGCGTGAGCAAGCCCGCGCGGACGAAGCGACTGTGAACTCGGATGACCCCGCTAGCTTCATACTGGTCACAGTATAGAAATATAACTATATTTTGACTTAAGAAATGCATTAATTATGATTAAACTTTAGTATGTAATGGATATCATTTTTTAATAAATAGGTAGTAAATAAATAATTGAAAGTCGAACTTACGGTAGGATCCATTATAATGAAAAAAGTAGGTTTACGATCGAGATGTTTACGTGATAACGTCTTACTTCACTTGCACTTCACTTATACCTGCGATCGCGCTCGTGAGGTTTTGGTGTGACACAAGTTTCTGAACATGTCACCCGACTAAAACGATTTTAAAGACGTTATCACGTCAAAAACAGAATTCATAGTACAACCCTGAAATTCGTTATTACATCTATGAAACCTAAGAACCTAAGAAATATGTCTTATACCTCTCTACTCGATTTGTTTAACAGGTCATGCAATTTTTTATCTATTTGTGTTATATTTATTTGTCGTGTGCTTCATCGTCATCATCATCATATCAGCTGATGGACGTCCACTGCTGGACATAGGCCTCCCCTAAAGAGTGCCACATAAAATACAGACAGAATATTTTTTGGTGGTTTAATTTATTCGTCAAAAGTCATTAGCTCTCAAAGCATAAAAAACATTGAGAAGTTTTTACTTTTTTACTATTTATGCGAAAGGTTACCGTATTTTTAAAAAATAAATACCAGAAATGATTTTACATAAATATGATAAAAGAATCAATATGGTATATGAAATGATACCAAACTTGCCACGGTCGCTACCTGGAAATGGGTAGATCTTTTAAAAGAAGATTATCTAGAAAGATAGATAGTGTATAAATTTTAAAAGGGTCGGCAACGCGCATGTGACAACTCTGGAGTTGCATGCGTCCATAGGCTGCGGTGACCGCTTACCATCAGGCGGGCCGTACGCTTGTTTGCCACTGACGTGGTATTAAAAAAAAGACGGCCGGAATTAATGTGTTGAAGCTCATAGCTTAAAAAAATATTCAAGTGCAAAGCAGTACTCGTAGATCTCTTACTATATCTACAATTTCTGGTAATAAACATTTTATTTATAATTTTACCAACTTTGGTTCCATTTCTGGAGGGGTTCAGTTCTGTTGTTATACTGTCATTTTTATACTGTGGCACTATGACCATAATTTATTTGTTAATAATTACGACTTTTTTCATTCGGGTTTTTATTGCCCTTCTTAAATAATTCGCAACAATTATATAAATTCGTCAATAACTGCTTGTTTGGTGCACGAAACTGTCGCGGATAAAACTGACACAGGTCCGTTGTCTGTAAGCGCCAGCGCGCGACTGATCGGGCCTGCCGAGCCTCCGCACTCGCGCATTTGTAGGTATTTAAACATATTAATTAATACAATCATTTTATCTTATTAAATTCTGCAAAAATGTCTAGAAATACTGAATGGCTTTAATTTAGTTAAATAACTTTATTTAAAACATCAATAGTTTAGTCGTCAGATTGTAAGAATAAGAATAAGAATAATTTATAAATGCTAATTTGTAAATGCTTTACAAAAAGGAGTAACTTTGGGGTCTCTTTCTATCGAGCGAAGTTCATTAGATCGTGTATCTGAGTGCAACTTTGACTAGACTAGATCCTTAGGTAAAACATACAATTTTTTCAAATTTTTAAAACCTTTTTTCTACGTTTCAGATTGTTTTTAGAAAACTCGAAAACGCTAACTCGCTTGACGACCTCCCCTTAAAAACCTACTTGTATAAGAAACCGATACCGTCCAAGTTGTAAGATAAAAGTAATGGCAATAACTAACTTCTTGCTACATAAAACAAGAGATTTGTTAAGATAGCGGTTCGAGGATAGGTACTCAAAGAAATCATACAAACGTATAGTTCGCCATCACAGATTAAACACGCGATAATAGAGGCGTTGAGCCTAAATAAATCAATGAAAGGGTTCCAAACTTTGCTGCCGAACGTGGAAGGGTGCGAGTAGCAATAAAATTTATGAGTTTGCTTGCGAACACATATTATTAAACCCATCTGACTAAACTCTTGCCGTCTGTATAATAGGCAGAGCGTTTGCAAGAGAACGTTACAGGATGAAGAAGGAGGGTCGGGATAAAAGCTTGAAGGCATCGATATTAGTAGTTTTTGAGTGCTTGTCGCTAGCCAAACAGGCGACCTTAACAAAGCGGTTTGACGCGGGACGCGGTTTACGGCGGGTAGTAAAGCCGACGAGGGGCAGCCCGCCGCTGACGTCGCCGCACGCGCGCTTATTTACGGCCCTTTAAACCCCAGCACTGCGCTACGTACTGCCTGGTGCTAGACGTATTACATGAGCTCCGTAGGTACGATGATAACTACCAAGATCTAGTCTATATACGTAATATATATACATTCGACGCGCTCAGCTGTAACGAAAACCTTCCCGTCCCGTTCGACTTTCAATTTCACCTCAATAAACATGAAAGAGTTTGTTAGTGAGTCTGAAGATAATTATAGTTTTATAGCTTAATATTAATACAACAGTATTAGATACAGATTCGATAATGAAATAAAAAAGAATGACAATAAAATTTCACAAGTTGTGAACGCTAAGTTTTGTTCCCATACATGGAAGAAAATAAAGCGCTCACCTACTAATACTTTAAGGCGCTTACAGTGCTATAGCTTGGGATCTCTACAACGTGGGTAATGCTAGGAAAGGCTACTTACTACAATAACGGTGCAAGGAGATAACGTCGTAAAATTCAGAGAAGAGCGTTGGAGCGGAACAAACACAAATAAAATGTTATGAATTTCTTGCTGTGAGAAAATAGCAAAAGTTGTGATAAAACGTACACGTGCTAGCTTTACACGCTAAATAATTTGCCTTCAACAAACATAATCCTAACTAGTCATATTTTATTGAATCTAATATGAACTCTGTTAAACATGGTTAAACGCCAAAACGTATCCCATCTTAAATCTTTTCGGCTTTTCACTTTCATGAGTTCATGACTTACGCGGGCAATTTGGCGCGTTGGTATTGTGATAACAAGAACGTGACTCTATTATCAACGGAGAAACACAAGGTCGTGGGCAAATTTTCGCAATTGAAGAAATTCAGAAAACTTTCTCTAACCCGGGCGGCGTTATGCCTCAGCCCAAGCCTTTAGCACATTATTTTTACCGCTAGAGCCCGTTTGCCTGAAGGGAATAATCGTCTGGGATCCGAACCAAGAGTTGCATAACCAAAACATGCTGGTGGACGGAGTAAAAATGAAGGTACGGTAGCCACGGCCACATCTTTTGTCAATGTATTTTGATTGAGCTCGGGTGCCCATTTGGCTAGCGTATTGAACCATATTGCACATTGAATACGCCGTAAAAAGGAATTCTCCTTTGATTCATCTGTTACTCATAAATAGCAGTAATGACGCCATCATGTGCGTCATAAATGCGCTACTAAAACAACTCATAAGGTCTCAATAAAAATGACAGGAAGAAATGTAGCATGTAGCGAAGACAATCGCCGTCGCTCATTGATAGGCCAGTCGGTCGGCGCGGGCGGCCTGCCGCAGATCTTATGTAACCGGAGCCGCCACCCCGCCCGTGCTGACACTTCCGAGACAACCCGGCCTCCCGGACGTATATTTTGCAAGTGATGTAGCGCTAGCACCGAATTAGTAAGTACGCCAGTGAATTACAAATGAGCAGTGCAATGGGCGTAACGGCGTTTGCACGTAATAATGGTCTCACGGATTGGCAGAAGAATTAAGCTGGAAATTTTAGGTGATAATTGCTGTTGGTTAGGTAAAGAGGCAAATAAGTTTATGTTTTTCGTACGCCGAAAAACTTGATCCCATCTATTTTTCTCCAATATCCTTATTCTTACTACACCAAATCCAATCCAAGTAAACTAATTGGCTTCTGCTACGGTATGCACTATTCAGGGAGAAATATTGCAGCGAGCAAGAACTCTATAACAGAGCGCATACATACGTACAACAGTATCTAAAACAAAATCCTTAGACTTTATAAACCCCCATATTTTTCGGGGCTTATTGGCAGTATAAACGTATAGCAGTGCTTTTATGAAATTGCCCCTGACAACGAATCGGTCCCTTTATCACCTGTCTGCTACAACGCGCTCCCCACGCTTTGAACCCGACCTGAATAATGGAATCAAGAAAGCTATAATATGAGAAAAAATACATTCAACCACAACAACGGGTTTATTCACAGTTTATACTTAAGGAGATATACAGGCGAAAATAGAATATGGAAATGTACACTTCGATTTCCGATATCAAAGAGAAGAAGAGCTTCATTTGCCATTCATACCATTTAAATACATATAATTACCAAAGGATTTATTGACGACAGAATTATGCCATATCAAGACACGCGGCAGCGCGTCCAGCCAAGTTCACCCCAGAAACTGGTGGACAGCAGCTGTGTTATTTTACACATTTAAAATCTTATTAGGAAATAATGGATTAAATGGTTCAACATTTATTTTTATTTCAATATTTTCATTTATTCTTTTTAATAACTTATTAGGATTATTCCCATATATTTTTACAAGAACTAGTCATTTAACACTACACGAACCGAACCGAACCGTTTTGAGCCACTTTTGGTCCCTCAATAACTCCAAATCTATTTAACATAAAATACGGAACCCTAAAATTTGATACTTGCATAGATTATGTATTTTTATTGTGGCTACAACAACAAATACTAAAATCAAAATAATAATAATAATTTTCTCAAACATGCGCCTAAATGTATGCATTAATGTCACGAAAAGAGGACTGCATGAAGTTACCTGTTTATGGCTCCCTACATTGTACAAATAATAAAATACATGTATAAAAGTAACACTATTGTCCGCTGCTGTAACTTTTTAAATTTGCTTACTAAAATCAACTGATAAAGGAAATATGACATAGATGGGAGATGGGCCTCGTTAGCATTGGTCTGCAACCTGTCTAGGGGAAGGAAAACCCCGATATAAAACCCCTAATCCAAGGTGTTAGCCGACCCGTGCCAAGGGATGCATGGCCAGAGGGGAGTCTGGTGTCGAACGGAGGGTGTCTGTGTTGGTGGTCACAGGGCACAGTGGTAATCCACCTTACCACAGTATAGGGCTCTGCTGTGATGGACCTTTAGTTCCCTATTTACTCGTGGGAACGCTATGGAGATTGGAAAAAATAAAAATCATCCGCATGGCGGCGACGCGGTCCGCCACCCGTCACGTCACGTTTCCAGTGGGGGCGAAAAGCGGCTCACGGAGTGCCGTTTTGCTACGTTGAATGTTGGAGGAGGAATGGAAGGAAAAATGAATGAAGTAAGGCAGATGATGGATAAAAAGAGGATTGATGTTCTTTGTGTAAATGAGACAAAACGGAAAGGGTGTGACACCACGAAACATGGACTCTATACAGCGTACTGGTCTGGAGTGACCGTTTCAGACAGAGCATGTCAGGGGGTTGGTGTCATACTTTCAGCTAGGATTGCCAAGTGTGTGAATGAATTTGAATGCGTGAGTCCCAGATTAATATGGGTCAGAATGAAATTAGGACTGACTCGTATCTTTGTTGTTGGGGTATATGCCCCTGTAAACCTGGGTACGAGAACATCACAGTCGACCCAGGAAGAGGGAAAACAGTTCTGGGAGGAATTAAGGGATGTCACAAGTAGATGTAAGGATAATGAAAGGTTGATTATGTTAGGTGATTTTAATGCATGGGTAGGGGTAAAGCGAGATGGATTTGAAAAGGTTCTGGGTACTCACGGTGACGAGAGAGTGAATGAGAATGGTGAGAGTTTGTTAGATATTTGCTTCGAGAGAAATCTTTTTGTGACAAATACAATGTTTGCCCACAAATGGATTCATTTATACACGCGTGAGGCGGAGAACGTAAGAAAGAGTATGATTGATTTTGTGATAGTGGACGAAAGATTGAGGAAGAATGTTCTGGACACTAGGGTGTATCGCGGGGCCGGAATAAATACAGACCACTTCCTGGTGATGAGCCGAATGAAAGGGCTGTTTCAAGGATGGCGGCATCGACCTCGTATATTCACTAGTGTTCTGGAGAGAATAAAAGTAGAAAATTTGCAAGAGGAAAGTGTGGCTGATGAGTATATTCATAAACTAAAGGAAAATCTTAGAGAGATAGATGATATATGCGAGATTGATCAACTATGGAATGGTTTTAAAGATAAGCTTGTAAGTACAGCCAGGGATGTATGTGGTGTGAAAGAAAGGAGCAAAGGGAAGAAGAAGAAGAATGTATGGTGGGATAAAGAGGTACAAAAGGCAGTAAGTGAGAAGAAGAAAGCGTGGCTAGATTGGTTGGCGATAAGAGCTGACCAAAGAAGTCAAAAAGCCACGCTTGAAGACGTGAGTGAAAGGAAAAGTAACTATAAAAGGTTGAATGTTCTGGTAAAGGAGGTAGTTAAAAGAAAGAAAGATGAACAGAATGATGAGATGGATCAGAGGTTGTCTCAGGATTTCCGGGCAAACATAAAGTTTTTCTGGAAAGCCATTCGACTAGCCAGAGGTAAAACTCAGACCTCAGAGCTAACCTCGATTAGAGACCAGCATGGAAGTTTATTGAATGATGAGGAATGCATATTAGGGAGATGGAAGGAATATTTTGAAGGTTTGTTTGAGAGAGAAGAGGAAAATACGTCAGGAGTGAATGATAATGCACTGCCACATGAGGAGTGTAGTATTAGTATGGATGAAATTGTAAAAGCTTTGAAAGGAATGAAACCAGGAAAGGCAGCGGGGTATGATAGAATTTCAGTCGAGATGCTGAAGGCTGGGCAAGGCGTCGTAGCAAGTCAGTTGTATCGCCTTTTCAACTTATGTTTTAATACCGGCATAGTTCCAAAAGATTGGTGCAAGGCGGTCATCGTGCCACTGTACAAGGGAAAGGGCTCACAACTTGACTGCAAGAACTACAGGGGCATTAGCTTACTCAGCATCGTTGGCAAATTATATGCGAAAGTGTTGATTGAAAGGGTAATGCAAGAAACCGATGAGAAAATATGGGATGTACAAGCGGGATTTAGGAAAGGTATGGGATGTACGGATCAGGTCTTCTCTTTACGATGCATAGCCGAAAAATATTTGGCCCAAGGTCAAAAGGTCTATTGCGCGTTCGTGGATTTGGAGAAGGCCTATGACAGAGTGGTGAGGAATGAACTTTGGTCGGTACTGTCCGGATATGGAGTGAGCGACCATCTCATTCAAGCTCTGAAATCTCTCTACGAGGATTCCTCTGCTTGCGTGAGAGTAAACGGGTCCTACACTGAATGGTTTAGCATCGAAAAGGGTGTTAGACAGGGATGTGTAGCGTCACCGTGGCTGTTTAATCTATTTCTGGACAGTTGTTTGCAAGATTTGAAAGACGATGAATGTGGGTTGGAAATGAATGGGTTGCTTATCAAATGTCTACTCTACGCCGATGACCAGGTTTTATTAGCGTCATCGGCTGAGAAGCTACAGAAGATGGTAACTAGCATGCACAGATTATTTGCGAGAAAAGGAATGAAAATGAATGTAAGCAAGACGAAAGTGATGGTATTTGAAAGAGATGAGTGTATGACAGTTTGTGAAATTGCTGTAGATGGAGAGAGGTTGGAGCAAGTGGATGGGTTTGTGTATTTGGGGACTTTGTTCACGAGAGACGGTAAGCATGAAGGAGATATTGAAAGGAGAGTGATAGCTGGGAATCGAGTGAATGGGGCACTTCACGCCTTTATGAGTAGCCAGAAAGTGTCAGAAAAGGCGCGGCTGGCCGTGCATAGAGGAGTGTTGGTGCCGACACTAATGTATGGTAGTGAAAGTTGGGTGTGGCAGAAGAAACATCAGAGTCGAGTGAATGCAGTGGAAATGAGAGCGCTGAGAAGTATGTGTAGCGTTACTTTGAGAGATAGAGTGAGAAACACCGTTATAAGACGGAGGTGTGGAGTGAATGAAGATATAGTGACGAAAATTGAGAAAGGTATGCTAAGATGGTTTGGACATGTAGAGAGGATGGATGAAAGAAGATTGACAAAACGAGTGTATGAAGGAAGAGTGGATGGAAAAGTTGGAAGGGGAAGACCTCGGCGAACGTACTCCGACCAAATCGGAGACATTCTGCAGAAAGGCCAGGTCAGGAGTACCCTAAATCGGCGCGCATGCATGAAGAATGTTATGAAAGTTCATGAAGCGAAAGTTGTATGTCAGGATCGTAGCAAGTGGAAATCCATGATCTCTGCCTACCCCTATGGGAAACAGGCGTGATTATATGTATGTATGTATGTATGTATGTATGACATAGAGCCAACCGCCACGATTTTGTATATATATTTTTAATTTGTTATGTAAATTGGTATTTTTTTAGGTATTTTTATCGTTCTTGTATTTTTGTATTTTGTTGTTTTTTTTTAATTTTTCGAGTATTTATGTATTTTTTTGGTATTTTCGTGTTATTTTGTAGCGTTTTTTGTGTTTTTTGATATTTTTAGACTTTTTAAAAGTTTTTTCATATTCTTTTTGTACTTTCCGACATTTTTTTTTGTTTTTCCATGTTTCTTGGTATTTTTTTTAGTTTTTACGTGTTTTGTGGTATTTTTTTGTTCTTTCTTGTTTTTAAATGGTGCTTGTATTTTGTAGCATTTTTCATGTTTTTATTTAATTTCCGTTATTTATCGTGATGTTTGCTATTTTTGGACGTTTTGTATTTTTTAGTTTTTTTTTACATTGTAGTTTTTTTTTAACATGTTTGAGAAAAGTACTATACATTCCTCGGCCGGAACAGGGATTGCAGGACTCGTTTTATCCGGCCTCGTCTACGACTCGGCCGTATATCCCAGACTCGTCCACCAATCCCTTACTTCACGGCCTCTGCAGTATTGTACTATAATCACAGATGTTGTATTTTTATTGCCACAATAATAACAAATACTATAAATAATGGCACCAGCTTTAGCCTTTTTTCTGGTACGGAACCCTTCGTGCGCGAGTCCGACACGCACTTGGCCGGTTTTTTTTTTCAGTTTTATTATTATTACTTATGTTACCTCGGAACTCCGTCATTTATTAACCGATTTAGAAAATTATTTTTATCTTTGAAACAGTATACTTCAGGGTCGGTCCCATAACTATCAGGTAAGAATCTGATCATAGGGTCCTGGACAAATCGAGGGAATTTTTCAAATATTTTAGGTGCACCTATAGCGATTTTGGTATTTTCTATAGTAACTCGTGCATTCGCTCTTGAAAAGTACTATTTGGTGAACTTTGACAAAAAGTAATAATATCCCATGAAAAACATAAATGTGAAAATGGCAGCCAAGTCAATATGCGATGCGTGGTTGTCGTCTTCACAGCAAAAGACATGTTTGTTCCCTCAGAACTGCGTCATTTATTAACCGATTTGGAAAATTATTTCTATCTTTGAAACAGTATACTTCAGAGTCGGTCCCATAACTATCAGATAAGAATCTGTACATAGGGTCCTGGAGAAATCGAGGGAATTCTTCAAATATTTTAGGTGCACCTATAGCGATTTAGGTATTTTGTATAGTAACTCGTGCATTCGCTCTTGAAAAGCACTATTTGGTGAAGTTTGACAAAAAGTAATAATATCCCATGAAAAACATAAATGTGAAAATGGCAGCCAAGTTCAATATGCGATGCGTGGTTGTCGTCTTCACCGCAAAAGAATTGAGCCCAACGGCCATCGGTTCTACGTGCTATGTGCCCCGCCCACTGCCACTTAAGTCTAGCGATTCGGAGGGCTACATCCGTTACTTTGGTTCTGCTACGGATGGCCTCATTCCTGATGCGATCACGCAGAGGAACTCCCAGCATACCCCTTTCCATTGCTCTTTGGGAGACTATGAGCTTTTTCATGAGGCTTACAGTAAGCGACCACGTTTCAGTGCCATAAGTCGTCACTGGTCAAAGACTCTCTTCTTGAGACATGGCGGAGTATTGGACGAAAAGATGTGCCGTAGCTTCCTAAACGCTACCCAGCCAAGTCTGATTCAACTATTAACCTCTTTCTCGAAGTTGGACCTACCTAACTGGACAGTCTCTCCTAGGTATACTCGTATATAATCGTCTACACACTCTACACCTTCGAGCGTAAAGTTCCCGATTGTAACGGGAGTTGGTGCTACATTAAATTAAGTCAATTCCGTTCAGGCATACGCCAGTTACATTAAAAAGTGAACAAACGTACTGATATCCCCTTAATTAAATTTTGAAAGAACGTTTACTCGAACTGTTCCAGACATTTGTAAAGAACTCAACGCTAATATCAGCGAGTAACAGTTTCGATAGTGCACTGGCGGAGGAATCTGCGTCTTTTTTTGTGAAATGATAAAACTATTATCCCAACACTGAACCATGGTGGAGGATCGGTTATAGGAGAATGTTTTACAGGGGATAAAGTTGGTAATCTCTTAAATAATAGGATGAACTTGAGCTTTTGACCGGTACTGTAATCCTGTTGCACACTGATTTTTACTATAAAAGCTAGTTATTCGCGCAATCAAATGTTCCGTGGGTGGGTGTAAATCAAGCATAAGTTCAACCAATTACTTGAGAATTTGCAGGGTCCACTTGGTCACAGTATATAGACAGTAGGTAAACATCGAACAAAGGTACATCGCGCGGTTTGTCACATGGAAACGGAGCGGCTTGAAATTGCGTGAATCAGTCCGGGCTGCGCCGTCGCCGTATTCGGAGCGTTGTCGCTCGAAACGACAAAAATGACATCTGTGTGAATGAGATCGAGCTTACATTACCCTACCCTTGTTTTCCTAAACAATATATTTTTTAGTTATATATAAGGATGCGGATCTATTTTACGCTAAAGAATAATAACCAGGAGTTCCGTACATCGAGAAATAGACGGAAATATTTTAGTGTAGCTAATTATTTGTAAGTGTTGTGTAAAATGTTTTGTCCATAAATATATTATTTTCAATTACATATATATCAACTTTACTCGTATCATACAACTATATACCCGTATACAAGTTTAGCGTATAAGTGTATAAAATAGATAACACAATTTGTACAAAGTCGTTGTAATATTAGTGTGTTCCTGTTCTATATGGAGTTCTTAGTAAAGTGCTGCACCGCAGACAGTCAAAAGATGCCGCCTCGTGTAAGGTATCCTGCCGCGCGCCGCACTATCAAAGGATGCCGCGTGTGGTTAAAGATACCTAACACTCCAATTTACGTAGCACGTATAGTTCCGTATAGCAATAATTTTAATAATCGTATTCAAGTATACAGAGTATCAATTCAATGCAGTAGGTACGTTAAGTATAATAATTCGTGTATATGTACTGACTGATGTGGTACCTATCGACTATTACTAGCATGTTACTTAATTTCAACTACATATTGTTTAATAACACCTGAAATTCAAAACTAGTATAAGTAATTGTTACCCAACAAATTTGTGCGACAACCCTGTGCGCTGAGGGAAAGTAGGCAACGCGCGCTCCTAAAGTGCCGGAGATTGGTTACTGTTAATATTATACTGTGACTTGGTCCCGTTATATTAGCCGATATTATATATCTTACTGGCGCCATTGATTATCCCTTATCCCGAACTGCAAAAAGAACTCTCATTTGTTACTCCTCCCTGATCCAAAACGCACTTTCCTCCTATTTCATTGAAGCGTACTTAAAAATAGCTGTTCTCATGTATTAATTTAATTAATCAATTAATAAAATAAGCACATTAGTGCATTTAAACCGCCAAATATGATGGATGTATACATTTCCCCTGGCATGAGCAAACCAAATAAATATTCGCAAGACGAAAATGAAACTCGAGAGAACTAACGTAGTTAAGTAAGATACTGCAATATCACAATTCCGCTGCGAAGATATACCGTCCCGTGCTTCAAAACAGTATTTTGCACACCCGTAGACCCGTACCCGAATAAATTTGTTGGCAGTAACTAACACCTCTCGTTTTACATTATTACAGGCTACGCTCCGCACATTACGTTTCATTAGCTTTTGATCGAGGGTTCATTGATTATCCATTAGCACAACCTGATACAGAGGGATGATGTTCAACATTAATTTTAATTAGGCAAGTTGTTTCCTGTAATAAGAGTCTTAAAGGACAAAAGGTTATTTTTATCTTAACGGAAGATGATAGCCCTCTAAGGTTGTACGCGTAGTTTTATTAAACCCGTAGAAGATATTTCACAAAGTAATAATGTGTGCAACTAGATATATATATTGTACAGGTACCAGAAGATGCTATTAGCAGCTAGCAAACAGAGAAAAGACAAACGTCTTCACTGGAAACCACTTCGAAAAGTTTCAGTAACAATGCAAAACTCTGAGAGCCTACTTCGCTTTATCCTCAAAAGAGAAAAGACATTGTTCTGAAATTCTGAAATGAACCCTATTAGTTTACAAATCACAAACATTATTTTATCGTGTATTGCAAAATATGTAACTTAACATAATATCACGTATACAATAATAACATTTAGCCTCATCCTATATATACGTAACTAAACTACCTACATATGGAATAGTGATATGACACTTGACCAAGTGTATGTGTGAGTGAGTGCAATTAAATGTGGACGTTAAAGCAAATACTTCTCGAACACCAGCAGAAGAATGGTTCTAATTCTTTACCTAAACGTTGACATTTCAGTGTAGATCTCCCGATATCGTAGGACGTAACCATTAACAATATAATACTCGACAATAAAATACCCATCAGTTTACTGCGATAGGATCGGGTCGCAATGGAGATTGTACTTTGATACGTTGTACCTGAATTTATTGCTGCCTAGTCGAGTTATTGGTATGTTATCAGTTATCACCTTATCCTAAACAATTGAGATGGTTTCATTCAAGATAAGCAAACAAACAATGTTTTTGTAGCTGCCTAACGTTTTCTTAAAATGGACATTTACAGAAAACGTAAATTTTCTCACTTTCAACCGACTCAAAATTAATGTTGGTCTACTCAAAAGCATTACGTACTTTAGCCTGATTTTAAGTTATCAAAGATACCGACGGTTTTCCGATAAAATACCCTCGCAGCGTTTAATTCTGAACTTATTTTGAAATCGACGTATATGCCCATGACTGCCTGCCGCTGCGTTCCAGAACTGGGTCTCACCGGATATCGACATCTGCCATCGGGTTTGACTTGACTAATAGTATCGGTTTACACATCGCGGATCGGTGATACATACATAAATACGTTTCCAGTCCAGTGATGAATATCGATAACTCGTTACATTAAAAGTATTAAAACGAACAAGGTAAATCCGAGGAAAAACAGCATGCAACGAAGGTTTATAAAGAAGAAATCGTAAAAAATAGGGATAGCACACGGTTAGTCGCGTTGTTTTGATGAAACAATAAAGAATTTCATACTTGACTATACTGTGAAATTTTTGAAGACTTTCCTTAAGACTATGGATTTATGGGAACTGGCGGGCAGCAGCCGTGTGTTATTTTACACGAACCGTTTGGAGCCACTTTTGACATCTCAATAACTCCAGATATATTTAACATAAAACAATGAAATTTGGTACATGTATTAAGATCCTTTAGAAGAACTAGAACACCAAATTTCATAAATATAGGTGGAATAGTTATTGAGATATTAAAGTCCAAAAAACGGCATTTTTACCACTGACTGCGACTGACTGACTAATAATAGTAGTAATAAAAACCTAACCCACGAAAAATCGAGGGAACTCTTCAAATATTTGAGGTGCACCTATAGCGATTTGGGCATGTAACTCGTGCATTCGATCTTGAAAAGCACAAGTTTGTAAAGTTTGACAAAAAGTAATGATATCCCATCAAAACCATAAATGTGAAAATGGCAGCCAAGTTCAATATGCGATGCGTGTTGTCGTCTTCACCAACAAAAGAATTGATATCTAAATGGGTGCCAAGTTCCGTAGTGAAAAGTTGGCAAGTCTGGCACTAGATTGTTTACAGTCAAACTAATTTATTGTGGCTTAATACATTTTGAGCCTTAACTTGGCAGTTGAAGACGATAACCACGCATCGCATATTGAACTTGGCTGCCATTTTCACATTAATATTTTTGATGGGATATACAACACAAAGAATAACTGGATGAAATTTTACATGCAACGTTGAGTGTTATGTCAGCAGCAGACCTTTAATAAATATTCAAATGCGCTTTACTCCACTGGAGATTTATCCATCTCGATTCACGCGCTTCAATATATTAAACATTCAAACTCGCAGTTGCAATTGAGCCTGCAACCCGCGTATAAATACCAAATTTCAGTTTACTAGGTCACGCGGCAAAGTTGTTTTGTTCTGAATACTGCAACAGACAGCTGGTGCGAACTATCCGTAAAGGTTTAATAATTTCCACCATTTTGGTTCTTGATACATGCACCAGGGCTCGGAACCGGTTAATCTCAAAATCCTGAAATAGCCAAATATTTTTAATTAGTTTATGCTCTTTATGTAGGACTCAATAATGTATTTGGGTTATTACTTCATATTGTTAGATTGCCTGATTAAACATGAAATAGTAGACGAAAGAACGATAAGAACTAAAAAAATACCGGTATTTTTGTATGGACAGAATACCGGTTTCCGAGCCCTGACATGCACAATGTTTTTCAAACCCCCTGGTCCAATTTGACATAGATAACTGGTCCCATAGCTTCACAGCAACCACAGGCGACCCCGTCGAGTGGAGGCTCCACTTGGACTCGTGCCAGGAACATTAACACAGATACATGAACCCAACCATCCACAAAACTTCCTACTGATGCCGTTTGCACACACGCTAAATGCTTGAAATAAAAAAAATGAGTTCTATCATATATCCTCAAACGATTAGTATGCGTTTAAAATACTCATCTAAATATGACTTTAGGGTAGCTCACTATTATATGTACCTACTCGTATAGAAGTAAGTTTCGGTTGGTACTGTAGGTAGTAAAATTAAAACTACGAGTAAAAGGGAATCCGTTGTCAAATACCAATTAACTTGCCGATATTTCTATTTATTATTATTATTTTTAGAACTTAATTGACGATCATGTTGCTTATTCTTATATTTTTGACACGAATACAAACTTATATTGTAATTATTATCATTAAATAAATGAATCTGAATCTTACCAACTAACTGAAAAGTACTGAGACTGACAACGCACGATAGCAACATCGGGAGCAATCGCGTCGATCGAGCCCTTGAACCGAATACGGTTTACTTCATATAACATTATGATCATACTTTTACATTCCCAAATTACATTTTCCTCTTACTCTTCAGATATTGCAAGCGGAAATTTAATTCTTCCCGCCTAGAGAATAAACGAGTAAACGAGGGCTAAAAATAGTCACAATGTGAACAGCTGTTGCATTACATGAGCCAGGGAAGTCCGGTGACGTCAGGTGAGCAGAGTACTTGAACCTTTCCCGGCGACAACCTTCATACCCTCTACCATTTCTTTTATATCGACTATAATGTCATGCCATGCCAGCCTAAACACGACGACGATACGGAGCCAAACCATTACTAATACGAGCCTAAATGAATGGTGTTATTTAAGTTTCTTGTATAGATATGTATGTTAGTCTGTACGGTATATCGTTACTAATATTATAAAGCTGAAGAGTTTGTTTGTTTGTTTGAACGCGCTAATCTCAGGAACTACTGGTTAGAATTGAAAAAGTCTTTTTGTGTTGGATAGTCTATTTATCGATGAAGGCTTTAGGCTATGTAACATCACGCTACGACCAATAGGAGCAAAGACGCGGACGAAGTCGCGGGCAACAGCTAGTATGTAAATAAGGGCATGTTGATACAAATACAAAAAAATTAAAAACCTACAGGCAAGCTAGCTATCAAATACATGCATTTGTCTATCACAGTACCAAAGAAGTTTGAGCAAACAAAAACAATCTCCTGAAGTAGCAAGGCGTGGATCTGATAAAAATCTTTCCGATGAAACAAGATAGGAATAGCTATGAATAACATTTAGCATGTCCTTTCTGTTCTATTGCACCTGAGGGATTTGCATATTTTAATATTAAACGTGAAATTTATTTGGGTCGAAGTTTCTTTATTTACATAGTAAATTAAATTATAATAAGTAAATGCGGAACTCATTTTTCTTCTCTCAAATTCTTATTACCTGTTTATTTTTCAAGTCTTAGGATTTCAAGCATTTCAAGGATGTGCCCTGCCCAAATTTGAAGGTGTTTCAAACACCAAGTTAGTAATATTATTTTCGATTGTTGGTTAATGGTTACGTTTTCAGGTCATCAAGATCTTGTGGTAAAGGTAATTGCGACCTCGCCTCGTTAGTGTAATCCTTCTTGCTTAACGGCAGTATTATCTGGTTAGTTTAACTGTATATTGCAAAATTGTACTATTGCATGTTATTCATATAAACACCGCAGTGTTTTCGAATGATAACGATACAAAGAGCCATATTCTCAAAGGCTCTTATCTACACTGTTTTATACATTGATTCCATGATTTATTTATTATTATTAACTATTTGTGTTTATAAAATAAACTTAAATTCTTTCACTTAGTCTGCCAAAGCTAATTATATGATAGTTGTGTTTGAATAAGATTTTTCCGCGAGATTATCCTATATTATAAAGTATCTGAAAGATTCAGTGTAACGTAGTCAAAATTATAGACGAATTTGTTATATTTGACATAACAGATATCCTCCTAGGGAAGGCATTTGTGCACTATTGTCCCCTTTCGTATGAAATGATGAACGATATCATTTCACAAGTATTTTTATTAAGAACAACTTAAAACCGATGTAAAATCAGACTCAAAAATTAACTTCATTATTTTAACGTCTACTGCTTCTACAATGTCACTTACTGATTTAAGATTAATACAGACAAGAGACGTAAATATACAACCACTCTTTAGGTGGAAATTGTTGACATTTTTTTTTATATTTCTGCCACAAACATTTTGTTTCAAAACGTTCCCATCAGGTGAGTAAATTGTTGCACTCGTAATGAATTTGCAACACATTTAACCTCTTTTGAACACGTATTACATGTTACATTAAGGAAGGTCATTACTATGCGTCACCAGCTCATTTAGGTAAGCTACACTCTATGCTTTTAAAGACTGAATAATACATGGATAGTTCTATAATATTTTTGTTGGTGATTTAGGTTGCTTCGCATCGGAAAACAAAAGAAATGAAATGAGACAGGATTTAGCTAGCTAGCGATCCTCGCACCTCCATAAAGCGTGATTTAACTAAAACATTTATTTATATACATTGATACATAAGTAGCTTATGTAACTACAAAAGACCTGGATTTTCATACAATCTAACATAATTTAGATGATGTGATCTGAGAATAAATGTCAAAACATTTGTAACTTTAGTAAATAAAATGAAAAAACCACTGTGCTTACGTATAATATTTAATTTAGTTAGCATTACCTTTTGTTTCACTTGAATTCTGCCCAGCTAGTACGATAGGTTTTATGGTCATGGTTTACGGCCCAAATGGTCCAAAACGGCACGTAAAATATGACAATCGTTTTTTGTTTGTTTTTTGACAGCAATTTCGCTTTCATTTCAAACAAAAGACATTTAATGATTTAGTTCCGACTTAATATAAACAATGACAAACTTTTAATTAAGAACCTCCTCTTGTACGGAATTATATCAAAAATAGCTCTCATAATACGACTTTTGTATGAGTTATACCCACGAGTAATCAAGTTGTAAGTACCTATATACTTAATTATGGAGCGAGTAGTCTAATTAAGAGATGTTTAGCACCAACTAAGGCCGAGGCGTTACGTTAACATATTTTCGTCACTTGGCACAGCCAACCGGCGAGGAATCCATAGAACTCGATTCCCCATCGTCTTGTTCTTACGATAATTGAGTATTTTGCTACAGATTTTGAAAAAAGAATTAGCTGCGACTTGTCTACAGGTTTTAGGTATCTATGGCCACATCACTGCAGGCAACTTACTAAATTAATTACTACTGAAGGTTTTCCGAAATTTTCAGCTACTTTCAATTTTGTTCACTTACATCATATTGCTTTACATAAGAAAAACCTAATCCTATTTCATAAACAGCTTTGAATTAGGAACCGCCCCGTTACGAATAATAAATTGACACAGTTTTCCATCTCGTCATCGATATACATTAAGTTTGCTCTCATAATATTAGTATTTCAATCCCGTTAGCATGTATATTTTTCGACTAAGTAGATTTATGAATAATTTCACTCAAAAGTTACTTCGACTCTACGAGAACGATACAAAATCATACCCAGGTACCTATTTACAGTCAGTGCTTACTATCAAATCATCTCAACTGGTTTTTCAAAAGGGTTTCTCTCGAGTACAGCGGACGCTCCTTTATATGGATGTTGCATTGCTGCATAATCTCGGTTCCATAACTGCGCGAAAATTATGGAACCGAGCTTGCTGGTGGATCATAACATTCATAACTTTACCGTACCCAAGGCGAACATAAGGGCTTGCATTACGTCGCCGTTCCGTTCCTGGTCCAACCAGGACTAAACTTGGCAAATCGCTCGCATTGTACCGAATGCAAACTACTTACATGGACTTACATGGAATAAACTTTGCATTTGCCACATATATTTCAATTGTATTTTCATTTTTATTGTACTTTCTAATGTAGTGTAAAAGCCTCGAACTCTTTCGAAGTGCTGTTGCATGCCTGTATTGGTACATAATTATTATTACAGTACATATGGTGCTACTTTACCGCACGAGTGCGGTAATCAGCAGATTACGTGCATATGTCGAAACTTTAAAGAGCCATATGTACTGTAAAACGTTGTACGATACACGTGCGAACAGGTAATTCGCTACTCGTGTCGATTTAAAACACTCCCTTTGGTCGTGTTTCAATTTATCACCACTCGTTGCGAATTTCCTGTTCTCTGCACTTGTATCGTAATGTACTATTATGCCTTATGTCTTTAAATATCAATGTCATTTTGAATACATGTACTGTTGGTGTGTCATATAAAATAAAATAAAAAATAACTCACGTGAAGTGAACCAATATAAATCTGGCCTCCGATTACACATGGTCAATGCGATTATCGGGATCTACTTATATCACGAGCAAGAAGAGATGTTGCGAATATAACAGGTGGCATGATCTGAGTCTGATCTCACAAGGTAAAGCGTAATGACGTCACCAGATTTCAGCGTAGTTCATTAACGAAGTTCCTAAGCAGGCGATGCACAGTGCAGCCTTTGGTGATGCAAGATTTTTAATGAGTCAACTTTACTGACGGCCGCCGGATGCCGGCCCCGACGTCAGCTGATAACCGAGTCAATAATGCTATGACAACTATTTATGTGTTTTGCTTATCACACCTTTTTTTTATGTTAATGGAAAATAAGCACATGGCTCATTTGATGGCCAGGGAACTTATTAGTCTATGTACGCTGATGACACGTTTTTCAGATCATTTAAAAACCTGTTCACACTTTTCTTGATGGAACCCATTATGTAAGATCATTAGAATTTACGTCCTTGCAAAATATGTATGCGGAACTAAGAAAATATTTGGAAAAGCTAAAAAGACTATAGATAATTTAGTCTCATTTATTGAGGTGTCCAAAAAAGAGCATTTATACTGTATGATGGTATCGTATATATATTCATACTTGTGGCTCACGTCATGATTTATTGATAACTTTATTTTGTTCTTGAAAACAATACCCATGGTGTGCAAAGCAGACTGTTCTAAAAACAATGCTCTTCATTATTTAATTATCACATAATAACTTTTCTACACATATATAAACTCACGCCACGCCTATATTCCCAAAAGAGGTAGGCAGAGCACGCGAAAAATCATTTCAGTGCCACTTTTAGCAAAAAGTGGCACTGAAATGATTTTATATGTATTAAATATGTAGGTTTTTCCGTCATTCAAAGTTCTTTATTCTTCAAATTAGAAATGTTATATGCATTTATGTACTCTGTACGTGGGTCATTTTGACTGCAAAAGCAGCAGAGCTCAATATTGCAGTTATATTGGAATCCCACAGCAATTTTGAGTCCAATTTAATACCATACAGTTGCCCTAACAAATTCTTAAGGTTTCACATTTTGTGCAAATTAAATGTTAATTATGATACTACATAAACATGTCTACTATAAAGATATATTATCCACTTTTTCATCTTATGGTGTTGTAATAAGGTCCAGAATATATCCTTTGTAGTCAAATGTACAACTAGGTAACTATTATAAGAATATGTTATTACTAGTGGCTCTTTGAGCTGTATACCTCACAAAAAAAACAAAATTTCCAAAATCTGACTCAACAATAATTATTGAACCTGCTTACAAAATTTCACGAGAATCGGTTGAGAAATGCAACCTGTAGAGGAGAACATCCGGACAGACAGACATACATAAAAAATATTTTTTGTTGAAAGGTGAAATGGAGACTTCACTTGCATCTATTGCTTGATCAATTATAAGAATATAGGAAAACTTAGCTTTGACACACATTGACATGAATTATTAATGTTAAACTGTTTGATTTGAATAATTCATGTGTGTCATGTCAATATTAAAACATTATCTAACAACTTTCAAGTGACCTATGTAAAATTATTGATATGATTATTTTATTTACACAAATATAAATATTGTCTGACAACTTAATGAAGACAGTTTTTTTTTTATTTATGTTATATTCCATTTAACTTAGGAAAATCTATGGCTATTTATTGTTAACTCTGAAGACTTAATTATTCTGTATATACACAATTTATTAATTAATTAAGTTATTTATTTTTTATTTACAACAAAATGTATGTGCTTCAATATTTAAAATTACTAATATTTCCCAACACATTCAGTGTTAACAATTGTTCTATGTGAGTAGTTGGATAACATGCATTTTCCAATAAGTAGCAAAAGCAGGCTATGACTAAAATAGAGCAAAACATTCTTAAGGTTCTTAAAATGAATACACTTCCTGTGTGATTCCACTAAAGGTGCAACACATTGAGACCATGTGTAGATTGAGACGGGCATTCATAAACATAAATACGGTTTTATTCTACCATCCTTTTTTCCTGGTGTCCAGAATGTTATTAACCATCATGAATTGTCATTATTAAATACTTTCACATGAAAAAATAATCAATTGACAAAAGTTATTATGGTTACAAATGACAAACCACATACTGATAAAAGTAATGAGAAAGTAGTTTCATTTTTTTTTTGTGTGAAAATCTTAAAATTTCCAATGTATTTTAGTCACAAATATCAGGCTATGTAACTAACCCAGAAAACAAATTTAGTGCAATGTAATAGCTTTAGCTTTGTGAGTGATAATCCAATTGGACCAGATTACAAAGAAGTTAGTGTACTGAATGTAACAAATCACTCTTTAGTCTCATTTCTTATAGTAGGACAGCCCTACCTATATTTATATCCATCTTCAGTAAAATGTACTTATCAATGAAATAACTTTATAGCTAGTTGGTATGAAGATAAGTTATCTTGATTATACAATCCATTCAATAAATACATATATTGTAGTTGGCAGTTATTTTTATAACCTGATTATTCATGTCTTAATTACATATTTTGTAACAATATAGGACAACTTCCTAGCTTCTTCTATATGGCTGAGGTTATCAAACAGAGCTGTTCCATGGCAAGTTCCGAATAATCAATAAGTTACTGATCTAGAAGTAGCAGCAAAAATCCTGCACTATTTCGGAACATTTTATCATCCTAATATTATCAGCGTTATAAATCTTAGGGGTGGGGCGAATAGAAATAAAGAATCTAATTGGAATTTAATTTCTTTCTGCCTAACAACCTATGCAAAACTCAATGAAGGGATAGAAGAAACTATAACCCACAAAAACGCTATCGTAAGTGCCGTACTCAATGCTATTCTTTCGCGAATTCATGGCCAATGAGGAAGACCTTTGGTTATATTAGGCTGACGAAAAACTCACCGCTTGAAGCGCCGCTAATCTGTCCTTCGTCATCCTTAATGGAAAATCACACACTAAATAAACGTTTGATCTTGTTACACAATCCCATTCACAGATATTTTTCTAAAAACGTCACTAAAATAAAGGAATTAAAGGACACGAACACTACGAACACTTCACTGACTTCACTCAACAAAAATCGATACGCCACCACGCAAGAACCAAACGAAACTTCAAATTTGAATGTGGCAACATTATAATCAAAATTATTTTAAAAAACATCAGCAAAAATAAATAACTAAACTAAAATTGGATTGTTTAATTAAATAAAATACGGATATTTTTCATTCAATGCGTCAAAAAAAATTAAGCAACTATTTTTATAGCGACAGGAAGCAGGCAGGTATTTGGTAAAGCACTCTCGCCATCCTTTTCACACTTATTTATATTCGACAAAGATGACATCCGTGTTTCGTCTGGATGGGTTACATCAATAAATAAGTATCTTGTGAACTGAAAAACGCCTTTAACGTGTCAATGTCATAAATAAGAGAAATGCTCAGAGTACACAGAGTAGACGTCAAATAATAATACTGCTAAGAGCGAGAAGATCATATACTAAATTGAATAAGACCGACAGAGAGAGATATATCATTTGTTGTCCTTGTCATAGTTCCGCTTTTCTTTATTTGCCTCAATGTCATTTAAACGTCAAGTCAAATAGTTTGAGTCAAATAAACGATTACCCGGCCAAATTAAAGAGGGTGTTTATTGTAAGCCGCCAGACTTTTAAGACTAGTTCTCAATTTAGCGGCATAAAAGCTTTTCTGTCCCCCTTGGTGAAACTCGTATAGGATCTCTATTGGCTATGTGCGAAGTAGGTGGTGGGCAAAGAGAATATAATACTCCTTACGGAGAGTGGTGGGGGTAAGCTAGGCGATCGTAGCGCACACCATGGCAGAAATGTGTACTTACCGGGGACTACTGTCAAATTTACTTTCACGTTTTCTATTGGTTTCTTAATGGTTTCCTACGATTCGTTTAGTTTGTATGTATTTATTTATTCTCTTATTTATTTCAGTATAATTTCCAATACGGGGTCTTTTGACATTGTCTCGGGACCTTTGACGTTTGACATTTCAAACGTGCACATAGCCAGAGAAATGTCAACGTCACTAATTTTCGCAACTTTCGCGCACCTTTCGCGGGATATTTTGATTTTTATTATAGTTATTTTTTGTTTTTATAGATATATACCACGTCGGTGGCAAATTATTTTACTTATAGACGGAATTTCTTTCTTGGCAAGAAACAATAAGAGATGCTAAGGAAGTCGATATCACATGTACGTTTAAATAAAAAGAAATTCTAGTAAGAATAAATTGATAAAATGGACATAGAAATGAAAAAGAAAAAATGTGGAGGACTACAGTCTGCTAAAAACAATATACATTTGCAAGTTCGATTTGGACAGAAAAGCAATTTGTCTCATCTAGATGGCGCCTACTTCCTGCTTTTGAATGCAATGATTGAATGACGTCAGAAATTTATTTAGTCAAATGAAATACTTTTCAATATATTTAGAGGAAAATACTATAAAAAATAATGAGTATCACATTTGAATGAGTACCATAATTTATGTATTTGATTTGACTAATTTTCGTATGTATATTTGTTATTTTACCATTTTTGCGCCAATTTTTGATACACTTAATTGACAACATTTGTCATTGCGCCTATCGATGTCAAAGTATTCTTCCGTCTAGTTCAGTGACGCCATTGTGAGCCGTAACGACTTTTGTCAGTGCTAAGTTAAATCGCAGTTTTCTTAGACAATCTAGGTAAATTGTGTTTTTATTTTACATCCTTATAATCAGATAGTGATAAGCTTTATGCCCCAACATGTATTTGTATCCTATGAGATGTAGTTTATGTGTAATTTGTTCAAGTGTTCGGTGCCATTAGGCTAAATTCCTGTGAGGACAGTTGAGCGCCATTTGATGGAAAACTTGAAACAATTTTAACTTTAGAGAAGACTTAACCTTTTGTAATTTCTGTAATAACCTAATTTTCGGAATTCTTTATGGTGTGTTTTGATACGGCTATTGTTTAAAAACAGAACAGTGAGTAATAAATTATGGTGCAAACGACTGGCAGGCCACTGTAGAGTAGTTACCGTGTGATTTATTATATGCCGACTTATTTTAAGTTTCTTGTTTTCAGACAATAAATAACTGAAAAATGGCAGATGATATGCCCACATTCAAATGCGTGCTGGTTGGCGATGGCGGCACTGGGAAAACAACATTCGTGAAACGACATTTGACTGGAGAGTTCGAGAAGCGATACGTCGCAACGCTTGGAGTCGAAGTACATCCTCTTGTATTCCACACGAACCGCGGCCCAATTAGATTCAATGTATGGGATACGGCTGGACAGGAAAAGTTCGGCGGTCTCCGAGATGGTTATTATATCCAAGGACAATGCGCCATAATTATGTTCGACGTAACCTCTCGCGTCACTTACAAAAACGTCCCTAACTGGCACAGAGACTTGGTTCGTGTTTGTGAAGGCATCCCCATTGTTTTATGTGGAAACAAAGTTGACATCAAAGACAGAAAGGTCAAAGCGAAAACTATTGTCTTCCACAGGAAAAAGAACCTTCAGGTAAGCTCCCGTGTTTTTTTACATAGAACAAAGTTACAACCAGTAGTTTTTTTAGTATAGAAGGAAGCTAGTCTAGTCTTCCTTAAGAAATGTTGTTAACATTTGCATCAAATTCTTTAAGGAAAAACTACATGGTGTGAAAGGACTTCAGTTGAGTGATATTATATTTCACAACATTTTTCTTTCTTCCAGTATTATGATATCTCAGCAAAGTCAAACTACAACTTCGAGAAGCCGTTCCTCTGGTTGGCGCGGAAACTAATTGGTGATGGCAACTTAGAATTCGTGGCTATGCCTGCGCTGTTACCACCAGAAGTTACCATGGACCCGCAATGGCAGAACCAGATCGAGAAGGATCTCAAAGAGGCTCAAGACACTGCCCTGCCGGATGAAGATGAAGACTTGTAAATGTTGCCGATTGTTGAATGAAATGCCCAGTGCCCTCTAATAAATGTGATTGGGAAGATCTAGCAGGACTTCCAGACATTCAAAATCCTAATGTCATTAAGTTCATTCATTCCATTAGTTTTCTTCTGATTTGTGGCTAACTGTCTGAAATACATCAATGCTTTTATTATGTTAATTGAATCTAATTAACTGCTGAAAATTACCATATGTATTTTTTCTTAATGTTGGTGATCTTTGATGTAATAATATACACCTGAAATGTTATTGTGTAAGTCTCGCTAAGTACATGCCATAAGTATGTTGCGGGCCGTAAAATGCATGTGAAATATTAAGTATCTTAAATTATTGTATTGGTTAGAAGTATTTTGGGTGACTGTTAACTCAGAATAGTATCTCAGAAGCTTTGATTTACTCCGAGGACTGACAATATTTCACTGTAATTGTGAATTTTTGAAAATAAACTTTTAAAATAGAAGTTGTTTATTTTATCTTACCGACTTGCACGAAATATTCATATGGCGTTCCTTTGCTTTATTAAGAAACAGTGCATCCATTCAAATTACTTATAGCATTCTGAGTTGGGTGAATATCTCATGCATTGCATGCATTTGACATGAGCACCTCCGTTAATTACGAGCCATGCCAAGTTGATAGTGGGGTTGCGGATTGGTCTAATATGTACATTGCTGATGACTCGTATCTCAGTATATAATAATTTCTTCTATGCTATTTGATATATGTACATGATGATATATTTTACCCCCCATGAAATTGGGGGAGGCCTATGTCCAGCAGTGGACGTCCTAGGGCTGCTGATATGGTGGATATATTTTAGGGTTCCGTACCTCAAGGAAAAGTAACGAATCCTTGTAGATCCATTTGTATGCAGAGTTGGGCATTCAAAAATAAAATCATTATTTGAATAAGAATTTGTAAGAATAAAATCATGCCGATTTTATCCCGTCAAAATTATTCAAATAATTTCGTCGGGAATAATTCTTACGCGAAAAAATTGAATGAGCATAACTTATTCAAATAAAGTTATCCATGATTTTTTTATTTGAAATAATACTTCACGAATAAGGATGGAGTCTGGTCCAGGTCCGGGGCAAATATGGATTACATTACATGTTAGGTACCATAGATAGAGGTACTAATGGAATCAGAAGTTGGATAGTGGAACTCATCAAACGGCCATTTAAATACTCTTACGAGTGTGGGCTCATTTGGTTTGTTTTTGTGACTCGTGTGCTACCAGCCTTGGTGAAAATGATCTGATGATGGAGTCAGGAGTTGGATAGTGGAACTCCTCAATGGCTATATGTATACCCCTCGAGTGTGGGCTCATTTGGTTTATTTTTATGAGTCCGATACATTAAACTTGGTGAGGATGGTCTGATGATGGAGTCAGGAGTTGGATAGTGAAACTCCTCAATGGCTATTTGTATAACCCCTCAAGTGTGGGCTCATTTGGTTTGTTTTTATGAGTCCTATACATTGAACTTGGTGAGGATGGTCTGATGATGGAGTCAGGAGTTGGATAGTGGAACTGCTTTTATGGTAAAAGTGAAAAGTAAAAGTAGTTTATTCTCCAAATTAGGCATATTACATGCACCTATGAACGTCAATAAATTACCACCGGTTCGGAAAAATAAACCTCTGCCACGAGAAGAACCGGCGTAAGAAACTCGGCGAGGTGTAATTTTTTCAAATCAATATACATTGTATAGTTAAATATAAAATTACAGTTCAATTCAAATCATTTAGTGAGATAAATACAAAGCAGTATATCCTATAATACAGAGCAGAGATGTAAAGAGTCTCTTATGGTCAAAAATATTATAGATAAAAGCGAAGGTGTAAAGAGTCCCCATAGTCAAAACATTAGGTTTTAGAGATTTAAAAGGTCTCTAAAAGACAAATTAAAAAACTGGATATCAGAAATAACAATTCCGTGTCAGGAGACTGTTAAGCTAGCAGTCTTTGAGCTAATGCTACGGTATACATAACGTGTATGTAACCAATATGTCAAATATGCAATAAGAGATGAAAAAAAAATTGCATAGAAAACTGCGATGTTAAAGCTCAAAATGCATTAAGCCGCAGTAAATTAGTTTTACTGTAAACAATGTAGTGCCGGACTTGGCACCTTTTCAGTGAATCTACGGAACTTGGCACCCATTTAGATCTAATTCTTTTGTCGGTGAAGACGACAACCACGCATCACATATTGAACTTGGCTGCCATTTTCACATTTATGTTTTTGATGGGATTACTACTACACTACGTTTAGGGGAGGTTTTTTTAATACCACGTCGGTGGCAAACAAGCGTACGGCCCGCCTGATAGTAAGCAGTCACCGCAGCTTATGGACGCCTGCAACTCCTAGGGGTGTCACATGCGCGTTGCCGACCCTTTAAGAATGTATACACTCCTTTCTTGAAGGACCCCATACTGTAATCCGTCGGGAAAACCTAGGCATAGCTCATTCCACAATAAAAAAAAATCTTAGATTTTATTTTACCACTTTATTTATCGCTTTATCCATGCCAAATTGCAGCTTTCTAGCAGTAATAAACACAGAGCAAAGCTTCGAACAGACAGACGGACTTGACGAAACTATAAGGGTTCCTATTCCTAGTTGACTACGGACTGTAGGGGAAGTACAACTACACTTTGTAGTAGACTATATGCAGCGATTCCTATCAATTTCCATGTTAATGTAGACTTTATACATATTATTAATTATTATACATTTTGGAACTTAAGCGCATCACATAGGACGGGCACGGGTCGGGTCGGGGTTGGACCACTGACTGATCAAGATGATTTGTTTACACCAAAAAAATAAAGGTTGATAAAATAGAAACTGAAAGAAATTTGAAATAGCCATATTGAATGTTTATTGACTAAAATTTTACAATTCTAAATGCATAGCATATAATTTTATCAACTACTGTAACTTAACTAGTAACACTGATCTGATTTACTTCTTGGCAGCAGCCTTTTCCCTGGCTTTTTTCCCTTCCGTAAGCTTCAGTCTGTCCTCTTCCGAGAGGTTCTTGTTGATTTTCGTGATGACACCAGTGCCTAGCGTCATGTCACCAAGGCGGAGGGTGAATCGTTGGCCAGTTTCACAAACCATGGGCTTTACTAGGCGCAAATTTAAGCTGAAATTTAAAGATTAATATGATTAGAAAATGATAACAGAACTATTATAACCCAGGGGGACTACTCCGAAATTCGAAATCCGAACTTCGTATGGTGCCGTCCCTTGCACTCTCCTGTCGTACACTATAGAAGAGACGGCATCATATCGAAGTTCGGCTTTCGAATTTAATAGTAGACCCCCAGACAGAGAACGAAATTAGTACAAGGCTTTTGGCACTTAGGGAATGCAATACCCGACTGTTTTTGGATAATACCCGCACTCAAATATTAAAACCCGGGTATTTCCTTTTTACTTACATCCATATTTTTAATCTATATAAGTATGTATATCGTCGTCTAGTACCCATAGTACAAGCTTTGCTTAGTTTGGGACTAGGTCGATTTGTGTAAGATTGTCCCGTATTATTCATAAGCAGCAATTATCAGATAAAATGAAAATGTAGTAAAATTTTCTTAAAATGTATCATTGATATATCCACGTACGAGTATGTGGAACTCGTTGGAAGAAAGCTACGATTGCAAAAAAAGTACCAAGTTGACCCAATCTCACTTTTTACCACGAAGTTTTCAAGAAATAAGTTATAGTAATAAAATAGTTATTTGTTATACAAGGGTGCAAAGTTGTGTTTTACCCGCGAGTGTGGAATTGAAACACGAGCCAGCGAAAGGCTTCTATAGTTGAACTACGAGCGAAGCGAGTGGTTTTAAAATAGAATCCTGAGCGTGCCGAGTGTTTCAACACACGAGAAGTAAAATACAACTTTGCACCCGTGTGTAACACAAAACTTTTCTCCTCACTATAGCGAGGAAAGTGCAACATGCAAAAAAACACAGTTCCACAGGCATGATTTTCATCACTGGAATCACTGATTTTTTTACGATATTATAACAGAAAACTCTGAATGTTGTGTATAATATTTACGCGAGTCGGAGTCGGTGACAAGTTGTGTATATTTTAGTTGACATTGACAAGATGACATTTCTGAGGATGCGTTTTGAAATGGCATCGATTCAACTTGTGCGTTTACAATTATACTCATTAATTATAAAAAAAATGTTACTTATAGAATTTTAAGGTTTATGACTTAAATCATTAAATAAAGCTAAATTTGGTATTTTTTACTAAATTCTCAAACCATTTATTTAATGATAATTGATATCAAACCATTAATATGAGCGTTTTACGTTTTGTTATTTGTCAAAAGCTACTCAAACACGCTCCAAGGTCAAATTACTTTCCCCACTTGTGGATAAAATGCGTTTTTACCCGCTTGTTTTAAAGGATAAAAGACGGCTTTCCGAGCTAGTGAGGGGAAAAGTATATATATTGTAGTTTTTACAAGTGCGGAAGGACACTTCGTCACGATGACGGATAGACATCCGGAAAACAGCCATCGTAGCTCCGCAGCATAGTTATCCTTATTTACTTCACAAATGTAAACATAACTTCCTACTAGGATGTTGTCTCCCTTGGTAGACCAAACTTTCCTTTGTTGGAGTGATATGGTCGTTGGGATTTAGCAATGTCCAATCCAGTTTAAGTAAAAAGAACAATAGCTTTATTTACTAAAACCGCAAAACACTAAAACGACCATATTGTAAAAAACGTTACAGAGGCCAAAAATTCAATCGATTCTCGACTCTATTTTCGTAAGCAATAGGGTATTACGGGTGCACAAATAGAAAAATGGCGGTCCACATGCCTACGAGGGGCGGCTGAAAAGTAACCTCCTTGGTCAGAAATATATACAAAAATAATACTGGCTGGTATGGATTTATATTCGTTTGTTATTCTATTTTCTAAATGTATTACATTCATTTGTTTATTGCATCACGTTTATTTGTCTCCTACAATTGTTTCGAACATGTCGGTAGAAAAAGTGATAATGGATAAAATCGAGCAGCGTGCGGTGATAAGTTTCTAACTAAAGAAGGGAATACTCCTTCGGAGATCAGACAGCGTATGTTACGTGTGTTTGACAGTTCGTGTTCTTCCGAATTTGTTATAAAGTTTTGGTCAAGGCAGTTTAAATTAGGTCGTGAGAGCCTGGATGATGATCCTCGTAGCGGAAGACCAGTTCGGCCGGTACTGATGAAAATGTAGTCAGGGTGAAAAAAATTATATGAGAGGACCGACGAGTGAAGCAGTGGGAGATAGCTAGAGATGGGGGCGTCAGTATAGAGCGAGTCAATGAAATAATTCATGAGCATTTGAACATGTCTAAGGTTAGTGCACGTTGGGTCCCCAGAATGTTGACTGCATTTGACATGGAGAGGCGTGTCAAATGTTGCGAAGAGTTTTTGGACATGAGTCGAGGGAAAGAGGAAGAAATAATTTCTAGAATGGGGAATGCCTGAAAATGTGACGACCTGTTTAGCCTAGTTGGTAGTGACTCTGCCTCCGAAGCTAGAGGTCCCGGGTTCGAATCCCGGCCAGGACATTTATTTGTGCATTTTTCACGGATATTTGTTCTTGGGTCTTGGATGTTTTCTATGTATTTAAGTATGTATTTATCTATATAAGTATGTATATCGTCGTCTAGTACCCATAGTACAAGCTTTGCTTAGTTTGGGACTAGGTCGATTTGTGTAAGATTGTCCCCCAATATTATTATTATTATTATTATTATTATGTTAAAAGTCCTTGATTATTTTTCTAATGGTAGGAATAACCTTCGCCATTAACAGAAAAAAGTTTCAGACTTTTCGGTTGCGCCATATATTTTGTAAAAATACGAACATTTTATATCAGGTCACGTCAAGTATTAAAAAAAAACACCTGCTTGAATCTGTGGTACCCAATGACATTGACAGTTCATCACAGGTTGGTCGTATGACTTGAACTGTCAATGTCATTGCGTACCACAGATTCAAGCAGGTGTTTTTTTTTTTATATTTGACGGACTTAGAAATGTCTTAGTAGTCCGATACGGGGCAGACGCGAGGTGATATAAAATGTTTGTATTTTTATAAAATATATGGCGCAACCGAAAAATCTGAAACTTTTTTCTTTTAATGGCGACGGTTATCCCTACCATTAGAAAAATAATCAAGGACTTTTAAAAATTTCAGACATTCCCTATTGTAACATGTGAAGAGACATGGATTCGACAATGGGACCCGGAAAGTAAGCAAGAGTCGTTACAGAGGAAATTTAAGGATGAGAAGCCGCCTCGGATATTCAAGGTCTGTCCATCGGCAGGTAAACTTATGGCTACAATCTTTTGGGACACAGAAGGGATTATGCTCATAGATTATTTACCGAAGAAAACTACAATGAATGCTGATTATTACTCAAACTTACTATAAAACAAAAAAGAAAAACGGCGAGGTTAACTAAGCAAAGGAATTCTGATTTTGCACGATAACGCACCAGCGCATACCGCCCGTACAACGAAGCTAGCAATTAAAGACAATGGCTTCGAAACCATTGACCACCCTTACAGTCCAGATCTAGCCCCCTGTGAGTATTTTCTGTTTAGACTTCTCGAGACCTCAGGGGATGAAGGTTTATGACCGATGACGAAATGAAGGCTGCGGTTACTGATTTTTTTGACGACAAACCGAAAGATTTTTTTTAATGGCTTAAATTTAATATTTGAATAATGTAATAAGTGTATTTTATTAGCAGGGGACTATATAGAAAAATAAATAAAAATTAGCCACGACAGTCTTTTGTTTCATTGTTAGGTAGATTACTTTTCAGCCGCCCCTCGTATGTACTTTCACCACTCTTAGGTGTTCAGGTAAATGGCGGCCATAAAAATGTAGAATGCGTCTAACTTCACAATTCTATTAAAGCAATTTAAACTTTCGGCAAAGGCCCTAGAGATGATAAATTGATAATCCGGTAAGTTAAGGGTCTCCCGCACGCTCGACTGAACTCGGAAAAAAAAATCCGCGGTTTTCATGCTAAAAACCCGGGTTTTACCCGACTCCAAATACAGTCGGGTACCCGGGTTGCACTCCCTCTGGCACTCCACCAAAAACTTCATTTCAGTATCTTGAACTTTTATTATTATTATTATTTTTATGACATAGGTGGCAAACGAGCATACGAATCGCCTGATGGTAAGCGATTAGCGCCGCCCATGGACACTCGCAACACCAGAGGGGTTGTAAGTGCGTTGCCGGCCTTTAAGATGGGAGTACGCTCTTTTCTTGAAGGTTTGAAGGTCGAATTGGTCCGGAAATACCGCAGGCGACAGTTCATTCCACAGTTTAGCTGTGCGAGGCAAGAAATTTCTGGAGAAACGCACAGTTGAGGACTGCCAACCATCTAAGTGGTGAGGATGGAAATTTTGTCGCGTTGGGCGATGGCGGAAGGAAGCGGCAGGGATTAATCCGAACAATTCCTCGGAGCACTCCCCGTAATACATGCGGTAGAAAATGCAGAGTGAGGCTACATTTCTACGCAGCGCCAAGGAGTCAAGCCGTTCCGAAACCCGCTGGCAGCCGACAATTCGAGTCGCTCTCCGTTGGATGCGGTCCAGAGGGAGAAGCTGGTACTGTGGTGCCCCTGCCCAAAGATGAGAACAGTATTCCATATGTGGGCGGACCTGTGCCTTATAAAGCTGTAGGCGATGGGCCGGCGTGAAATACTGTCTCGATCTGTTTAGCACACCGAGCTTTTTCGAGGCTAATTTGGCCTTACCCTCTAAATGACCGCGGAACTGGACTTCACTCGAGATGTCGACGCCAAGGATCTCGATATTGGCTGTGGCAGTTAGAGGAGTGCACTCAAAACGAGGTGATGCGACAAATGCAAGCTTTTTCGCAGTAAACGCGCAAACCTGCGTCTTTGTAGGTTTAAAGCGGACCAGATTAAGTCGACCCCATTCTGAGATTTCATCCAGGGAAGTCTCAATCTGAGACACAAGTTTGTTTCGGCTCTCAGTTACGTTTTCCCGAGAAATATTGGCGCGACCGGTGTAAGAGGCATCACACGTACTATCATCCGCATAACAGTGAATGCCGCTGATTTGCAGGATGTCATTGATATGCAGAAGGAATAGCTTGGGTGATAGCACACAGCCTTGAGGGACACCAGCATTCACAGACATGGCGTCAGAGCATACACCGTCAACTACGACCTTTATGCTTCTGTCTGCTAGAAAGCTGCTGACCCATTCACATAATTTCTCGGGAAGCCCATAGGATGGAAGCTTCGAGAGAAGTGCTTTGTGCCAAACGCGATCAAAGGCCTTTGCTACATCCAAACTAACAGACAATGCTTCACCCTTTGTCTCGATCGCCTGTGCCCAACGATGTGTCAGGTAAACCAGTAGATCACCAGCCGAGCGGCCCCTACGGAAACCGTATTGTCGGTCACAAAGTAACTGGTGGTCATCCAGGTACCGAAGGAGCTGGCAATTGATAATGGACTCCATTATCTTCGAGAAAAGGGAAGTTATAGCTATCGGCCTGTAGTTGGACGGATTTGAGCGATCGCCTTTTTTAGGGATGGGGTGCATCAAAGCTGACTTCCATGAGGTCGGGACTATGCCAGAAGAGTAAGAGAGCCGAAAAAGACGCATTAAAACTGGTGCCAACTCAGGAGCACACATCTTCAGCACAATGGCAGAGATTCCATCGGGCCCACTAGACTTATGAGCGTCGAGGGAAAGAAGATAGATTATATAGAAAGTAAGGAAACTTACGTCGCATCTTCACCAGGCATGACCATCTCCTTATCAGGAATAGTAACTTGTGAAGCGCAATCCCAGGTCATGGAGAACATTTGTAACTGAATGAAAGAGGTGAACGGTTTCGACCGGCCACCCTCGTCCTTACTAAGGATGTATACTGCTGCTTCAATGTTGTCATGGGCTTTCACAGTTCCTGGTTTTGCCATGACCATTCCACGTTTGATCTGCTCTCGTTTGATAGAACGCACTAACGCACCGAGCTGGTCACCAGCCTGAGCCTCTTCAAGGGTTTTGTGGAACATCTCTACGCCAGTGACAGTGGATTTCATAACTTTTCCGTGTCCTACTATTTCGCATTCAGTACCCTTCTTCAAGACTCCTGAAAATTTAAATGAAATTGTTTTAACTTGGTGGCAGTGTCTAACATCTGTGATCAAGAATTTCTTACTCCTATACTATAAAGTATAAATAAGCCAGCCACTGGCACATTGCAGCCTCTGCATGAATTTATATTTGTGCCTCTTTGTAAACAAAATGTGTGATATTTAGAAAGTCATCTATGGGTTAGTTTTGATGAGGTGTATCAAATCAAAGTACTTAGGCATTAAAGAAAATCGGCCAAGAGCAGGTCGGGCCATGCTCAGTGTAGGGTTCCGTAGTTGCCCAATTAACTTACTTTAAAACAATCAATAACAAGCAAAAGGGAATACTTTCACAGCGTTTCATACGTCTTTTACTAAGAAGGGAAGACTTTTTACGATATCTCAAAAACTAAGCCGTTTTTGACTGATCATATCCGCTACAGTTTTCGTTGAAAGTCTTTATTAAGCTTTACTTTTATGTTTTTTTTTCATATTTTTTGGACCCCTAGTTCAAAAGTTAGAGGGGGGAACATTTTTTTTATTGTTGGAATGAAATTTCCGTTAATTTTCATTTTATCAAAAAATGATTGATGACGATCTCTATTGATTTCGAAAGATCTATCCAACTACACTCCACGCTATAGGGCTGAAGCAAAAAAAAACCCACTTTACGTGTAGGGGTAACCCTCTTTTTGAGATTTTATTTTACGACTTTTTCAGTTTTATTGATTTATTTATATATCCATACCAAATTGCAACTTTCTAGCACTAAGATTCACAGAGCAAAAACTTGGACAGGCAGACGGACATGGCGAAACTATAAGGGTTCCTAGTTGACTATGGATCGAAAAAACATGCCAAGCTAGGTGGGTGTAGTGAAATGGTGGTGTGATGGAAACAAAATTAACACTTTCACTGCCAGAAACCCGCCTAGCGGGCGTTGCGTATCTTTTCTCAGATCAGACAGCCCGCAGGTCGCTACATCATTCTCTGGGGTATATTCAAGATTTAAGTCTGGCAGTGAAAGTGTCTTAATATTATAAAAGTCATTACCTCTATACAGGCGTCCCGTAACAACAGTGCCGCGTCCAGGGATCGTGTGTACAGACTCGACAGGCAAGAGGAAAGGTTTGTCCAGCTCCCTAACTGGTGTGGGAATGAAGGAATCTACTTCTTTAAGTAGATTTGTGATTGCTTCCGAGCCAATTTCGGGACTCTTGCCTTCTAGGGCGCAGAGGGCTGATCCTGAAAATAAGGATTTAATTGAGAATGCCTTCTGAATTTGCTGTTTTTGAGAGCTTTTTTTATTAAATATATTGGGGAATGTTTTGTTTAGGCACTTGAATTGGCTGCACCAAACTAACTGTAACACAGGTCAATACGAATGAAGGCCTAGTTAAACATAAACAGTTTGAGCAGGCACCTAGGGTAAAAATATTATTTATTTAAAGTTGTAAATGGTGATGACCCCATTTACTAGTAGTAATCATGAAAAAATACCTTTAACAACTGGAATTTTATCACCATCATAGCCCATTTCAGTCATCAGCTCCCTAATTTCCATCTCTACAAGCTCAACCATCTCCTGATCAGCCGCATCGACTTTATTGATGAACACCACCACATGCTGAATGCCGATCTGCTTAGCTAACAGCAAGTGCTCTCGAGTCTGAGGCATGACACCGTCAGTGGCGGCCACTACAAGGATTGCACCATCCATTTGTGCTGTGCCTGTGATCATGTTCTGAAAAAAAAAAAATAGTAGATATAACAGGATAAAATTGGAATTACTGTTAAAAATGGGATATTTACCATGTACACATTTGTTTTTGTCAGTTCCCGATATTGTTTTTGTTTGTCATTATTCAAATATACATGGTAAAATACCCTGTTATTAACAGTAATTCTAATTTTAATGACTAGGTTAGCTTGAAATTGTACATTAGGAAAAAAAAATATTTCTTAGAATACTTAAAATTTAGTATATGATCAGATACATCAGAGTCCAGAATATTGGTGGCATTTTTAGCTGTCAGTAGTGATTTCTCATTTGTCAAATTATAATGTATTATATAGGTAATAAGGTATTAATAAAAAGGTAAGTTTAAAATAGACTTAAGGCGCAGGGTAGGGCAAGCCATTTTCCATACAAAGGTTGTGCAAGTTTTTTGCGTTAGTTTTGGCACTACAGCATTTAATTTTATTTTTTGTTGGTACATATTGGATATACGCAGAACTTGAAGTAGAAATTTTGCATTATTTAAAAAAAATACAAAAAAAAAAAAAATTAAAAAAGATAGCTAACAAAAAAATAAGCATATGGACCAAAAAAGTAACTGGAGTGCAAACACAAACGAAGAAAAACTTGCACAAAGTTTGTATGGAAAGAGCTTGCCCACCCTTTCACCTTAAGCAATTAATCATGCCATTTAGGTACAGTCAACGGCACCAATTGTATACACTTTTTCACCTTATTTCATTGAAATAAGATCCAAAAATGCGTAGATTTTTATTGATGGGATTTAATGTATTTAATTACTAGTTTTATTTTATTCACAAATTCGTGAAGTTGTTTGTCAAGCAAATATTTTGCAATTCTTATACTTCCATCGAAAATTATCAGAGTTGAATATACAAGGAAATTTAAATTAGAAAATGAACCTTGAAGTGAAACAAATTTGGTATAATAGACCCTTGTATTTAGCTCTTCTTTCCCTACAAAAATATAGCAACTTATGAAGTCCAATGCAGCTTAATCCTGACTCAATAAGGAATAGTTTCCTGTGGATTTGAGGATTCAGTAGGATCCGTGATTGAGGTAGGACATGAATACAGGATCTCACTTGGAAGATAATGAGGATATTAAATACTATGTTTATGTACTAGTGACAATAAAAAATATAGTATGAAGGATTTTTTAATGAATACCTTAATATAATCTGCATGCCCAGGGCAATCAGTGTGTCCGTAATGCCTAGTTTCAGTCTGATATTCCACATGGGCCACATTGATGGTGATTCCTCTGGCTTTCTCCTCCGGAGCATTGTCTATGTCTGAATAGCCTTTTTTTTGGGCAAGATTGAGATCGGCTAATACTGTAATAGAAATAATACTTTTACTGACAGGTCATCCTACACTGAGCTAGTGTGAAAACTATGGCTTTTACTATAGCCCCTTAGACCTAATGAACTTTCTCTATGCTTCTTCCTTTTACAATGTATGGAGTATACCTCCAATTATGGACTCTTTCCATGGACAATGGGTCGTTACTCAAATATTGTACCCAGCAAGTGTGAACAACTTAAATAGATGGATGATTACGCTTAACTCAAAACCGCTGAACTAACCACCTGAGTTAGATGTTAATACAGTAGAACACACTTAATAGAATCACGTCTAATACGATTTCCCGAATATTACGCCATTTAACGCCAGTCCCTGCAACTTGAGGCATGTTTTCATACATTTTTTCAGGGTTAATATGGTCCAGCATCCGCTTAATACACCATCGCACATTGCAACTCAAGAAGTTTTTTCAATCGAAGATCTTATTGCAGGTGCAAGTACGATCCAAAACGCGATCCCGCTTAAGACACAGGAGCCCGAGGATGAAATTAAGACTACTTGATACCCTAAGCAATCCACGCCTGTGGCCCCCCTTCCTCCATCCATAAATAAATTAGTATCAGTTTTTTTTGGTGCTGTTTATGGTAACTTAACACCCCCCAATAGATGTGATGCCCTAAGCAATTGCTTAGTTTGCTTATGGGCCAATCTGGCAATGTGGATGGTTGATGATTGTTGTTTTGTTTGTTGGCCTGTTTAGCTTAGTGGGTAGTGACGCTGCCTCCAAAGCTAGAGGTGACGGGTTTGAATCCCAGTAAGGGCATTTGTTTCTGTGGTGAGCAGAAATATTTTTTCCTGAGACTTGGATGTTTTCTATGTATTTAAGTATATATCTATTAAATATATCGTCATCTAGTACCCATCACACAAGCCTTATTGAGCTTAATGTGGGACTAGTTCGATTTGTGTAAAAAAATGTCCCATAATATTTATTTATTATTATTATTGTGGGAAAAAGTACAATCTGGAATAAAAGCTGGTAACAATAAATTATTTTTTTGACTGAAACTCATTTATAGAAAGCTAGCTGTCCTGGTGAACTTCATTCTACTGCTGATTCATTCTGTACAAAATAAATAAGACTTTCTTTTATATTTTACTGATATTTTAATAGGTTTCCTGCTATTCAGCGCAAAGACAAGTCCAAAAAATCAATAATATAATAGTAGGCCCAGCCGTTCTAGTGTTAAAAATGGTGCATTAACATTAGTTTGGTTTATATTTATAAAGAAGAAAGAAAATACCTCTGGTAATGGCAGCTGTTAGGGTGGTTTTTCCGTGATCAACATGTCCAATTGTACCAACATTGCAATGAGGTTTGGTTCTCTGAAAGACCTGTTTCTCAGCATAGTTTCTGTGCAGTACTATACTCAGCGGACTTAGACCAGGAAAACTGGTGCTCCTTAGATGAGAGCATTGTCCTTGTTTTAAAAACATCTTCAAGGCTGAAAAATGTGCATCACTACAAGTCCAGTGCAGTAGTAAAATCAATATTTATAACCTCAAAAATTAACTTTAGCTCAGAAATAAGTCCAAGAAATGATCAATATATAGTAAAACTATATTAAACACTTACATTATTAAAACAGCAAAATCTGATAAAGGGCACGGCTTTCTGATCATTTATATAATAATCGAGAACATAACCATTACCTTACCCAGATTATGGAAATGTGATTTATATAAATAAAATAGTGTTATATACACAGCGTACTGGACTTCAACATGTTTAAATAAACATTTAGCAGCTAAAACGATCAAGTGCAAGAATTATTTGCGATATCTTACCAGGGTTAACCAAACTTTTGGCAATAGATAGTGTCGCCATTATGTGTTTAATTTGATTCTTTTAGATCAGATACAAAAATATAACAGGTATTTACAGAAACACTATTTACCGGCTTTATTTAAAGTCCGGTAAATTGTAAAGACAAAATAATTCAATAAATTCTAAACACTTCCTCTTTTCCTGACTTTTCTAACTTTTTTTGAATGACCCCTTCATTCATAGGTAATATAGATTGCGACCATAGACGATTTTTGTTAAGGCCGCTATATACATAAGGCCAACGTACAGCACCACACCACACCACTTAGAGTAGAATATTGGCTATGTGCACGTCAGAAACGTCAAACGTCAAGCGTCCCGGGACAATGTCAAACTCAGAGGTGTCAAATAATATATATAATAGGAAACCATTAAGAAACCAATAGGAAACGTGAAAGTAAATTTTACACATGTCCCCAGTAAGTACACATTTCTGCCGTGGTGTGCGCTGCGATTGCCTAGCTTACCCCCACCACCTACTTCGCACATAGCCCATACATAAACAGCCCAGCTAGTATGATTATGATAGCTTATACCGTCATGTTATATGGCCAAATGTACTGAAACTATAAGCTATCATCAGGGAGCGAAACTTAGGTGCCGGTGACATCATTATGACGCAAATTCACATATAGGTTGATTTTATATAAACAACATTGCGACACTCCAATGATTATTAATAATGCAATAATGGTAATGTCAATTTTATTTTTTATTAATAAATAAATTACTATTTATATTGAAAATAATGTAAATATTAAAAAACAAAGACAATAAGAAAAAAAATATTTTACTAAGTAAACACAAATTATATTTAGTGGGTTGTCGAAAAATAAACAGAACGCTTAGAATTCAAACACAACATCGCATCTTCTAATTTAAATACATACCTACATACATATACTGTACATAATGCCTGTAATCGCAACTAGAACTAAATTATTGTTGTAAGTTAACCTTTCATCATCAAAATCGATTCCTTCAATAATCCAAATAAAAACATCTGTATATAGCTGGACGTCATACGTCTGTCATCGGCACCAAAGTTTCGCTCCCTGGCTATCATACTAGCCGGGCTGGTGAACACCAGTATCATAATTATGACAGTGAGGCTTGCCAAGAAACTGCCGTTACACCTGCCCGGCTAGTATGATAGCTTATACCGTCACGTTTTATGTGACGTCTCAGTACATTTTTGCCATATAACGTGACGGTATAAGCTATCATACTAGCCGGGCTGGTCCCACGTCCCAACAGTCAAACTAAACCCAGAAAAAACCGGCCAAGTGCGAGTCGGACTCGCGCACGAAGGGTTCCGTACAATCTATAAAAATTGCAAAAAAAAACACTTGTTGTATGGGAGCCCCCCTTAAATACTTATATTATTTAAATTTCAGTATTTATTTATAAAGTGAATAATATAACTCAATATTCTATGAATATTACAAGCGTCTACCTGTTGCCGTTATCAACAGGGAGCGAAACTTTGGTGCCGATGACAAACGTATGACGTCAAGTTACATACAGTGTTTTTATCTAGATTATTGAAGAAATCGATTTTGATGATGAAAGGTACGACAATATTTTGTTCTAGTTGTGGTATAGGCATTACTCAGATCATAGAAAGGAATAGATATGAAACGGGGGCGTGGCGCGTGTCGCCGCGACATGGCCAAAAAGCAGTGACACTGCCCGCCGCCGGTTAGTCGCAATTTAGCCGTGCCGATGAAATGTTTGTAAAATGCCGAACTGTTCCGTCGTTACCTGCAAAAATAGGAGTGTAACCAAAAACTACAAGAACAATGGAGTCACTTACCACGTGTAAGTATTGGAATTTCTACTTATAAATTACTAAAAACCAATATTTTAACAAGTACACGCAGCGCCGCATGCTCGAGCTAAGATATCGTATGAAAAAGCGTATTTTTTATTTAAAAGTTGTACATTGAACGTTCAGTACAACAACCAACCCGTACCGCGCTAAACCACGGCGCAATGTAACAAACCAGTGTAGCTATCGTCGTTGCGTGAACTGTTTCGAGGAACGAGGCCGCTGCCAGCCGCTGCTCGTGAAATTCGCGCGAATTCTATTAGAGCGGTGCCAATTGTAATTGCCGTTTATGCGTTATCGATAAAAGGATGACGTACTAGTAATTTAGTGTCAACAATTAAATCAAAAATCATAATTTAATACCACTATATTAATCTTCCAAATTACTACAAACTATTTTCTCAAGTAGTTTTATTAACCGACTTCGATAGAAGGAGGATCTCAGTGCGTGTTCATGTTTATTTTATGTATATACACAGCTATAATAATTATTTAATATGTTATCCAATTGTGATACTTATGTTTTGTTAGAAAAGAAATCTTCAGAGGGGTTGTATATTAATTTGGTGTAGGTCTGAAGATCACATCAAGGAGTAATCAATGGTACTCCTCAGATGTGATAGGCACGCACTTGGTGATTTCGGCATTTTCTTTAGTGAACTATGCCTTTGCTCTCGGAAACCACAAATTTGGTGAAGAGGAACTGGTGATGATGATAACAGATGTTAAGGAATGGAACTCCTCAACGAAGTAATTACTTCCCAGATTCCGATGAGATTTTGTTGACTTAGCAACTAATGCTTATCCAAATAGAAATGTTGTTTTGGAACTGATGATGAGTAAACTGAAGGTAAGGAATTAACGGAACTACATATTATACTTCCATATTCTATAAATAAACACAGGAAACTATGAGCCAATCCGGTACTGAGGCTATAATGTCCGTTAAACTAAAATCGGAAAATTATTAATGGTATTACTTGTTTAGTAAAATTGTAATGCTTAAACAGGTGTGCAGACTTAGGCATGGTGGCATGCAATTTCAACATAAGAAATAATAAAGTTATAATATTAAAATTACTACAGACAGTGTCGTTTCGCGCCAAAATGCAAGTGGGACAAGCCCGGTACAGGTTAAAAATATTGATGAAAGCATAATCATGAATGTATATAGGTACTGCTTTATAAAAACCGAGTATTTATATTTATATACTTCTGTTGGTCTAAATTCATCGCATTCATTGCATTTTTTTGCCTGTATGTAACTGTATTTATTCGATTGGTTTTATTTAAACAACTATATGTTAAAATAACACTATATAAACTAACTATTTCGATATTCACCAACATCCTAACATAATAATTAAAATATCGATGTCGATAAAACTCATTTTAACGTTTGTTCCCACCCCTGCGCATATTGCTCTGTTTTGAAGGGTGCGCGAAGCCAATCACAGCGCTTGCTTGCATGTTCTCGTAGGTTCGGTGGCTCCGCCCGAGGTTTTGTTTTTACACGGTTCAATGTGTATGTGTGGTCTGCGGTGGGGGAATAATGGAGACATCGGATTTCGTTGTAATGAAGCAGTATGGCACTTCTCCCTTCTTTTATGTTCTGAGAGGCATTATGATCAGTACAACGACAATTTTTATACACTCTGAAACCTAATTCTAATTTTTAGACAACTGGCGGGAGATGCGAGAATGACATCAATTGTTTAGAATGTACAGTGTATGTATGTAGGTTTAAATAAGAAGGTGCGATGTTATGTTTGAATTTTAAACGTTGTGCAATTTTTCGACAAGTCACGAAACTTAAATTGTTGTTTTTCATTTATCCGTGGTAATATTATACTTTTACAAGTAATTGTAAAAAGTATATTAGTAAAATATTTTTTTCTAATCGTCTTTATAATTATTTTCATACTAACATTATTTTAAATTTAAATTAATATAAATATTTTTTTATTGAGAATCTAATTTATATTACCATTATTGCATTATTAGTAATCATTGGGGTATTGCAATATTGTTTATAATAAAATCAGCCTGTATATGAATTTGCGTCATAATGATGTCACCGGAACCAAAGTTTCGCTCCCTGGTTATCAATATAGAGCAAAAACGAGCAAAAAAATCGTTTGTTGTATGGGAGCCCCCTCAAATATTAATTTTAATCTGTTTATTAGTATTTGTTGTTATAGCGGCAACAGAAATACATCATCTGTGAAAATATCACCTGTCTTAACTATCACGGTTCATGAGATACAGCCTGGTGACAGACAGACAGACGGACGGACAGCGGAGTCTTAGTAATAGGGTGCCGTTTTTACCCTTTGGGTACGGAACCCTAAAAAGAGGATTTTATCTGAGTTTACCACTACGTTTTTTTTAAAAAGATTAAAAACATTTAGGAATGCTTTATTTCGATAAATAAAACAAATATGAATAACAAAAGTTTAACACTCAAAATTGCTTAAATTACAAGGCATTACATTAGTATTGTCACAGAATAGTACAATAGTCGGTAGTACATAGTACGTATTGCATAATGATACAATGGTATCGATACGTGCGTAGTAATTAATAACACATGCGTGACATACAGTGCAGCATAATGATATTTATTAATAAAACTACAACCATACCATATGTATATGTATCATATTGAAGTCTTGAATTTTCAAATAGTAAGTATTTTAATATATATATAATATAAATTTAAATGTCATTAAGTACTGCAACGGTTAACCCTTTTATTTGACAAAAAATGTAAATGCCCCCAATTCAAGACTCGGTGGCATTAGATAGTCCAAATAATTTCATTCGTAAGAAAAAACAACAAAAAGATGATCAAATAGTTTGTAGGTATATCCTGTCAAATAAAGGGTTGTACCTTTTGAACGGCTGCAATGTCGTAAGGTGTCGTGCCTGCAACGCCTTTAACAACTATTAAGAGGGTATCAACGAGTCCCCTAGCGCCACTCGTAAAAATTGTGATTATTTAAATTTAACGAAAGATATTTTAAAAAAGGGACTGCTCTGTACTATATTTTGTACTTTACTACTTTTTGAATACATTGAAACAGTTATAACGTTGCTAGATTCGTCATTCTATAGGTACGTCGAAAGAAAAACGGCCGTTTTATTTTTGAACTCAAAGATCGACAAATCTCGCAACGTAATAACTAGTTTGATGTATTCAAAAGGTACTGAAATACAAAATACAGTGCAGTCCCCTTTTTTAAATATGTATCGTTAAATTTAAATAATCTCATTTTTTACGAGTAGCGCTAGTGGATCCGATGATACCCTCTTAAATGTTGTACGAGTAAGTACTTACAAACTTATTGCGAAGATATGCTTAAAATAAATTATTTAAATATAAGCTTTAACATAAATCAATCAATAATCAACCTATATACGTAGTAACTTTACAAAAATAGTACATTCACTAGAAGTCAAAATCATCACTGCTTGGAGTTTCTGCGCGAATTTGAAAGTCCTGAGTAATGACTACTGGATCAGATTCATCGTCTTCTGGTAGATACGTTTTTGAAGAGTCTGTAAAGAAAAACATTATTAAATGTTGAGAATAGGAGTATCTTAATTAGTGGGCATGCATGTTCTTGAATACAGCTATGGCGGGCAAACAACATATTCGGCGAGTTTAGAATGTAAACCACATGCAAACCAAATCACAGACCAAATGCATAGTAACCAAAAGAAGGATTTTAACATTGTTATAATAAATAACTAAAATATTTTATTTCCAGGCAACAAAGGCCTATAAGTATACTTAGATAGGTAAATAAATTAAATTATAACTAACATATATATATATACAAATAAACCGGCCAAGTGCGTGTCGGACCACGCACAAAGAAGGGTTCCATACTGACACCTCCTAATCTACATTTAAAACCACTATACAATACATTGAATCAAAAAAGGTCGTATCTTCATAGGAAACTTACGGCACTTACGGTCTTTTGTTTTGGCAAGACAGTTTTTCAGCAATAACTCAAAAACCGTAAGAGCTATCTTGTTCAAACCAAAAATCGTAGAAAGTATTTGATGATGATGTACATCATCTTATTTTTTTGTTCAGAATTTTAAACCTCATAGTACATCATCTTATTTTTTTGTTCAGAATTTTAAACCTCATAGTTTGGAAATTAGAGGAGGGACACACACATACACACTCACACACACTCTTTACGACTTTGACAGCTAATATCTCACCAACGGTTGACTTAAATGGATTTTGTTTTAAGAAACCTCTTATATAACCCACATATGTGCATTGAAAAAAAAATTTCTCTACAGTTACATGTATGGGGTGCCCCCCCCCCAGTTTAATATTTTTTCGTAATTTCACATCTAATTTCTATAGCGGTTCATAACATACACCTTCATTCAATTTCGTAATTGTAGTGGTCATACGGTCACGTACGGACGGACGGACATGACGAATCTATAGGGTTCCGTTTTCGCCATTTTGGCTACGGACCCCTAAAAATATGGTATTTCACGGACAGTAAAAATCAGCAACTTTTTACGAAACGTGAAAAAAGCTCGGTTAGTATAAAGCTGGTAGGGAAATGTGCCGAATGACGTCACAATTTTCTATGGACAAACTGGGTCCTTTTATTCATGTGTATGTATTTAAAAGTCTTTAAAATTACATAAATAAGCTGAAGTTCCACTTTTTCCGAGTGTTTTCGTATGATTTGTTTATGGATAACGTGAAAGAAATATATTTTAGTGTTGTGAAATACCCTATTATATCTTAAAAACTAGCAAACAAATAACCATACTAGTAATTAGTATAACTATGAATACTTTGATGCACCTATGATGTGTTACACAACTTCGTGGTATCAAGTACCCAACCGACAACGAGTCTTCCTTGGTGAAGGAAGTTCCCTAGTGTAAATCTCAGCACAAAAGAATTAAAACTAAGCATTGTTGATTGAAAGGATACAGCATTCAGTCCTGCATTTAACATGTGCACTAAATTATAAACTTACCATTATCAATACCATTGATCTGCGATTCCACATTTAAAGTCTGAGTGCTGCCAATTTCAGTGATCATAGAGTCTGGTAACTTTAATCCCTCATGAGTTTCAGCAGTGTCTTGACCTGCAAAGCTGAGCATTTTTGTGATCAGCATTGAGGATTTTATAGGGTATTTAAAGCTATTGTTGTTGCTTTCAAGTTCTTTGTTGCCATCTTTGTCCGTCGGATTAGGTTCGCAATTTCCCCCGTTTAAATTATTTTCTTCCGTATCTTTGAGACTTTTGCTTTTATCTAGCTTTTCTTGAACAGGGTTCTCAACAACGGCCTTTTCATTGCCTTTATCATGAACAGCTATTTGTTTCGTTCTTTTACTTTTAGGAGTTCCAAGAAGAATAACATTCTTCTTTTTGTTAATTTCCCTTAACTTATGAATAGACTCATCTTCTGACTCTGACGTAGCTTCAATGGGAAAATCAACATTGAATTTCCGTTTTAACTTATTGTGGTACATCTCCAACTCTCGTTTGGTTACCTTCTTCGGACTGACTATAGGTCCTTTGTAAGTGCTGATAAAACTGAAATTCGCTAAACGGTCAACTACAGGAAGTTTTTCGGCTTTCTCCGCTTCTTGTATAGCCTTTTGTAGTCGTTTCGTGTATTGTTTGGTGTTTAACGGTTGTCGGAACTTATTTTTATTTGGAGTGTACGGTTTTAAGTTTTCAGGGGAAATCCAGGCCCGTGTTGGGCCGGAAGCATCGAAGAATACAACGTTGTAGTGGGTCTGAAATAATAAATAGGTAATAAACTTTTGGGGGCCAATGTATACACACATCGAACTAGGCCATATTAAGCTCAATGAGGCTTGTGTTATGGGTACTAGAAGACGATATATTTAATAGATATATATATACTTAAATACATAAAAAACATCCAAGTCTCAGGAACAAATTTCTCTTCTCACCACAGAAACAAACGCCCTTACCGGGCGGGATTCGAACCCGGGACCTCTAGCTTCGGATGTGACATGATTTATTCATGCTTGGGGAGAATTACCTTCACGTTACCAGAGACTGCATTAAAAATTTAATGTAGGCACAGCAGCTATATGAAATCGGTCTTTATGAAAAACGCTGTGGCCCTGATATGTCAAATAGAATAGAAATATATTGATTTATTCACCCTCTTCACGTTACAGAGTTACTACGCATTCAAACAATATGTCAGACGCTGTACTAGTATTCGTGAGTAACACTGCGGGCCTCCACCTCCATTGTATTCTATACGCGCCGTGGATTCATTTGAAATGTTTGTGTTTTTTCCAGAACCGTGGCTTTCTAGGGAGCCGGTATTAGGTATGAGACTTATTTTTGACAAAATTTGGTATAAATTTCATTATGTATTAGTGGCTCCCTGGGGAGCCAGCGGGTATCGAGAGGTTAATGTTACCGGTATGTCCGAGAAGCCGTCGAGCCAGTAGAACTGTTCCGTGTCGGGATCGTCGTCAACCATCGCGGGCCACCACGGCCAGCCCGCCAGCCGCGCCCACACCAGCGAGCCTGCCGAGTACTCGCTGTGGATCAGGTCTTCCTCGTCCGATATGCGCAGGGGAGTTTCGGCGGCGGAGCAATCAGCTATGGATTTATCTGGAAATTTTCATTATAAAAATGTATTCTAAACACTTCGCCTAACGCGACGATTCGTGCGCGCGATCGGCCGTTAGATAGTTCGATCAGTCAGTCGAACAATTTTGAAAAATAACATCCAAACACTTCGACTATCGAAGTACTAGTAGGACTGGACGGAATAAACGTAAGTATTTAAATTATGCGCCAGTATCTCGCGCGGCACCGACAGTCATACTCATATTTGAGTCATTCCACCACCATGCGATACATGCACCATGTCGCGACACTTCCGCAAAATGTAATTATTGTATATACCAACATTAAAACTCTATGGTAAGCATCTCCCGTTTAACCCGTTTTCTGCTTGTCATAGTTCGTTTAGCCACTCACGTTATATATATGTCGTGTTACTTCGCGCCATTCTCGAAAATTGCTTTAACACTATCTATTAAGTTTGATGATCAGATCATTTCATGTACAAGCTAGTGTAATAATATTAGTAGAGTCAATTGCCATGTCGCCAACCACTAGAGGAGATACCTGGATTTCGGTTTATGATCTTGTTATTACTTAGTGTTTTGATATACCGAGTCCTGCGGGGACTATGAAGGACCATATAAAGTTACCATAGTAACTGCGAAGGGCTCTTGATAGGCGCTCGGGTTTCGGCCAGTGCACCTAATAATAATGTAAGGGTGGTTCGCCACCAGGGAAGAGCCCAAATGTACTCCATGCCGATAGTGTGGACCTGCCGGTGGAAGAGGCGAACTCTGGCTCGTTTTTATGATACGGGTGGGTGCATGCGGTGAGGGACGTGAAGGGCCCTCCTCGTGGTTCCGTAGCACTAAGCCTAAGGTCACCCACTAGAGTGACATTAAGTGAGGTCAATTTAATGTGTACTATTATGTGTAATACTATTTTACATAGTTAAATCTAGGATACTTATGTAATTCCATGAAGGGAGGAATCATGATATCTTTAAACCCCTAGGCGGTGAGAGCAGACATCAGGCTAGCAGGGACAAAGGAATATATGGACAGTCTGGACACAGGTGGCAGACGGAGGTCAACAGAATAAAAGGTATGAGCCACAACATACTATATCAACTTTGAAATACAATCATGCATTTATATCACAGATAGTTCGCGTCCTTCATATGATTCAGTAAGCGAAGCGAACATATGCATAGATATATAATTATGGTTAGATCCCTACTATAAAGGTTTCGCGACACAACATGCTATACATTGCGAGGCAAATACCCAATTGACAACAAGCGTTGCAGGTTGCAGGCATCATAATATGAACTCACAGACAAGGACCACGACGACGCACTACAACCTGGCAAGGCGTTGGCGGTGGGCGATCCCCATATTTACTGACATCCTAGTAACTTTCCTTCTTTTCTATTCCTGGTAACTTTTTCATTCACCTGGATTCATAGAGCAATACCACTTCGGTGGCAGCTGATGTGAATCGACGACATGCGGTAGATGACGCCAAACGTTGCACGCGTCGCATTGTACCCACAGACCGGGTCCTCGCCGACGCTGCAGCCAGGCAAGGCGTTGGCGGTGGGAAATTCCTGTAGCTGGCTGACTTAGAGCTTCCTTATACGCACTGTAGTAAAAAAAAGATAAATCAGTGTATCCCGCCCTAAAGCGTTCCTAAGGTGGTTGTCACACTGATGCGGTTTCCGGACAGTTTACCCAGTGCAAGCGGGATATCGCTAAAGGGGCCTTTTACACGGTTATATGAGTTGAACAAAAATAAACAAACCTGTGACTTAAGCCGGGTCCGCAGCGCCATGTTTTTCATGTTTGCAAACATCAAACATATTTTGTTAGATGTTTGGTGCAGCGGACCCGCCTTAACATTGAGGCCACGCCTATTTTGTGTTCGAAAAACATGTTAGATGTTTGCAAACATAAAACACATGGCACTGCGGACCCGGCTTTATGTACCGAAACGGAAATTTTAATCAAATCAGTCTATGACCTAAGCAGTATAAATAAGTGCTATTTATGGAGTAATATCAATTAGATTGCACGCAGACAGATTGCCGTTGGGGCGGAAAGGTTCTCGAGTGACGACCACGTACCGGAAGGCGCAGCGTGGGTAGGCCCCTCACCACCCCCCCACAAAGAGAACTGCCCGGCTAGTATGATAGCTTATACCGTCACGTTATATGTTCTAAATGTACTGAAACGTCACATAAAACGTGACGGTATAAGCTATCATACTAGCCGGGCTGGTGACCTCGTAAAGGTCGCAGCCCGGCTAGTATGATAGCTTATACGAGGGGTATTCAATAAATTCTCGGTATTGACATCTTTTAAACCTATTTGGTAAACTTTTTAATACTGGCCGGTAAAAGTCATTCATTAATATAAAAAAAAGTAAAATTCAAACGGCGATGTTCTTTTGTTTTTTTGCAAGTACCGAACTAACGTGATCACTATGAGCGATTTTTTAATGTTGGTTAAATTAGAGCACCGAGCGGTAATAAAATTCTTGACCAATCAGCTAAAAAATCAATAAGCTATAAAAAAGAAATGGATTATGTTTACCGTGAGTCTGCTCCTTCTTTATCAACAATTCAGAAGTGGTCAAGTCAATGTAAGCATGGAGGAGAGAGTATCGAAGACGACCATAGAGCTGATCGGCCAGTCGAAGCTACTTCATCAGAAAATTTAAAAAAGTGGAGAAAATTATGTCTGAAGATGGTTGAGTAACGGTGAAAGCAATAGCTCAAACAACCAACCTTTCTATTGGTACTAGACACGATATAATTGATGACCATCTTAATATGTCAAAAGTCAGTGCGAGATGGGTACCGCGAATGCTGACACCGCTTAAGAAGAATACGCGTGTTGCTTGTTGTTCCGAATTTCTTGAGGTTTGCGTTGAAATTCCTGATAAGATACTGCAAAATTTTGTTAGTAGAGATGAAACGTGGGTTCATCATTATGACCCTGAGAGCAAACAAGAGTCCGTGCAGTGGCACATTAAAGGAACTCCTCATCCCAAAAAGTTCAAGGTGTTGCCTTCAGCTGGCAAGGCCATGGTCACAATATTCTGGGATTGTGAAGGAATATTGCTGATCGATTATAAAGAAAAGGGTGTAAGTATTAAAGGAGAGCACTACGCTCATTTTTTATGCCAAATAAGGGAAGCAAACAAACAAAACAGAAGGGGAAAATTAGCCAAAGTTGTTCTGTTTCTTCACGACAACGCCCCTGTGCATACTGCTCATATTGCCTAGGCTGCTGCTCTTGAATCTGGACTCGAAACTATTACATACCCACCGTATAGTCGAGACTTGACCCCGAGTCACTTCTATTTGTTTACCAATCTCAAAAAGGATCTATGTGAAAATTAATTTTCTAACCATAAAGCATCGAAGACAGTAGTTTAGGAGCATTTTGACACCAAAGACAAAAAATATTTTTATGAGGGGTTAAAAAAACTAATTAACCGGTCTTATAAGTGCATACACATAGGAGAGGAGTATATTGAAAAATAAAAATAATACACCTATAATATTCTTTTGTTTTTGTTCTAATACCGAGAATTTATTGAACGCCGCTCGGACCGTCACGTTATATGGCAAAAATGTACTGAAACGTCACATAAAACGTGACGGTATAAACTATCATACTAGCCGGGCAGGAGTCCGCTACATGTGCATGGCGCAGGATCGATTGTAGCACTCTTTGGGGGATGCCTATGTCCAGCAGTGGACGTCCTTTGGCTGATATGATGATGATGATGAGTATGGAGCGTTTTTGGTGGGGTAGTTGGTCCCATACAAATATTTATATATATTTTTTAAAACGTTAATATTTTATTGGAAACTCTCTCATTCATTTAATTTCATTAATTTTATCTGTAACTAGATGCATCAAATTAAAGAGATTTACAGCACGTTATATTACCTGCTATTTTGAGAAAGCTCTATCTCAGTCTCCATCGTGGTTTCTGCAAATGTTGCACGTCGCTTTTTCGGCTCATCTGCTTCCTGGGAACTCATGGTGATGCCGCTATCGCACTGTAATATTTAACAACAATAAAATACGTAACGTAGTGGTGTGTAGGTTATAATAACGTAAAAGTTGGGTAGACTCATAAAACAGCTAAGTACGTCACAAATTACTATATATACAAATGTTGTCTGTGGTCACAAATGGCATTAGTTCCACAAGTTATTAGTGTTCAATTATATTACCAATCGAGGATCATATGTGCAATCCATTCCATAGTTTTAATTTAATAAGTATATTACACGAAATCATCGAAAAATTGACAGCGATGACAAATGTCTGTAAACAGTATATAAGTAACCATCGATATAGATCTTTTCGCCCTCCATTCCTGATCATATAATTGTTATCATAGATAACAAACAAAGTGGTGCTAATAAAAATACATTTTCCAGGATTTTCGTAGTCACCTGCAAAAATTATTCAAAAATCTATCTCACCATCACCGGTTGACGCGCTTCTTCAGAAGGTTCGTGAGCCTTTTCAGTCGGTAATTTAACAATCTCCATTTTTTAAGGTGGAAAGTACAACTCTGATCCAAAGGGTCTTTATAATTACAAGCAACGATAAAAATAATCATCAATAGTATTTGACGAAAATTAAACTAGTAAAAGTCGTAGTTTTTTTTAAATTTTTAGGTGGTGTGAAGTTCCCGCCAAAATAGCCGCCAAATTTGTAGTTCTTTTAATAATTACTTTTTAATGACGGTATTCTAATTGCAGTCTTAATTTAATTTCGTGAAGCCTTTAGATGATAATATGTTGGCAAAAATAATAAAACTGACGCTTCAATATTACATGTTTATACGAAACATCTTAATTAGTACCTCTATTTGATTTGGACCGCACTTTTATCAACCAAATGCCAACACAACAAACGCAAAACAAAATCTTATCTTCTACTCAAATGTAATACTTTTTTAAATTTGAAAGCATATGTGTCAATCAAATATAATCATATTAAGAAAAAAAAAATTTTTTAATAAAAATAAATCCAGTGGTATCTTCGGAACACGTGAAAAAAGAACAAGTATTCATACGGAAGTGCGCAATCATATTACGGACTCCTACTTCTTGTGTAGTCGCCATATTAGCGGCACGCGGTGAACCACAGTATCTTATAATATTTTCGTCGGTATCGACGAAAGGGAGTAGAATCTACTCCCTTTTTTGTGTAACGAGTTTTGTAATATCCCATTGCCGCTAGGTACAGTGTATTCTAAGAAAGGAATCTTTTTTTTCCTTGTGTCGGATTATAAACATGGCTTTCTAATATGTCGCCCTTTTACGTAAAATTGTCGTCTCCTCGGGGAGAATCCCGCTCAGCTGATTTTGTGGATGTTGGAAGAATCCAAAATGGACAAGAAATCAATAAATCGTTCGTCTCAAATACAATCGAGGGCTTCGGCCGTCGATGGTAAAAAAAGTACGGGTGAGTACAAAAGATGAAGGTCACGCAGGTTCTTAAATGATGACATTTTGTTATCTATATTAATAATTTCGTGCAGGGGTACGGTAGACCCGAACGAGACCTGTCTCAAATTGAAGAACGTATAAAAATAACGATTTTTGAGTTGAACATATGTATCCGCAAAATTCGGATTGTCGCGTATTTTGCATTTAAAAGTGTTAATTTTATGACGAAAGGTCGGCCATATTAAATTCGTTGGTTGACAGCGTCGGGTTGGGTACGTTCGGAAATTGTAAACTATGTTTGCGTTCGGTGTGTTGGCCAGGTTGCTGGGCTGCGTTCTGGGTGATGGGCCATTATCGCCCATTGTGTGGATTCGGCTAGCCGCGTCTGCAGCGTTTTGTTTTTGTAGTTTTCAAGCGTTCTATACACCTATCAGCCTAGCTAGCACGATAACTTATACCGTCACGTTATATGGGCGAAATGTATTAAAACGTAACGGTATAATCTATCGTGCTAGCTAGGCTGATTGTCACAACAACCGCCTTCAAAGCGAATGTATGGGGCCTGTTACATGGTTATTATTATCACGTGATACATCATATCACGATAAGTATCACGTGAATATTGAAGCAGAATCCATACAAATTTGAAAACTGCGATAATATTAACACCCCATTGTGATAATATTAATCGTGTAAAGGACACCACTTGAATGTTTGCTGAGTCTGTCCGCCATCTTAAAGCTGCGTCTCTATTTTGTTGTGACAAACTACCAGGTGACTTATGGCTTTTAAACGTCTAGCAAAATTCTATCCCTATCTCGCTCTATCTTATAACTTAGTGGTACTGGGGGTCTACTCCCAAATTCGAAATCCGAACTTCGTATGGTGCCGTCCTTTTCACTCATATAGTCTATGACAGGAGAGTGAAAGGGACGGCACCATACGAAGTTAGGATTTTGAATTTCGGAGTAGACCCCCAGCTCATGCCGTTCGCTGCGCTCGGAAAATTAGAGGCGCTACCGCGAACCGAGAACGAACTATCTGCCTCTCTCTCGCACATGTATATTCAAACGACAGAGAGGAAGATAGTTCGTTTTTGGTTCGCGGTAGGCCCTCAGGCGTCAAGTTTAAAACGAATAGGGTATTTTACTATAAGAGAAATAAAATTCAAAATGTAATAAAAACCAGCCAAGTGCGTCGGAGTCGCACACTGACGGTTCCTATACTTCATAATAAACATTATCAACTAATTTCGAGTTCATAGGTCGATGGGAAGTTAAAAAATTATATGCGTGACAGACAACAAACGGAATGTTCTTTGACTTTCTTCGACCGTCCGCCGTGTTCGGACTAAAGTGCTACCAACCGAAAACCAAATATATATGCCTCTCTATCGCACTTGCATATTCGAGCGCGGAGAGGGAAATACTTTGTTTTCAGATCGCGGTAGGCCCTCTGGTCTGACGGCTCCTATTCCTGGATGGTGCGCGTATCGGAATGTGAAATACCTTTGGCAAAACGGAACAAGTTGTTAAATAGCTTCCATTAATTGGAGAAAATATTACCAACTGTTATTATTATCACGCGAAACACTGAATATTGAAGCAACATCTATAAAACCACGATAATATTGACACACCAGTATTGTGATAATATTAAGCGTTTAACAGACCCCTACATACAATTTTAAAAATTACGATAATATTGACACATAATATTGAGCGTAAAGGGCCCCACTTAATAGAATTTGGCGGAGAATAGAGAGCTGCTACCGCGAAACGAAAACGAACGAATATCGTGTATTTCCCTCTGTGTCGCTCGATTTTGCAAGTTCGACAGAGAGGGAGATACACGAACTTCATTTGTTTTTGTTCGCGCTAGCAGCTCTGACTTCGCACCAAAAATACTGACTGGCACATCAATCATTGCACATCTGAACTGAATTTTAATATACAAATCAGTACTGATTACAGTGTCAATTTTTTTATGTGCCTTTAAATACTACCCTTATAAAAATGCTTAGGATAAACTTGCAAAGATTTTTGCTTTGCCCGTGACGTCGTCAGCGTAATCTTTTACTCCCTCTTTCATATGTTAATCCAGACTACAGACTATATTTCTATACGAAGTTTCATCATAATCCGTTGCTGTAATGTTTTTATTTTATACATTTTTGTACACTATTTCTTTCGTCGTTTGCATAACTGTCACGAATAAATGTTTACTTTATTTCTTACTTATTTATTTCAGCCGAGCGAAGCCGGGCTTTCATCTAGTGTTAATATGTTATGCTTTCTTATGTCATGTTGTGTCAGGTGACTTGATTATTTATCTTTGGTATCAGAATTGACGCACAAACCTTGGCCAAAAAACAACAAGAAACGCGAAGGTCCTGGAAGCGCTCCCAAAAATGAGCCTAATCGGAAGAATGTACCAGCGCAGAGGGGTCGGGGTCAAATTGACCGGAGACCTCGGGCTCGTGGGGCCCCCAACTACTCTATGGGTGGAGCGGAGATCGCCAGGTATAAACTTAAATGCGACGTCTTTATATAAATATCAGTTCTTTGTTTTAATTTTTATTGCAAACTAATGACGTCATGGAACATCTTAGACTATTTTCTTTATATGTTACAGGTTAGGAGAAGATGAAGACCCCGAAATTGGGTCTGTGTATACACCTGGAAGCAAGAAGCAAAACTGGAACCATTTGCTGAACTTCATGTATACGCCCCGTGGGGGGCCGGACAGAAGGGATCCAGTGCCGCGTCGTCAGGGAGTCCAGCGGGCTCCACAACGGCACAGTCATGACCTCTATCTGCGTGCTTAGTAAGGACAATCATACTTTTAAAACTGCCATTCACATACAACATTTTCTTGCACTACTTGATACTCTGCAATATTTTGCAAAATTACTGTAAGGCAGCGGACTGGATTCCAGTGGGAAGGGTGGCAATGAGCAGGCACTCATACATTTGAGCATGTTTGGTGTATAGGCTGGTGTCCAGTCTGAGGTCTCAAGCATGAAGGTTACTTTGGCAGCATCTGCTATCTTACTTAAAATGTGATCATGGTAGCTAAGTTAGTAAATTAAAATCATCCTTTACAGTTGCCAATTTGTGGTGAAAGATGATGGAGACTACAGGGCTAACATACTGGATCCTGACGTGCCTATCAAGTGGGAGCAAGTTGAAGAAATAGTAAGTTTTTTCTGTTTATTGTGTTTACTCTGGGGCTTACCTGTCGTTTTTTCTACCATAACTATGAGTAATCATATTTCATGAAGTATATAGTCATTTGCTGTCATAAACATGAATAAATAGGTTGTCCTATTAAGCCTGTCAAATAGGGGTAAGGACCAATTCTTATTTAATTCATCAACAATTCACTTGTCTCAGTGGTAACATGAAAGTTATCCATATATAAATTGCATGATAAGTTTTCTTGTCACAATGGAATCTGTTAAATTATAGACAATTAAAAAAAAAAACCTTCACAATGGCTCTAAAATTTGGTCTTCACCAATAGGTAGTATTAGTGAATTACAGCTCAGCACCCAATGACGCTTGTTAACTTCCTCTATTTTAGGACCTTACAGAACCACACCATTCAGATGACAGTCTGTATTGAATATTAATATTCATAGGTGATTAGAAGCACCGGGTGTACAGAGTGCCCCATTTGCCTGGGAGCTCCAGTGGCCGGCCGCACCGGCCTCTGCGGCCATGTCTACTGCTGGGCCTGTGTAATGCATTATGCCGCAACACATGACAAGCAGCCTCCACCTTGCCCCGTGTGTCATGCTCCTCTCCAGGTCAAGGACATGAAGCCAACCAGGGTGGTGCAATGGGAATCACCTGCAGAGGAGGTAATTATATTTTATTTTAAACAACTATGTTGAAATACATCACCATTGATGGCCTTTTTAGCCTAGTTGGTAGTGATACTGCCTCCAAAGCTAGAGGTCCTGGGTTCGAATCCCGGCCAGGGCATTATTTGTGCTTTTAGGATGGATATTTGTTCTTGGGTCTTGGATGTTTTCTATGTATTTAAGTATGTATTTATCTATATAAGTATGTATATCGTTGTCTAGTACCCATAGTACAAGCTTTGCTTAGTTTGGGACTAGGTCCATTTGTGTAAAGATTGTCCCCCAATATTTATTTATTGTCTTATTTTAATTGTTACTTTGTACATTTACTTATACATTTTAAATGAGTGCTAAAAAGTAATTTAATACAGTGTTATGTATATAGGCTGTGTTGTTGCTATTGGGATCAGAATAGACAAATGAAATATAGTGGGTATTCTGAGCCAGTTTCTTGTTTGGTAGGTTATATTAGAGGGGAAATAAGTGAATGGCACGAAAAAAGTGAAAGTTAAGCTAAAGCAAAGATTTACAGTATCATAGTATCAGTGTATTTGCTTCTAAATTCCTAATAGAATTTAATTAATTTTAAAGTATTAACCTTTTCGACGCCAACGACGTATATATGCGCATCATCGGTTTGACGCCAACGACGCATATATATATCCGTCATGACGTCCAATGCGATATCAACCTATATGCATTTCTATAGGGTTCAATTTCTATCGCGTTTCACATTCCCATGTCATGGCGTGTGAGTTACAGCGTTTGTATTTCAGAGTGCTGGAAAGGTTAAACAAAATGTTGTCAAAATATGTTAGTATTTTTTTTCTAACAGAAGTGCCAAAACAGGATTGTTATATTTTTACTTTAAATAGCATATCTGTATACTAATTGTTTATCTACATGCACCTATCTATAGGCCAAACTGTAAGATAAGATAAGAAATTGAGTGTTTTCATATCAGAATACGTCTGACCGTAAAATTTGGTTTATTTTTGTAATTGTTAAGCATATAAAATGTAAATCCGTAATTGGCCAATGACAAAGTAAGATGAAACTTTTTCTAAAATCGCTGTAACTTCTGCCCTTGATTTTGTATCGTTAACAAAAATTAAATTAAAATAAAAAATGGCAAGTGTAAAATTCTGTTTGGTTCTAGATAACAATGCGTTTGGTGCGTCGCCTGCGAGGGTCCACGGTGGTGGAGGTGGCACCCCCTAGGGGTACGGCACGAGAGACCGCCGCTGAGGCGGTGTTGCCACTAGATAATATAAATCACGCACCATACGCTAAATTCTTCGCTGCTAACAAACAACAGGTAACTATTATTATAATGATTTTTAGTTTTAGCTTACTTGCTAGGATGCCTCAGCTAGTATTCTAGTTCTTGAACTGGCAGACGCTTTGATGGGCAGTTATCAATAGGCTTAGGACGTTTGGATGCTCGCCGTGGTTCGAGAATCCAAGGAGTCGCCATTATGTTAAAATATTTTTTTTCGAAGTCAAAGTGTAAAAATAAAACATTATATTAGATGTCATGATTTATGTGGGTATTTATTATGACTGCAATTATGGTTATCATAACTCTAAGTATCATAAGTCAAAGTACATATATATTAGATTTATGTGAACCTACCCTGAAACATTAAAAACTGTTACATTTATATTAACTTGTATGTATAATGTATATAATTAATTAATTAATTATAGTAAAAACATTCTAGTATTAATAAACAAAATAAACTATTTTAAGTAACAATAACAAAAATCTCTTCAAATATGTAAGTATTATTCGGCACTACTGAATCTCTGATGAGGCTACTGGCTTTCGGTATCAGTGTATCATAATCATTATGCATTGGTATTTCGTGTTCATTGTTAAAATGGTAGTAAGAATGGGTCATTATTATTTTTTCCATATTTTCCGGGGTTAAACAAGTTCTGGACTTATCAAAAATCCTTTTGTGTGTTGAAAACGACCTTTCCACGTCCACGTCGTAAAGTTCTATTCTCCAGAAACTTTTCCGATTCGTCATACTTATTTGTGGTGCGTAGTGCTAAAATTCCGTATAGTATCGTAGTCGGGATTCCGATCTAAAAATTTTTCTAGTTTTTCTAGAATGGTATCGGTAGCACACCATTGAAAACAGTTTTCATTTTTCCAGTCTATTTCTGGTGATTTTGACTATTAACGTGCCTTATAATTATCGACTTTTTGAGTTTAAAGTTAACATCACACGCGGAGCAGTAAATGTGGGACTTATAGTCACTTACTGCTAGTTCATTGTAAGGCTCTATCCTATCTAACAACAAGCTATTTTTACCACAGTTATTTTGGTAGGATAAACTTTTAACATGATTAATAATAAACATTTACTTTCTGCTTTGCAATAAACATCACATAAAGTACAAAACACAGAGGACTTTTCTTCATCATATTTTAACTCGCTATAAGGCTCTCCCAGCACTCAATTTCACAAGTCTTAAAACTATTCATTTTAAATATATCAGAAATTGCTTAAACCGCCTTTAAACAAAAATGTCAAACTCAAGTGTTTTTCTTTTACTTTTTATTTATAAAATAGGTGTCGGTAGTCTGTCACATTCACAACACAAGTATTAAAGAGGATGCACAATTAAGTAAATCATATAATTATATGCTTTTCACATCACCTGTGAACTGTGACTTGTGTTAGTAGAGTTATGATAAAATTAATTGCAGTTATAATAACGTGTTTATTACTGATATACCCACATAAATCATGACATCTAATATGTTCTATTTTTACACTTTGACTTTGACTTCGAAAAAAATATTTTTACATATTGGTGACTCCTTGGATTCTAGAACCACGGCGAGCATCCAAAAGTCCAAACCCTAGTTATCAATATGAAAGAGTGGTTAATACAACTAAGGGTAATTTCATCGCAGAAGCTTAGGAGCCCTCATCAGTCGCAGGGTGTACATATTTTCACAAGTAGCCAATGAGAAAGATGAAGATATCCTTGCTTCCAAGGATCTCCGAGTACTTGAGTTTTTTTTTAAATTGTATAAATTCACGCTTTGACATGTAAAAGTGCCCTTGTGGCTTATTTGCAGAATAAATATTTGATTTTGATTTTGACTTGTACAAATTCAAATAGCCTTTATTTGATAGTCATATTAACTTTGACATTAATGTTTCACTATATTTAATTACTATATTGTACTATAGACTTCGGAATTCCGATTGTCTTTAGGCCTACTTGTACAAGTACAAATTTAAATGAAGTTTCGAACTTTTATACCAGAAGTCGTCGGCAACGTAAAGGGTCTGTTATTAGTAAGTCTGTAGAATTGGGTTAGCGTGAGTGGCGCCTACAACCCAAAACTCAAAGTAGGCGCATATGACGTCTAGTTGCGGAAACTCAGCCCACGTAAACCTATAAAACTAACAAAGATCCCAAATAAAAAATCACCAAAATAGAACTGGGACTTATGAGGCTTACATGTCTTAGTCAAGTTATGGATTTAGATAATTTGTATTGACTTTGGAAGTTCAATTTTAGGTGCATGACATTTTGAAGAGGGAAAGGAAGGAGATTGAAGATCAAATCCTAGCAGAAATTGATACAACTGAGATTGTATTTATGGAACAAGCCCTAGAGTTGCTAAAGGTGAAGGAGGAGTCAATTAATTTACAATGTGATGTTACTAAAATAAAAGAAGAGGTGTTAGATGAAGCTCCAACAGTATACGAGAAACAAGAAGTCAATCAAAACAGGGTGGATTGGTTTGATGTTAATGAAGAAGGTGCTGCCTGTGTGGACATAGTCCAGGAACATATGCAGCAGTTGGAATTAGCTGATGTTGAATCTAGCCTAAATCCTGATGCTCCTGAGTTCAATGTTGCTCCTGAGTTCAATATAGATGACTTGAATGATAATCAGCCTGAAGAATTTCCAATGATTGACTGCCCCGAGGCTGCTGATGAGTCCAAAGACGTTTCTCTAACTGATGCTGACAAACAGAATCAAGCTAAATACTTCTATTTTTATCAAGGTAAATGAACATGCACTAATTTCCTTGCCTATTGAGCAACTGCTTTACAAGTACAAACCAGGTTACTCCTGAATGTTTCTAGAAAAGTGTGTACAGAATGAGTATGACAATAGTTTCCTTTTTAGGGTTCCATACCAAAGGGTAAAAACGGGACACTATTACTAAGACTTCGATGTCTGTCTGTCCGTCCGTCTGTCTGTCACCAGGCTGTATCTCAAGAACAGTGATAGTTACAGTTGAAATTTTCACAAATGATGTATTTCTGTTACCGCTATAATGAAGCACTGGGACCAACTCCATGTTTTATATAGGCAATAGCATATTTTAAATAAATGAGTGTGACATTTTCTATTAATTATGAGAACAAAAACAGAAAACATGACATTCTTCATTTAATTTAATTGAATTTTGTGTATTAGGTGCCATACTAACACTAGATTTAAGATAATTAATTGTACTAACACATTTTTATTTTCATTTCATTAATTAACTATTATTTTTGTTTCGTGTATGGATCCATGTTATCCGAAATAAATGAATTATTATATTATATTATTATTGTTATAACAACAAATATTAAAATCCGGCCAAGTGCGAATCGGACTCTTTGCCCTTTTTATAGATAATAGTATGGAACCCTCCGTGCGCGATTCCGACTCGCACTTGGCCAGTTTTTTTATTACATTTTATATGAACTTAATACTATTTTTGATAATTAAGGTTCTGTAATATTTATACTTTCTTAATTCTAAGGACTCTCAAAACATTTCATTAGAAATGATGAAAAAATGGACAACAAAAGAGTATAATTAATCTTGTACCATAATATGTTCTAATTTTGATGACAACATAAATTTGTTCAAACTATTGTTGAATGCTCTCCTGAGTTTTGTAGTTGGATTTTTTATACCTTTGCTGGTAGTTTTACTTATTTATTAGTTAACAACAACTGATCTTAGAGCTTATTTGGTAATGGAGGACTACATCAATAGCCATGTCGTTGAGTGAAATTCCAAATAATAATTATCTTAAGTTTAATTGTGGTGTAACTGTTCTGTAGCAAATGACGGGCAGCAAGTATTCCTGAACAGCCTGAACGTGCGGATACTGAATGCGTCGTGGGGCGCGCTGGCGGCCGCGCCGGCCCTCATCACTGGCCGCGTCGTGCATCGCGAAACGTTATCGCTTGTTGAACAGGTATTTACATAGCTACTAATACCACAGAATAGTGTAATAGTATTACATGCAGAACAGCCACCCTCCGCCTCGCACCTACGTCCGCTCACTCCGATGCGCAACGCATACACACATCGAATAAAAATGGGATTTTGTTGTGGTTGTTTTGATGTTAATCAACAGTAAAAGGGAAGGGAAAAAGGATTTTCCGCATTTCAAAATACATGTAATATTTGTCAAAACCTGGCATATTATTGTTAGTGTAAGATACCTAAAACCTTGAACGCCACGGTCGGCCATAGACGTCAACGTAAAATCGTCACCCCGACGCCAACGACGGCACTGGCCGACAATTTTTTTTTAATGAAAAACTACTGAGAAGCTGCCCAATTTTATATTGGCATTATTTCTTTACACATCATTTTTTTACCGTTGTGGCGTCAGGGGCACGGCGAATTACTTTGACGTCTGGCGGCGAAAAGGTTAATAACGAAATCGAAACGAAGAAAATGAATAGGTTCAATAATTTACGTTTACTTGCGCACATTCTAGAATATGTTATTGTCATAAGTCTGCTAATACGTACATAGTAGCCAGTCATTGTCATATTGTGTTGTCCCTCTCGCCAACGAGAGGAGGAGGCCCGTGTTTATATTGAAGATGAATCATTGTTATCTTTTCCGAATTATTTGAGGTCGGCGCAACATTTCTTTTTCTTTCACTCATATCTGTCAAGGTCATCTCATTTACATCACACCTATTTATATAGTCTCTTACATAATTAATATAACTAAAACCAGGTAAAATATAAATGTAGTCTCATACAAATTATATTTTTGAAAATGTTTTTGGTTCAGACCAGAAAACAAAAGTCTAAATATGTAGTCTCATACTAATTGTATTTTTGAAAATATTTTTGTTTCAGACCAGAAAACACATGCCATATGCAGCACACTTGCCACTAAATTGCTCCTTTGACATAGTTGAGGTAGATTTAAAGCCACCATATGCTAGTGATGCTGCAATCAAAAGCTTTTCAGGTATGTTTATAAATAAATGTCATTATCATTATATTACAATTTATTCATAACGCATACTTAGTTAATATATTGGCCCAATTTTTAACGTCACAACACGACTGCTTAAACGCGGGTACGCTAACGAGGAAATTTAGAAAAAAATATCGCGCCACACAAGGTTAACTTGTACCGGTCTAAGGTGCTTGATGCAGCCCATTGTTAGCCTACAGTCCATATCTGCCTATATACACTTGTGTGCATGCAGAACTCAAATAAGCCTCGGTCCCAAGCTTCAGGACCGGACATTGTGGCACTGTTTGGGGGAGGCCTATGTCCAGCAGTGGACGTTTTTCGGCTGAAAAGATGATTATGGATGACTAGTGTGCATTATCACCCCTGCCACACTCGTCGAGAAGCATGGGAAGTAACGAGGAAAGGAGGCAGAGACGTGGTGTGGCCTCGTTACTCGTTCTCGTCATCATGCCCACCGCTCCCTCTTGTTGGATTTTAGGCGCGAGTCAAAGGATTCAGCGCGGAGCGTCGTGAATAATTGCGGAAGTAGAGCAGCGTGTGGCTAGAGACGGAAGCGCGAAGAGCATAGTGTGACAGGGGTATATAACTTGCAGTCTTGCATAATATTTTTCACCTCAGCGGCACAAACATGGTGGTTTCGCTGCTTGAAACCAGTGAGGAAAATGCAATTTTGCTGCGAGCGTGAAAACAATTTTTTTCATATTGGAGGTTAGCCGCAGGTCATCAAAATCATAATTTTTTATTCTGCAAATAGGCCACAAGGGCACTTTTACAAGTCAACACGTGAATTATACAATTAAATAAATTGACATTAATAATTATTATGTTTTCAAAACAAAATTGCAGAACTAAAAAAAAAGTAGATAATAATAATAATGATTTCAAAACTTACAATATTCAATTAAAATAAACTTACAATACATTATATAAATAAAAATAGTGACGTATATATACGGTCTCTGTCCGAATACACAAAAGTATATACAATAAATTTAAAATCTCTTCATACTGTGGGGTGTAATACAAACTTGGAACATTTAAACTTCATTCTCTCTGTCACTATTCCTTTGGGTTATATGTTCTCGTCGCTGAGGTGAAAAATCGTATGTATAACACGAGAGCAAAGATATTTGCATCTCGTGTCTTTTGAGTCCCTCACAACGCTCAAGATTCTAATTAATTTAAAAAAATAGCGACATTTAATCTACTTTGCTCTCTTGTTGTTTGGGACCCGGGTATGTCCTAAAACTACGACCAAGACCACCGGGGGATGAGCAGCAGCATCCCTGGAGTGCGGTGGAGATACTGCGATCGCCAACCCGCATGCCAAGCGTGGCGATTATGGCATATACCCCCCGTGAATTTGGGGGAGGTCCATGTCCAGCAGTGGACGTGTCCTTTGGCTGATATGGTGGTGGTGGTGGTGGCTCTCTTGTTGAACAAATAACTACTATCTATTGCAGAGGAGCTAGACCGGCGTGCCCGACAGCGCGCGCGACACGAGCGCGAGGAGCGGCGCCGCGAGCGCGCGCAGCGGCGCGCCACCGAGGGCCCGCCGCGCCCCGACTTCTCCTCCGAACTGCTCTTCCCCTCCGCGCCGCTCAGCAGCCCGCCCGCCAACGACCCGATACTGGTTCCCCTGGAGCCCACCCCGTCGCCTAGTAGCGCTCCGTCCTCCTCAGGATTATCCTTTGCCAAGGTAAACAAAAAAAAAACGATTTACTGTCTACTGACCAGACGAGAGGAAATTTCATCCCCAGATTTGTCGATACTATTTTGACGTAAGTCTGGTTAAATTCTTATTCACAGTGTTTGGTCAAATGGAACAAATATTGATGTTCTTTCCAGGGTTAGATACCTAGTTGGTTACTAAGTTATGTTACTGTAATAATCCGTATCTACATAAAATATATTAACGAAAGTTAAATAAATTATATATTAAAATGAAGTACACACAATCAGGATTTACATTTGTCAATTTCATTCAAAATGGCCTCCTTGGGCCTGAACACAGGCCTTCAGACGACGAGGCCAGTCATCAATAGCGGCACGCACGGTTGTCATATCTAATTCCGTCACTGTCTTGACTATGGCCCGCTTGAGGGAGTCAAGATTTGTGTGGGGTTTAGCACAGGCTTTCTCCTCAATAACCTGCCATATAGCCTAATCCAGGGGGTTGAGGTCTGGGCTGGAGGAGGGCCAAAATCAAAATCAAAATCATAATCAAATATTTATTCTGCAAATAGGCCACAAGGGCACTTTTACATGTCAAAGCATGAATTTATACAATTTAAAAAACTGACAATCTTACTTAATAATAATGATACAAAAAAAAATACTGATTGACAATTCAATGAAAATAAATGTACAAATATTAAGGACGTATTGAATACGATCTGTGTCCGAATAAACAAAAGGAATATAAAATTAATTTAATATCTCAGAGATGTATATGGTCTCTGAGCGTCCAAATATGATTAATAACAATGATTTCAAAGTGCTTAGAGATGTAAATGATCTCTAAGCGCTACAATTAAAATAAGTAAACTTAATATTGTTAGAGATGTATAAGGTCTCTAAGCGTCAATAATAATAAAACTAATCCAGAACAGGATCATGTCTCTCGTCAATCTACATACAATAAAATAACACTAGTATTAAGGTATTTACTATGCCCTTGCAAGCATGAACAGACCGGACTCCAGAAACAGCACCCGATCACGAGTATGACGCGTATCTCAGCCATCGCCTCCCTCGACCATCTGTTAGGGAAGGTGGCGACCCGATCAACGACGCCACCGTAAGCAAAGCCCTTTAAGCGAGCATGACATATTCAGGCTGCCGGACATTAATAAAATCAAAGATTAAAATTACTCTTCGGCGAGAAACAGCATCATGTTTCATAAAATGCAACGACAGAGATAAGTATTTATACAAGGAAATATGCTAAGTGAAGCATAGGTATATTAAAAGTAACAGGATTTAACTATCACTGGCTTAAAAGCATTTTTGTCATTTAAGAAATCGTTGACAGTATAATAGGCCTGGCTTAACAAATAACGTTTAATATGAGACTTAAATTTACTAAGTGGAAAATTAACTATATCGATGGGTATTTTATTATAAAATCGTATACAGTTCCCCACAAACGACGTGCTAACCTTCCGGAGACGACTGGCCTTCACTGCAATCTTGTGTTTACTTCTAGTGTTGTAGTCGTGGATATCACTGTTAAGTTTGAATTCTTGAATATTTTTTCGAACATACATAATGTTTTCAAGAATATATTGACATGCCACAGTAAGAATATTTGCCTCCTTAAATTTTTCTCTGAGAGATTCTCTGGCCTTAAGTTGGTAGATGGAGCGTACAGCTCGTTTCTGTAGCACGAAAACGGTTTGGATGTCAGCCGCTTTTCCCCACAACAGGATTCCATAGGACATAACACTATGAAAGTAACTGTAATATACCAGCCTGGCCGTCTCGACGTCAGTTAACTGTCTAATACGTCTTACTGCATAGGCCGCAGAACTAAGTTTGCCGGCCAGAGTGGCAATATGCGCATGCCATTGCAGTTTTGAATCTAAGGTGACACCTAAAAACACTGTTCTATCTACAAATTCCATTTCATCCGACTTTAATTTGATCTTAGAGTTGTTTGCCTGCTTGACATTAGGCATAGTGAATTTGATGCACTTTGTTTTCTTGGAATTTAAGAGCAAATTATTTGCTGTAAACCAGTTCACAACAGTATCTAGTGCCTCATTAATACCGTCAAAGTTTTTGTCTTTGCGGCCTACCTTGAAGATAAGCGACGTATCATCTGCGAATAGCACTATATCATGTTTATCTTTTACAAGGTTTGGTAAATCATTAATATAAACTAAAAACAGAAATGGACCCAAAATTGATCCTTGAGGAACTCCAAGAGCAACCGTTGTCCCTGCAGATTGAATCCCGTTGATGACTACCCGTTGAGTTCTCTCTGACAGATACGATGTAACAAGGTTCAGGGCACCGTTTTTTATCCCATAATGGCTTAACTTTCTAATTAAATTCTCGTGATTAACGCAATCGAATGCCTTTGATAGATCACAGAACACTCCAATAGCATCTTGAGCCTCTTCCCAGGCATCAAAAATATGTTTAATTAGTACCACACCGGCATCAGTGGTAGAGCGACCTCTAGTGAACCCGAACTGATTGCTATTGAGTAGTTTATTGCGATTAAAATGGGACATCAGCTGATTAAGAATGACTTTCTCAAAAACTTTGCTTAATGCCGGTAGTATTGAGATTGGTCTGAAGTTGGTAGGGTCAGTTTTTGATCCTGATTTAAACAACGGGATGATTTTACTGTGTTTCATCAGGTTAGGAAAAACTCCAGTATCAATACATTTATTGAAAATATCAGCTAAGAAAGGTGCGATTGATTCTACAATGGAATGTAATACTTTTACTGAAATACCCCAAAGATCTTCAGTCTTTTTTAAGTTTAATGATTTAAATGCTTTAATTACAATATGTGAAGTCACGTAAGTGAAGCTAAAGATTTCTTTACATTCTGTTACATTTTCCTTCAATAACGATTCAGCGACATCTGGTGATGAATTCAAAGACTTCGTGGTATCGACGGGTACATTAGTAAAGAACCGCTCAAAATGATCTGCCACTTCGTGGTCAGAACTCACTAGAGTGTCATCGACTCGCAGGCTGAAGTGCGCATCTTTTAACTTACTTTTCCCAGTTTCATTGTTGATAACTTGCCATACAGTTTTAATCTTATCACTGGAGTTCTGGATCTTTTTTGACAAGTAATCGGCTTTAGCAGCGACACACATTAACTTAAAAGATTTTGAATAGTTCTTAACATACTCTAGAAATTCCGGCCTTTTATCAGTAGTTCTTGAATCATACAAGTCATAGAGTCGGCGCCTCTTCTCGTGAATGTCTGGCGTAGCCCAGTCGCTAAATTTAGTTTTGATCTTGCTTTGAATCTTCTTCAAATTAAAACAGACATCGAATTCAGTTTTGATACAATTAAACAATCGAGTACACAAACGGTCAGGGCTTTCCTGAGTAAGTGGAAGATAACATAATCTTTTCATTATATTACGATTGAATAAATCTAAGCTCTTTTCAGAAATAGGTCTGCACATAGTGTGTCGTGGAACTTTGTCAGTTTTCCCGCTGAAGGCGACTTGTTGTCCACAGTGGTCAGAACTTAAGTTGTTTATAATAAATTTACTAATCGCATCCTTGTTAATGTTATCTATACATGTCGCGCTGGTTGCTGTAATGCGAGTTGGCTCACAAAACAAGTTCACCAGGTTAAAAGATTTAAAAGTATTCACTAGACTCACACTCATGGGCGATTTCTCAAGTAAGTTAACGTTAAAATCACCGCAAACAATAACGCATTTTGTACTCTTAAAAATACTGCTGAGCACTTCTTCCATCACTGTCTCAAATAGACTGTAATCCGCCGATGGGGGCCTGTATACGCATATAATTATAAATTGGTCTAACTCCACACAAGAAAGTTCTATGTGACGCTCGACGGACATGTCAACAATATCTTTACGCTCTTTACATTTCAAATTATGTTTCACCATAATCAAGGATCCTCCACGCCTACATGACTTTCTAGAGTATGAACTTACTATACTATGATTGCTAAAGTTAAACATAAATTCATGATCTTTAAGCCAGTGCTCCGTTATACATAGAATATGAATATTTGAACATTGTATGAACAAATCAATTTCAAGTTCCTTACTAGTAAATCCCTGTATATTTTGATGAACCATATTAATACTAGTGTTACATCTATCAACGGGTTCGGGGCCGGTGGTAACACGCGTTGTCTTATCGGTCAGTTTAAATTACTCGCCGGCACCGACCCCGTTTCGGAGCCCACGCTACTAAAACGTAACACAGGAACCGCCTTAATATTATCAAACGTCGTGCTAGTCACGACGGGGTCTACAATATTATATGCTAACAATTTAGCACACTCACGTAAGTACCTTTTCGGTAGATATGGACGCTTTTCAGTCAAAACTAAATTCTTAACAAATTTGTTCGTATCGAAATACGAAATCGTACTGCTGTATAGAGACAACCTATACAAAATGGAATTTAATGGCCAGTCTTCGTGGGCAATGAAGTCAATTTTGTTGCTTTGAAACCAGGCTTGAGTTGTTTTTGCCTTATGTGCAGGGGCTGAGTCTTGTTGAAAGACCCAGGGCTGGTTTTGAAATAGTGGCTTAAAGGCTTCACTATTGGTTCCAGAACAGGAAACCGAACTTTAGCCCCAGTTTTGACACCTTTTTCACAGAAATGGACCTGTGTTAACACTGAGTATGACACACCTAACCAAATCATGACATAAGAGGGATGATGGCCTCGTTGCACTCTCGGAACAGCTACACTCGCTTCTTGACTGTTTTTTGCATACACTCTGTCATTCAGTGGCGGTTACAACATTCTTCAATGGTAAAAATTTTTTCGTCTGTAAATAATATATTTCGGTGGCCATTTTGTGCGTACCGCTTCAGTAGCACGCGACTTCTAATCAGCCTCATAGTCTTCAATCGTCCATTAAGCAAATGACCTTTCCGTCTACGATAAGCGTGTAGTCTAAGGTCTTGATTGATAACTTTTTTAAGGGAGCTTCTCTTCACAGACATCTGAATTGCCAACAACTTTTGCTTCCGAACGGGGTTTCTTGCGATTCTCGCCTTCACTGCCTTTATTAGAGCTGGGGTCCGAACGGTGCGTGGTCTTCCAGACCTCTTGCGGTCATCAAAGCTCAGGGTACTATTGTACCTATTAATGGTACGATAAACGAATTGTTTGTTGATTTTCAGATTTTGAAGCAACTTCAAAATCACGTTTGGCGGATGCCCGCATTTGTGCAACGCTATTACAGCGACACGATTTTCTTTTAGACCCTAATCCATTATAAATATGACGAGATAAGTGTTGTGTGTGCTATAAAATTATAACTGACAACCCGCCATTATGTAATTTTTTTTTCGGTAGCATTTGTTTTAACGCAAGAAAAGAGTTTGCAAATCGAGTAACAGAACTTAGTAACCAACTAGGTAGCTATGAGGTAGGAGTGTGCTCGTCGGCCGCAGTCCCAGATGTCTTTGTCACACTTTGGCGATATTATCTGTTAATTGCTTTTATATGGAGTAATTGTAATAATTGTTTTTATAACCCACGCCAATATTAAGCAAAAGCACCGTAGAATTTGATGTATCCATTTCAATGATTTTGCGTAAAGGAGATCACTTACCTGAAGCTAAACAAGCTCTTGTATTAATGGTTACTGCTATTAATGGATCATGGAAAATACCCGTTGGCTATTTTCTTGTTGACGGTGTAACTGGAGAACAAAGGGCAAATCTTGTGAAGGAATGTTTAGAATTGCTTGATGAGACTGGAATCGAAATAACATCCTTAACTTTTGACGGATGTCCAGCCAACCTATCTATGGCGAAGGAACTTGGATGTAGCATTACATCGGAAAACCTTAAAACGGATTTTGCGCATCCGACTAATGAGCGCCTTGTCTATGTTTTTCCCGATCCATGCCACATGTTAAAATTGGTGAGGAATGCCTTTGAAGCAAATGGTGGATTTTTGGACGAATCGGACAGAAAAATTGAATGGTCTCACGTAAAGGAATTGAACGCTAAGCAAGAAAAAGAAATGTTCCATTTGGGTAACAAGCTCAGACATGCACATATATACTTCAAAAATCAAAAAATGAAAGTGCGTCTAGCATCTCAACTATTTAGTAATAGTGTTGCTGATGCACTGGATTTTTGCAATATCCAGAACATTGACGGTACTGTACTTTTCTTGAGAATAATCAACAATCTCTTTGATATCTTGAACTCGAGACACATGGCACAGCTGGATTTCAAAAAACCCATTTGTCCTTTCAACAAAGAAAATGTATTTTCGTTCTTGGATAAAGCCGCAGCATATTTATTAAAGTTAAAGCTTTTTGATGGAACAATGGTGGTGAAATCAAGTAGAAAAACTGGGTTTTTAGGATTTCTCGCGTGTATTCATAGCCTAAAAATGATGTATCTCGAGCTTGTAGAAGAAAAGCAAGTTCTGCGATATTTACCGGTATACAAAATTAGTCAGGACCATTTGGAGTTGATGTTCGGTCAAATACGTGCTCATGGCGGTTGTAACACCAATCCTACGGCCCGACAATTTAAAGCCATATATAAAAAGCTAATGGTAAAGTCCGAGATCAGAGACGTAGAGCAAGGTAACTGTGTTTCTCTAGAAAAGATCTCCATTTTGACGTGCTCATCTGCTGTGGAGAACATTAACCTGACAGCTGATACGCAGAGTTTCAACTCGGAAGATGACAACGATGAAACTTCAGCTCTGCTCGAGCAAGCAATCTTCGATGAAGAGATGGACATACTTGTAGAGTCGTTTTCTGAATTCGGCTCACACGCAATAACATATATTGCAGGATTTGTTGTCCATGCATTACTAAAAAAAATTAAATGCGAAATTTGTGCGCGCGTACTTATAACCGATGATAAAAGTGATGTCAAATATTCTTTCATCAAACTGAAAGACAAAGGTGGCCTCAAATATCCAAATAACGATGTGATAACCATTTGCAAAAGAATGGAGGCAATAATAAAAAAAACAATCATTTCCGACGACAAAATTCAAGTCAATGCAAAAACTGTCAAAAAACAACTGATTTCCAAGGCATTGCCACAATTTATAGGCTTGAATTTATTCCAAGAAATTGACTTTCACCAATTTGAGCAAGCGCCTATGGACAATCATATTAATTTACTCATAAAGGCAGTGATGGAAAAATACTTAGACACCCGACTGCATTATCTAACGAAAAATGCAGTACCAAAACTATCACGAAGACAAGTACTCAATAAGTACCTACATTTCACTGGTCAATAATGATTCAATTATTCAACGTTAGGATTACGAGTTATTTTTTTTAATTATGCGGTAATTGAAGTGAATGCTTACAGAAACAATGCGACTGCCTAGGGTGGTCCTTACTGTGTAGGTCACCTACTGTAGTCAGTTGTTGTAAATATCCCTTCATTTATATCCTTTGATTTTCTAACTTATAAATCTTATAATAAATATTATCAGCATAATTGGCATTTTAATAATTAAATCATCGACAACAATGTTTTTTGATGCTGCCCCAGCCCTATAACCTTCACAGACGTTGTTATTTACGTGTAGTAGTTCTGTATTTACAACCTTTGCGAGTAGTGTGCGTGCCAGTCAGAGCATTAGAATCCTAGTAGAGACCGTGAGCAATGTGTGCGTGAGTCGAATCTTTACAATGCCCATATATGTGGTTGCAACGCACACGCGTTAAACGCGGCGACACCGGTTCCGGAGTAATCACTACGGTGACGGCCAATCTCTTGTATTATTATATCTATGATTGTAAATTTCATTGTTTGACCACTACAAGAATCTGCTCGAATTGTGATCACATTTATCATATCTGGCAGTGTTTAGTTCCACCTGAGTAAATTATTATTTACACAGTTGGTATAGTTTTTAAATGTAGGTTGTTTTTTGTAGATGGCTGGGACCGGCGGCGCGTGGCGCGTGCGCAAGGTGTCGCCGCCGCCGCCGCCGCCGCCCGCAGACGACGGCTCGGCACCGCGCGCGCTGGTTCTCAGCGCCGCTATCGAGGCGGCTCTGCAGTCCAATGTCGCCTCGGCTCTATCTCCATCTGGCAAAAAGAACAAGAAGTCGAAGCATAAAGTTTTATTTGCTACTGGTATGCACCGAGCTGCATAAATTCTATTATTTACTTAAATTAACATGCTCACTACTACAACACAACGTTAACCTATAATTATTACACACACTATACTGGAATGTGTCTGAATAGTGAAAATGTGTCAAAACAAGAGGGCTTTTTCGGTCCGTATATTTTAACATTCTTCGATAGATCGGTGGGCGTGTTGCGCTTTTCGCTAGAGGTATAAAAATGATTTAAGTTTTGCTTAAAAAATTAGTTACTTGTATCTATTATTGTATACTATTCTGTTAAATAATCGTGATAAATTGTGTTATGATTTTTGCGGGTTTTTTTTTATTGTTTAGCATGCTAATACGACATGATCATCAGTGACTAAATGTAACTGAAAATGAAAATTAACTAAAAGTTAACACATATATTTTCCTGTCGAATTAGCGAACTGGAATTATAACAAAGTTATGTAGTGATACGTTTCCATAATATTTGTACTATTTTATCCTGAAAACGTCTATTAAAATAAAACTTATGACTGTATCTTTATAGTTTTATTTCATTAACCCCATTGAAAAAACTACATACAGTTCTCGACACTCCAGCCTGCGTCGTGGGCCTAGTTTCTTTTCTGTCTAACAAGTGGACCATCGAGTCCTAGAGGGTTTGAACCCCCTCTTCCCTTCTATACGTCCGTCTCATTATAATCAAAATTTCGTGCATGCCTCAGGATATTCTTGTCCGACGTATACAAGATGTGACCTGTATGTAACAGGAGCTGACCTGTAACTGTAACCCTTTTATTTTTCCTGTAACAGGAGCAAAAAAATAAATAGACGCTTCCTTAGAACATGTTACCTCTTGTTATTTATTTTTAGAATTCGAATATATTTTGATCTTAAGTTATGACCTCCAAGAAATTATAGCGCGGCAGTCATTCCTATCCCTCTGGCCACGTGGTCCTACCCATAAATAAGAGTGTAATTCCTACCGCCTATTCCTATGTGCTACCGCGACCCGAAACCACAGAATAAGGAATAGTACAAGCTTTGACGTTTAACGTTTCAGACGTGCACATAGCCAATAAAAAAAATTAGTTACATTCAGACCTTTTATTTGATAGGTATATCACACGATATAGTTTGAAAACTTGTTTGTTTTTTCTAATTTACCCCTCAAGATTGCCCCCATGTCTAAAATAAATATTTGCTCTAAGAGTGATCCTTTTTTTTATACCACGCCTGTGAGAAACAAGCGTGATAAGGGTTCCGTTTTTTTTCTTTTTGAGGTACGGAGCCCAAAAAACGCAAATACGTAAATTGAAAGACAATGAGGTACCTCCATACATTTTGATAGAAGTGCGGAAAATTGTTCTTCATAAGTCCTGAGAGATCTTGCCACGAGCAATAGTAGCCCTACTAATCGACACTCGGAGTTTTACATCCTAAAGCACGATGTAGTTCTAGTTTCGTCATGTCCGTATCTCATAAGTAGTCATTTTAATCAAAAACTACACACAGCAAAAAAAGAAATAAAATTTGGATATGGCACATCAATCGATCGGTCTTTAATAGTACATTACTACAGAGGCCGGGACGAAAGGGGTTGCCGGCCGAAGACATAGACGGCCGAGCGAGCGAGGTCGGATAGGTCTCAGGCGGGCAACCCCATATTTCCCGCCGAGGTATGTATAGTGCTTTTCTCAAACATGCAATGAAATAAACAACAATAAAATCAAAGTTTTATTTTTAATACGCATAGTGGCAGAATGTCATGATGCCTGTGTCACAAATTTATGTGGAATGGAAATTAAAAAAGAGGACTGCCGGCCTAGGCCTGCAACATTTGTATGAAATTGCTTTAACTATCTCTTGTCCTAGCCGCACCACGTCGTACTTCGCAGCCTATTATAAGGAACATAACATCAATTTTTCATTGCATGTTTGAGAAAAAATAAATATGAGGTTTTTTTGCAGTTTTATTGATTAAGTGAATATAATCGGAGATAATCGCTCCAAAAGTCACAATAATTGTGTTCCTCCCCTAACTTTCGAACCGAGGAATCAAAAAATATGAAAAAAAAATCATGGGCACTATGTCCATGATTTTTTTCTTATTAAATTACTGACACCGAAAAATGTTTTTTTTTTATTTATTTGTTTTGTTGATGCGCACTTCTAAGGTTTGGAATTCTCTGCCGGTTCATATAACCTAGACCTTTTTAAGGCACGAGTGAATAGGCATCTTCGGGGTGAGCTCGCTTAATCATCGGTATCATCTTTGCCCCCTGGCTAGATGCTGGCCAAGAGCAATCCCATTTATAATTTAAAAAAAGACAGGTCTACTTAATGGTTTCTAAGTCAGGTATCGCTGGAAAACTGGCTCGCCCTAAAAGACCATGAGCATCCTATAAAAATACGACCCCTCCTAACTCACAGTACAGGATAGTGGTTCTTAACTAGGACCAGTAGCAGTAGGTACAGAACCCCCCACTGCGCGCCACCCAAACCGCACTTGGCCGCTTTAATTTAGTATGTTATATGGATTACAGATGTGCAAGTTGCGGAAAGTTTCCATAATATTCTATAAATTCTCGGAAATTTCATGAAACTTTCACTAGAAATATAGGCAATTTAAATTTAAAAATATAGGTAATTTAAGTTTCAAGTCCCATACAAAAATGTAAGAAATTTTCCGAATTTTTCCTACGTTAAAATTCCGAAACACTTCGCAATTTTGGAAAGTTTCCTTAGGCACATCAGTAATATGGATCATCCAAATCAGTGATCATCCATTCTTGCAACACCTAAAAACTTAAGCTTGTTGTCCGGACCCCCCAGACCCCCCCCCCCCCCTCATATACGTCCCTGGTTACATAATTATAATAATTAATTTTCAAATGTTAACCTAAAGAAGTTTACTTGAGTTAAATTTGGATCTTATCGGACCTAATCTAAAAGAGGCCTTTTACACGGCCACTATTATCACGCGATCGAGTCAAATCATGATACGTATCACGTGAATATAGACGAGTATCACAGTATCATGATAATATCGTAGCAAATCCGGATATTTTGAAATCCGCGATACCTAAGGGGCGTGGCTTCAATAATACTGTTCAACTAAACGCATTTCGATAATATCACAATATCATCTGTCACCTTCCATCAAATCTTGTGTGTTTTAGTCATCGCTACGGTTGTGCCAGAAATATGTTTCTGAATGTTGGCATAGTTATAAGGTATTCTTGACAATTACCACACTATTACAGAGTATGTCAACCTAATACTGACGCGTGATAATATTAGCTGAGTAAATGCCCCCTTAAATACAGCTTCAGTACTAAGTATTGCTGATAATACTGACATACCAGTATCATAAGTAATAATAACCGTGTATTTTGCTTTAATATGCATCAAAGTGGTACGTATCGTGATATGTATCGCGTGATAATACTAACCGTTTAAAAAGCCCCATATGCAATACTTTTGATTTCGATGACATGTGGATGACATGCAGCCAGCATGCAGCCTTTTACACGGTGAATATTATCACGCCATACATACACTCGTTTTACGATAAGTATCACGTTAATATTAAAGCAAAATGAATACAACGCTAGTATTTGACATCCCAGTCACAAAGTACAATATATATACTGAGATAGAGATATCAGTGAAATACTCCAGATAGATCGTAGCGCCGTTGTGTATTTAGTAAAAACTAACCGCACGACCGCTGCATCCCTGTCACTTCAATATGCAAGTGCGATAGAGACAGCACCCAGAGACATCTGGTGCAAACAAGTTAAACTAACATTTCCATAGAAAAATTCGTACTTCGAGCTGAAAGGCCCCTGATCCCAGTGTTGTGTTTATATTAATCGTGTAAAGGGCCCTAATCTTCTGTCATGCAACATGCAACTGTCACAGTGTCATGTTCACTTTCTCATAAAGTACAATATACACTTCTTTCCGATATTTTCTTAAATGCTATAGAAGATATTTTAATTATTGTGAATTGATCAACGTGCGTGGATTAATTAGAAGATTTTGACGGAAATTTTTAATTTATATGCTATTACTACACTCGCCGGTATGACTTCGTCTAGGAGAGACTTTGTTTTCAAGCCCTATAAGGTTACTGAAGTAAAGTTTCTTAGTTCTGAATGTCCCAGACCCCGAAGTGGCCACAGGATAGCAAGTGACGATGTAAATATATATTGTTTTGGAGGCTACAACCCCTCGTTACCCCGGACCAGCATACAGAGGGAAAATCCGACTTGGACACCTGAGCGGCCGCTTTTCAAAGAACTATGGAGTTTTTCGATAGCAACTCGTAAATGGACAGAACACGAAGTTGTAGAGAACATGCCAGAAGAGTTAGCATCGAATGCTATGTGTATGAACGGCCGTTACTTAATGGTTTGTAATGCAGCTGTTACATAAATTAATGATTTTCTAATCATTATTGTAGTTGTGTATTATTTATCTTTGTAGATATTTGGAGGAACCGGCGCGCCTTTCGGTAATAAGTGTAGCAATGATGTGATTGCGTGGAAGGCAAGTCCCGGAGATGCTAAGCTGTTGGTGTTGGAAGCTACTGGGGCAAAGCCACCGGGACAGTATGGGCAGGCAATATTGTGTCATGATGGCTATTTCTATACAATTGGAGGCACCAACGGGTTTGCTTACAACAGTGATATTTACAGGTAATTATTTAAGTTAAGGTGACCATAGTTTTTGCTGATAGTGACCATGCATTTTTTCTGCTAAAGTTAGTTGAGTCTTAAGGTCTTAAACTAAATGACTGTGGACACATTAAGCACTAAGTAATTTAATTTAAACCATATTTTGAACTCTTATGGAACCAAAGAAGATTATATTTAAAGAGGCACACATTACTCCGGAACCTACATGAGCATTAATTCAACATATTTTGTTGGTATGGTTCTACTAAAATTAGACTTCTTTTGTTTTACATTTGAGTAAGATTTATATTGTATTATTTCATTTATTCAGATAAAATATTAAAGACTAAAACAAAAACATATACCTATAATAAAACTACTATTAAATTAAAATAACTAAAACTAAACCTTAAACTTATAAACTATAAATAAAATAATTAATTTAAGATGAGACCTGGGCCTCTTGGCAGTGTGCCCATCACGCAGGCAGCATTATTGTATTATTTTTATTTTGATTGCTATCATCCAAAAGATTAATGTAACCAATCTTTTGTCCATCAGGTTAGATCTCCGAACACTCATTTGGGAACCAGTTTTTGTGGGTACAGGAAGTGAAGGGGAGCCGATAGGAAGGTACAGACACGAAGTTGCTAGAGTTAATGACAAATTATTCATGATAGGCGGTGGGACTGGCGAATGGGCCTTTGAACTGATGGAGATTCCAGTGTTTGACCTGCAAAATCGGACTTGGTCCATGTTGACACCAAAAGCTGATGATACAATGAAAGATACTGAAGCTCCATTACCACGGAAATGCCACAGTGCTGTCCAAATAGATACACCAACTGGTGTTCAAGTATTTGTGGCCGGTGGATCTGACGGGAATTCAGTATTTGAAGATATATGGAGGCTTAATGTTACTGAAATGCAATGGTATAAAATGCGAGAGACCGTGTTGCCACACCCTCTCTACTTCCATTCATCTACAGTGACTTCACAGGGTTGCATGTATGTATTTGGCGGCATTGAGCCCAAGGAGGATGCAACATGTAGAAACAATATTTTGTATAAAGTTTGGCTTTGCATACCAAAGCTGAGTGAGATTGCCTGGGAAGCAATGTTACATTTATATCCAACGCTAGACCATATGCCTAGGGACAGGTTACTAGATATGGGAATACCTGTACACTTAGTAGACAGGATATATCCATAATGCATATTCATTTGAAAGCTTTTGCATTACAAACTACAAGTTGTAACTATGGAATAGCAATATTTAAAGGTCCTTTAGCAACACATTCACTTATACTATAGCAAAATTGTCTTGGTTTTGCAGATTAGCTTAAGCCGCATACACACTGAGCTAATGAACAGGGAATGACTGTGAAAGGAATTATATATCGCTGTTTCTATCAATTCCTGTTTCATAATTGATTTCAAAACAGCGAAAAATAATTCCTCTATCATAGCCAATTACAAAATCTAAATTAAGAAAGTGGATCAAAAGTTAATATGTGGCTATAAATGAATGTGTTGACAGCGCATTTACTTTATTGTGTTCTCTGAATCATAATAAATTAATAATAATATTTGTGTTATGCTGATGTTAAAATTTGAGTTTTGAACTCATTAAGTCTTATTTAAATTTGACACATGTTGTACGGGAATTGAAGTTGTAATGGTTTGTACCATAATCATATCTTGTGAATATTTTGACGATATTGAGGTCGATAATATTTATGTATGTAACATGCGTAAAATAATATTTCAGAAATATACTAAACTTTGTTTTATTAAACAGAAACAACTTCCCTTATCCATGAACCAGCCAACATACTTACGTTTCATATTTATACGACGTTCGCAAAAAAAAAAAGCAGACACCGTCGCCTGTGGACGCTTGCAACTCTAGAAGAATCACAAGCGCGTTGCCGACCCTTTATTAACCTTTTCAACGCTCTGTCACAGGCTCTGATGAATACAAAAGCTGGCAATCACGCGCCACCTACTAAGTCTCTCAGATCTAAGTATTTTAGCTATGAAGACTCCGGTGACAGCTGTCAACACAGTACAAATCATGTCATCTTTGACGTTAATGACATAACTCATAACGCATGTGACACTCCTAGGAGTTGCAGGCGTCCATAGGCTGCGGTGACCGCTTACCATCAGGCGAGCCGTGCGCTCGCTTTCCACCGACGTGGTATTAATAAAAATTGGTACTGGGTAGACAGCTGTCACCGGACTCTTCATAGTTGAAATAGATAGTATAGTACATATAGGTCTATAGGATTCTACAGGTAAAAAACTTAAGAACAGGACCCGTTGTATGTAGTTGTATATATAGCGTGTTCGAATAGACATTACATATTTAAAATGTGCAACACAAAAAAACAAACGCCTATTCGAACACGTCACAACTACATACAAGAGGTGATTTTCTTAAGTTTTTCACCTATACTTATACTTTGTGTTATACATTTCGATATCATGGTGTGCGAGTGCCAGTTTTTGTATTTGACACAGCGTTGAAAAGGTTAACTTGAGGATTCGTGATGTTGACAGCTAGAGCCATTCGGTGTCCCTCATTATCAACACAGCGCATCCTCGGGAGCTCTGGCGACCTTTTACTCACCACCAGGAACAATACCACATACGTAACGAATAAGTAGGTTATGGCTGCGGTCTCCTATGAGGTGGAGGTACTGCCCCAGTTAGGTTAATTGAGGAATTGTCAGAGCTGGGCACCGTTAATCAAATAGCTAACTTCGTTAATCTCTAATCTGTTATCAAAAAAGTTAACTTTTTAAATTGTATTTTATTCGGCTTTGGCTTAATTTACTTATAAGACTTTGTCATCCTGACGATATCCCAATTTCATCTTAAAGGAGCCCGGGACCACATGCCAACTAATTCCCACTATTGGCGTAGGCACTATTTCTATTAAAGGTACTCAACTGCCATTTGACCTTCCAATCTAGAGAAGAAACTAGGCTCTGATAGGGTTAGGAGTTTCATCAAATTAGTGGGCAAGTTGACGGGGAAGACGAGTTCGGGAGCTTCGATAAGTATTGGTAGAAGGAGTAGCAGGGAACGGCATGGCAGGAATTGGGGGAGGCCTTTTCTGCAGGGGCGGCATGCGAATAAGTACTAGTTTTTAGGAATAAAATGTATTTATTTATTAATTGCATGAAATAAAGGCGTTTTAAATTCACGGGGTGAAACCCGGTCATTTGAAAGGCGTGCGAGGGGATATAAATCCAACTCGTAGAAGCATTTTGGAGAAGAAGTTTAATGTGATGTAATACACACATGCTAGAACACATTCACGGGTACATCAAAAGATACCCGTGACCCGGTTCCAGCAGGCGATGGGACTATTGTGGGTAAATAAAAAAAAAAAAACGGGCTATGAATGAAATTTGGAAGGAAAAAGTAATGGGGCTGTTGCTAGACAGATTTAGTTTTAGATGAAACAACGCCCCGAAGGCTTTCCGGCTAGGGTTGCCAACTTATGTGCGCAAATTGGCAGTACAGTTCTGGTAAAATTACAGGATGTGGCTAATTTATACCAAAAAAAAAACAACTCCGATTTTGTACTTGCTATGCCACAATTTCTGGTTTCCATGAGCCAATAAATAAATAAATAAATAAATATTGGGGGACAATCTTACACAAATCGACCTAGTCCCAAACTAAGCAAAGCTTGTCCTATGGGTACTAGACGACGATATACATACTTATATAGATAAATACATAGAAAACATCCAAGACCCAAGAACAAATATCCGTGAAAAATGCACAAATAAATGCCCTGGCCGGGATTCGAACCCGGGACCTCTACCTTCGGATGCTTGGTTACCTACAGAAAATACCGAAATCAGCATATGCGTGCCTATCAAATTCGAGGAGTTCCCTCGATTCCTCCTAGATCCCATCATCAGGCCATCACTAAATTTATATGGGACCAATGTCGGGGGACCTGCTTTGAAACAAAAAAGAATTATCAAAATCGGCCGACGTGCTCAAGAGTTATCGGGGAACATACATACCTACATAAAAAAAGAACAAACAAACATGCAGACGAACTGAGTACCTCCGTCCTTCTATTGAAGTCGGTAAAAGCGCGGGACTCACGGATCACTCTGTCTAAGTTAGGCACCGATATTAGCGTATAAGAAATTCATAATTAAGGTAGTTTTAGTTATAGATAAAACTCCTATACAAACTTACACCATTTACAAGGTATCTATCTATATATATATTACGCGAAGCCGATCTTTATAATGCCCATCAGATCCACAGTTATGGACCGATTTTGATAAATTATATACCATAGGATTCGTCCCATCCTGCAGATGTGCAATAAGGTCTTAGTTTTTTTTATTTTTGTCCTGGAAAATTAATAAAATGATATTTACGAAAAATCCTGGATACCCCGACAAATATAAGCCTCAAAATAGTGTTCGATGACGCCGCATACAAGCGAGGGGTCAGCTTACCTTGGTAGAATTGTACGAGGTGTTAAAATTTAGCTTGGTTAACACGTGACCTCCACGTGACTTGGGAACTGGCTATGGTATGATTCCGGATGACATAAAATTAAATATGAACTAAAATGTTCCTGTAAGAAATATCTGGTACAGCATTACAATACGAGTATAAAACTTTTGAGTCGAGAAATACTCAATATTATTAACAATAAACGAAAGTAAAATTACTAATTTGTTTACAAGACAATACATAATATTCGGTCTAAGTATTTACAGTTTACATAAATGACAGACGTATTGTGTCAACTTTATTTTATTGTGCTCTAATTATGTCAATATTAAATTGTCATGGTTTATACTTCAAAGAAGTTGATATACAAACCAATGACGTTTCAAATATACGTTCCGTATATCTTGACTGATATTGATATCTGCCAAAACAATGACAAACCAAATTAAACTTTACGTTGTGAGTTACAGAACTGTTTCTGAGTTAATCATAGATAAGCTGCAAAACATTTTGAAAGAGAAGAGGCTAGCTTTGTCTAAGTGTGTCTCTCTTCCACTATTGCTATACCAGTAGGGTGATCATAAGCAAAGAAGTTCAATCAGTAGACGTTACTTATTGGTGGATTCAGATCAAACCGACGAGAAAACAATGTTGCACTAATTAACCTTTACGACGCCAATAACGTATTAGACGTATATGCGCACTATTGATTCGACAAAAACGACGAATATATCCGTCATGGTGACGGCGTCCAATGCGATATCAACCTAGATGCATTTCTATTGATAGTGCGCGTCGAAAAGGTTAATAATACTCGAAAAGTCAGAGGACATATATATTTCTCTTTGTTACGTTTCAGTAAACATGTCCAAAATAAGGGGGATAATGGTCACGTTAAACTGCCACATTCTAAAAGGGCGTAGGTACATTGAAAGGATGAATAAGATTACCACTATTGGTAACATGTTCAATTAAAAGTTAAAATTATACTGCATCCAGTCTCACCTGCAACAGTGACAGTGCCGGTTTTTAGGGGGTCTACCCGAAACACCCGAAGATCGAAGTTCATTATATTTCCTTCTCTATCACACCAATAAGCAAGTGTTATAGAGGTAGATAACGAAAGATTTTAACCCAGTTACTTCACTTGACAAAATAGACCTTACAACTGTCATGCCAAAACCACACGATGGGTCATGATGGGCCACGTACAAGACGCAGTTATGCGGTGGAACGAGATGCAAATATGTTTTTTTTATGATTGACTGACTGGCGATTGGCCTTAGTCTCACCTGATGGAAAGCGATGGCCTTTAATGCATAACTGCGACCCATACGTTGGCCCATAATAGCCCATTGCGTGGTTCCGGCATCAAATGTTAATACCAATATTGCCAAAGTCGCATGCATTGTTTTTTTTCTAGATTAGATAGAATAGGTTATGAGGATACTTAGAGTATTTCTAAAGAGATCCTATACGAGTACGAGTTCCACCAAGGGGGACGGAAAAGCTCTTACCCACCTAAATTGAGAATTTGTCTTAAACGGCTGATGCCTTATCATAAACAACCTCTTTAATTTGGGCGGGTATGACGTGGACATGATAATGAGCCAAATAAAAAAGTGGAACTATGACAAAGACTACAAATTATGTATCTCTCTCTGTCGCTCTTATTCCATTTAGTACACGACCTCGGTGGTGGTATTATTATTTGAAAATTTCTCAGGGGTACTCTAAGGGAGGGTAGGATAGGAGTCATATCACAGAACATTCTTAATTGCGGAACTATGACAAAGACAACAAATGATATATCCCTCACAGTCGCTCTTATTCAATTTAGTAAGTATATGATATGATCATATCGCTCGCTAACGGTATTATTATAAGTCTTCTCTGCGGTACTCTGAGCTTGCGTACCTTATTAGAGCCTTATTTAGACAAGAGACGCCATCAGCGCACATTACCGAAAAAAAAATTTTGTAAATTGGGGGAGGTAACACACACATAAAAAACACACATACAAAATATTTTCCAATTACTACGCACCGTTACACTGAAACAATCAACGCACACACATTCAAAACACTAAAATTATCTGATTATTATAAGATGGCCAATTGACTGAAGTTGCTAGATGCATATTTTTCATAGAAATTCTCATAGTTAGTAGGTAGATCTTATTTCTTGAAATAAGGCTGACATTTACTGTAAATTTGACGACTAGCCGTGATGATCAAGCACGAATGTTTTTAAATCGACTTTGTAATCGACCTTCCGAATACGCATATTCTATCCCGTGGCTTCGCTTGCATTCTTCGTAGTACGTCGACGCGGCGAAGCCGCGCGGGTAACTAGTTATTGTATATTAGCAGTAAACAATAATCTCCGGGACACAAGTCATTTTCATTAATCGAAATCAGTTCAATAGTTTGAACGTGGTAGTTCCGTTTCCAGCGCCCTAGTTAGAGGATGCGAGAACTAAGACTCGGTTTCTTGTTAACCGACTTCAAAATTTCAAAAGAGGAGGTTATCAATTCGGTTGTATGTTTTTTTTTTAATGTTTGTTAGTCCATAACTCCGTCATTTCTTAACCGATTTGGAAAATTCTTTTTTTGATTGTAAGTATATATATCCAAATTGGTCTCGTTTTTGTCAAAACGCAGTTCTAATGATGGAATTCATGAGGAATTGAGGGAACTCCTCAAATCTTAAAGGCAAACATATAGTAATTTTTGTGTTTTTATCAACAAGTCAAGCATTTTCATCCAAAAATGTGACATTGGATGAAGTGAAACTGCTGATGATGATCAGAATAGAACTCTTCAACGACAAAAAGTTCACGTTTGGCGATTTGTCCTCCTAGCTGCGTTTTTTTAAGCAAGTTCTATTTTCACGATTAATTTTTGTCATGCTTGATTTCTGATGATGTGATGACAAACATATAGTGATTTTTGTGTTTTTATCAACAAAACAATGGCATAAACACCCAATTATTACTATCCAAAATGAGTTACTATGGTTTTGAGTCAAATACGGTCGCATGGTTTGCTAGTTATCTTAGTGGCCGTACGCAAGTAGTTCAAATCCCAAATAATACTAGTTTATATGAAAAATCGAAGCCATCTGTTGTCTCCAGAGGTGTGCCACAGGGCTCAATCTTGGGTCCGCTCCTTTTCATTCTCTACACAGCTGATGTCAGTGGTATCATTAAGGATTGTAATTTTCACCTTTACGCTGATGATATCCAAATTTACATCTCTTTCGACCCAAGTGATACTAGTTATGCTGTTGACAAATTAAACAAAGATCTTGAGAATATTACAGCCTGGTCCGAGTCAAACAGTTTAGTGTTAAACCCTAGTAAATCCAAAGTTATGTTTTTTGGTTCCAAGAAACAGATTAAAGAGGTAGAAAACCATCACCCAATTATCATTATCTCGGGAAATGAGGTAGAACGTGTATCGGAGGCGCGAAATCTGGGAGTATTAATGGATGAGTCATTGCGTTTCGAGGGTCACATAGCGCAAATTGCGAAGAACACATTTTACAGACTTAAAATACTTTATCGGATTCGCGATTTCCTAAGTGTTGATTTGCGAATTAAGCTTTGTATTTCATTAGTACTTTCTAAGTTTGATTATGCAGATGTCGTATATGGCCCACGTTTATTAGCTAGTACAGACCGGATGGTGCAAAGAGTGCAAAACGCCTGCGCACGTTACTGCTTTGGAGTCGCCCCACGAGAGCACGTGACGCCATATTTGAACTCAGCACGTATTCTTAAAATGTCACTACGTAGAGAATTGCATCTTTCATCTCTGTTATTTGGTGTTTTTAAAACGTCTAAACCAGAGTATCTGTTTAATAAGTTTAAATTTCACGATAGCAGGTCAAGCTTGTATGGAATCAGATCGGTTTACGAAGATCTGTTACTACCTCGTTGTCACTTTTCCGTTTTCAAAGGTAGCTTTAAATACTCAGCAGCAAAATGCTGGAATAACATACCGCCACCTATCAAAAACTTAAATACAATTGGTACTTTTAAATTGAAACTCAAACAACAACTTCTAGAATTTCAAAGCACGCTACCTCCTGGTACTAGAGTAAAAACCGTCATATCTATAGTGGTCGAAATCGTAATATGCGCCGTTCAACTTTAAATTATTACATTCATGTTATTTATTTCCTCATTATGTACTTTATTACCAAACGTATTTATTTAGCCTACACATCAAACCTATCTTCACATATATCATACTGTCATACAGTATAATTTTATATATAATACGTCCATGAACATAAAAATATATATTCATACCTATATTATTTTCTACACAAACCATAATAGTCTTAGCCATACAGTTTCCGACAAGCAGCACGCAAATCTGTATTGTACGAAGGGTCGGCCTGAAAACCAGCGTTGTAGTAGATAAGCCTGCTGCAACACATGCTGAGGTTCGCTCCTTTTTAACATCATAATTGTTGATGTAAACATATAAATTTGTGCTTATTTAAGTTTTATTTTAAGGCTTGCAATGTTCTGTAGCATTGTCTGTAATAATTTTTCAATGTGGTGTTAAATAAAAAATTTCTATGTCTATGTCTATGTCAAATCGAGCATTTTCATACAAAAATGTGACATTTGATGAAGTGGAACTGCTGATGATGATCAGAACAGAACTCTTCAACGACGAAAAGTTCACGTTTGGCGATTTGTCCTCCTAGCTGCGTTTTTTAAGCAAGTTCTATTTTCACGATTAATTTTTGTCATGCTCGATTTTTGATGATGGGATCCATGAGGAATTGAGGGAACTCCTCAAATCTTAAAGGCATACATATAATGATTTTTGTGTTTTTATCAACAAATCGAGCATTATCATACAAAAATGTGACATTTGATGAAGTGGAACTGCTGATGATGATCAAAACAGAACTCTTCAACGACGAAAAGTTCACGTTTGGCGATTTGTCCTTCTAGCTGTGTTTGTTAAGCAAGTTCTATTTTCACGATTGATTTTTGTCATGTTCGAGTTCTGATGATGGGATCCATTAGGAATCGAGGGAACTCCTCAAATGTGAAAGGCACACACATAGTGATTTTAGTATTTTCATGAACTAATCAAGCATTTTCATTCATAAAAGTGACATCTGATGAAGTGGAACCGCTGATGATGATCAGAACGGAACTCTTCTACGACGCGTAGTTCACGTTTGGCGATTTGTTCTCTTCGTTTTGTTTGTCAAGCAAGCAAGGTTTTTTCATGATTCCATGAGGAATTGAGGGTACTTAGTCTTCTACCATTATAAATCTAAGAGTGCACCATCTAAGTATAATAATCTTTTACCGGCCTCCCCCATTGAAGTCGGTTTTTTTTTCTTAAAAATTATTTAGGTGCCATGTTCTTGCACCGCCGCCTCCGTCGGTTGCCGACATAATCGAGAAATTAAGATCTGGCTTCTTTGTAGTTTATCAATCGATCATAGTTATCAGCCGAAAGATGCCCATGGTAGGACAAAGGCATCCCCCAAGTTTCAATTTCAATTTATGTGCAACAACCAATACGTGTATACGTACAATAAGACATGCAACTTAATGCTAGGTACAAGTTACAGGGACCCTGTTATGGTGCAGCAAGTAATTAAGTTTACCGCGATCCTGACCAGATCGTCGGTCCACCTTGTTCGGGGCTTTCCCACGTCACGCAAGATTCCTGGGTCAAGAATCTGTCTGCCACATGTAATAGCATCAGTTCTACCTATAAGTATTAACCAACGTCCCCCCACCCCTTGCCAGAAAAAATACAAGGTACTAGTTAGTATGTATATTTAAATAAAAAATAAATAAAAGGAAAACTATCCCGGCTAACTTGATATTACTATTAATATAGCCGAAATGTAACTTGGAAAAGCAAACAAACTATTTCAAAGTATAGGTAATGTTGTTAGTAAGTAATGGCAAACTCAATAAGTTACTTTTAAGACCGCATAAGTCAACGGGTGGGCAACTACAAAACCCTACATGCGTGGCCCGACACGCACTTGGCTGGTTTTTACGTATCTATTTTGAGAATAAAACTGTGCCGGAATATGTAGGTAGTTCAAATAGGCAGGTATTAGATAGGTAGTTGCAATGAAAATGATTTCCGAATTATGCGGGCGGCTTCGCGAAGCTTCGTGCCCCTGCGTAGCATTACAGACCCAAGTGAAATTAAAACCATCATATTTAGTTCCTTTTACATCTAGTCAAATGTTACAACAGTTTTCCTATAACATTGGTAGACCTCAGCCACGGTTGCCGGTTGCAATGGCAACAAGTGATATTGGGCGTGCGTCCCTCCGGCTATTCGCGCCATTTCGCCGCAGTGGCGGGAAGACTGGCGGACGGGACACGCGCTCCGCGCTCCGGTCCGACTGATAACCGATAACAGTTCGTCGGCGAAAGTTTAAGACAACATTCCGTTATTTTAATCACGTATCGTAAATACGGATTTGGTAACTTTTACTTGTTCAAACGCGATGCGTATTGTTTAGTTTAGTGTAGTTTTAAGTAATGACTGCGCTGTGCACCAGCGTATGTTAAGCGATGACAATGGGTTAAATCAAAGTAGACGGTATGGCAGAGGTAGTGACAGAATCCACTGAAGCGACGACCCCAACGCCGGGGCACCGGTCTCCTACCCCAGAGCTCTACGCTGCGTACACGACCTTAGAGATCCTAGTGGCTTTAGTGGCAGTCATCGGCAATGCTATGGTGATTCACGTGTTTAGAAGAGACAGGAGGTTAAGACGTCGCACGAATTATTACATAGTGTCATTGGCTGTGGCGGATTTGTTGGTGGGGCTGTTGGGGATTCCGTTCGCGATTCTGGCGTCGGTGGGGCTGCCGCAGAACCTTCATGCGTGCCTGTTTACCGTGTCACTTCTAGTGATGCTGTGTACCATCAGTATCTTCTGCCTGGTGGCGGTATCCGTGGACCGCTACTGGGCCATCCTCCACCCGATGTGCTACTCGCGCAACGTGCGCACCAAAACAGCTATAAGTGAGTACATAGAATACTTATCTTGGTTTATCTCTGCTTGCGAAATTAAGTATCTCCAGGAGCATTTGATGACGCATTATCGGTAACCCATTTTGTTTTCGTGAGTCAATAGTTGTACGTATTTGTATAGCTATTGTAGAACACCTAACCAGTTATGGAGATTCTAGGTCTAGGCTCTTATCTATTGAAAATGCTCATCAGCTGGCTGGGTAGGCTCAGCAATATGCTGTGTAGCAATGTTTCAGCATAGGTACGAAAAAGCAGAAAACGACACCACCTATATGTTTGACATATTTGAACAGAAATAGAGTGGGTGTGTTCATTTGATGAAAGGGACTCCGAGAAGAGGTCACGAAAATTAATTAGTTTGACAGATTAAAATGTTTGGGTCACTTAGGTACTTTTATCCCATTATCCCTACGATGAGGCTAATTGTTCTGAAAGCTTAGTGTTGCTGAAGTAATATTCTATGTGGAACGTTAAGGTAGTTTTAGTATCTTAGTAACAAAACTTCCGCACTTCGATAAAGTACGAGATATATATTCAAGAAACATTGCTCTGCGCTGAATATGTCATTTCTCTCGACGCTACGCGCACCTATTATAATACCTATATCCATTTTTGATATGGTTACTTTTGCTCCAAACTACACACCTATGGTGGAAACCTTTGAAATCGTGATGAATTTAATTACCTATGGCGCCTATGGTAATAATTGGGTACCTACTTGCAACATTTCCATGTCATATATATCTTCTTTGTCCATGTCATGTGTCCCAATTTTTTTGCTGTTGTTGTGCTTTAATTGTAGTTGGCCCCATATAGACTTTTACTCTCTAAAAACTGATTCGAATGGCAATAATATCAAAAAATGTCAAGTAGCCAAGTCCAACCCAGTCCTAGTACCTATTAGGTATAGATTTTTTTTTATACTAGAAATCTTCCCTTTAAGGATTTACTCAGCCACAGAATAAGTAATAGTACAAACCCAGCTGTGACATGGTTTTATTATGATATGGTATCAGAGAAAAAATTGAATATTTTGTTTTAAGCGCGTTCCAGACGGATGTAATCCAGCGTCCCAACAAGGGTGACCTTCGCAATGTTTCTACTTTGGCTCGGCCCATAGGCATGGAAAATCTCTATAGAGATCGATTAACTCACTTAAAATTTCGCGTTCGCGGCTCTGAGGGCCTACTCGTCCGAACTTCGAAAATCAAACTTCGTGTCGTACCGTCCCTTTCAGACACGTGTTATACACTATCTGACGGAAAGGGACGGCACGATAAGAAGTTCGATTTTCGAAGTTCGGAGTAGGGCCTCTGGTCTTCGGACGACTTCGTACTCACCTACGTGTCCATCAGCAGTCTGTCACAGCGGAACTGGCTTTGGTTAGATGTAATGGGGTTCTTTTTAGTGTTCTTAAACTTTTCTGAATTTAGAACCTTTAGAGCGGGACGTACGTATAGTTTAGAACGAGAGGCTTCAACTCCCCACAGGATGCTAAATTCAGGACAACGTAGGTACTTAATGCCGGCTTAATCCGCCGGCTAAACGGTTGAAATTCACGCGCTCCAACTGCCCGTCCTCCAAGGACGATGAAGGTCATATTATAATTTGTATTACATCTGCAGTCTATATGGATGGCACTAAGCAAGGTCACCCCTGTTGGGACACTGGATTACCTACATCCGTCTGGAACGCGCTTTAGGCTGGGTTAAAAAAGCCGTAGGGTTAAATGCCACATCAATTACGGTATTTCACTGATAGTCAAATCAGCAACTTTTTACGAAACTTTAAAAACTCTCGGTTAGTATGAAGTTTGTAGGGCAATGTGCCTAATGACGTCACTATTTTCTATGGTCAAACTGCGTCCTTTTTTCATGTTTGTGTATTTATAAATCTTTACAGTACATATGGTGCTACTTTACCGCATGAGTGCGGTAATCAGCAGATTACGTGCATATGTCGAAACTTTAAAGAGCCATATGTACTGTAAAACGTTGTACGATACACGTGTGAAAAGGTAATTCGCAACTCGTGGCGATTTAAAACACTCCCTTCGGTCGTGTTTTAATTTGTCACCTCTCGTTGCGAGTTTCCTGTTCTCTGCATTTGTATCGTAATGTACTATTAAAATTGCATACAAAGCTGATGTTTGTTTATTTCCGCCTTTTCCGCGTACTTTCGTACGATTTGTTTATTGGTAACGTAAAAAAAAAATATTGTTTTGTGTACCCTAATTTGGGAACTCTGTATTTTTTTTTGACATAACTTACGGTTGTTTTAACATCTAACGGACCTTTATATAACCGAGTATGTAAGTACCTTTGTAGTGATACGCCAATAGTTCCCTTATAATAAAGACTTTTGAACTTTTCAAATGCGTAGCTACTTTTGATGTTGAATATACGTAGGTATATTTTTACTGATGGAAATTAGGGTGTGAAAAAAAAAAGAGTTTTTATTTATTCTATTTAACGAAAGTTTCGAACAAAACGAGCCAGTATTATTAGTTAAAACAATTAAAACCTTTTTGTAATTGAAATTGAAAGAATACTCTGATTGGCCAATTGTGGTAGGTAGTAAGTAGGGGAGCAAAGGGGCGGAGGTTCATTATTTATGATAAGACTGGTAAGTTTCGATATTTATTTCATTTTGCCGTTTTGGTAAAATTGTTGAGTGGAGCTCAATCTTAGGGCCTGGTTATACTTTGTAATAAATGTATGAACTCGCAGTTGCAGCAAATGTATGAACTCACACTAATCACTAATCAAAGTGTAACCAGGCAGGCCCTTGGGCCTCAAAATGTAAATCGCTTGTGGGTCTACTCCTCCGAAACGGCCCAAAGACCGACCTATCTGCTTCAAATTTGGCAAAATAAGAGTGCCTTGAGTGCATAACTCTAAAGAAAAAAAACCGGGCTGACCACGAAGTATTAGGTAGTCACCGAAAACAAATTATTTTCTCTCGTTTCTGAGTTTTACTCATATGATGTCCACATGTCATACCTACACTACAGCCACGCCTCGCTTAACATTTGCAACCAACATAATGTACATATTGCATACCTATTTAAAGACTAATTTTTTTGTCGAACCTACAAAAACTAAAGCTTATATGTAAATACAACCTTCTTAAATATTTAGGTAGGCGATTTAAAAAAAAACAGGTCGTCACGTGTGAATTGAACGATTTTTTTATTAGTTAGAATAACAAATTGTTATTAGAATACAATAGTGACATTCCAAGTAGGTAACTACTTTATTATTCAGAGAGTGATTGGTAAGGAGTAAAAGTAATCTATTTGTTAAGTCAAATGATAAAAACATTTTAAATTTATTCCTTAAACGGAAATGAATGCGAATCAAATGCCAAAACCGAACTTTGCCTTTAGTCACAGTATAATCTATTAGTGTCGTGAGTCTGGCTACTAAAAGATGAGACTACAAAATAGTGATAAATTTAAAAAATCTACCTAGTGCAACACTGTATAATATTACAAAACAATGATGAGACTTGGGTAACAAAAAACACATAGTTCAGTAAAATTATTTATAAAAAAATATAATTTTTAAACAATATAAATATTAAAATTTTGATTTACTAATTTAATTTTCTTCATTATCACCATCATCAAATCAGCCGAAGGATTTCCACTGCTGGACACAGGTCTTTCCTAAAGAATGCCACAACATAAATAATGTTCTATTCTATTCTATTCTATTACCGGTTCTTGCATGGGAGGTTAAAAGCCATAATCGCCACGCTTGGCATGCACTTTAGGGACGCTGCTGCCCATCTCCCGGTGGTCTTGGTCGTAGTTTTAGGGCATACCCGAGTCCGAGTTTAGGGCATATACTATGCGGTATGCGATAAGTGATAACTTTACAAAGAAGTACTTTGTGTCAGTTTTCTTTTGTTTTATGTCCGTACTCCGTACTTGCGTACATCCTGTCGGGATGCAGAATGAAGAATAACATAAAACAAAAACAAGACAATAGAACCACTAAGTCAGGTCAGCCGAGGATGTATCGTCCTTGTGCCAACGCAAGCAATTTGATTTAATCTAATCGACGCTGGTCACTGACGTACTCTATGTGATCATGTATTCGATGTCCACATACACATAATAGAGTAACAAATACTAGGGACATACCTAACTATACCCCGTTTTTTAGATTAGAATTTTAACGGACAGTTTCACCCACTTTTATTAGAGGATAGTATATCAGAGGATAATATTGTACTAATGTACTTAGTGGGAACTAGTAAGGAGGTCGATGCATGTTTAGTATAAGTTTATATAGTTTTTAAGTGTCTTATGTACATCCATCTCTGTTTGTTCTCCAAATAAATAAATATCACTTATTTCAGTAACTTATTACGTTTCAAAGATACCCCACCGCACATGTTCCCGTTTTAAGATTGTTTTCCTTGAAATCGCATGACGTATAACGCACGATTTTTCTAATCTGAAAAAAAAACATTTCATGTAATATGTTGCCAAGATGACCACATAACTTGCTGCCGTCGTAGAGGTGATGCGAATATTTAGTTTCTGATCTGATGTAAGTAACGAAACAGCCAAGCCATACATATTTACTGATATGTAGAATTTGTTGAAGTTAGGGTCGGTAGAGTTAATAGGCCGTGTAGATTCAGAAGCTTGGCTCTACATGAGATCTGATATCTTTTTCACAGAGCAAACCTTATGTGGTCGTCGTATTTTTGGTGGGATTTCAGTTCTTTTTGTAAGGCGGAGGTTCTTGTAAGTACTTATTAATAGGTTTTTTAGTTACTGTCTACAGTCCCGTGTAAACTTTCATGTCCATATTGATCGAAGGTCCTAATTCATAAAATTGGTGAAAGTCTCATATAAACTTCCACCCCCCCATTTAGGGGGGCGAAAGTTATAAGTTTATGATTTTTTTGTTGGTTGTATACTAAACTTAGATTACATACCAAATTTCAGTTTTCTAGCACTTCAGGAAGTAGCCAAACATTTTGATGATCATCAGTGTGTCACAGTGACGAAATCGGTGTATTTTAGATACCAATAAAATCTAAAGTATTAGAGCTATTCAATTGAGACTTTGTACGTTTAATAAGTCTATTATTGATATCATATCCTGAGAATATAAACGATCTGGTACATCGGAAACCTACTTTATGAGGGTTCAAAAACGAAACACTTCGAGAAAAGGTAGGTACATAGTGACCTTGCGCTTCGCTTGGCTCGTCTTGGCGGGGGCGCTACCTTGCCCCCAGATATAACAACATACAAGCGTATTATGTATTTGTTTGTGGTTTCCAATTGCAACTAAAGCCGCAGGCCGCTTTAATGCAGAATGATTTATTTAATTAATCGTATGTTGATAGGGAAAAAGTAATGATGTGGTTTCAATATTTATTCACAGTAGGTTACCTATGCCAACGAACTAAATTTTTGATTATCCTTTTTCTGGTAGGTACCAGAGCCTTATATACTTTGGTCATCATATATGACAATATTATTCAGCAAATAGTTCTTTCTATTTAAAGTTTTGTAAGTAGATACATATGTATATATTTTGAACTCTATTTCAATAGGAATATAAGAGTCTGTCAAAATATACGTAGCAGCCAAAGCGTAATATATACGTAGCAGCCAAAGTGGCCAATTAGTTCGGTAAACCATACAAAATATAAGATTTTCCGAATTATTTGACCACTTCGGCTGCTACGCTGACTGTTCATGCTTGTATTACCGACTCCACTTTTTAGTACACATTGAGAGGGAACAGGAAGGGTTTACTTGTGAAGTTTAGAGAAGTTGCTATGGCCATTTTCTGTCTCCATCATCAGATCATCTCGGTGGTACCTCAATATTGCATTGTCACCAAACTTAAATAATTATGTAAATTTCAGCTCATCTAAAACTCAGTTACAAGATTTGAACAGAACATATAAACATCCCAAGTTATATAAAAGTTTGTAAAAACGACGCACATACAGACATTCTGTATTTATTCGACTGTGTCTAGCCTTTGTAACAATAAAATATTTGGCACCTACAAACCGTCGAATGAGCCGGATTGAACAGTTCCACAATCCACTTGGATTGTAGGACAGGTAATGAAAACCACCCACCAAGCTCTCAATCGCAATAGTACCTACAATCCGATTCTCCACTAAGTAAACGGTAACTGTTACCTTATTTAATGATTATGAGCTCCTAGGTGTCTTTCCAGATTGCATAGCTAGTGCAAGGCGTGTGCGCTGCACGACCAACTTATGTGTCGATCAATAATCACTGATCATATACAGTGACAATGCCGCATAATTAATACGGATAAGGAAGTTTATAGGGCTATAAAGCGGCTATAAAACTATAGTTCAATTTAATGGGTGTCGGAAGTAGCGGAGATATACAAAGTGACTTTAGAGATCAGAAACTTACTGAGTGCCTACCGCGAACTTCGAAAATCGAACTTCGTATCGTACCGTCCCTTTCCGTCATATAGTGTATAACACGAGAGTGAAAGGGACGGCAAGAGACGAAGTTCGATTTTCGAAGTTCGCGGTAGGCACTCTGATTTATATTCGTTGATTGTAATATTTGTAATTCCTCGTGGGTTTAATTTAATAAACCATCTAATGATACGAATGTAAAAAAGTCGAAATAGATGGAGGTCTGTTATAAAACAAATAAACATATATTACAGATATTATCATACTTTTTTTCTCTACACCTTTTATAAATTTCTGTTTAGCCCAATAGTTGGCTGGTCGAGGATGCCATTTGGAATTAAGCCCGCAATTTGTACACTTCTGATTTATGCAATAAAGTTTAAATAAATAAATATCAATTATAACAGTTACACTTATCAGATGTGTGGTATTAAAAAAAATTATGAGTATACAGGGTGTGGCCTGTAATAGGAGCAAAAAATTAAACGGTACACTATTGAGCTCTCCAGCAATTATTTCCAAATGATTTTAATTGAAAAAAAAAAGTTTTTTTTTGATTTTTTTTTGCAAATGTAGCTTATCTGTACTATTTTACTCTACTGGAGTGATATTAATAACAATTTATTAAAAAAAGACTAAAAATTTATAAAAAAAATAAAAAAATGCTAGAAATATTCTTTCAAACCAAAAATGCGACAACGATTTTGAGTCATAATTTGAAGCAACCTCAAAATCAGCATTGACTGCCGCGCTATAATCTCTGGGTGTCAAGATCCATTACTTGGAGGTTGTAACTTTAGATCAAAATTTCTCCCAATTGAAAAAAGATAAAAAAAATTTGGACACAAGAGGTTACTGCAGATGCTCCAAGGAAGCGTCCTTTAAATTTATTGCTCCTATTACAGGCCACACCCTGTATACTAAATTTCCATAGGCTGCTGGGTCCAAGATAAGCTTGAGTATTTTGAAAGCATTTCTGATTTCATATTGTTGAACACCGAGAACACTAAAAATAACATTGAGATAAAAAATAAAACTTAAGAGGTAATATATATAAAAAATCTTCTAAAGTGAATAAACAAATATCGAGGCTGGATCGTTAGGTATACTTAATTTGGTCTTAACAACATTAATTGATCAAGATAGGTACACGAAGGCTTACTTATTACTTACTAGCTTTTGCCCGCGACTTCGTCTGCGTAGAACTCATTCTCGGTTTAGAATTATTTGTTTTCCCATAAATCTTTCACCTTTCTTTACAACCCCTTAAGAAATGATTACATTCAATATGACATGCTCTTTACCGCGCACGGAATAATTGGAATCCTTTTTACAAAACGAATCCTCATCATCATCATATCAGCCGAAAGACGTCCACTGCTGGACATAAGCCTCCAACAAAGAGTGACACAATGAACGTTCCTGTGCCATCCGCATCCAGCGGACACCTGCGACCTTTACCAGGTCTTCAGTCCACCTTGTGGGGGGCCTACCCACGCTGCGCCTTCCATTACGTGATTTTTTGACAAATTTATATGGTATATTTCTGTATTGTTTTATATCTCGTTGCGTTCTATAAATCCCAAAGTGTTTATTGAAGTGGTCTTTTTTATTGTTTGTCATTTCTATGCGATTTTTCATTATTAATTTAAAAAAAAAGCTTGATTGTTCACAGTGAAATACAAAGTATAATTAAATAAACCAAGCATAGTTACTTTATAAAGATGGATTAAATGTATACTAATCTCAATATTAGCAACACTTTTTCACTGGTGGTTTGGTTTACCTCTGTTTCATGGTAAAAATTCGGATGTTTCATTGAATACACGTATAAGGATACTGAAACTGACTGAAACACAACTCATTTTTAACCGACTTCAAGATTTCAAAAGAGGAGGTTATCAATTCGGTTGTATGTTTTTTTTTTTAATGTTTGTTACTCCATAACTCCGTCATTTCTTAACTGATTTAAAAAATTCTTTTTTTGATTGTATGTATATATATCCAAGTTGGTCCCGTTTTTGTCCAAAGGCAGTTCTGATGATGGGATCCATGAGGAATTGAAGGAACTCCTCAAATCTTTAAGGCAAACATATAGAAATGTGACATTCGATGAAGTGGAACTGCTGATGATGATCAGAACAGAACTCTTCAACGACGAAAAGTTCACGTTTGACGATTTGTCCTCCTAGCTGTGTTTGTTAAGCAAGTTCTATTATCACGATTAATTTTTGTCATGCTCGAGTTCTGATGATGGGATCCATGAGGAATTGAGGGAACTCCTCGAATCTTAAAGGCAAACATATAGTGATTTTTGTGTTTTTATTAACAAATCGAGCATTATCATACAAAAATGTGACATTTGATGAAGTGGAACTGCTGATGATGATCAGAACAGAACTCTTCAACGACGAAAAGTTCACGTTTGGCGATTTGTCCTTCTAGCTGTGTTTGTTAAGCAAGTTCTATTTTCACGATTGATTTTTGTCATGCTCGAGTTCTGATGATGGGATCCATTAGGAATCGAGGAAACTCCTCAAATGTGAAAGGCACACAAATAGTGATTTTAGTATTTTCATGAACTAATCAAGCATTTTCATTCATAAAAGTGACATTTGATGAAGTGGAACTGCTGATGATGATCAGAACGGAACTCTTCAACGACGCGTAGTTCACGTTTGGCGATTCGTTCTCTTCGTTTTGTTTGTCAAGCAAGCAAGGTTTTTCCATGATTTCATGAGGAAATGAGGGTACTTAGTCTTCTACCATTATAAACATACTTATAGCCATTTTTGTATTTTATTGTATGGAATCTAAGAGTGCACCATCTATGATTAATAATCTTTCACCGGACTCCCCCATCGAAGTCGGTTTTTTTTTCTTAAAAATTATTATGTAGAGGTATGTATGTTCCTCTCCCCCATTGAAGTCGGTTTTTTTCTTAAAAATTATTTAAATATGTTATTTATATACAGTAGATGTAAAAGTAAAGCCAGTGATTGTAAGGCCCCGTGATAACTAATTAGATGGCCTATCTTGGTGCAAAATATCGGACTCGTACCGTTAAAACCGACGGAGATAGGATGCTTTGATATAGGTAGGTAATCCACATCTGGACCGATTTGGGAATTATTAAAATTATTTCGGATAAAAACGGAATCATATTAATTTTCATTAGGCATTTTCAAAACATTTGTTTGCCTCGTATTACTGGATTTTGAAACGTAAACGTTATGCTAGAACAACCTAAATTGCTTTCATGCCATGATTTTGCAGAAAATACGCGGTTGTAAAAGTATGAGATTTGGATCATTTAGATTTAAGGGGCTCTGAACCGAACTCGATAAATCGGTTCCCTGAGGGATTCTCCTCTTCGTGTTCTCAAGCGAACGGATAATTTATCTACGATAGAGATACCCTTGTGTATAATTGTACTAATTACATTGCCATAACGAGATTATTCTTTATATTTGACCTAGTAATCATTCAACACCATGAGGATGCATTAATTTTCTCAAGTAACATCAATTTCCACCATACAATATACCAGGCAGCGCCAGTGCCTTCGTTGCATGATTAATTAACAGCTTCATTTCAATCTCATCTACATAGGTATAGTTTATTTTTAAGATGACAAAAAATCACTTGAAGCGGGATTTTACAACACCATTTGTTGCCTAAACATGAAAGGAAAAGATAACAAAGAGACGTCACAAAACTGACCGAAGATCAGCACGTGTAGGTACGTATTGCACCGATTATATTACAACCCTACTAGAAGATAACAGTTCAACAATAGATAGATGGCGGTAAATTGGTAATAGTTGGTTTAAAGTACTTTTTGTCGTCTTAAATAAAACAAACTATACCACTTTCAATTACTTCACAAACACGTACCGCGGCCTGTGCAGCCAATTGATCGAAATTCACCTGTAAACTACTAAGGTGAACGTCCCAATGCGCGACAACTTAATGCCCAACAAAAAATGATAGATGCCAAATCGAATACATCTGCGAATAAATTCAAAAGGTGTACGTGAAATCCCCAACCTGCACTGGGCCAGCGTGGGGACTAGTGCAATCCTTCTGATCAATGATAGGAGGCCGTGTGCTCAGCAGTAGAACCAGGCCTGGGCACCGTTAATCAAATAGTTAACTTCGATAACCGCTAATCCGCTGAATAAAAAGTTAACTTCGTGAAACGTTAAAGCGTTACATTTTCAGGGATTTAGCGGAAGTTAACGTTAATCGTAGGACCATCAGAGCTGGGCACCGTTAATCAAATAGTTAACTTTATTAACCGCTAATCGATTAAATAAAAAGTTATCTTCGTTAAACGTTAAAGCGTTACATTTTGAAAGATTTAGCGGATGTTAACGTATTAACGTTAACTCGTTATTGAAATTGTATTTTATACGCCGTTGGGTTACTAATTTACATACATATTGGTATGGGTTATGGATATGGGACCATAATGTGATAGTCATCTTAACGACATCCCAATTTCATCTTAAAGGAGCTCGGGCCCACATGCCACCTAGTTCCCACTATTGGCGTAGACACTAGTTTTTGAAAAAGTACCTAACTGCTATTTGACCTTCCAACCTAAAGAAGAAATTTGGCTTTTTAGGGTTCCGTAGTCAACTAGGAATAGTTTCGCCATGTCAGTCTGTCTGTCCGAGGCTTTGATCTGTGACTGTTAGTGCTAGATAGCTGCAATTTGGTATGGATATATAAATCGATAAAACTGACAAAGTCGTAAAATAAAATCTAAGACGGTTCTTTTAACCTCCCCTACACGTAAAGTGGGGATCTTTACTTCAAACCTATAGTGTGGGGTGTTGTTGGATAGGTCTTTCAAAATGAATACAGATCTTCATTAAACATTTTTTGATAAAGTGAATATTTTCGGATATATTCACTCCAAAAGAAAAAAAAATAGTGTCCCCCCCTCTAACTTATATATTAAAAAATCATGAAAGTAAAGCTTAATAAGGACTTTCAACAAAAACTATAGCGGACATGATCAGTTAAGCCATTATTGAGTTAACGTAAAAAGTCTTCCCTTAATAGTAAAAGACGCATGAAACGCTGTTATTATTTTTTTAGAGTAAGTTCATTGGGCAACTAAACTACAGAAACCTACACTGAGCGTGGAACGACATGCTCTGGGCCGATTTTTATTATTGGCTTTGATGGAGTTAGGACTAAAATTCATGACTTCATATTTGAGAGTAGTTCGCATTTAGCACTCGGCTTCTGTAATGGCTAAGGTAAGCAACGTATGTTATAACTGCATAAATCATATAGTTGATGGATGCGCAGCCACGAATTTTCATCACCGTCCTAATCAAAAAGTGTTTCGCAGTGTAGTAACTAACCTATTCTTTTAGCGAATAGCATGTACTTCATTAAAGATGGACTTATGGAAAGTAAACGGAATTTAATTGTAATTGGAGTTAATTTAAGAGTTAATCCGTTGCTCAATGTTTTAACTTCGTTAATTAACGATTAGCAGATTAACGGCCTTGTGCCCTGCTTTGAGTAAGTAGGACGTATATACTGTATAAAGTTTTTTTTTAAGTCTACCGACTTAAGCTACGAGTAACTATATCTTATAGAAAATTGCACACATGCCGGAGGCATGGAAAAGGGCACCCCTTACTTCAAAATCTCGTACCGTTTTCATTCTTACGAGCGCGTAATTTAACTACTTAATTGAAGTTCACAGTAATGTAATTTGACGACCTGTTTAGCCTAGTTGGTACTGACTCTGCCTCCGAAGCTAGAGGTCCTGGGTTCGCATCCCGGCCAGGGCATTTATTTGTGCATTTTTCACGGATATTTGTTCTTGGGTCTTGGATGTTTTCTATGTATTTAAGTATGTATTTATCTATATAAGTATATATATCGTCGTCTAGTACCCATAGTACAAGCTTTGCTTAGTTTGGGACTAGGTCGATTTGTGTAAGATTGTCTCCCAATATTATTATTATTATTATTTTTTAATTTTATTATTATAATGTAAAAAATAAATAGAATTAGATTATGTAAAAGTTGAGGAGGTTTTGCCAATGATGGGTCTTGTAACTCAAAAATGTCGAGGTAGGACATATATTTCTATGACTAAGTATAATTTTATTCAATAAATAAAAAAAATAGGCTGATGATGATGATGATGTTTGCAGCACGAAATTTAACATGCATGTTCAGTTTAGCTCTTCATTCTCGAATCCTAATCACATTTCAATATGTTCTACGCGCTCGTTTTCAAGAAGCACGCGAAACATACCAAAATGTCTTTGGGATCTGTTAGAGATGAACCGAATAGGCTTGATTTTTGTTTTTTTTTTATATATATAACACGTTGGTGGCAAGCACGTGTACGGCCCACCTGATGGTAAGCGGTTACCGCAGCCTATGGACGCCTGCAACTCCAGGAGTTTCACATGCGCATTGCCAACCCTTCCAAAAATTATATACTCCTTTCTTGAATCATCTCATAGAAAACCTCGGTATGGGAGTCAACCGGAGCGCCCGAGGGAGGAAATTCCTCTGAAACCGTTCTGCATGTGTTGCAATATCCTTGTTCGTGAGAACACCGACAAAGGCCGATATTATGATTTTTCGTTTACAAAATCTCCGCATAGAAACCCAATTGGTAGGTATGTTAATTCTGTTCTTTATCAGAAGCAAATCGACCAGTTCAAATTGGCGACATTGGTCGCTTTCGCAGCATTCCTATTCAATGCTAAAATTCTTTACCCTTTTAGACTTGCTATGCGAATTTAGCCGTTTGAAAATAGGTCTAACCACATTAATAATAGGGTTTTACGATTGTGTCAGGCCGATAAAGGTTGAATGAGCTTTGATTAGGAAGGGGTGGAGTATTAGTGATTGACTTTTGAGGTTTCGTTGTCCTTTGCGTCAAACTGTCGAGATTGTTGTTGGGGATCTTAGGCGTCAGGTTAATTTTCAGCTACCTATTCTGCTATTATAATTATTGTCTAGATTTAAACCAGTAGGTTTAAATCTCCCTCATCTTAGCGTCAGTCCTAGTCGTAGTTTCTCTGCTGATGCTGCGGAGACTGCCTTCCAGCAATTCCTGCTTATAAAGTCTTTGTTATCTTATGTAGTCAAGCATATATGTCTTATAGCGACACCACAACATAATTTCTTTGGCCTTCTCTTCCTCTCACGACATATATAATTAATTTAAAAGGAATAATATCACATCTAACTAGTTAATTAAAAGTAAAAATATCATAGCTAACTAGTTAACATGTAAGGTACACACACAAACTTAAATACAATTTCTATAAATTAGGTACTTAGATAACGTTGCTAGTTATGTCAATCATGTAGAATAAGTCTGAGTTATACATTTCGAAATGATTATTATAAATTAAAGATGAATACATAATATGTTCAATTCTGCACCAACACATCACTGACGTACGTTTCAAATTCCAATTCTAGTTCAATATGTTTCATGCGTCCGCTTCCACGCATGCAAAACTAATATTTCAAAAGACATTATAATGGGAAAACAGGGAATATAGGCGAGAGTTTATGTATTTATGTATTATCGTTATCACAATACTGGGATGTCATGAAGGGTGCTTCGTAATTGCATATGTATTTGACTCCAATACAGAATGTTAGTCATGGCGGACCAAGGGTGGCAAATCCCTGGCGCTAACTAATTTTGACATCGGGATGAAAGAGTGGTCAATGTTCGCTATTGACACCTTATCCGGCAATTAGTATAGAAAGCTAAAAGAAATTGTCAACCGACTCCCTGGCGTAATCTCACGTAATCTCCCTATGGTCAAATCATAACGTTCATATAACAACGCCAACGTTTGAGAGGGTTATTAGGGATGTATCGAATTTAGTTTATGGGCACTGTGGGCGTTTAACGACGATATTGATAAAGTTGCAAACATACACAATCATGCTATATCGTTCGAATTTATTACACAAGTTTTGGTTGTCCTGGCGGTGATGCCTTGAAATATAACAATATCTATACAGCGTGACGTATACAATAACTAAACTAGTTTCTGAGGCATATGAGAAAGATAATCTTTTATTATTTTTATTTCACCTGAATGCAAAATTAACTTATGACACTTTTGAACAAATTAGAACTTACACACACAAGCTCTAATTTGTTACTAATTTATTACTGACGAAAATTTAGAGGGTAAATATGAAGTTCAATCTCAACAATTTAAACAATGGCCCTTAAAACGACAACGGAAAAAATATTGGCTGTTTCATAGAAAGCTTTGAGAGCTTAGTAGCCGAAATGTGTAGAACAGCATTTTTTTGATTTCGTGGCAGGTAAAAGTTGTGCAGTGTGACCTTATACTCGAACCTGTATTGAAGACTCATCAAAAGCACTTTAAAGAACGAACTTGAGGTATTCATCTGGATTTTTTAAAGATCTATTTCTCAAAAGACAATCGTTCTTCGTATGACCTAAAAATTCCAGATGACCTAAAAAAGCCATTATAAAACCTTTTATTTATTTATTTATTCAGGTTTGCCGACAGGTGAAATACAAATAATACTTATAAATTACAAGTTATAAAATACGATTGCTTGAGTATTCACCCAATTACAGGCAAATACGACATGCATGTAATAGATATAAGTACATATGTTTTCTTATCCTACGTACCAAATATAAATCAAGCGCATATTATAGGGTAGAATACAGAAAATATCTTTCTTTCTTATCTTTGTACAAACAGGGTCCCAAAAATAATATGAGTAATTATAGGCCTATTGCTTATTACCCGTGTTTAGTAAAATCTTGGAAAAAACAATACACGAAAGATTTACACGTTTTCTGCTAAAAAATGATATCTTAAGTCATTCGCAGTTTGGTATCCAAAAAGGCAAATCCACTACTTTGGCCATGATTTCGATATTTAAACATATTTGGGAAAATATTAATACTGGAAAAAAACGTGTTGCTCTAATGCTTGACATGTCTAAAGCATTAGAATGTGTTAAACATGATGTAATTGTTGAAACAATTAGAGCATGTCGGGATTAGGGGAAATGCGCTAAATCTGTTTAATACCTATTTGTGTGGAATAGAGCAAGCTATTCAAATGGATATTTATAATAAATTAAACTGTGGAACAAGTATTATCTGATTATAGGGAGGTAATTTTTGGTGTACCTCAACGTAGCGTGCTTGTCCGCTTTTATTCTTAATTTACTTGAACGATTTTCCTTGTATAGCAAATAAGAAATATGTGCTATTTGCCGACGATGCCAGAGTATTTCTTTCATGTGATCGGCCATTAGAAATTTTACAAAAGGATATTGAAGTAGTTTTATGCAGAATTATAAACTGCCTCTCAACGCTAAACCTCAAACTGAACCTGAACAAAACTAAGCTTATACAATTTAGAAATTATAATACGTCTCCAAGTCCTTTAAGCATTTCGGAAGCAGGTAACACTATAGAGCATGTAAGCAGTATAAAATTTTTAGGCGTATATGTAGACTCGCATTTTTATTGGAAAACTCACGTAGAACAGATAAATAAGAAAATATCTAGAAACTGCTACGCCTTATCTATAGTCTGACAATAAAGAGTAGAAATTAAATAAAATAGAACTAACATAGAACGTTACATGGCAGCACCAGGTGTCATGTGAAAGATGTCAAATATTGGCCCGTAAATAAACATTGAACTGCTGCTGGTGAGTATTACCGTTGTTTACCCAGTTTTAATTCGACAAAAATATCTAAATAAATAGAAAATGAATAAAACAATTCACAGTGAAGCACGGGAAGTAAAATATCAGGTGTTTTTAACGTGATTTTCCGAAGCTTGAAGCTGGAAAGTTATTGCTGGATTTAGAAGAAGTTTACAAACGAACTGCTAATATAACGGGTATGTACTACTAAAAACTTTATTTCATATTTAAAAATCGAGGCAAAGATGTACAGCTATTGACTTAATAATCATTATTTGGATGTAATTTTGCTATTGTAAATAATTTGAGATTAGGTAAATAATATTCGATGTTGAAATGTCATATAGCGTAAATGCCACTTCTTGATTGATATTTTACTACTCGATCACATAAAGGAAGCAAATGAGACGAACAAAATAATCTATATATTATTTGTATAGTTTGCAACTTTATCAGTGTAAAACGATTTAGTACGTATAGCCTGTTAAGATTAAATATTAATAAATAAATGTAGTACGACCTAAAATACAAAATAGTTACACTTGTACATAGATACTAATACACTTGTCATCTGATACCCCAAAAACTTTGAGTACTACTTATTGATATAATCATAAATATGTATAAAACTTTAAAATGTACATTGTTTCAGGGAAGTCAGTACTGTAAAGAAAGTAGTGAATGAAAAGAAGTACGTAAGAATAACGGGAAATTTGGAACGCCCACAAAGCACAGAAAAGGGCGTCCTCAAAAATAATTACTGATATATGACTTTTTTAATAAATAAATTGGACGAAACCAATAAAAGATCATTTATTTTCATTTTCGTATTTATTTTAAAAACTTGGGAGCGTTCATGGCCCAGCGGCGCCTGCGTACCGCTTGCGGTATGCGAGGTTAAGCAATATCGGGCGAGGTCAGTCCTTGGATGGGTGACCGCTTTGAGTGGTTACTAACTGAGCGCTCCTGTGCTTTGGAAGGTACGCTAAGCCGTTGATCCCGGCTGATCTCTATGATAGCAGTCGTTAAGTCAAGTTAGAGGCCTTCGGGCGGCTTGAGAACTTCTAACGGTCAAGTTGCATACTCACTTGACAAGCCTAATCCCAATAAGGTCTAGTTCCCCCTTGGGTTGGAAGGTCAGATGGCAGTCGCTTCTGTAAAAACTAGTGCCTACGCCAATTCTTGGGAAAAGGTAGCGGACCCCGGGCATCCTTCAGGATGCAACTGTACTGGGAATAACAGTATGATGATGATGATGTATTTATTTTTATAACTTACATGTATGTACTATAATTTTTGCATTATATGTAGTTAAGAATTTATTCATATGCTATTACAGAAGATTTAATTAAATATCGATATTTTAGTTTCTAAAAAAACTAAATTAAAACCTTACAAATCTAAAAACCCAAGTCTAAAATTGGCCCCTGTGGCATGGTGCCGAGGATGCTGGCAGCATTTCCTCGCTGGATCGCAATACTTATGCGTTGGGCGAGGAAGCTGCCAGCTCTTTTGTCCCCGGTTACATCGACCAGCCGTTTAGCTAACTCTTGAAAGAGTTTCTGTGCTGCAGGGCCCCACGGACCAAGAGTCTCGACTCCAAAAGCAACGAAGTTGTAGTTGGCGTCGAGACTCTTGTATTTGCGTCTTTTGAGGACCTCAGCCGCTTCCGTTGCCGCGCCTACTTTGTGTGTGGTACCGTGGAGATGGGATGGCGCCAGCGTGTCCACGCAGGTAGCGTCCCACACGAGCACTCGTCCCATCTTCCACGGTATCAGTGACATACCATCGGGCCTCTTGCCATAGTCTCTGGCTATACCGCTAGGCTCTAGTATTGCCGGTACGTTGACGGTGGCGAGAGACCGACGGATTATGTCGTTTATAGCGGCGTGACGCGAAAAGCGGCCTGCGCTACGCTGGCAAGATAATCCGTGGTGCCCCAGCCGGTCGACATCACTGCCACAGAGGCATTTATGCGGCGCGCATACTGGGACTCCTAAACGCAGCCCGACCGCCAGACGGAGAGTATTTTTCATCTAAATGGGTACCTGTATTAGGCGACGGAAAAGCAGTTAACCAATGCCCAGCCTCCCTGCAGCCCGCGGCCATCAGTCGCGCACGATCTGCCCCTGTTGCTTCGTCTACAAGAGAGGTGTATTTTATTTAATTATTATCTTAAGCAAGTATCAATATCGTTCGAGTCCTAGGATAAATGTTGCCCGTTAAAGCACAGTGGCGACCTCAATTAATTTCTACTCTTTCTTGTCAGACTATACGGTATCATCTTTTGGGGTAATTCTGTGGACGTCAATATAACATTTATTAATCCTTTGTCATCGGGTTTCGATTTGATGAAGCGGCGTCGCACTCGGGCGTCAAATCCACGCCGGAGTGACGTCAGTGCTTGGTCTATTCACAGGTCTACCGGCATACATATAGACTTTCAACGAAAACTATAGCGGACATGATCAGATCGTTTTTGAGTTATCGTAAGTCTTCCCTTATTAGTAAATGACGTATGAAATGCTGCTAAAGTATTCCCTTTTGCTTTTTAATGATTTTTTAAAAGTAAGTTCATTTGGCAACTACGGGACCCTACACCGAGCATGGCCCGACATGCTATCCCTATATTAGAGAAAAAAAGTTACGCAATGCAACAAGAAAAAATGACGCGAATTTCCATTTTTCATAAACCTAATTTGTTAATGAATTTTATAAGTAAGTTTCGAGCTCAGTATACTAAGACGAACTTTATGATATCGCCGTACAGGGAAAAAGGGAAGATATTTAAAGGCCGCTAAGGAAGTCCCTTTGGTTGGTATCTCCTTGTTTTAAACAGTTATTTAAATAAATAAATAAAATAAATATTAAGGGGACAATCTTACACAAATCGATCCAGTCCCAAACTAAGCAAAGCTTGTACTATGGGTACTAGACGACGATATACATACTTATATAGATAAATACATACTTAAATACATAGAAAACATCCAAGACCCAAGAACAAATATCCGTGAAAAATGCACAAATAAATGCCCTGGCCGGGATTCGAACCCGGGACCTCTTGCTTCGGAGGCAGAGTCACTACCAACTAGGCTAAACAGGCCGTCTAATTTCTCAACGGGAATCTTCAAAGGAATGCCCACTTAATTAAGGTTTCCTGTTTTTAGAACGAGGCCAAGGTATTTGGGAACTACAAGCACATCAATAAAATAATCACTATAACTTGCGAAATTTATGATGGGATGAGTTGAGGGTTTCACTGCGATATTCAAGTAATATAACCGTATCATGGCGTTAACTATTTATGTACGCCGATTAAAACCGATGTGTCATCCACGTTATGTTATGAACAAGTTATGTCATCGTTTTTAGGGTTCCGTACTTCGAAAGGAAAAAACGAAACCCTTATAGGATCACTTTGTTGTCCGTCCGCCCCTCCGTCTGTCTGTCTGTCAAGACCCTTTTCTCAGGAACGCGTGGAGGTATCAAGCTGAAATTTATATCAAATACTCAGGTCTACTGTCCCTTACAGCTGTGAAATAATCAAACTTCTAAGCTAACGCAATCAAAAGATACAGCCGTTTATGCCGCAAATTTCCGCAATTTTTCGACACTCGCAAGAGAATCAAAACCTACTGGGTAGGGTAGTGGCCCCAGTGAATGAACAGTTCTAGTGAATGAACAAAACACGCGTAGTCGACACATTTTTCCTAAAAATAAGGATCCTGAGACTTTTTACTACTTTACAGACTTGTATATCTTTTATTTTTTTTCGGTTGTAAACATCATTAAAATAATTATGAAAACATATTTGTCAACTGTAACGCATCAACGATAACGTGGTGGTTGTGTGAAGTACCTAGTCGGTGTTTTGTTTTTTCTTTGTATGAGCCAGTATTAAGGAGTCAGGTGAGTCACCTTATGATTCTTGATATTCTGTACTTGGCATATGTAGTGTTTATGTAAGTTGCGAGTTTATTATAGGTTGGGATAGGTTACATGAACTTTTTATGAGATGACCAGTATTCGTGGACTGGTTTCTTAATTCCAGTGAATGAACAGTTGAAAACTTAAAACTAAATACCGGAAAAACTGGAATGAGTATAAAAAAATATAAATAATTTAAGCAAACGCGGTGTCAAAACCAGAATCTGGAGCATGGCTTCACGCACTTCCCTCGCCTCATCTGGGTACCCTCCTCGACAGCGATTCGTTGCGGGTGGCCGTGGCTTTCCGCTTCGGCTGCGATGTTTGTGAACCTCATATATGCATCTGCGGCACCATGGTGGAGAGCAACGGTCACCACGCCTTGAGTTGTTGTCGGTGTGCCGGAAGATTCCCTCGCCATTATGTCCTCAACGACATTGTGCGAAGAACCCTAATTTCTGCTAATGTTCCATGCGTGCTGGAGCCCTTAGGCCTTAGTCGGTCAGATGGGAAAAGGCCAGATGGTGCCTTGGCAAAAAGGTAAGTGCCTACTGTGGGACGCTACGTGCGTCAGCACTTTTGCAGCTTCGCACCTTGGTCATATCATTAGGTCAGCTGGCGCAGCAGCGGAGTTGGCGGCAAATAGAAAGCGAGATAAATATTCCGCTCTCACTAATTATTTATTTGTCCCACTCGCGGTGGAAACGACCGGTTGTTGGGGTACAGAGGCGAAGAAGTTCCTGAGGGAAATTGGTCGTCGGTTGCGGGAGAGGGGACATGACACCCGTTCCGAGTCTTTCTTGGTGCAGAGGCTGTCCATCGCGATACAACGCGGCAACGCGGCGAGCGTGTTTGGTACTTTTGCACCGGGAATGATTCGGGGCTTTCGATTAGATAATCTTCATTCTGTACTTATGTAATCAGGTTTAAGTTATTATTTTTATTATTTTTTACGTCAATGTGTATTTTTACGAACCGTTTATGTCAATTAAGAATTCATTGGAGCAATTTGTACTCACAGCTAATTCTTAATATATTTTTGTTTCAGCTATATGGAATTAGATACTTAGGAGCCTTAAAAAATGTCATGGTTATGGTTATGGTTATGGACTCCTTTTTCCGCACTTAGTCCGTAAAAAATGTCATATACTGCTGTGATCAAGTCATCCGAAATCTTGGCTCATAGGATATTCAAACAGTGGTTGGAACTTATCATAAACCTTTTGCGCTTACATAATCATCATCAGCCTGTGTCAGTCTACTGTTGGACACAGTATACTGTTGGTCTATTGTAGGCCTTTCCCATAGCACGCCAGTCTGCCCCAAGGGCCGTCGGTCCTGCGACATATACGACCTGCCCACTGCCACTTCAGCTTGCTAATTCGCCAAGCTATATCGTTACGGGTGTTGAAACTCTTCGAGTTTTCGTACAAGACGGTTCGTAAAGACCCTCAAGGGTCATCACTCGGACGAAGAGGAAATTCGATTCATTGTAGTACGATTATTGCTATTCCTTGTAGTTCGACTAGTCGAACCAACAGAAAAAAATGTCGACGTCGTCCGATCAGTCGGATAAAGCAGTCGGACCACGTAGCCACAGCCACAGGGGTAGATTTATTTATAGATTTAACATCAACAGTAAATAATCATTAGTTAAAAAAACGAATTTATTCGTAAATTAATGTTATTTACCTACCTAAGTAACATACAATAACTGTGAACCATTTGTTACTCAGATCATAGAAAGAAGGAGATATGGCACGGGGGCGTGGCGCGTGTCGCCTCGATAAGGTCAGTAAACCATATCGGCGCGCACCGCTCTTAGCGCTGACTCATTTGAGCGGCGATCGTTGTTCACGCTATGGCTCCAGATTTTTTTCGAAATAACGGTCTGTAGCGTGTTTATTTGTAAAAATCGGTAAATTCAACAAAAAATACAAAATACGTGGAATAACATACCACTCCTAAGTGCCATTTTAGATTTGTATTTCTATTATTAATGTATTTTTAAAGTTCCTTAATTCACTTTGTAAAATTCACCCTAAGAGCTTCGACCTGCCAGCGCAAACACCTTACGCAGCTTCGAGTGCGCGGGATAAGGTAGTGGCAGTATCTGTATGCATGCAATATTATCGATAATTGATCGACGTTATTACGAATGGTTTTCATTACATTTTCTTTTTAAATATAGTTATTTGCACAACTGAATATCACATTAAAATATAAAAAAGTCTACAATTCGACTATGAATTATGTTGCCATGAAATATTTAAAATAAATTGATTAACGGTCATTGAACTATTATTTAGGATGTTTCTTTGTTACACATAGGTACATTACACATCATAGGTTTGTATAATATCAGAATAGACGAATCCCCAATACAATAAATACGAACCATAGGTTCGTTGGACTCGTAATTTTTATTAAAATAATAAAGTGTATTTCTGTAATAAACAGTATTTTGATTCACACTTAAACGAAGTTTATCGTTTTAAAGGTAAAATTCTCATCTCATGATTTTATCGATAAATGCAAAAATGGATGCATGTGCCTCCGTAACGAGTTCACAGACGCTGTTGTTTACGTGTACGAGTGTATTCCTACAGTTGCTTTTCGTAGTGAGAGTACCAATTAGAGGATTAGAATGCTAGTAGACAACTGGACGGATGTGTGCGGAAACCCAGTATTTACAATATTGTGCAAGTAGTGGAAACGCACACATCTTTAAAAGTGGCGACAGCAGTACCGGACTAATTTCGCGGTTAGGGCATATCTCTTTCTTTCTATGATCTGAGATTTGTTATGAATTAGGTAGGTACTTATTTTATTTTGATTGCAAATATATATGCATATGTGATGATTCTACTTTGAAGTTTACATGCTAAACACGTTTTTATAATTACTTTTGATTTAATAAAACAGAGACATTCAGGTAGTTCATTCACTGGTTTTATTTCGTTCATTTACTAAATAATTGAGTTCATTCTTTTTTTTTCATTAATTTTTCAAAATAAGTTGATTACATATATTTAATAACTAAAACGTCCCTCGAAAACCCCTGGGGGCTTATGTGAGAAACGAGTGGAAGCTACTCACAGTGATTTCTGAATTATAGGTATAAACATCTTTTTATTTAATTTTTCCATCTAATTATTACTATTAACGCAGGTAAAAATTGCGCAGTTGTTTCTTACATAATTTTAAACTTGCAGACATACTATCATGAAGTTCGTTTGGTATTTTGTTCAAGATATTTGGGAGTAGGTATTTCCACGTCCTCTTTGCATACACATTGTTGCATTTAGGTAGGGTGTATACAGGCAAGTAAGACAAATTACGTAATCGGTTGGACCTAGTGACTTTACTGAGGAAACTTAATTTTATCGAATTTCTCTAGTATTATACACATGTCTACTTTATGGAATACTGTCATCACATTACAATATTTGAATAGGCCAATGTCGTTATCTTTATATTTCAGTATTCACTGGGGTTTTTGGCAATTTTCCCATTTTTGGTGAAATTATGCAAATGTACCACGAATTTCAAAGTGTGTATACCAAGCTTAATAGTTCCTTGAGTGATGCTGATAGTCATCATCTGTATTCAAAAATGTTTTCATAGTAAATTTATTTTTTGAATATGAAATATGCTTAACCGTTCATTTACTGGAGCCACTACCCTACTTCCCGAGAACTCGGAATCTTGAAATTTGGTGCGAAGCAACGTCTTATAGCACAGATAAAGAAAAAATTGCGAATACAGCAAATTTTTAGTTACATCATGTAATAATAGTACATTACTACAGAGGCCGGGACGAAAGGGGTTGTCGGCCGAAGACTTATATAGACGGCCGAGCGAAGCGAGGTCGGATAGGTCTGAGGCGGGCAACCCCATATTTCCCGCCGAGGTATGTATAGTGCTTTTCTCAAACATGCAATGAAATAAACAACAAAAAAATCAAAGTATATATGTCTTCGGCCGGCAACCCCTTTCGTCCCGGCCTCTGTAGTAATGTACTATTTTACAGAACCCTCGGTGCACGAGTTCGACTCGCACTTGGCCGGTTTTTCTACTAAAGCGTTCTAAATCCTCGACCTGACGAACTTTCTCATCTCTCTCTCTCATCGACTTTAAAAAGTAAAGTAAAAGTAAAAGTAAAAAATATTTATCTGTGTCTGTGTCTAGTCATCATCATCATCATCATTATGATTATCCGCTTCTGCTGAGGTCTCTCTTCGATTACTTACGCCATTCATCCCGGTCCGATCATGCTATAAATAAAATCCAAAAATAAGTGCATATAGGAAAAGCGCATTTCACACACCTTCTACAACATTTTTTCTATACACCAACAGGTTCAAACAGTTGCCTCAGAGCAAAGTGTATTCAAATGTTGGGAATACCCAAATAGCAAATGTTATCTGAGCAGTGTTTTTATTCAGTGGAGGAATACTTGAAACATAGTTTTGATTAATTATTTAATAGTTAATGTAATTATAATTCGGTAATGGTCCGTTGACCATTACTATTACGTTAGTTCTGCTTCTAAACTCCAAATTGCCTGCAGATATGCGGTACGCTTTTCGTATAGGTATTTCATGTGGACCTTAATTTTGCTCATACTTCCTTTACGTTATCATTCCTGACTATTCCCATTTTAATGGGTATCGCTTGCTGTGACACGCGACTGGGCGGATGGGATACGATTCAAAACTCTACTGTGTGTTAATTTTAACCTTAAACTGGGGTTATTTTGATTCGAGAGCTGACTTGGATCAAAACTGTTTTTCTCATAAATTATTTGTTTTATTTTCTCGCGATCTGTAGCAGTAAAATTATTAGTGTTTACTTTATTCTATTAAGGTACCTAAATATCCATAGTACCGTTTTTATATTACATGCGAAATGATCAAAGTAGTCCCATTTTTACCATTCCAGCGGTATACCACGATTAGGTAGGTACCAACATCTAATTAAATCATCCAATTTAACGAATCGTCTCTTATCAAGTTCTGGTCCTTTCTTCTAAAAGCAAGTTCTTTCACTGTACAGTATGATTCATCGTCTACTAAACGTTCGATACGTAAATATGATAAAGTATTCATACTATAAACATAATGCAAGCGTTTTGGTAGTCAAATAGATGCCAGTAAATTGTGAGCTCCAAAAAAAGTAGCTGATTGCCGCATGGGAGATGTTTGCAGAAGGCAAATATTTTTTATGAATGCGTGTGTAGTAAAAATCTTGTTTGCCTTTATTACATTGGTAATAGTTTACGATTGTTGCCTCAAGTTACTTTACCCTCCTGACGACTAACGTCCTACACATAGTTCATAGGCCCCAATTAAGTTTTGATTCTTTATCAATTTGACAGAGTACATTTTATTCTGCTAAATTTTGAAACTAGAGGAAAGACAACTCCTGGTGTTGGAGAGGAAAGTGCACTGAAAGATCCTGGGACCTGTCAGAAGAGATAATGGCACATAGAAGATGCGTAAGAACGCCGAGGTTGAGGAGTTGGTGGCTGAACCCAACATCATAGGTGAAATAAAATCCCACAGACTTCGCTGGCTCGGCTACCTACAGAGAATAGGAGAGGATCGCGCCGTCAAGAGAGCATACCTGAGACGTCCAACTGCCGACTGGTCGCCGCCCGGTCGGGCGCGACCCCCAGGTATCACTGGGAAGACACAGTGGAGGCGGATCTGCGTCATATGCAGGTCAAAGATTGGCAAGCAGTGGTGCAGGACCGGGATAAGTGGCGTGCTCTCGTTTCGGAGGCCAAAACCCGTTTTGGGTAACTGAGCCAAGATAGTTAGTTAGTTAAATTTTTATACTCAGTCGTGAGGAGGTTAATGCAATCAAGAATTATACACATACGCCATCAGTTGTGCCGCGGTTCACAGTTCTAAAACATCTGCTATACTTAAATATGCTGCCAATTTCAATATCATTTAGAAATTTAACGCCTTCGTAATCACAAATTATTTTTTTACCTATCCAAAGGGTGCCACTGGATCCCTTTTACTAAGCCACAGCTGTCCGTCCATCTGTTAGGCGGCTGTATCCCATGATTCATGAACCGTAAAACCCCGTTCCCACTTTTCGGCTGTCGGGCTCGGAATTTTATCGGGTGTCTGCGCCTCATACATATTGGTGTCCGGCAAGCTTGAATAGCTCCATACAAAATGTTCTGCCATTGGAACATCCGATTTAAGTCCGGGCTCGACAGCCGAAAATTGGGTAAATGGGGGGTAATAGATAGACAGATGATTTTTACAGAATAAGTATTCTTGTTACCGAAGGAGACTAGCATTTCCTCGCTGTCATAATATTACTTGCGTTGTAAATTACTTGATGTCAATTTATAAAAATTAATACTATGATCGTCAAGCAACAGTTACGATAATATATAATCGATATCAACATACATTTATATAATATGTATCAGTATAGTCGATATAAGTATTTTATGTTCCATACCGCAGCCTTCACAGCCTCTGTGGTTAGTGCACGTGGAGATCTTAACCTATTGTCTATTCTTAGATCATTTACAGACTTCCTAGTTTCTTAGTATTAGTAGCAACGTATGATAGATGGAGTAGAGTACAGAAAATATAGAGTTTTCACTTCTCATGTTTGAAAAGTGAGCCATAATCATAATCCCTAGGGAAATATGTGTAGTGTGTACATATTGATGATTTACAAAACATTTACATTTGACCAATCTAGTAAAGTAGCCTTAAAATCCCTTCTCACCCCCTCTCAAATCTTCTCTACCCATTCATAACCCAACTCTCCCCGCGAAACCTACTCACCCCGTTTTACGGTACTCCAAAACATCGTCGCAGATCAGATTGGCTCATAACTACATTTCAAACAATTCCATTATAACCTTATATACTTTTTATAGCAGAAAACAATGGAGAAATACTTAAGTGGGAAGTTTCAAAAAACGCTTATTCAACGTCCCTCAGAATTAGCATATCTTGAACAGCACTCGAAAGAAAACTCTCCTTTGTATTTATGCTTACATATTCAAATGATTTCGAATAATGAGGTATTTGAACTTTCGTTTTTTAATTTACGTTTACCGATAATTCTTAATCGTGTTATGCGATTTCAAAACTTTCTGTTTAAAAAATGCTTTGTGTTAGGTGGATTTCCATGAAGTCCGTATCATTGTGAAAAGACATTAATAGAGGACGAGCAGTTGATGGCAATTTAAAGATAGAAAACAGTGGATTCACTATTAAAAAAGAATTTCTTATTAGTAAACTAATAAATGCTTTCTTTTTTTATAGTAAATTACTTATTTTAGATCTACGAGGCTTGCACTGAAAGTGGCGGGAATCGAATACTTATTAATTTATTTTTAACATGTATTATACCTTTTTATAATCTCTGAAGTTTCCTTATCTCAACACACTGACCACTTAGAAAAAAAAAGTATGGTTCGGTTTCAATTGTTTATTGAAGTCGTCGAGTCACTGCTTAAAATGGAATTGTGCCGTGAAAATTTCAGAGCTATGATTTATTATGACTTTAAAAGTGGACTAACACAAAAACAATGTGAAGAGCGGATGGTTGCTGCTTTTAATATTGAAGCTCCTTCAAAGACTACAATATACAGGTGGTATTCAGAATTTCAACGTGGCCGTGTATCCCTCACCGACGAAGTGCGTGAAGGTCGACCAAAATCGGCAGTCACGCAAGAAAACGTCGATGTTGTGCGTCGTCTGATAAATGAAGACCGACATGTGACATATCGGGAAATTCAAGAGCACCTGGGTATTGGAATGAGTCAAATACAAATTATTTTAAAAGAAGAATTAGGCGTGATAAAGTTATTTTCCCGTTGGATACCTCACCTATTGTCTGACGAGCAGAAAATAGTCCGTGTCAATTGGTGCCGCAAAACTTTGAAAAGATTTAACAAGGGACGCTCAAATGCTGTTTTTAGCATAGTATCAGGTGACGAGTCGTGGATATACGCTTATGAGCCTGAAACTAAAAACCAATCCCGAGTATGGGTCTTCGAAGACGAGCTCAAACCCACAAAAGTTGTTCGTTCTCGCAGTACGGCTAAGAAGATGGTGGCTACGTTTATCTCTAAATCTGGTCACGTAGCTACTGTGGCTCTTGAGGATCGTAGAACAGTCAATGCTGATTGGTACACCACTATTTGTTTGCCGAACGTCTTTGCTGAACTCCGAAAAACAAACCCTAGTCGTCGCATCATCCTTCACCACGACAACGCCAGCCCACACACCGCTCGGACAACAACTGAGTACCTGGACGGTGAAAAAGTCGAAATATTGGACCACCCTCCATATAGCCCTGACTTAAGTCCCAACGACTTTTTTACATTCCCCAGAATCAAGGACAAACTGCGTGGTCAGCGGTTTCAGACGCCAGAAGAAGCAGTGGAGGCCTATAAAATAGCCATTTTGTCGACCCCTACTTCAGAGTTCAAAAAGTGCTTTATGGACTGGTTTGAACGCATGCATAAGTGCATGAAATACAAAGGAGAATATTTTGAAAAACAATAAAAATAAATAAACTCACTTATACTGCATATTTTCTTCTATTCCCGAAACTTTCAGTTTTACCCTCGTATTGCCACGAAGCATTCTGTATGATGATCTGTATCGGTCAACTTAGAAAACCAAAGCTAATAAATTTTAATTGTAATAAAAGGGATATAGTGATATTTTGCTTGATTTTATGCAGGCACGAACGTTTTTATCCCCGACGCGGAACGTAAAAGAGGGGTCATAAGTTTAACATGTGTATCTGTGTATGTATGTGTGTGTGTAGCATCGTAGCTCTTAAACGGGAGAACCGATTTGAATGCGGTTTTTTAAATTTAAAGCAGACTTTTCTGGGATGGTTATTATAACTATGTCCTATCAAAATCAGTTCAGTCGGTTTTGAGATATTGAACTTTGAAATGAAAATGTCGGGGGTTTTTAACTTGTTCTTCAATTATCAGTTATTATTAGAATAATAATTTCAAGTAATGTACATAGAGATATCAAAATTTTACTGTGAAAGTCTGTGAAATTATGGGACAAAGGGCTTTATTAATCTTTATTGCTTTTATGGGTAAAGTAGGTGGTAAAAATATAGATGATCTGCCATAAACCCGGCAGGGCACTGCAACATGCGTTTCATAAATAAGTACATAAATTAGCTTACAAGTAATTAAATAAATCATTTTGGATTTAACTTAATTATACTTTCTATTTAACATAAGTATGTTGAGTGAACTGTTGCCTTTCCATAGAGTCTCCTGCAGGAATGCCACAGCCCCTAGCGCACTTGACACAGGAGTAGGGCGGGGCTCCTGACTCCGTTTTGTTGGGGCGCCATATCCCTTGTCAACTTCTTTCATTGTCATTGTCATTTCTTCTTCTTTTTGACTTTTACGGGAGCGACTGCAGTCTGACCGTACGTCCCAACCTTAAGGGAAAAGAGTCAGTGCCTCGTCTGTTGTACAACAGGTGCACCAACGTGCAGGTGAGGTTTACTGGAGATGATGGTAGAGCCTAAACCCACTGTAGATCCTAGATATAAATTATTCATTCAATACAAAAAAAGTTACCAGTAATTCTACTCCTGACGCCAACTGTCCGCATCCTTGACATTAAACTAATGATATTTAGGTTTGTTATTCATTTGTATATATTATGCACTAAATAAAGTAAAATAAACAAACAAATAACTATTATGCTATCTTACTAACCACTAACATAAGTAATTTTCTAATATTATTAACTAATTCTTATAATAGCATTTATTTGATGATTTATTGATTTACACGTATTATGGCAGCACCATCACACGGGCCTTTCAGCTCGAAGTACGAATTTTTCTATGGAAATGTTAGTTTAACTTGTTTGTACCCGACCGGCTAGTATGATAGCTTATACCGTCACGTTTTATGTGAAGTTTCAGTACATTTTGGCCATATAACGTGACGGTATAAGCTATCATACTAGCCGGGCAGATGTCACTGGGTGCTATCTCTATCGCACTTGCATATTGAAGTGACAGGGATGCAAAGGTTGTGCGGTTAGTTCTTACTAAATACACAACGGCGCTACGATCTATGTGGAGTATTTCACTGGCATCTCTATCTCAGTATATATATTGTACTTTGTGAGCACCACTGGCGGGAAATTGTTAAATTCGCAAAGATTATCTAAAGTTCCGAAGTACAAAGAAATAATTAATTAAAATAGTCCATAGTTAAATATAAACTACGGACAGCACAAATATTTATGTTACCGAAGTTTCGTATTCTTCGCTTATTTTACCGCTATATTTAACATAGTAATGAGTTGTTTGAACTTCGGAACTGCAAATGAGATACCAACTTCCTATTTTTGTAATTCTAGTCACGTAATGATTAGTTTATTCAGTACGGAATTATTCTATCATAGATTTATTTTATGTAACACAATGTAAGGTAAACATCCTAATACTGGACACTGACCCAAAACTTGTCATTTTCATTTCAAAGCAAAACTTGGGTGTCCGAGCACTGTTTGGCATCTTTTGTGGTTTTCCGGAGAATAAGGGTTTTCTCGAAGATGAAAACTAACTAGGTCGATTTTCTGCCCTATATTGTAAATTTCTTTATAATCTTTAGAGCTGTTTTCAAGATTTCAATTACAAACAAATAAATATACAAATGTTGCTCGTTTAATTGTGTACTATAGGATAGCATAGGATATACACATATATATACGATGGCATAGTATTAGATAAAATGATAATTATGTGTCAACTATTAGCACTTTCACTGTCAATGATTTCGTAGCGCTACGCTCTTAGCCACATGCGAAAACCCGTATGTAGAGGAAAGCGCCAACGAGAGGGTTTTTGGCACGTTTAGGCACATGCGAACCTATTCACAGCTTGCAAGACACGACGTGTATGCTTAATCAAATATTCCAGTGACATGCCGAAAACGTTACAGTTTGAGTATTGGAATCTTGAGGGGTGATCACGTCATTTTTGAGCGTGAGTAAGGTTCTCTTGTAACGTCATCAACTAGTTGGAGTTATGTAATGCTACTTATTATATTACTCCAGCATGGGTAGGCCTTCCACTAGGTGCACTGAAGACCTGGTAAAGGTCGCGGGAGTCCACTGGATGCATGTGGCACAGGGCTGGTCATTGTGGCACTCTTTAGAGGCCTATGTCAAGCGGTGGACGTCCTTCGGCTGATATGATGATGATGATGATGAATGCTACTTACATATTTACACAATCCTCAGCTCACTTTCATATAAAAGCTATTCATGTCAAAATTTCGCCAACTATCATAAAGGGATCGACACTTTACGATCATACCGCGCCCTGTTGGCAGGCGATTATTAAGAGGTATTTGTGTCCTTGTAACGGCCATTTTCTTAATTGAACTCTGCTTCAGTGCGACACTTAAGTTAACATTACACGTTTCTCTTTGTTGCGGCTTTCGCTTAATGTAGGTAGGTAACCTACCCTAAATTTGTACTTATCTCATACAACTGATACAACATAAAATGTTGTATGTAAAAATATAACTGTTTCGTTCCGTCCATAGAGATTAAAAAAAACACTTGTACTAAAATGTAACCAAACTGTGATGGAGTTGTGGACACTTTTTTAAATTATATGACACAAAATGCAACTGTACAAATAGCGGGCTTAATGCCAAATGGCATTCTCTACCAGCCAACCACTGGGCTAAACAGAGAATTTAGAGTACTTAAAATATGCCCAGCATAAAATCAAAATTCTCAACAGAAAGAAAATATTTTGTTATTGTACACTTTTTTTGATTTTCACTCATGGTCTCCCATATTACATTTATCTTGATTGTATCGATAGTTACATTTTTTTATACTGCGACGGTGGCGAACAAGCTTACGGTCTGCCTGATGATAAGCGGGTACCGCGTTACCAACCCTTTACTGACTTGAGGATTCGACGTGTTGACAGCTAGAGACATAAAATTGGTCTGTTTAGAGAGTACAGTTGAGTTCATAAATATATGTTATTAGTAAGTAATTCTCGCGATTGACCTGATTCCCACGATACAGGCTGTGCCTAGTGTGGGAGTCATTGATATGAAAGAAATTTGTTAGTCTTTTTTGGTAAATATATATATATATTATTTTTCACTACAAAATTATTGTTTATTGTACACAATTAGAGGTTATATAATTACATATGGATAAAACAAAAAACGTAACTAAGAACTAAAACTAATCAAAATAAATTAAAGCTATAATAAAGGGTCGCCCCGAGGCATGGTTCCGAAGATGCTGGCAGCATTTCCTCGCTGAATTGCAATACTGATGCGTTGAGCGAGGAAGCTGCCAGCTCTACGGTCTCCGGTGGTATCAGCCAGCCTTTTTGACAACTCTTTGAAGAGTTCTTGGGCACTGGGACCCCACGGACCGAGGGTCTCGACGCCGAACGGTACAAAACAGTATTCGGCGCCTAGACCACTATACTTGTTCGTTTTTGACTTTTCGGCAGCCGCCGCAGCCGAACCAGCTCTGATGGATGTTCCGTGAAGATGGGAAGGGGCCAATGTGTCGACACAGGTGGCGTCCCACACAAGCACCCTACCCATCTTCCACGGAACTAATGACATCCCATCCGGTCTCCTGCCATCGTCCCTATGAATGCCGGGTGGCTCCAAGAGAACCGGCACATTGACGCTGGCAAGAGAGCGGCGTAGGATGTCATTGAGAGCGGCGTGTCTGGAGAAGCGGCCCGCGCTCTTTTGGCACGATAGTCCGTGATGCCCCAGTGCATCAACCTCAATGCCGCAAGGGCATGTGTGTGGAGCACATACCCGGACTCCAAGCCGCAGACAGGTAGCTATGCGCAGGGTGTGGGGCTCCAGAAAGGTCCCGGTATGAACAGATGGGAAGGCATGTAACCAGGACCCGGCCTCTTTAGTCCCCGCCGCCAAGATTCTGGCGCGATCGGAACCCGTGCTGCAGTTTAAGAGAGAGTCAAAACTAAGTTTGGAAAGGGTATCGTCCCAGGCCCTTTGAGATTTTAAATTTTGGGGGAAATCCTTACCCGGGCAAGCATTGGACCAGGCGTTTTTGGCATCCGTCAAGCCGGTAATCTCATAGTTTACAGGGAGAGCCCTAAGGATTTTACCTATGAGATTTGCCGAGCTATGAACCGAAGACAAAAACGCCGGTGCAGAAATACTAGAAATTTTGCGTATCCCTAGCCCACCATAACGAATAGGTAGGGATGCTAACGTCCAAGAATTTTCACTGAGTTGCAGATTTAAAATAGACTCCAGATTAACTTTGATTAAGTCGTCCATGGGATATAATAAATTTAGAAAATTAGTGAAGGGGCAGCAGCGAAGTACATATGTTAATTTTGGCACAAAAAGACAGAACTTTATAATTGTAATTGCAAAATGAGGGCTAATTTCGAGAAGACGACTTTCATAATTTTTGAATTTAGTAATGGACTCTGAAATGTAATTTGAAAAAGATTCTTCAAAAATAGGAGATCCTAGAAGGCACAGGGATTTTTTGTCCACTAATTTTATATTTGGAGTCAGGTTATCAAATTTCTGTTTTATGTCGTATGAATTTAGAGATGAGTTTAGAATAAAGAGTTCACATTTAGAGAAGTTAAGTTCTAAGCCAATAGCCTGGAATTTCGATTTTACGGTTGAAAGGTCTGATAGCACGCTCTCCATGTTGCCTCCTAGGGTTCCATCGTCGAGATACCAAACATTGAATTTGGATTTTAAATTTTGAATGATTGAGTTAATTGCCAAACTAAAAATTGCAGGCCCGAGAGGATCACCTTGCTGACAGCCAACTTCTGAAGATATGACAGTATTCCGGTAGATTAGTTTAGTGGGATCAGCGTAACAATGTAGTAGGTAGTTGTATATTTCAGGGACATTATTTTTAATTTCTGTCAGCAAGGTGTCCCTGTTTACTGAATTAAACGCATTTTTTACATCAATTTTGACCAGCACGTCGCAGCGGCCGTTGAATAGGAACGTGCGTAAGGCATGGACGGCGGCCTCGCACCCTCCTTTTACGCCGAAGCCGAGCTGGACAGGTTCAAAAAGGGGTTTTAATTTGGACACTATGTACCTAACTGCAATTTTTGAGGCGAGACGTCTAAGTGTTGTGCCAACGGCTATTGGTCTTACCCCTCCGTCCTTTTTGGTGAGGGCGATGAGGTTTGCTCCATACAGGATCGGGATTATATCAGGATTGATGCTGCCTGTGTACATAGAATTAATTAATTTTGAGATGGAGCAAACTAGTCGCTCGCCTGCATCGCCTACAGAATTGCTACAGGTGGGTCCAAAAAGTAAGGGTTTGAAGGGCCTGGGGGATGTTTAGTCTGTAATGCCGAAAGTGTTTCTGGGGTATCCGGGGATAGTACGTCATTAGAAAAAAGAAGGCGTGCGGCACCCTTTAGGTCGCCGTCGCTTATTTTGGCCTCTATCTATTTGAGCTGGTTTGAGCGCATTTTCTCTGAAACTACTTGACTAGCGGGAACGATTTCGATAGCGCTTTGTGAAGAGTACATGTACTTGGACTCTGAGGATCTGATGATGGAGCAGAAAAACATAGTAAGGAACTGTAGAGGGGTTCGATTACTTTCTGTCTGTTTTTGGCCCCTTTTGTTCACGTTTGCTTAGCAGCCGTTGTAAATGAACTTCTGAGGGTCTGATGATGGAGTTAAACCAAATCACACAGAACCTTTCGAAGGCATATAGTTATTTGACCGTGTTTGGTCTCTTTTCTTTGTGTTTGCTGAGGAGCTTCTGTACATGAACTGCTGAGAGCTTTAGGTAGGATGAAACTGAATAACATAGTAAGAAACTTTGTGAAACCTCATGGATAGAATACCGTGAGCCGTGAATAGCGTCGCCCATGGCGTACCATGATGGCTCTTTAAAAAGTTATGACTGAGTAACTTCTCTACCTATACATGAACTGCTAAGAACAGAATTTTTGCTCTTTGTACTCGCCACGGAAGAGTAGCTGTAACTCATATGTCCTCCAAACAGGTCTGCTTATTTAAACTTACTAACATATTATCGTTTCGGTTTTAGTATTATTGTGGGCTTTGTAACTTATCGGCGATATACATGACGTGAATATGCTATGGGTCACTAGTAAAACTATCGTGTTATGTTAAAAAGGCATTTCTGGGTTTTGCATATTTATTCCATAACGGGTTCATTAATTTATATTTAGAGCAGAGCGCAATTAATATGGTGGTTGGTTACCCACGAGGGAAACGACAAACATTTAAGGTGAGTTAAAGGCAATAGGCGCAGATTCTCCAAATCGGCTAAACCGGTTAAGAAATTTTGCAATGGATTTGTCGTTTTTGTATAGATACGTAGGTACTGGGTTAAGTGATTAGAACGACGAAACTGGGTCCTGTAACACAGGGTTTCCTAGCTCAGGACACAGGGTCGTGATTCAAAATTGTAATGTTTCCCTTATACAATAAACTTTTTAATTTTCTTTTTAAATACCTATTTCCACATTGCGACTAGTTGAAGTTTAAAATAAATCTTCCTAGTAAGTGATATTAAATTTGATGTGCCTGTGAATGAGGAAGAAGGATGTGAGTTTCTACGCAGGCTCGCATATACTCGTAGATCGCGGTCTGAAAAGAAAGCTTAGGACCATCGGCGCTACACAGAACTCGGTTCGGCTCCACTTTAACCATTTAACGATAGGATAGCGTATGATAGTCCCGCGTAGGCTCGCGTAGAGAGCGTGACCCTTCACGCTGAGGCTTCTAGGCACTTCGGGACTTCTGACCTGCGCGGAGCTCAGCTTTTGGTCTCGCGTGTCTCGCTACTCACCTTACTTGCCTTTGAGGGCTTTCGACCCTCAAGTTCAATTGTAAGACACATGTGGGCTCGTATTCGGCCCTCAGGCTCGCATAGAGAACTCTTTAGAAGGATGCTTCGAGCCTTCGACTCCCAAGTTCTATCGTAAAACAATCGGTAGGAAGGATCTAATCGGGCTCGCCTCTCAGACCTCGGGCTGGCGTAGAGAGTGCTTTCTGATGGGACACTTCGGGCCTTTGGCCGGCGCTGAGCGCTGCTTTCGGCCTACTGTGCCTCTTTCACCGGAATATATAGCGGTAGGTGAGAAACAATTATTGTTGTTTATACCATGTCGGTGGCATACAAGCGTACGGTCTGCTTGATGGTAAGCGGTTACTGCAGCCTATGGACGTTTGCTACTCCAGGGGTGTCAATGCGCGTTGCTGACTCTGTAAACATGTATACACTCCTTTCTTGAAAAGCCCCATACTATATAGTCCCTTTGGAAAACCACGGCAAGGAGCTCATTCTACAACTGGAGCGTTTGAGTGAGGAATATATAGACATTACGAATAAAAAAAAACAAACTTAAAAATTTTGAAATCCTCACGACGGATTAAGCTAATTGAAAAATTATAAAACCTCTATTCATTTTCAAAGACCTATCCAACGACACCCTATGCCGTAGGGTTGAAGCAAAAAAAAAATGTCATTCCCACTACGTTATTTTTTTTTGCTTTAAACTGACAAAGTTTTAGAATAAAAAAAAAAAAAAAATTAAGTGTACCGCCATGCAACATGTATGGTGTAAGTACCGAAATTAGTGACTTTGGCTGCTACGTTACCTATTTACGCCAACAACAAAAATGCTACGTCAACAGTAAAAACATTACGCACGCTGAGTGTACCTAATGTTATTACAGTTGAGAGTCGTCGTGTCGCGTGTGAGTGGTGGTCTCTGTGGTTGTAACTCAGTAATGACGCCATAGGCATCCATCGACGCTACTATGAAAGTCAATGAACGAATTCTCATTCATTCAAAGAATTCGCATTGAGTCATAGATTACACATACAAACTGCAATTTATCGAACAACCCGTACCGTTAAAAATAGTACTTTCCAGATAGTTTTAACGCGACTCAAAGACGCTAATGTGTTTGCTTATTCTATTTATTCGCGCTAAATTTGAATAATTTATTTCTCCGGGGTGATGCATAGTTTTCATGTGGTTTACATTACGCGAACTCAAGAATTTTGCTGTTTATATTGAACTCTTGTACGAACAAAGTAGAGGCAGGGTACAGAAAGAGAGGATGGTGTACAGGAAAAAAAAGTTCATTATGAATGTCTGTTTTAATCACGTTTTAATGTGCTTGGCCCACGGACCACTAAACCTCGGCCTAAGGTGGGGGACCACCTGGTAAGATTGAGGTACATTTATCCCTTTTTCATAAAATATTGGTGGTAAACAGGCGGACGGTCCGCCTGACGGTAAGCGGTCACATGAGCCTATGGACGACTGCAACTCCAGAGGAGTCACATGCGCATTGCTGACCCTTTGAAATGTAAACATATTCCATTATTTTTACCCCTAATGTATGGGAAGTCATTACATGGTATTTCATTGTTTGTAGGATATGTAAATGGCTTTGATGTGGTGGGTGATCTGATTGTTAAATCGATGAATAGTTGTGTTACTGGTCAATATCTGATTAACAGCACACTTATGTTCACATTCCTTTATCAATAATCCTATTAATCCCGTAAAAAGTGTCCTTTAACGAGACTTTAACTATACGTAGTGACAAATCAATTCAGATAACTTTAAGAATATATATTTCAAAGAGTGATTTGCCAATGATTGTAATGAGACGCTTTCTATTTTAAATATTTGGTCATCAAGGGAAATCTATAATAAGTTATTTTATCAGCATAATAAGTACGTTTTGGTCAGCCGCAGAAAAAAAAACAACAGCAATAACTGCTAAGCAACTAAATCGAAAATTATCAGCAACCAAGTAGGTAGCTACTTTGTCAGCATGATAATGTTGAGTAATCAAATTATTATTTGGTATCAAACGTATACCAAATAAGGTTAAGATATATTTTTTAATTTGACCATTCAAGTCAGTTGACATTAAACTCAGCTCAATTTTATGCTGATAAAATACATTTTTGAGCTGATGAAACCTAACTCAGCTGATGTTAAAAATAGCTTATCGAATCGTTTAAAAGATCGACAGTTTGATGCCTACGAGTATACATGAACAATGAATTTATACATATCGACAGATCGGGAGGCCGAACAGACGCGTGAGAAGGCAGATCCGACATGGTGGACCGTGTGGGGCGTACACGTGCAGTAATCCCCGAAATAAAAGTCGCACGATATCACTTTATCACATTTCTATTTCAATTAAGTCACAAACACCGAAAATATAACAGGACTGCAATAATAAATCTCGATTAAGAGCCAATGGGTTTGCAAGAATTGCAAGCGACCATCACGGGCGGGCCGCCGTCAACGAATGACGTCCCGCTCCGCCATGACACTAACAATTCCATTCGAGGCTACCCGCTCTGAAAATAAATCACCTTCATGTCAACGAATTTAACAACTAACCGCTTAAAAATTAACAAACTTGCCATCATTAATATCATTATTTACAACTAACCGAATAATTGAATCACAATACAAATCATCGAAAAAAATAAATTTCGCGCCGTTACGGCCGTCCTGCACTATCACACGTCCTCGTGGTAAGTAAGGAATAAAACACTCAATGTACACGCTCGGTCATTCTGACCGCCACAAACACAATAGATGAACTAAAACACCTATGCAATCTCGTTTGAACAATGCCATTTATTCCACCAAGGCCAATGAATGCCACCGAGGCCTATTTATCCCAACAAAGCTATCTTATACCTCCAAGGCTCATTCAATCTCTAATATTTTCATTTGCGACGAAAGTCTAATTATGCCACCAAGGTTGTCATTCGCCACCAAGGCTGTCATATGCCACCAAGGCTGTTAGTTGCCACAAAGGCTGTCATTTGCCACCAAGGCTGCCAGTTGCCACCAAGGCTGTTAGTTGCCACCAAGGCTGTCATTTGCCACCAAGGCTGTCAGTTGCCACCAAGGCTGTCATGTGCCACCAAAGCTGTCATATGCCACCAAAACTGTCATTTGCTATCATGGCTGTCATATGCCACCAAGGCTTTCAGTTGCCACCAAGGCTATCATATGCCACCAAGGCTGTCATTTGCCACCAAGGCTGTCAGTTGCCACCAAGGCTATCAGTTGCCTCCAAGGCTGTCATATGCCACCAAGGCCACTATGTACTATTAAAGTTATCTGGGGCATGATATTACACTCACAAAAAGAACCTATATGAACTAACTGGATAGCTAACGCTAACGAGATAGCTGGCAACACCGCCAAGCGTAGACGTCAAATTTCACACAGCTGATTAATAAAATAAAATAAATGTTAATAATGAATAACTAGTATTCTAGTTAAGTTAAAAAGTGTTTATTAGTAGCAAGTATAGTGTTTGTTATAAAAATTCATCGAAAGAGACAGTGCAAAAGAGAAGAAAGAAGATCTCTAGAATTGCCAAACGTCATCGTAACGGATCATCGTTTGAAGCTTCAACGATAAACCTGGGGAGTAATTGTGTTCAATATAATTATATATAAGTCATTAGTTGAACTTTTGTTACATTTAAATATCATATACTTGAATACTTCCCAAGTAAATAAACATTTACAAGCATAACCTCACTCGGAAATGAAATTGCTCCCGGTCAGCTGATTCATAACTTTTGTACTTGTTGTGTTTCACTCTGTCTAATAGTCATTTTATAAATCCTTTAACAACTCATTTCTCCATTCCATATTCATACTTACATTCTACCAACACGCTTAACGTCTGTTCACTCCTTCTATCTCTCTCTCTCTCTCTACTGGTCTTTCTCTGCTTGCTGTTTAGTCACGTTGCCGTTTCATTTCAGGTGCTGTGGAGAGGTGTGTGTCAAGCTAGTTCACCATGTCTAGCTCATTTATGACACGCAAGGCCACAGTACGTGAACTGGAACATAAACTCAATGCAACACTCAAAGAACTAAAGCAGTCTAAAACTCTATGTGACCAGCTACTGCGGGAACGCGATGAAAGAGAAGAGGAGGTTAACAAGATTATTCAAAAAAATACAGAACTCAAACGTGATCTAGCCAAGCTGGATGCTTTGCATAGGGATAGTGTGACACAGCGTGACCATCTGCTGGTCAAATTGAACAGTGTTCAGGAGTGCTGTGACATCCATGAGCGGACACTGCAACGTGTGGATTGTTACATACTGGCTGTATTTGTCTATGGTGTTCGGTCTTCCTTATTCTATTGTCTGTGATTGATTCCTTTAGTATGAATGTATTACAAATATAATGGTCGTCGAATAAACTACGTCTCAAATAAGTAAACAGTCTTTTTCCTTCGGATAATTAAACATGGTGTCAGAAGATGAGTGATGATGATGAAGAAAAGAACGATTTCAAAGAAAATGTAATAATCGGATCGATAAAACCGCTAAAAGTTGATTCAAATGTAACGGAAAAATGGCGGACATGGAAACAAAAGTTCGAAATCTACACAGAAGCAAACAATCTTTTGGATCTGCCGGAAACAAGAAAAGTCGCAATTTTCCTCAACCTACTCGGAGATAAAGGGTTAGAAATCTTTAATTCCTTTTCTATAGATCGCAAGACTGCTTCTCTTAAAGATATCATCGACAGATTTGATTCAAAATTTAATCCGTTAAAAAATGTAACGGTAGAAAGATATAATTTCTTTTCTCGCCAACAACACCAAGATGAGGAATTTGAAGAATATGTTACTGCGATTACCAACTTAAGTGCATCATGCGAGTTTGGCACACTCCGTGACAGCCTCATAACAGATAAATTCGTAATTGGAATCTCTGACAAAAATGTCAAACAACGTCTCCTGCAAGAAGAAAATCTCAACATCGAAAAATGCCTCAAAATAGCGAAGAGCATGAAACTTTCACATTAAAGCTCTTCTAAACTACATCACAACGTCGAGTCTCAAGAAACTATCAATGCGGTGTCCCAGTCTTACCAAAATCGCCGAGCAAGGTCTAAAACAAGAAACTTCAGTCCAGCACCACCAAGGAGTGAGTCGCGCACATCGACGAGCAATCAAAATTACAGGAATTTTCGTCAACAAGATCATCGTAGTCCCAGTGCAACATGTCAACGCTGTGGTCAAATACATCGTTTCAGATGCCCAGCAAGAGGGGTCAAATGCAAAATTTGCAACCGCCGCAACCACTACGAGAAGTATTGTTTCTATAATAAAGGTCAAGTAAACATGGTAAGCGACAATAGCGATACTTACGTACTTTCCTCTATAGATAATAAGTCTCCAATAAATAAGAATTGGATATTAAATATTAGAGTCCACGATAAGAATTTGGAATGTCAAATTGATACAGGCGCAGAGATTAATGTTATATCGAAGTATACTTTAGAAAGTATAAATCAAAACGTCCCTATACTAAATGCGCGACATAAACTTTGTTCCTTTACAGGTGACACAATACCAATTGTTGGAGGATGCTTCTTAAAGTGTACATTTTCCAACAATGTTTCTGGAAATATTTATTTTGCTGTAGCAAACACTGTATGTCAAACTATAATTGGCCAAAGAACCTGTGAAGACTATGGTATAGTACAAAGAATTCTAAATATCAAAGAGGAAACTAACAATCCCAAAAAATCATGTCTTAAGTCAAGGTCAGTAAATATACCTAATAAATATGCTGATTTATTTGAAGGTCTAGGATGTCTACCTATTAAAGCTCACTTGGATGTAGATCCCAGTGTTAAGCCAAAAATCAGTGTCACGCGAAGGATACCTTTTGCTTTACAGTCTCGTTTGAAAACAGAACTTGAAAATATGGAAAAATTAAAGGTCATTGAAAAGGTTGATAAGCCTACTGATAGGGTGAATTCAATTGTTTTAGTTGAAAAAGCAAATGGTACACTTCGAGTCTGTTTAGACCCACGTAACTTGAACGAGGCAATAAAGAGACCTCACTATACATTTCCTACTTTTGATGACTTACGATCGAACATAGCTGGCGCGACAGTTTACAGCAAACTTGATGCTACTTCAGAATTTTGGACAATACCTCTTGATGAAGAGAGTAGTGACTTGTGTACATTTAACACTCCTCTAGGTAGATATAAATTCCTACGATTACCATTCGGAATCAATTCTAGTTCTGAAATCTTTCATAAAAGCATGGTACAATTATTTGGTGATTTACCAGGTATTCAGATTTTCATAGATGATATTTTAGTTTACGGAAAGACACAAGCTGAACATGACGAACGACTAGATAATCTATTTAAAAGAGCTCGAGAAGTAAATATTCGATTCAATAAGTCTAAATGTCAATTTAATACGAGATGTCAGAAGTATATTATGTAGGTCACATGTTCAACAAGGATGGCATTTACCCTGATAAGTCTAAAGTTAAGGCTATTATGGATATGCCTAGTCCCACAAATGTCAAGGAACTACAAAGATTCCTTGGTATGATTAACTATTTAGGTCAGTATATACCTAATTTATCTGATGAAACCAGTATTCTTAGAGATTTGATCAAAAAGCAGAATATTTGGCAATGGTCTGAGTCACATGAAAAACAATTAACTAGATTAAAGTCACTAATATGCAAAGCACCAGTTCTTACTCACTTTGATTTGAATAAGCCGATAAGAATGTCTGTTGATGCTTCAAAGTCACCCGTTGGAGCAGTAATCTTTCATGGAAAGAATCCAATAGCTTATGCATCTAAGTCCCTAACGATGTCACAAGAAAACTATGCGCAGATTGAGAAAGAACTTTATGCTATTCTGTTTGGAGCTAAAAAATTTCATCAATACTTATATGGTAACATTGTCCATGTAGAGACAGACCATCAACCACTTGTAACATTATTCAAAAAACCATTATCTGAAGTTCCTACAAGATTACAAAGAATGATGATTACTCTACAAGCTTATCACTTAGTTGTCTCATATAAAAAGGGCTCAGAAATGTATGTGTCTGATACTTTATCTAGAGCACCAGTACAAAATGTCCCTGATAACTGTAAATTTAATTTTGACGATTTAGAACAGGATGTAGAAATTCATGTAAATTTATTAACTTCACATCTGGCTATCACTAAAGAGAAACTAGATAAAATTCTTGAACACACTAATAAAGATGAATCTTTACAGAAGCTAAAACTTTATTTTCAAAATGGATGGCCTAACTCTAAAAGTCAAATTGATCTTATTGTTTCTCCATACTGGAACATTAGAGATGAAATTCATGTCATAAATAACTTACTGTTCAAAGGTCAAAGTGTCATCATTCCCATGTCATTAAGGCCTGAAATGTTGTCAATTTTACATGAAGGTCATTTAGGCATAGAAAAGACAAAAGGTCAAGCTAGAGGCACAGTTTATTGGCCAAATATCAACAGCGACATTGAGTCTAAGATAAAACAATGTGAATATTGCCTAATGTATATGAATAACAAGCCTAAAGATCCACTTAAGTCACATGAGCAACCTATTTATCCTTGGGAAAAAGTTGCTGTAGATTTATTTGACTATAAGTCAGGAAAATATGTACTTGTGGTAGATTTCTATTCTAACTACATTGAAGTTGTTCATCTAAAGAAGGGCAGCGACAGCAATGCTGTAATTGCTAACTTAAAGTCTATATTTGCCCGACATGGTATTCCATTACAATTACTAAGTGACAATGGCCCACCATTCAATTCTCAAGCGTTCAAAATATTTTCATTGAATTGGGATTTTGAACACATAACTTCTAGTCCATACTTACCCAGATCGAATGGTCTTGCTGAGGTGTCTGTGAAAGTTGTCAAGAACATATTCAGAAAATGTGAGGAGTCAGGAACTGATCCTTATATTGGTCTTTTACATTATAGGAATTGCCCAAGAGGAAATCTTATCTCACCTGCACAGTTACTCATGTCACGACAATTGAGAACTAAATTACCAGCTAAAGCTACTAGCTTAAAGCCTAAAGTAGTAAATTTTAAACTTCATTCAGAACATAAAAGCGAAAACTTAGAGAAAACCAGATTTTACTATAATCAACATGCCAAAAAGTCAGATACTTTGAAAGTCAATGATTTTGTTTATTTCAAAAAGAAACCTACTGATAAAATTTGGAATAAAGGCACTATAGTCTCAAAGACTGATTATCCCCGTTCTTATATAATTAAAGATTATAACAATGTTTTATATAGGAGAAATCAGCAATATATTTTTCGCCCCCAAAAAACCTGGACCTGGAATATGAGCTTTCCGATGCCCACAAGGTGGTCCGTAGATTGCAAGAGAAAGCACAGTGCCAGCAACTCAACACCACCCGGCGGCTCTTTGATGAACTTGTGACACCAAACACTTATGCAGAGTGTCATAGCAATTTTGGACCTTCTAGTGCAGGGGTTCCCAAAGTGGTCCAGGTGGACCCCCAGGGGTCCACGAACGATGTGACAGGGGTCTACGCTGGAGTGGCAAAAAAATAGGGGTTCACAGTTTGTACGTGGGGGTCCACGAAAATTTATCTGGTTTCGATGGTAAATAACGAAACAGATAATGATTTTTGTATTATTTTTATAGCCTGGACGACTGATAAATATATAATAAAAATATTGCGTTCCTCCGTGATAAATATTTCGGTGAATCAAACTACCTATACTATAATACTATATTATTAAAATTACAACTTTCGGCTCCAAAACTTGTCGACTGCAAGTCTGCAACATATCGCGAACGAGCTGTTGGACAAACAAACAAGTCTAGGCTTGCGAAGCACCGTCGCGTCGCTATCGCCGGCGCCGACCAAAACGCTTGTTCGGACGTGCAAAGGGACGAAATACCTATGACTTACGGTAATGTGCTGTGCTTGTATGCACTTGTTTGATTCTTCACCAATAAATACGAATGCTAAGAACAAACGTTACTCATTTGTTTCCGGATTTCGACTACAAAAGTAAAGTGAATTGCTGTTCCTGGTTGCCAGAATCGTGTCGGAAAAGTAAGTACATTATTTGTTTATTTGCTATACAACTTATAGGTATCTCTTTTTGTAGTTAATATATTTGTCTTCTTTGTGTATGATAGACATGTATGAAATATGAAATAATGAACATTACGATCATTACCTACCTACTTCCATAAAACAACAGACAGCCGAAAAAAGTTTATTAGTATTCTTTTTTTGATTCATAGCGAAAAATTATAAATTCTGTTCTATAAAATAGCCATATCCTGTTAAGTAAGACTAAGAAGAAGTTAAGTAAGAATGTTAAGATCACAAAAACTTTTTTATACTTACAGGTAGCTAATTTGAAACATGGCGGAGCCAAAGAAGAAAATTAAGTGTCGACAGTACAGTGTGGAATATTTAAAATTTGGCTTTCTTCCATCAAACGCGGACAAGCGATTGCCCATGTGCCTTTTATGCAATAAAGTTTTGAGCAATGACTCTATGAAACCATCGAAGCTCGAAGATCATCTAAAAAGGTGCCACCCTGATAAAACAGGTAAAGATTTGAAATATTTTCAATCATTGAAAGAAAAATATGAAAAGAGACCCACCCTGCAAGGTATGTTCGCTTCAACATCTGAAAGTAACGATGATGGCTTGCGGGCATCTTACAACATCTCATTACTCATAGCGAAATCTGGAAAACCCCACACCATTGGTGAACAGTTAATTTTACCCGCTGTTGAAGAAGTTTTAAAAACTGTTCTGCACAAACCTCCATTTGACATACTCAAAAAAATTCCTTTGAGTAACAACACTGTACAAAGACGTATTGACGAAATGAGCTCTGATATTGAAAGTTTCTTGTGTAATTATCTGCAAACAACTCATTTTTCTATTCAACTGGACGAGTCAACTTTACCTGATAATGAGGCATTATTATTAGCATTTGTGCGATTTGTTATGGACGAGGAAATTCATGAAGAGCTATTCTATTCGCCAAAACTTTGAAGACTGACACTAAAGGTGAATCGATATTTAACATCCTGAGCGATTTTTAAAAGAAAAATCAATTCCGTTCACAAACGTTACATCGGCGGCAACAGATGGAGCTCCTGCAATGGTCGGGAAATATCGTGGGTTCATAAGCCATCTAAAAAAAATGATACCAGATTTAACTGCAATTCACTGTGTCATCCACCGACAACACTTAGTAGCAAAAAATTTGAGTGCTAGACTGCACCAATCGCTCCAATTTGTGATTAACGCGGTTAATAAAATAAAAAGCAATGCTTTGAATACGCGTTTATTTGCCCAATTGTGCGATGAAAATGATGAAGACTTCCGACGATTGCTCTTACACACTGAAGTACGCTGGTTGTCGAAAGGTGCATGTTTAACAAGATTTTACTCACTTTTTGAGTCTGTCTTGGAGTTTCTGGATAGTAAAGCTCCAGATTTAAAAGAAAACCTGATCAAGTTCAAAGCAGATATCGCGTATTTGACAGATTTGTTCAAAAAGTTTAATGATATTAACTTACAACTGCAAGGGGACAACCTCAATTTAATTAAAACAAAGAGTGTGATTTCCGCTTTTCTTGGAAAATTGAAGTTAATGAAGCAAAACATTAGTCGACGCGAATTTTCCCAATTCTCAAGCTTGTCACAGGTAGAATGCGAGGATGATGATATTCAGACATATGTTCAACATTTGATTGCCCTGCATGATGATTTCAAAACCAGATTTGAAGACATTCTCACGATGGAAATACCACCATGGATTATAAATCCATTTGATGAAATGGAAGTGGAGAACGTGATATTGCAAGAGGAGCTACTTGAGCTTAGCACTAATGAGGAGCTGAAGGTGAAATATAAAAAAGGGTATCAAACTTTTTGGCTGCAAGCAGAAATACCCGAAAAATATCCTGGACTGTGGAAAATTGCGAGAAAGCTTTTGATATCATTTCCCTCGTCATATCTTGTGGAAAAAAGTTTCAGCACCGTTACAAACCTTTTAACGAAAAATAGGAACAGACTGAATATCACAGAACGAGGAGATTTGCGATTATTCCTGACAAAACTGAACCCAAATATTGACAATTTGTTGTCAATTCATCAAGCTCATCCCTCCCATTAATTTTGAGTGTCATTGTACTTAGAAGTTACGTAACAATGTTTAATTTTAATTATTTTACGACTGTTATTATCATCATAAATATTATAAAGTACTCGAATAAACACAACACAAGCAAAATATACTATATTTAATTTTATTTCACCACTCCGAGATTTAGATTTGATTGATTTTATTTTATTTGATGCTGGAATAGATAGGTTGTGAGTAGATGTCAAAAAAGTAAAGTATTTATTATTGACAGCATATTAACCAATCATTTTTCACTTTTTTTTCTAAACCTGTAAAGAACATTTATGTCACACCTGGCTAAAAGTGGATTTTTTCGCCCGATACATGTGCGGAAATAGCCGCTTTTTCGCCAAATGTTGACATAAAATGATGTATACAACACGGGAGATAATAAAGAAAGCCTTGATCGCACATTTGCGTCCTTCGCTTGCAGCTCGGGCCGTAAATATCTGCGATCTCGGCCTTTCTTTATATTATCTCCCTAGGTGTACATATAATATACTATACTATTTCATAGTTATATCGTCACCAGAGTTAGGTAATAGTCACATTTTTGTATTTTTTGGGAATATGGTGTAGGCTGTAGAGTAGGGGGTCCACCAGAACCAGCAAATTTTTTAAAGTGGTCTATGAGAAAAAAAAGTTTGGGAACCCCTGTTCTAGTGTGATTGATTTGACAGAGGACTCCTTTTGTAGTAAACAAGTTAACTTTCTAAGTCATAGGAAATATAAAAAGTATATTAAGCTAAATAAATGTATAAGAAAATCAAAACGACTGTACAGACAGCATATTAATATTAATAAAATTACTACATTGAGAAAAAATCATGTCAGTGTTCTGAAATAATTAAATTCCTGTAATGAGCAATTATGCTACAGTAGAACCATTTATGAAACTGACACTGAGAAGCTGCAAGCCGAACTGAACATATTAGAAAATTCTTTGAGAGATTTAACTAATAAATATGTAATATCCCAGAAGCAAACCAGTGAACATATTCTGGCAGCGGATGAACTTCTGGAGCTGTGCCACCACAACGAGGAATGTTTGGAAGCACTGCTTACCAAGCAGTCTGCGTATGAATGTGAGTGTGGGCTCCGGCAGGCTCATCCTATGCCCGGACATGCAGTATACTCATCGGTGCCGGACAGCAGCTTGTCGGTGTCACCGGAAAATATAATTCCAGCCTCTAATAATGTAAGTAGAACCCTTGTTTTCTCAGATAGGATAGGGCGAGGATTGGGCAAAATTCTATGTAATAATATTCTCAACAGCTGTGTTATAAATCATTGTATGCCCGATGCCTCATTTCTAAAAATTATAGATAACATCAAACATACCCATATAAATGAACAAACAACAACAACAATTGTATTAATGTTGGGTGATGGTTCAAATATTAGGTACTCTGAGATGAAGGCTGAGTTTGACTGCCTGTCTAAGCTAGGTGCTAAAAATGTTATTATAGGCGCATTACCCTATTCTGCTTCTCCATGCAGTGCTAACAGTCATGCGTGTAATCTTAATAACCTTATATATATAAGCTGACGTGCCGTCATAGTGACGTTATATTTTTTGACACTATAATGCTATTAGTGATTATCGTATTACAACTGACAGACTTGCTAAATCTTTAGCATCTTTTATTAATTCCGTTTTCGGAAATCAAAGCTCCCCCTCCCCCTTGGATAGGACGACATCTCCAACTGCGGATTTGTCTTTAAACTGACTGTTAGGACAACAGAGAAGCACAATAGTGTAACTTTATTACACCAAAATATTAATCGCTTCACTGGCAAAATACTAGATTTAGAATTATTTACGGAAGAGTTTAATGTAGATGTAGTCTGCTTAACAGAAACTTGGTTAAAGAATCACATGATGAAATTCAATGTAAATAATTACGTATTGGCCAGCGCGTTCAACAGAACTACAGCAGAGGGTGGTGGATCTATTATTTTAGTACTTTTAAGGAACGTAGAGACGTCTCAGGCTGTTCTGTTGACCATGTTTGCGAGATTGCTTGTGCAGAGATGGATCAGTATCTGATAATTTGCATTTATAAACCACCATCAGGTGATTTAACATCTTTTATAGAAATTATGGAGGATGTACTCAGTAAAGCAACCAGTGGTAAAAAGTCAGTAGTGGTCTGTGGCGACTTTAATATAGATATTTTATCACAATCAGTTGAAAAAGATAAGTACATCACTCTTTTTAAATCTTTCAATTTTGACTATTTGTTTGAAGTACCTACCAGAGTTACTCCAACCTCGGCCACTTGTATAGATAATATTTGGTTAAACAGTTCTCATATAGACAGTAGCATAGTGAATGGAGTTCGTTCGGATCATAAAGCTCAGATGGTCAGGCTACCTTGCGAAGTAAAACATCCAGATCGCGTTATAGAAATAAGACCGCTGAGTAGAAGTAGACTAGAATTACTAAAGTCTAATCTACTAGTCGCCATGCCGAACACCCAGGTACAATCAAATGATCCGAATGATCAATTCAAAATGCTTCTGAATACAGTGTGTAACGAATTTAATAAGACTTGTAGTAAAAAGCGTATTAAGATAAACAATAAAATGAGATTTAAGGAGTGGGCAACTACCGGAATTCGTAAAAGTAGAGATAACTTATATCAACTTTATGAAAGGAGATCTTGCACCACTGACGAATGTTTCCATCAGTATGTTAGGGATTATTCCAAATTGTTTAAAACAGTGTGCACGAAAGCAAAAGCAATGCACTTGAATAATAAAATTAAGTCCTCAGATAATAAAGCCAAGACAGTCTGGAAAATAATAAACACAGAGACTGGGAAGAGAAATAATAAAGAGTCCACAATTTCTTTGAAAGTAAAGGATAATTTAATAACTGATGCAGTAAAAGTAGCTGATGAATTTAATAATTTCTTTTTTTAAATTCCTATAGTCACTACTCAATGTTTAGCATCGTCTACCACAAAAGCTGAATCCCTTCTGAATGACAACGTAAAATTAGAATCACTAACTAATTTCAAATTTCATCATGTTTCTCCTCTAGATGTACTGAAGTCTTTTGAAATGTTAAAAATAAAGAGCACTGAGGACTTATGGGGCGTGTCAGTCAAGGTACTGGAATCTATTCTGGAGGTCGTTGCACCAACTCTAGCTCTCATTTTTAATAACTGTATAGACTATGGCATTTTTCCAGACTTAATGAAATGTAGTAAAGTAGTTCCAATTTTCAAATCAGGTCATAGAGATAATCCTTCTGATTATCGTCCAGTTTCTATCCTACCTGCGTTTAGCAAAATATTCGAAAAAATAATGCTTATGCAATTGGTTTCTCACTTTAATTCTCACAATATTTTGCACGCACAGCAGTTCGGCTTCACGAAGGGTAGGTCAACTACTGATGCAGGTGCAAGTTTATTAAAATTTATTTTGCAGTCTTGGGAAGAGTCGCACGACGCCATCGGAGTGTTCTGTGACCTTTCCAAGGCTTTTGATTGTGTAGATCATGGTACTTTAATTTGTAAACTTAAGTTTTATGGCATCAGAGGGCATGCATTAGATCTCATGAAATCATATTTAACACAGAGAAATCAAAAGGTAGCGATAAATAAAGCCATTTCGTCAGAGACAGTGGTAGAGATGGGAGTACCTCAGGGGTCTATTCTAGGTCCGTTCCTGTTCCTTGTTTATGTAAATGATCTGCCATATATGGTAAGCCGACGATCAGGCCTTGTAATGTTCGCAGACGACACCTCATTACTGTTCAAGGTAAATAGGAGAGATACTGAACTCATTGAACCAAATAATACCCTCTCCATGATATCTGACTGGTTTGTTGCCAATAACTTAGTATTGAACCCGAAAAAAACGAAATGTATGAAATTCTCTCTAGCGAACTCATCAAACAGAAACTTAGATACAAATATTAAACTTAATGGTCAAACATTAGAATTTGTTACTTCTACTGTATTCTTAGGTATTACATTGGACTCAAAATTGCAGTGGGGTTCCCATATAACAGCGATAGGAAGTAGGTTGAGCTCTGCTGCATTTGCAGTCAGGAGAATAAGGCAGCTTACCAATGTGGCAACGGCACGGTTAGTTTACTTTGCTTATTTTAATAGTATAATTACTTATGGTCTTATCTTATGGGGATCAGCTGCAGATATTGAAACTGTTTTTATTTTGCAAAAAAGGGCTATCCGAGCAATTTATAACTTGGGGTCGCGTGATTCATTAAGAGAATTTTTCAAAGAAATAGATATTCTAACCCTGCCGTCCCTATACATATTTGAAATAATAATGTATGTTAGGAAGAATTTGGGCAATTTTCCAACGAACGCTGATAAACCAATAGCCACGAGAAATACTGGGAAACTCAAAATAACCTTCTATAGACTAGTAAAGGCGAATAAGTCGTTCTTGGGAAATTGTATCAAATTCTAGAATAAAATTCCTAAACACATTACTGAACTTAGCAATTCTAAATTCAAATCTGCAGTAAAACAAACACTTATATCAAGAGCATATTATAAGATAAACGATTACATCATGGATAGGGATGTTTGGCAGTGATAGCGTCCTGCACGGGTAATCTATCGCGAAAATATATTTTCTACTGTAGCATTGTTATTTAAGTTATTTTGCAGTAATGTTATTTTATATTTAACTATATAATGTATATTGTTTTGAAAAAATGACACCTCGCCGAGTTTCTTACGCCGGTTCTTCTCGTGGCAGAGGTATATTTTTCCGAACCGGTGGTAGTTTATTGACGTTCATAGGTGCATGTAATATGCCTAATTTGAAGAATAAACTACTTTTACTTTTTACTTTAACTTAGAACCAGCGCAAAGAAACAAAACCACTATTGTACTCACCAGCGCCGTTAGGGCATCCTGACTATATTATTTTAGAAAAAATTAACAAACTTGTCATCATTAATATCATTGTTCACAACTAACCGAATAATTGAATCACAATACAAATCATCGAACAAAATAAATTTCGCGCCGTTATATATATATATATATATATATATATATATATATATATATATATATATTACGTATGTATGTACATACATTTATCGCCCTGGTTGGCCTAGTTGGGTAGTGCCACCGAAGCTAGAGATCCCGGGTTCTAATCCTGGTAAGGGCATTTGTTTCTGTGGTGAGCAGAAACATTTGTTCCTGAGACTTGGGTGTTTTCTATGTATATATATCTATCTATGTTTTCTATGTCTATTAAATATATCGTCCTCTAGTACCCATAACACACTATGGATTTCTGTAAAAAATTGTCCCCTGTTATATATATTTTTTATTTACTGAGTGTATTATTGAAAAGACCGGCCAAGTGCCAGTCAGGCCACGTGAAATGTAGCGTTCCGTTTCGTAGTTGCCTCCACCACCTCCACGTTACATCATGAGGACCTATAAGCTCACAAACCTATATTTACTGTGTTTAAACGACTAACAATGCTATCTAATTAATCAAAGGAAATTGTACCAACACCACCACCACCATATCAGCCAAAGGCCGTCCACTGCTGGACATAGGCCTCCCCCAAATTCACGGGGGGTATATGCGATAATCGCCACGCTTGGCATGCGGGTTGACGATCGCAGTATCTCCACCGCACTACAGGGATGCTGCTGCTGTAATGTCTACTACTACTAGATGTGATAGTTTTTATTTTCTTCAAAACACCTACTATTTACTACAATGTTTTTTTTTCATATACCCTGTACCCACCGTTTAGCTGGCAACATAATCTACACGCTATAAGAAAATAGTACACATAATGTAACATTCCAGCTCCTCAAGAAAAAGTTTTGCTTGACTACGGATATGCCAGACGTGCCGCCACAGGTATTTAGTATCGCGTGCGATCACGGTGTAGATTTCGCTGATGGCAGTGATGACTCCATACAAAGAGCGCGCGCGCAAGTAGTGCTTCCTGCGAGATATCGCGGGCATTATGGACAATTTCCTGACCATTGTGCCAGACGCCTCGCGCCAATCCAACCTTGATTCGATCTATTAACACTGACTTTGTAACGAATATGTTAGAAGAGTAAAGGCGAGTTATTAAGTTCGCTTGTAATAGTACATATTGTCGAGGTATGGAAGGAGGCTAGGGTTAAGTGGTCTGTGAAGGAGGCCATTGCAGGCTGAGTATTAGTTTTAAATGGACGATCTTGGCAGTCCGTTTAATTAATACCAAGCCTTCAATTGACATTCCAGCCGAGGCTAATATAGAGCTTTTCTCAAAAATGGGAATTACGTTTTGATAAACATAACCCTAAAACGTCAAAATGTGTATGCTCTCCCGCCATTTATTATTTTTTAAACAGGATTGGATGTTTATTTTTTCACCGATAACCGCAAATTATTTCAGACACGTACAAAAACGTCGCGTTTCCAAGAGAAAAATACGACTGGAATTGGCTGTATACGACCTGTGCCATCTTTTGTATGGCTGTTTGTTCTTTTTAAAAAGTTTGGAACTCAACAAATAAAGCAATTTATATATTTATATAGAATACTGTAGTCGCGCGGGGTGAGCCTGTAATGTTTCATTTTTTAACCGACTTCCAGATTCAAAAGAGGAGGTTATCAATTCGGTTGTATGTTTTTTTTTAATGTTTGTTACTCCACAACTCCGTCATTTCTTAACCGATTTGGAAAATTCTTTTTTGATTGTAAGTATATATATCCAAGTTGGTCCCGTTTTTGTCAAAACGCAGTTCTGATGATGGGATCCATGAGGAATTGAGGGAACTCCTCAAATGTTTAAGGCAAACATATAGTGATTTTTGTGTTTTTATCAACAAGTCAAGCATTTGCATCCAAAAATGTGACATTGGATGAAGTGGAACTGCTGATGATGATCAGAACAGAACTCTTCAACGACGAAAAGTTCACGTTTGGCGATTTGTCCTCCTAGCTGTGTTTGTTAAGCAAGTTCTATTTTCACGATTAATTTTTGTCATGCTTTATTTCTGATGATGGGATCCATGAGGAATTGAGGGAACTCCTCAAATCTTAAAGGCACACATATAGTGATTTTTGTGTTTTTATCAACAAATCGAGCATTATCATACAAAAATGTGACATTTGATGAAGTGGAACTGCTGATGATGATCAGAACAGAACTCTTCAACGACGAAAAGTTCACGTTTGTCGATTTGTCCTTCTAGCTGTGTTTGTTGAGCAAGTTCTATTTTCACGATTGATTTTTGTCATGCTCGAGTTCTGATGATGGGATCCATTAGGAATCGAGGGAACTCCTCAAATGTGAAGGCACACAAATAGTGATTTTAGTATTTTCATGAACTAATCAAGCATTTTCATTCATAAAAGTGACATTTGATGAAGTGGAACTGCTGATGATGATCAGAACGGAACTCTTCAACGACGCGTAGTTCACGTTTGGCGATTTGTTCTCTTCCTTTTGTTTGTCAAGCAAGCAAGATTTTTCCATGATTCCATGAGGAATTGAGGGTCTTCTACCATTATAAACATACTTATAGCCATTATTATTTTATTGTATGGAATCTAAGAGTGCACCATATAAGTATAATAATCTTTCACCGACCTCCCCCATAGAAGTCGGTTTTTTTTTCTTAAAAATTATTTTTAATTTATGGATGTCCATAAACTGTACACTTTGTCTTCCAATATGTAGCGAGTAACTTCCACTTTTACGGTCATTTTTGAGACAAAGTGTTTTTCTAGTAGCATCGTCATAGTCATTAGTTCAATAGAAACGTCATTAGTTTTAGTCCAATAATATCATGTTACCTCTATTGAACCTATTGAATTCCATATTACTAACATGCTATATTTATGTATTGCTGATTGCCGAGCTGAACTATATGAATCTATTTTTAAGAGAGGTAGAGCACAGCGGAACGTTATCTCTCTCATATTGGGGGCAGTCCAACTGGAGAAGTACCTCCACCTTGCAGAAGACCGCAGCTATAATAACACCACTACTTAACTCTTTAAGTATTTGTTGTTATGTTCCTGGTGGTGAGTACGGTCGCCAGAGCTCCCGAGTATGCGCTGAGATGAGAGGAAGGGGCCTGCTTATCTTTAGCTGTCAACACAACGAATCCTCAAGTCAAGCCAAGCAAAGCTTGTACTGTGGGTACAGTATTTATATAGATAATTAAATACTTAAATACATGCAAAACATCCAAGACTCGGGAAAAAATATTCGTGTTCACGACACAAATAATGCCCCGACCGGGATTCGAACTCAGAAACAATAATACACTTTCTGCTTGTCGCATGAAATGAATTAAGACTACAAACTTGCAATGGAGCTTGCTTGGTTGAAATACTTGCAATTGCAATACAGGGTCAACTTGCACATTTTGGGGTATTTTGACTCCTATTATGGATTAGTGAGTTTATCTAGTGTTTGAGCTTTAAATCTTGTATGACTGTACGAGTATGCATGAGCCTAGTGGGTAGCATTAAAAACTTTAGTAAAACAGTAGAGAGTAATTATGAAATCAGGATAATTGAAAGGACTACTTATATAATTGAAAGGACGCGAATAAAACATTTGATTCCTTAATGCATTCTTGCATCAGACTGAAATATTTTCGGGTGGAACACAGTTTATGGGGAGGGCAGGGCGCCAGTCTGGCGACTGCCGGTCTGTGTTGGCGCCAAGCGTCCTCTCTCCCCCAAACAGCGCCAGTCGCGCGCCGGGACCCGCCCTTCGCGTTGCAATGAAGCCGCTGTACTCAGTATTTATTTATTTTACCGTAATTCACATACTCGTTGACGGGAAAATCCATGGCGGACCGCGCGGACGTTTCAGCAACCATTCTGCTCTGCGCGCCCCGAACTATTACCACGTCAGCTCTCGACACACGCATTTCTCGTACCATCCACCGTCGCATATATCCTTTATGTGCCGCCATTGTTCATTGCCGATAACGTATCCCGTCTTCCACGGCCAGCTACCGACGTACGTGTACAAATTCAGGGAGACTACGAGCCGATATGGAGTACTACTAACCGGACTAGCTTTGTACAACTTAGGAAGATCTGCGAGTGTGCCCTACCACATCCAAGGCGCCGATGAAAAGTGTAATCTGCAGATCCTGGATTGGAATCATTTTGAACAAACGAATTTCCCCTGCTTCATGATGTCTACGTTCATAGAGCGAAAATCAAATACAAACCTCGAGGATCCAAACACGTTTGATGTCACTTCGTCTCTCGTAAATGTGAAGCCATTTATCAACAATACTGGATACCCGTTGAACATAAATAGACACCAGGTTTGTGTAATTTGGCATAATACATCTAATGCTAACAAACATACTCATTTTGACTGCGCTTTGTTACAAGAATACGCTGAGACAATGAAGCCCTCCGGCGTTCCCGTGTACATTTGGTTGCCGACGACTTTAGCAGTTGTTTTGACGCTTTATATTTGCTGTCAATGCATTTGCCGAAAGAAGAAGGAACAAAAAGAAGGAGTGCCGCTCAACCAGTCAGCAATGATAGGATATTGCTCTCAATAAGTGCGTGGTTTGTTTTGTGATGCGTTGATTTCATTACTATTTAAGTGAAATGTGTTCATGGAAAAGTTAGATTAAGGTCGTGGTTACTAGAATGATAAAGGGCGTGTTTTTACTCTAATTAGTACGAAACGGCAATGTCAACATTCAGCGACACGAGCGATCAAATAAACATTAGAGCTTGCTCCGTATTGACACTTTTCCTTTCACGACTTTCACGTGCGTTTGTCGTCCATTCATACTGGCTTTGTGGGACCATTGCCACCTATTTGTATGCTGGGCGGGTTACAAAGGTAATTTCGTTTACAACATAGTTTAGTTAAGTCCTTACTTGAGTCTAAAGCCTACCTATAGTCGTCTATTCGGTAATAAAATAACTTTAGATAGATATTTATCACAATAAATATTAGTGTAAATAATAGCGACCGTTTGTGAGTCATACTAATAAAGGAGTAGTTTAACCATGATTATTACAAAATTGGACGTGAATGTATAGTCCATTTCAAATACCATGGCCCGATTGCACTTAAAACTTAACAATAGGGCTCATAATATTTGGCTTTTGTTTGCTAATTGCTTTACTACCCTAGCACTTAAAATTGGCACGCGTCGGTGCAATCTGCATACAACTAAAGCGTAAAAAAATACCACGCTGCAAAAGGGTCTGGACAGGTATCTTTTGTTATCACTAATCCTATTGTTAACGCCTAATGACCGTCTCAAGTGGAATCGGGCCATGTTATTTGAAATGGACATACTTACGTGACTATCATACAGTAAGGTTTCCTACGTTTAAGGTTTTAATAATGACTAAAAGTAAAACGATGTCTCAGTAAACAACTTGCTCGATAATTTTTGACTCTATTGGTAAGGAGATTAGATCGAATATCATTGAGCACATTTTCGGACAAACAATATTGTTTGATCCGTCATGGTTTGAGGGGTTGAAGAACGCAACACATTAGGTTCGTAGAAATCTGTTATGAACTTGCAGTTTAATTATACTCGTAGTTTAGACTTAGGTAATAAATGCAGTCTGTCATAGTCATAGGTACATATAATTAATTGCCTTAAAATTCTATACAAGCATGCGTAAGTGCTATATTTGAAATAAATTGTAGCGAGTGTATCCAATAAAGGTATAATCCAGCATAATACGAATAAGTTAGTTTGCTAAGTGCGTGTATTGCTTGTGAGCACCCACGCCACGGTGTCATTTTGCCCGGCTATAGCTTGTTAAGGCAATACATGGTGGTAGCTACGAAATTGAGCACAGCCATTAAATGCGAAATTTAATAATACTACGTTTAATGAAACTGGAGCGTTATTTTGAGGTAGGTATCAGCTGTACCTATGGCATTAGCAATGGGGCAATTTTCTGGTTGGATAGCGCGGCCAATACGTTACAATCGAACCTAGAATTGCGCCTCAGGGCAGTATCGTAACATAGACTAAATCGAATCAATATTTTAGGCCAAATTTATTCTGTTGACCCTATTGGGTGTTTTGTAATTGCTAGATAATAAAATCATATCTACTTATTATGTTCTTTTTGTTTGTCTCCAAATTGTGTAGTAAGACAAGAAATTGGTTAACCTACTATTTTTGAACATTATAAAATAATAGATTTGGAAACCGGGAGCCCTTTACACCTGAGAAATCGCAATTGAGAAAAACTAAAATGACTTTATTTACACTTATTAAAACATACATTTCAATGCAACTAAGAGCTCACTAATCGTTTCAGTCCGGGTTTAAAGGGATAGACAATTTTTTCGTCTGCCGTACAAGACACATTTCCCAGGTCTCTTAGATCAAGGTAGCAGGTTTAATAGGTACTTATATAGGCGCAGAATTTTCTAACCGACTTCAAAAAATGAGGAGGTTCTATGTTGCACTGCATGTATTTTTATGTACCTATGTTCACATTGCTGTTCACCGAATTCACTGTCAATAGTGGACTAATTTTAAAATCCTTCTCCTATTCGAAGGAGAATAATCCCTCTGATGCCAACATAAAAAAAAACTGACTTAAATAAACATCAGATCAAAAGTCCCTACCTAAATTACCACAAGGCGAAAAAACAAAATTAATTCAAAGGATATAATTGCGCATCTTTTTCTAACTAATTAAATCGGAAACTTTACTGCAATGTTCTAGGTATAGTCAGCCAACATAATGGTCTACAACTATTCGAGTCTATTATTAGTACATTACAATTCAAAAGTATATGAAAGGACCCTTTTTTGGCTGAGTATACTCATACCTACTGATCTGTTAGAAGTCGGTGCCATGGCTTGCTTATTCGTGTTTTGGCTTGGCACCGACTTCAAACAGATCAGTAGGTAGCTAGCACAGTGCAGTATAATTTTCGATTCAACTAGAAAAAGGCACGCATTTTTGTCCTTTGAAATAAATGAATAAATCAGTTTGTTTTTCGCTTCTTGGTATTTCTAGGCAAGGAGTGGCTGTTTGATGTTTTTTTTTATGCCCCAATATTTATTTGGAGTTTGTTTATTTTAAGTGCTGGTTTATCCGTCTGTGTTTAAAGGAAACAAACCTAATTAACTAGTTTTAGCAAGTAATTAATTGCAAGAGAAAACAAAGGGCAATCAATATTACTCTTCTACTTAGTATAAAAGGAGCTATAAAACCGACCCAAGAAAGTTCCGAAGTAAATAGAAACTGAATTTTCATGAAATACATATCTAAGGCATATTTCTGTCTAAGTTAGATATTGAAAACTCAGAATCTGAAAATAAAGAGGTAACAAAGATGTGTGAAAACCAAAGTTGTTTAGCCTCGGGTTTTCAGGGAAGTCTTTCGGTGAACACGTATAACCTTCATCCTATGGCTGCTCGGGAGGCCACCGTTTCTAAACTCAGTCACGTGCGGGTGTGAGCCCAGTCTATTACGTAACTAGAACGATGTGCGAACGCAATTTTTCAAGAAAACCACATCAATTTATGGTAGGTACTTTACATACATTTTTTAACCGAATTAAAAAAGGGTGGTTCTGAATTTTAGTGTTCTCAACAAAATATAGTTGACTCTGTGTGCGTGAGACCGGAAAACTAAACTGTCTCCTAAAGAGACATATCTCACACGTGTCATGAGATGAAAATACAACTGAAATTATATCACAAGTCTGAACAAGCGCCTCATTTATTTGCGTATCTAATTACTACGTTTTGTGTTCCAGAAAGTTAATGAGAACCTAAATTGTCTACAATATCCATTTTTCCCAAGGACAGGTAACTGGAGGACGACTTTTTAATAAACTTAGCCTAATAGGACAATAAGCGTCAGTTCGCTCGGAGCTTGGCCAATTCAAGGCGGACGTATAACTCGGTCGCAACACCTCGCCGCGCGACGACAGAGGCGCTCTAGAGAGCCGCATTCCGAAGAGCTGCACAGTTTGTTGTTGTACCGGGTTGTATCTGGAAATCTGATAACTCTGTAACAAGACACTGAAGTTTTTATGCGAAGTTTGTGAGACTGCGTTTCTAATTGACGGATATAGCATTTGTTTCGTGAGATGGATATTGTTTGGCTTCTGTTTTTGCAAGACTTTTATAATGGCTGTCAACAAATCGCGGATAAGGAAAAAATACGTGAAAAACGCCAATGCTTTTCATAATCTGGTTGAGCCGGTTCTGACGTCATAATTGATAAAAGTATATACAATACAATACAAATACTCTTTATTGTACTTATGCAGCACAGACTTTGCCAAGAATATGTAATGTAATGAACAAGTGCACATTTCGGTTATTATAGTGAACCGCATTGGTGGAATGTGTTTCCTGTACTACACGAATTCTCGGTTAGTGTTAGAACTCAAAACATTCGAACTATAGTAAGTAGGAACACGTGACAATATACGACTACGAGTAGACAAGCTACCAACTTAGTTCCATAACCGCTAAATTATAAAGTTGGAAAGGCTAAGTTGGCACTATTTCGTGCTGATGCGAGGAGGAACTTGATTCGCTGAGGCCATCTATAGATAATTAATTCTGGATACGTTATAATGTATAGTAAACGAGAAAAACGGTTTAATAATTTTTCGTCTAACATAGAGTAGAGAAATCTTTATAAAAGTTATATTAAATATCATTATATGCACGGGTTATAAATGATAATCAAATGGTGGTTAATATCCATATAAATATCAGCTGTATTGCACACAGTGCGACCGAACATTTAGATCACAGTTCGGTTTTGCGAGCCATGTACGTGCTCTTCAGAGGAAGCTGTAAGGGTCGCCGTCGTCGGATACGACGAGGAGGACTATATATATATATTTATTTATTTATTTATTGTAAAAATACATTTACACAGCATTACAGTATACACCAAGGCGCTGGAAAATTTAGTTAACTATAAGCAACAGAATTAATAAATACCTATGCAGCTATAGAATAATGCTAAACATCACAATACAAATTATAACGAGGCCCTACCGATTATCCATCAACTCACAATAGTTTAAACACTCACGACAGACTTGTACCCATCTGCTCGCAAACAAGTCACAATCAGCTGCTGATGTCAGAAGCGCATTAAGCATGTTGGTTGCTCGAAGTGCTGGAGAGTTTCTATGAGAAACAGTGCGCGCCTGTGGAACAGCTAGGAGATTAGGGGTTCGCGGTCTTAGCTGGTTCTTAGGTACAAAAGGTACAGCAAGTTTTACGAACCTGGATACCAAATCCGGACAATCACTGCTTCCCCTTAGGATTTTAAGCATTGTGGTCAGAAGTTTGACAACAGTTTTGTTATATATATATATATATATATATATATATATATATATATATAATTGAGCCGGGAGGCTCATTGGCGGCAGTACGGTAGTGGGAAATAAGCTGCAGAGCTTAGCACATCGACGCAAAGTAGCATGTCTGTGCGTCTTCTACAAACTGTACTTCGGTGAGTGTGCTCAGGAGCTCCATGAGCTCATACCGCCTTCCCCCTTCTTCCATCGGACATCCAGACGTACGGCTGGCTACCATCCTTACTTGGTCGAAATTCCTCTAGTTCGAACCAAGCGCTTTGCATCTTCTTTTATAATGCGCACTTCTAAGGTTTGGAATTCTCTGCCGGCGTCTGTATTTCCGAGTTCATATAACCTGGACCTTTTTAAGGCACGAGTGAATAGGCATCTTCTGGGTGAGCTCGCTTCATCGTCGGCCTCATCTTTGCCCCCTGGCTAGATGCTGGCCAAGAGCAATCCCATTTTTAATAAAAAATAAAAAAAAAAACCGTATTGTGATATATTTTCATAGTCTATAGTTTTGTTATTAATTAGTTTTGATATTATTTCAAAACGGGATGTCTACGAGCTGCCTTCAGCAGACCTCACCCGTGTTTATATGGAAAAACGGGTGAGGTGTGAGATGAGGATGAGTTGGCTCGTGAATAATACGATACGCCTAGACATTGACCGCTGTTAGGTGTTTGCCAGCTAAGAACAAAATGCAATTACCGTCTTAGCGGGCCCATTCAAAATAAATCTATTTGAATTCTAGCTCCCGTACCCGTTGAGGCAACAAATCATATAATATATCTTTCACGATCGCAGTTCTTCATTCATTCATGCCGAGAGAAGTGGCGCCCACGAGTTTCACATGCGTTTTATTTTGATGAAAATATTTATGGTGAGTTACTTTTAAAAACTGTTATCACTGCGTGACACGGTAAGGGTTTTCATATGATTTATTGATATTTGCGTAAAGTGGGTATTACATTGTTCTGAATTTAGCATCTTGAATGAGTTAGAAAGCTGATTTAGGAAGGTGTAATCGCATTCAGCAAGTAAGGATCCTAAAAAGTAACCTAAATAATTAGGACGTGATGATGGTTCCGGACGAACTGAATGACTTAGCATCCTAGTTCGGAAGCGTTAAGCACAGTGTAATATTATTTTCTCCTCACTAGCTCGGAAAGCCGTCTTTTATCCTTTGAAACAAGCGGGTAAAAACGCATTTTATCCACAAGTGGGGAAAGTAATTTGACCTTGGAGCGTGTTTGAGTAGCTTTTGACAGATAACAAAACGTAAAACGCTCATATTAATGGTTCGTTTGATATCAATTATCATTAAATAAATGGTTTGAGAATTTAATAAAAAATACCAAATTTAACTTTATTTAATGATTTAAGTCGTAAACCTTAAAATTCTGTAAGTAACATTTTTTTTATAATGACTTTGAGTATAATTGTAAACGCACAAGTTGAGTCGATGCAATTTCAAAACGCATCGTCAGAAATGTCATCTTGTCAATGTCAACTAAAATAAATACAACTTGTCACCGACTCCGACTCGCGTAAATATTATACACAACTTTCAGAGTTTTCTGTTATAATATCTTAAAAAAATCAGTGATACCAATGATGAAAATCATGCCTGTGGAACTGTGTTTTTTTGCATGTTGCACTTTTCTCGCTATAGGTATAGTGAGGAGAATATTATTTTCCCCTCACTAGCTCGCAAAGCCGTCTTTTATCCTTTGAAACAAGCGGGTAAAAACGCATTTTATCCACAAGTGGGGAAAGTAATTTGACCTTGGAGCGTGTTTGAGTAGCTTTTGACAGATAACAAAATGTAAAACGCTCATAATAATGGTTAGTTTGATATCAATTATCATTAAATAAATGGTTTGAGAATTTAATACAAAATACCAAATTTAGCTTTATTTAATGATTTAAGTTCCTAAACCTAAACCTTCAAATTCTATAAATAACATTTGTTTTATAATGATATTGAGTATAATTGTAAACGCACAAGTTGAGTCGATGCAATTTCAAAACGCATCGTCAGAAAGACATGTCATCATTGTCAATGTCAACTAAAATATACACAACTTGTCACGGACTCCGACTCACGTAAATATTATACACAACTTCCAGAGTTTTCTATTATACTATCGTAAAAAAAACGGTGATTCCAGTGATGAAAATCATGCCTGTGGAACTGTGTTTTTTGCAGGTTGCACTTTCCTCGCTATAGTGAGGAGAAAAGTTTTGTGTTACACACGGGTGCAAAGTTGTATTTTACTTCTCGTGTGTTGAAACACTCGCTACGCTCAGGATTATATTTTAGAACCACTCGCTTCGCTCGTGGTTCAACTATAGAATCCTTTCGCTGGCTCGTGCTTCAATTCCACACTCGCGGGTAAAATACAACTTTGCACCCTTGTATAACAAATAACTATTAACTTCAGCTTCGCTCAGTAGAACCGAACTGATGCAGTGTAGACTGTAGTGTGATCAGGAGCTTCCCCCCTATCCTCTCCCTCGCAACCTAGTTAGGACGTCTGAATTCAGGACAGTGTAATACCCGCTTAAGTAAGCATTACTCAGAGTTCGTTTGTTGTAGGTGCTAATGAATGGTGTGGACTTAGCTTTGGATATAATGCTAATAGTCTAATAAGCTACACCAATCACGTGCAAATGACCTGATCATTTATTGTTTGATCCACGATACTAATGCTGGGTTGCACCGACTTACGATCACAGACTGATCAACGTTAAATATGGCGCCGGCAGCTGTCATCCCTTAGAAGCTTGTCAAACTTAACATACATTGAAATTTTAACGAACACAGCTTAGGATTACAGATGGTTTGGTGCAACCCAGCCTAAAGCTTGAAACATGATAGCACCACCACTTTATCTTCAGCTATGTGGTGTTGTGTGTAAGTGGGGTCCTGGTGGTATACGAGGTCGCCGCAGCTCCCAAGGATGCACTGTGTTAAGAGTGAGAGATCAACACAACAAATCCTCTAGTCAGTAAGGGGTCAGTAACGCGCTTGTGATTCTTATGGAGTCGCAAGCGTCCATATAAGGCTACATTTTCTGCTTACCATCAGGCAAGCCGTAAGATTATTTGCCACTGCAATGTCAACACAATTGAGTGTTACAACTCAATCAAATATGTAGGTAGGTAATTGGATGAAACTGCCTTAGCATATTCCACTGCTACTTCCACCGAAACGACTTTACAAGCACTGCACGTGGCGCCCTGTATAACTTTTGGGACCATTATTCTGCTCACTGAAATCAAAGCATTACTGCTGGTACGCTGAACACTATTACCTGCATTAACTGTAATCACTGTTATCTACTCGAATCTAGACTACGCTGTAGTTTTTACTATAGGTAAACAACAGCGGTGCAGAGGATAAAGGGCCAATGCTATCAATTTCGGTTAAGTACCTACACATTGTGCTTGCAACCTCAACCACCATCTAAATTATGGAGCTTCATGTTCAGGAATACACGTTGTAGATATTTAACTATTTCTCTTTTTGTGGTTAAGTAGCCAAGCTACTCCTGGGCATGATTCCCAGGCTCGGAGATTAGGAATTGTTCTAAAACTTAGTGTTGTATTGTCGTGTAAGATTGATTCAATTAACATAATACAATGGATGACAATTAATGAAACTTTCGTTTTCATAATCACATCACAAGTGATACATTTTAAAGTGTAAAGGTATATTTTTTCATGACTATTTTATCGTAGTCTCGAGCTTATTTTAATTTGAGTCTAACTACTGATTGTGTTTTGCTGTATTGTTATCTCGATAAAATAAATCACTATTGCACATCGTAAGCTGACGTCGTCTGAAATGCTGATATGATTGGATAGCCAGTCAATGCTGGAATCGATTAGGCTGGTGGCGATAGCGATAATCGGGAAAATATCGGCACTCGACAGTGTAGACGATAGAGTGGTTCGTCGCATGTAGTGGACAGGTGTTTTTCATAGGTTCCAACGCGTATTACAAAGAACGTAGGGAATGCTCGTACTCGCGCAATCGTGCTAGCTGTCTAAACATTTCGTTATCTATTAAACATATATTAGACTAGGAAAATATGTGAAAAATTATGTTAACAATCATTATGGCGGAAGAACAAATGAGTTCTTGTTCCCGATCATTATATAAGGAATTTACCTGGTTAAAAAATGAGAAAAACTGTAGTTAGTTAAAAATGAGTTAAAAATATATTATTGCAAAGATTACATTAATTGTTAAAAAATTTAGTCGCATGATAGACCTGTCCAAATGAGCACTGTCTCGCCAACAAACTGTTTCGTCAGTTTGGCGAGTAAATTTAAAAATGTCAAACCTTTGAAAAACTAATTTAAAAAAAAACACAGAAGTTCCGAGTTGTAATGTCATTGATTCACAAATTTCGCACATTTATTATTATAAAAGTATACGAGAACTATGGATATAACTGGGTTTGCGCTGTCCAACGTAAGACCATCCTATCCTTCACAGCACCTAATTGAAGCAGTGTAATTAGTACCGTGACATGTCACCGCACGTGTCTGTATTAGCACTTCATTTGCAAGAGTATGGACATCACTCACAGCTAATAGATACTTGATTCTGTACACTATACTGTAGTGATAATGTGAAAATATTCGTTCCAGTACAAAAATATTCATAAGAAGTGCTGTTCAATTATTACTATAATGTAGGTTTGGTTCTTTAGTAAATTTATTATGGGTAGTGGATACTGATGAGCCGTTGCCAATATTCCAAAACTTTTTTTAAGGTCGGTGACAAATATTGTCATTTTTTTAAATGTAAGCGGTTACAGGTGTTTGTCGGAATTGTCGGTCTCAAAATTGCCGACAACACAGGCAATTAATAGTACCGGCAGCGTTGTCGGCCGTTAATGGAAATTTCAAAATGTTCTCGACAACGACACAACACTGCTGGACATAGGCTTCCCCTAAAGAGTGCCTCAATGACCGGTCCTGCACCTGCACCACCCGCATCCAGTGGACTCCCGCGACCTCTACCAGGTCATCAGTCTACCTTGTGGGGGGGCTACCCACGCTGCGCTTTCTAGTACGTGGTAGCCACTCGAGAACCTTTCCGCCCCAACGGCTATCGGTTCTACGTGCAATGTGCTCCAGCCACTGCGAATGAAGTTTAGGGATTCGGAGGGCTATATCGGTTACTTTGGTTCTACCGCGGATGGCCTCATTTCTGGTACTCCCACCAATCCCAAAATGGCCCTCTCCATTGCTCTTTGGGTAACTTTGAGCCGTCTTATGAGGCCCATAGTAAGCGACCACGTTTATTTTTGCTCAATTGCTCAAAAGTTAGCTAAAAGAGATTCCTTACAGGGATAAGCTCGCCTATGTTTTCTAATCTCATGTGACAAGTATATGTTTTAACCTGTAATTATGTACAATACATTCATATAGTAGTAGTGGACTAGTTTGCGAGATTTATCAGACATATAACATTGACATGACGTGGGTTTCACATCGCTTGGCTACCTAATTAATCTATTGTGTCCATTGTGGACACAATATCGATATATAAGGTGCATACTTTTTCTATTCTCGACTAATAACTTTAGCTTCAGACTTCTGTATAATTTTATGAACATCTCAGGATCATCATCCTCCTAGCGTTATTCCCAGAACAGTCGCATCCTGAAGGATGCCTAGGGTCCGCTACCTAATCCCAAGAATTGGCGTAGGCACTAGTTTTTAAGGAAGTGACTGCCATCTGACCTTCCAACCCGAGGGGGAAACTAGACCTTATTGGGATTAGGCTTGTCAAGTGAGTGGGCAACTGGACTGTAAGTTCTCAAGCCGCCCGCAGGCTTCTAACTTGGCTTAAAGACTGCTATCATAGACAACAACCGGGATCAACAGCTTAACGTGCCTTCCAAAGCACGGGAGCGCTCAGTTAGTAACCACACAAAGCGGTCACCCATCCAAGGACTGACCTCGCCCGATATTGCTTTACCTCGCATACCGCACGCGGTACGCGGGCGCCGCTGGGCCACAATATACTTCTAAAGAATATATTTTCTAATTAGACCTAAATATTCCGCTGAATAATTTTAAAATAAAAATAAGGCCTCAATGAATACGTAACTTCATAATCTAATGATTCAAATGAGCTACGCATTATCTCGTAAACATATTTTTCATCCCGAGATCTGTAATATGACTAAGTTTTCGAATGTTTTATCAATCATTTCTTGAAAATATTGTTAAAATTATACTGTCAGTTTTATTACCTTCTTCGTTGTTGACTATTACTGAAAAGAATACCACAAATATGTCAGCTTTAAAAGTAACTGCAATCTTTATTACCCAGTCACATAAAAAAAACTATGCACAATATTCGTTATTTCATCCCCGGACAGAACGGACAGGGCAAGAGATTGTTTGTTACATTTCCAGTAAGGGGGCTTTCTCGCTTACTAAAATAAATAAAATATTCATGTGGCATTATTTGACATCTGTGAGTTTGACATTGTACCGGGACCCATGACGTTTAAAGTTTTGACGTGTACATAGTTCAAAATCCAGAAAAGCCCGTAAACCTAGTAAAATATCTCGTCTGAAATAAGTGGCTTTAAACCCTAGATAAAAAATAAACAATCTACTAACACCTAATAGGTACCTACAACCTACATAGCCAATCAAGTATCTAGTCTTACATACATACATATCTAGTCATACATAATTCTGTATTCCTAAAAGGCCCATGAAATTTAATTCCAGTGCTTCTTTTCCCAAATGTGGTTTAAAGATGTTGGAAATGTGATATTGCAGTGACAGGTTGATAGCCTATCGCCTATAACTCGGTTCCCTCGTCTTTTACGACACCCATGAAAAGAAAGGGGGTGGTACTATTTTAAACCGGCACTACACCGGTATCATCATAATCATCATCATTCTAGCTACATTAACTGTAATCATTCCTTGCATTCTGAAAGATGCCCGGGATCCGCTACTTAATCCCAAGAATTGACGTACTTTCAAACCCAATGGGACAACTAGACCTTATTGGGATTAAGCGTGTCAAGTGATTGGGCAGTTCTCAAGTCGCACGAAGGCCTCTAACTTGGCTTAACGACTGCTGTCATAGACATCAGCCGGGATCAACGGCAAAGCGTGCCTTCCACGCCAGAGTCAAAAAATCTAAAATATTGCTATCGCAAAAGCCGAGAGAGTCGGTAAACCCGCTACTACGGACGTAAACTGATTTCAGAGCCACTTTACAATTTTCATTACAATCTCGTAAATAAGCTATATGAAACGCGAATTAAATGAACTTTGTTTCTGAAACTTGTGAAGCAGTAATTATATTATAACAAAGGGCCAGTAAGTACCAGTGTCGAAAAGAAACTTTTATTTTCCACATAAAATCACACCGTTAATCCAAAAGTAATCCACTTACGAAGAACTCTTTATTTTTGGCTGTTAAGCAAGCATTAAATTAGCTACTCGCGAAATGAGGGAGCTCTGAGGAAGGTTCGTAAGGAAGGAAAACATTTAAATAATTAATCCAAGGAGCTATTTATCCATTGAATTCACACGATCTTTTTTAGATAGGTGAAATAATAATGAGTAGTACTCATGTACTAGGCCCTCATTACTACTTGAACGATGAACTCCAACCTATTTGAACGATGCTGTCACTGTCCAGCGGTGTACACCCCGGTTGTGTGTTGTGTTTAAGCCGGAGTTTAGCCGAGATGGCAAGAGAAACAGGCTTGCTTAGAATTGTGCATGATAACGTGCGCACAATTTGTAAGTAAGATGAGAGATGACGATTCCATATTTTAGGCATTTAAAATATGGAAACACTTAATACTTACTAAGTAAAAGTAATCTCATCAAAAACATAAATGTGAAAATGGCTGCCAAGTTCAATATGCGTATGCGATGCGTGGTTGACGTCTTCACCGACAAAAGAATTGAGATCTAAATGGGTGCCAAGTTCCGTAGATCATCTGAAATGGTGCCAAGTCTGGCACTAGATTGTTTACAGTAATAATGATTTATTGCGGCTTAATGATTTAACTACACACGGCTGCTGTCCGTCAGTTCCTGGGGTGAACTTGGCTGGACACGCCACCGCGTGTCTTGATTTCTTTCTAAACTTTGTTAATTCGTAGTAGGTAACTAGGTATTAGATTAATTGAAAATCGAAATATTAGTTATACGAGTATACCATAATACCGATAGGTAATGGCTATTATGATATTCCGTTACCCGTGAGTTGTTAGTTCGTTTTAGTAATTTTTAGGTTTATTTTGCAAACCAAAATTTTAATAAAAGTTTTGGTTTGTAACTTTTAGGGCATACTGAGTTAACTTTTTAGCACACATTATGTCATATTTAACTCATCGTTTTACTAATTGTTGAGAGAACTTGACTGAATAGAATCGTTGGAAGAGGATTACTTTTGAGAACAGAACAGAACACATTTTTCGGCTTCCATCATTTTGTTTGTAAGTGTACCAGAGAGAAAATGACAATACAAAATTACCACAGATAACTAATATCTTCACACTCCCTCTCAATTTTAAGTAGCATAAAAACTTAAACAAAACTTGAAATTGCATACAAACAATATTCGGTTAATTTTAACTTCTTATTATGGCAACCCTAAAGTGTCATTATTTGACATTTGAAGGTTGACAGCTTTAATTTGACATTTTGCATTTTGCGCAGTGGAAGCTTGCTGGGCCCATAACCTGAGAGAACTGGACTGAATATCTCTGTTAAAATTACTTTCTTTGTAGCTGTTAATATTTGACCATTTGCTATTTTAATGCTTAATTTGTGTTCCAGATTCTTCACATTTGTCACATATTTCTCATAGCATTCTTGGATAAAATGCTGAGTAGCACCTGAGTCTACCACAAATGAAACTGTGTCACTTATATTTTCAACTGCTAGCGCTTGTTCGGTAGCAATAAACATTGGCAGGTTCTCCTCTTGTTCAGGATGAGCCGCACCACCTCTGCGTCTGGGGCTTCTGTAACCGCCTCTTGGGTTCCTATAACCTCTACCTCGGCCTCTACTACTCATGCGGCAGTCATATGCTATGTGTCCCTTCCTCTTGCATCGATAGCATGTTATATTGGAGGAGCTTGTGAGCATAAATGATGTCTGTCTTTCATCATGGCTTGATGAGGGTGTATCTTGATATTTTCTAATCTCATGGTCGAGTAGCTTCGTTGTCACGAATTGTAAAGACAAATCAGTGTTTGCCGCTTCCAATGCTGTTATGACATGATTATATTCTTCTCCTAATCCGGTTAATAAGTAACATACCTTATCACTTTCCTTTATTTGCTCGTCGGAAGCTTCCAGTTCTCTAATTATGTTATCAAATTTAACAAAATATTCTTCCAGACTTCCTCCGTCGTGTTTTAAGGTAAGCAATTTTCTTCTTAATGTTATCTTCGATATGACGCTTTTTCTTTGAAAAGTAGCTTTTAATGTTTTTATCATTTCATTTGCAGTTTTGCAGTCTTTTATAAGATTAAGATGACGGTCGGTAAGGCACTGCACGATTAAACTTTTTGCTTTAGCATCAGACTGTTTCTGATTGTCTTCAATCTTTTCGGCGTCACAAATTACTTTCAATCCTCTCTCTTCTAACAGGCATTGTAATCTAAAAAACCAATTGCTGAAGGAGTCAGCTTTTAGCTGTGGAAAATTTACCGGCGTGGTCGCCATCTTTTTGTTGGTCGACGCGCACTGAAAATGTAGTGATTTTAAACTTCCCTATATCTATTACATTTCACTAACTAACAGGCGTCTCTGGGCCCATAACCTGAGAGAACTTGACTGAATAGAATCGTTGGAAGAGGATTACTTTTGAGAACAGAACAGAACACATTTTTCGGCTTCCATCATTTTATTTGTAAGTGTACCAGAGAGAACATGACAATACAAAATTACCACAGATAACTAATATCTTCACAATTGTCCGTGTGTTCTTCAATATATAAATAAAGGAGCCTGTTTCTTTTCTAAATTAATATATACAAATAAAAAATAAACACAAAGAGAAACTAATAACTAACTAAAACTATATATATAGGGATCTAATTGAAATATTTTGGAAGTAATTTTCTAACAAAGTAAAAGTGCGACGTATTTTCTTTTAAAATTACACACTCTACATCAATACAACCCTCTCAAAAGACTGAATTGATTACTGTCTCTTTCTATCTTATTGCTAGGTGTGTAGGTTTTTAGTAGAAAATGAATACATTTAATGCTTAATTAATGCATAAATACGTTGAGTGAGTGTTGACCATTCAACTATTACTTACATGAAACTCTAAATATTTTTGGGAAATATTCAGAAGTCGTCGCCATGTTGCCATACCAATTATTAATTACATTAATTTGGAGCATATTCTTATTACTTACCTTCCTATTAGTTCAGGCCGGCAACCAAATATATTTGGTTATAAGTACATAAACACTTTAATTCGTCATCAATTTACACATTGAGATGGCATATCGTTAGGGCTCTTCCAGAAATCACGTGTAACCTCGTTTCAAATTTTCGTGAATATCTTGAAAACGAATAGCCATAAAGTAATAAAAAAAATATTTTTGGTTTTCTTGTTGACATGTTAACGAAATGAGTTAATATTTCATACTACTTGAAATTTTGAAATGTTGTCAATTAGAGATGGGAGGCGAGACTGCGCGGTTTGACCGTTCTCTATAATTTCAAAAACGTAGAAGAGGCACGTCGCGATCGGTTTATCATGGGTATGCTACCGGGGCTGGAAGAGGAGAAGTTATAAGTTCAAAACCTCTTGGAGCTGACGCCAATGAAAGCCGATGAGCTCGCAATGCTCACGTAAAATCACTAGGGAGAATGTGCCTAATGATAAAAAAGTAGCTGAATTATCAACACGTGATTTCTGAATGAGACCTGAAGCTATGAGTAACACCCTGCATGTGACGCCGTCACCGACACGCGAGAGTGATAGATGGCGCCACTTTGGACGGAAGTAAGTAATGAGCACGATCATGTAGATATTAAATCGTGTTCCGTATTTCCTGATAACTACGACTAGTAATGATTTCACATATACGATATAATTTGATAAATTATGAGTAGGTAAAAGTGTACTGAGGTGTTATTCACAAACCGACTCGTCCACACCTCACACCTCACCCGTTTTTTTATGGAAACTGTCAAAATTTGACAAAAATGACATTTGACAGTTTCCATTCTATATAAAAACGGGTGAGGTGTGATGTGACAGGTGAGGACGAGTTGGTTTGTGAATAAAAGGACTGCTGTTACCTATTTCCATACTACATATGATATACTTAAATTAATCATTATGAGTATTCCAGTATCATAATAGTGTACATGCAAAAACATGTCTGTATGCCATGTAAAGAATAAGTATAGAAAATTACATCATCATCATCACCAGCCTATATAGTCTATATACTTCCCACTGCTGGGCACAGACAGGCCAAGCCTCCTCTCAGATGAGAGGGAACGAGCAGTAGACCTCACGGCAAAAAAAAATACATGTCTGTTAAATATGTTCACGCTTACACCTCTGAACTAAACGTGAATTGTATTTCAGATGTAAGTATCTTACGGCTTTTCATAGTAGATACATGTGCTATTTGTCCCCTAAGGAGGTGAAATGGGGGGTGGAAGTTCGCAAGGCTTTACGAAAGTCTCGGGATTTATACAGGCTATTTTTATTGATTTCCGTTCCTTCTAGCATATAGCCATGTATATCGTTAGAAACGACGTAGCGCATATTTACTAGTTTTCCAAAATTCAAGTTTTTTTTTCTTCATTTTCATACAAAATAAGAATAAGAATATTTATTTGCGTTAAACATGCCCAAACATGTGTTACAAACAAAATTACAGGTAGGTTTCCATGCTTAACCATGACTGCTATGCAAAATAAAAATGATAATAAAAGGAAATAATAAAAAAAAAGGAATTACACAAAATTACACATTAAAAATATTTACAGAACTATAAAACCATTAAATAACACAAACTACACAACAATAATTAATTCTATCAACAAGAGTGAATGAAAACCGCCCTTAAGAGTTAACGTGGAGTTAAGCAAAAGTTAATGTCAAGTATGACAAGTCTAAATTCGAATAACACGCACACACATTGTTTAATTGTTATAGTACATTACTACAGAGGCCGGGACGGAAGGGGTTGCCGGCCGAAGACATATATACGGCCGAGCGGAGCGAGGTCGGATAGGTCTGAGGCGGGCAACCCCAAATTTCCCGCCGAGGTATGTACAGTGCTTTTCTCAAACATGCAATGAAATAAACACCAAAAAAAAACAAAATTTTATTTTTAATGCGCATAGTGGCAGAATGTCATGATGCCTGTGCCTCAAATTTATGTGGAATAGAAATTAAAAAAGAGGACTTTGCCGGCCTAGGCCTGCAAGATTTGTATGAAATTCCATTAACGACCTCTTGTCCTAGCCGCACCTGAAACGTCATACTTCGCAGCCTATTATTAGGAACATAACATCAATATTTCATTGCATGTTTGAGAAAAGGATCTTTTATACTATACTAGGCGTGTTAATTAACGCAAATTAATACTGTAAAGTAATAATTTGATGCGCGAAATGTGGAAAACAACGTAAACCTACGTCTAATATTAAACCAAAAAAAAATATCACAAAATTCCATTGATTTAAGTAAAACGAACTACTAAAAACATTTTCATCAACAAGCCCTTTGATCATCATGTCAGCCGAAAGACGTCCACTGCTGGATATAGGCCTCCCCCAAAGACTTCCACAACGACCGGTCCTGCGCCACCCGCATCCAGCGGACACCCGCGACCCTTACCAGGTCATCAGTCCACCGTGTGGGGGGCCTGCCCACGCTACGCCTTCCGGTACGTGGTCGCCACTCGAGAACCTTCCCGCCCCAACGGCCATCGGTTCTGCGTGCTATGTGCCCCGCCCACTGCCACTTAAGTTTAGCGATTCGAAGGGCCCTTTGATACAAGATTAGAATAGAAACACAGAAATATTGCGCACATTTATAGCTCATAGCAGTGTAAGGCTGGCGACACTCCAAGGAGTAAATCATGATTCATGGGTCTCATAAACGTCCAGAGTTGGTATTTGGAAAATTAGAGACGTCCGTTGCATCTCCCACAGTATCTGGATTGGCAAATTATGTATCAAATGCCGTCACTGTTTTGCAGACGTATTAGACCTACATCAAGGACAAACCGGCATGTTGATTTAGGGTTCCGTAAGTACTACATTGGTAAAACAGGAACCTTTTGTTGCCGCTTTGTCTGTCACATTGCTAAATATCTCGAAAACTACTTATGATATCGATTTGAAATTTGGAATAGCTATAAAGAAGGCTAACCCAAATACATTGAGCATGTTTTTTAAATATAATATTTATTATTTTCTGTGAAAATTTACCGATAAGGGACGGGGGGCTAAAGTTGAAAGTCTAGTGACTGAGTCATATATGAACGGGCAGCTTTTTTATGGTGGGTAAATTTCTGTTTATTAAGTAAATAAAAAAAAAACCGTTCCCCCCTTATCTCTTAAGTTTACCAACAAAGAAATATGTAATTATTTGCACAATGTTAATATCCACATATAAATATTACAGGAAAAATATAATTATATCTCTATCGAGATTTTATATTATTTTACCATCAAAACACATTTCTAAACTAAGCTTGTATAATGTTGCGATTGAAATGCGCTGTATCTATGGCATTCATTTTCTCCTGAATTAATGGGGTCGGGACGAAAAACCGTATGTAGCAGAAAGTGCCTACGAGACAAGCACCCACCCAGCAGGTTCCTGGTACTGAAAGTGATAGTTGACTACAAAAAGCTGTATACATTGGACCTCATTACAATGCAATAAGGTGTACAAATCGCACATGTCTAAACAACTGGACAAAGCCAAATAATGCTACGTGTGTTACGCTGTAGCCCGCAGCATGTTAACACTTTCACTGCTAACGATTTCGTAGCGCTACACTCGTAGCCGATATTATGCGAAAATCGGAATGTAGAGGCACGCACCTACGAGAATATGAAATTGTCCAACGCTCACAAAACTTCACGAGAATCGGTTGAGAGATGCGGTCGCAAAGGAGTACTGGAAACCCTGACATCTGCCTATCCGGAAATACAAAATCATTTTTGTCAAAGCTGAAATGGAGACCTTCGCTTCACACGGTCGATGAAGCTGAACTCCATTGGAGCTAAATAAATGTATAAACAATACATTTTCACACAATTTGAACGTAGCATTAAAATACGGCACGCGTGCGAAATGACGTCTTAATTAAGGAGCAATTAATACCAAGAACCTCACGATTCTGCCTTTGTTCAACAACTGCGTTTGACGCGAACAATAATCGAGCATTCGCTGTGTTAATTTCAGTAACAGTAATAACTTATTGTATGTTACATACGACTTCAAATAGTAATTATAACGCAAGTAAATAACTGATTGCTACTTTAAGAAAGGTCATTGCCCAGCAGTGAGTGGGACGCACGCACAAGCTAAAAATACTTGAATAAAATAAAATGTGAAAGAGCGAAATCGTAGTCCTGAGTTTTCTGCATCCGTCGAAATGATCATAAAGTTTACGTCACGAACAGTGCTCCGGAAAACACTGAAAGCGTCTTGGCAATCTTAAAACCATTTATTTTGTTCGAGAATCTACAAGAACCAGTAAAAGTAAGTACGAACTACATATGTACATACTGTAACCCTTGAAGTAATACCTAGAACAGAACTTACGTAGTTTTTTAGTCATAGTTAACGCTTTGAACGCCATCATATTTGAATGAAGTGATCACTCAGACGCCAAGGTATCATCAGCGTTTAAGAGGGCGCAGTATGCTCGGTTCTCCATACAAACGTATTTACCCTCTCATTTTAAAACGCCATGCTAGAATAAGATGCAAATTTGTATACACAATGGGATCCGGCATATCTAGGTCGGACCATAGTTTCTGTTGCTAGAAATTGTAAAAGAAAAAAAATAAGGCGGCTTTTTGAGTTTTTTACGGCTTGTATGAAAACCTTAATAATCGCTGTATTTTTTCTCCATTATAATTTCAAGCAACAGAAACTATGGTCCGACCTAGATATGCCGGATCCCATTGTGTATACAAAGTTTCATGTTATTCTAGCCTGGCGTTTTAAAATCAGAGCATAAATACGTTTGTATGGAGAACCCAACGTACTGCGCAGTCTTAAACTAATAAAAATAAATAATAACCTGCCTGTATAAGTAGAATATCCCATGTTATTTTGCGCTGATGATGCCGTTAGGCCTCTGTACAACTGTACATACACACATACGAGACTCGCATGCGAGTTTTATTACATTGCAGGTTACCGTGATATAATGAGTTCAATGGATCCACAGACCACTTAACCTAGGGTTAAGTGGTCAGTGAATGGATCTGTCAAACCGCGCAATGTAGTGAAACTAGCGTACTAGTCTCGTACGTGTGTAAATAAGGCTTTATAGTGATTGGCAATTTACTAGTTACGATAGGCGCTCCAAAGATGCACTGTTTTGATAGTGATACACTTGCATTTCACTTAACTCTTTTTTTATAACACGTCGGTGGCAACTAAGCGTACAGCCCTTCTGATGGTAAGCGTTCACCGCAGTCTATGGACGTCGGCAACTCAGGAGGTGTCACATGCCCGTTGCCGACCCGTTAATGTATACACTCTTTTCTTGAAGAACCCCATACTATAGTCCCTCGGGAAAACCTTGGCAGGGAGCTCATTCCCCAGTCGGAGTGTCCGAAGGAGGAAATTCCTCTGAAACCGTACCATACGCGACTATTAAGGTTCTAAGGTGGGATGAATGCCCTGCCGACGCCCCGACGGCGAGTGGTGCGATAGTAGAAAACGGCCGTGGGCATGCATCGTGTCGAACAGTTCTTCAGAGCACAACCCATTATACAAGCGATGGAACACGCACAAGGAGGCAAAGTTCCTTTTTAAACTTCGTTGAACCGTTGTTCAATATCGCTCGTGAGTTTGGTCTCTGGATGTGAACATAAATAATTTTTAAGAAAAAAAAACCGACTTCAATGGGGGAGGCCGGTGAAAGATTATTATACTTAGATGGTGCACTCTTAGATTCCATACAATAAAATAAAAATGGCTATAAGTATGTTTATAATGGTAAAAGACTAAGTACCCTCAATTCCTCAAGGAATCATGGAAAAACCTTGCTTGACAAACAAAACGAAGAGAACAAATCGCCTAACGTGAACTACGCGTCGTTGAAGAGTTCCGTTCTGATCATCATCAGCAGTTCCACTTCATCAAATGTCACTTTTATGAATGAAAATGCTTGATTAGTTCATGAAAATACTAAAATTACTATTTGTGTGCCTTTCACATTTGAGGAGTTCCCTCGATTCCTAATGGATCCCATCACTAGAACTCGAGCATGATAAAAATCAATCGTGAAAATAGAACTTGCTTAACAAACATAGCTAGAAGGACAAATCGACAAACGTGAACTTTTCGTCGTTGAAGAGTTCTGTTCTGATCATCATCAGCAGTTCCATTTCACCAAATGTCACATTTTCGTATGATAATGCTCGACTTGTTGATAAAAACATAAAAATCACTATATGTTTGTCTTAAAGATTTGAGGAGTTCCCTCAATTCCTCGTGGATCCCATCATTAGAACTGCGTTTTGACAAAAACGGGAACAACTTGGATATATCGCAGCTTTAGAATTAAACCGTCATAACTCAAAATTGCCGAAAATTGAGTTTTTGTGTTAAAACGCTTTAATTCTGATAGCTTTACCCGGTCTCTTTCTCAGACCCGCGAAACTAACGTAAACAAGAGAGATAGCATGATTTAGTGCGTTTCACTTTTTCTCAAATCACGCGTTTCAATGTGTGCTAAAGTGGCTAACTTCAGTTATGATCCGACAAGCAAATAAGCAGGACGTCGCTGTTCGGGCACATTACGAGATATCGCTGTGCTGTATAAAATATAAGGTATGTTTGTTTGAGTTCTTTCATTACAAGATAGGCATATTTCGAGTTGATTCACTTTAGAGCAAAATGTTTGAAGAAAGTAAGTGATGCAATTCGGGTTATGTCGTTTAAGTAATAATACTCATCGAAATATTTTGAACTATTTAGATATAAATCAGTTTAGTACTAGCAAAAATACATATTTAGAGTAGTATTTCTAGATGACACGCTTTATTGTAAAAGGAACGGTAGAACACTATTATTTATTTCGAGTTAAGTAGTTTCTCTCGAACGTATTAGTAGTTTATTTCGAGTTAAGTAGTTTCTCTCAACACGCCGTTTTTGAGAATTATTTCTGTTTATTTCTTTAAAATATTAGCTATGAAAGCCATTTTTCTTCATTAAGTAGTCACCCACCGACGATGTAGGTACACGCTTATCGTGGTACGTAGTAAACGTGTTCATCAGTGCGATTTGAATGTATGTAGGTACAATGTGCACGATCACCACGTTTACTATTTAGTACCTACCGTAGGTTTTTATCCTTATAATAATCTTAGTTTAGTTCGTTTGCACATGATAATATGGGCCACCAACTGATAAAGCCATTTTTTTTTAGCATGAGTCGAAGAATAAAAGAAATGCTGCGGTTGGCTGGAGCCCCGGTGAAAAAGAGAAACAGAGAAGATGTCGCTGATGAGAGTATTGAGGTAATGTAATATTATAATAAATTAATATAATATTATCCTACATAATTACTTCTAATTAACTAGACCAATCGTTATATAATTTTGTTTAAAAAATTCGTGGATATTTTGTTTACATTATTTATTTTGTTTTCAGGTACCGCCAGCAAAATGTGGTAAAACAATTAACAATGAAAATATAGATTCCGGAAATCCTGCAAACAATTTTGAGTTAAACTTTAATTGAATCTCATTACCTAACAAATGAAACAACTAGAGATTATATTGAAGGATCAAAAACAATTGCAGACTTGCACAGAGACTTCAAAAACCAACAAATTGAAAATGGGAAAGGCTTTGTGTCGTATAATACCTATCACAAAATCTTTACAACAGAATTTAATCTAGGTTTTTTTCAACCGAAAAAAGATTTGTGCGACTTGTGTACGAGATATGAAAATTCCACTGAGGACCAAAAAAACAAATTAAAAGATCAGTATGAACTACATTTAAAAGAAAAGGAACTGGCTCGGGCTGAAAAAGCCATTGATCGTCAAAAAATATCGGCTAAATACAAGGTGTTGTGTACGATTTACAGGCAGTACTGCAATGTCCCGATGGTGACACCTCTTCTTTTTACTACAAGTCGAAATTAAATAGCTATAATTTTACACTGACCGAACTTTGTAAAAAGGAAGGTAACAAAACCCAAACAAGCAAAGATTATACAGCTTATGATAAAGTTGACTGTTATTTCTGGAGTGAGGTTGATGGTAAAAGGGGGTCCTGTGAAATTGGGTTCTGCATTTATAACTATTTACAAGATTTGTGCCAAAGCTTAGATGATGAGGTTGATGTAATTTTTTACTCGGATAACTGCTGCGGACAAAACAAAAACAAATACATCACAACGATGTATCTTTATGCAGTTCATTCGTTAGATAAAATTAAATCTATAACTCACAAATTCCTTATAAAAGGTCACACTCAAAATGAAGCCGATAACGTGCACAGCTTAATAGCGAAAGAAATAAAAAAAATAGGAAATCCGGCCCAATTTACTGTCCGCAGCAGTATATCCCTTTAATAAAAAATGCAAAAAAAACAAGAATAATTTTGTAGTCCATGAACTAACTTATGATTTTTTCAAGGACTTGCAGTTATTGTAAAAAGAATGGGGCTACAATTATAAAGTAAACGACGAAGGTGGAAACGTAATTTGGAATGATATCAAGGTACTAAAGTTCACTAAAGAAGATCCGTACACATTCTACTATAAAGACTCTTATGAGCAAGAAGAGTACTACAAATTGATCGTGCGAAATAAAAGAACAAAGATGACTGATACATCGGATATTTACTTAAATGGACTGTACAGCGAAAAACAAAAATTAGGACAAAATAAAATAAAAGATTTACGTGAACTGATTCAAAAAAATCTCATACCGAATTACTACGTTGATTACTATAATACGATATTGTAAAATGTTGTATTTCTAGTTATAAGTACATAGTATATTATACTCAATGTTTATATACATTATTAAGATGTTTTTTTATGTTTGCTACGCTGTGATGATTTTTATAATACGTGTTGTTAATGTTACATACCTATACGTAGGTAGTAACAGTTTTGATTGATCTCGATGTCGAATTAAGTACTTAATCGTAAGCATTTCGTTTTTGTTGTGTCAAGTTTTTATTTTGAAGAAAGTTTCTGTTTACTTTATTTAGATAAGAAAGTCAATTGATGCCGTCAGTATTTTAGTTACATGATGATATTATAAGGAAAAGTGCGTTGATCGATCTCGATGTAAAATTAATCGTATCGTCAAGTTGATAATTATTTTAAGAAAGAAATATAAGCTGATAAGAATGTATCTTGATCTCTTTATTGTGATTTTATTAAGGCTGATTAAGCAGAATTTTGTAAGTTTATTATAAGGAAAAAGTGCCTTATAGTCATTAAAATAATTAATAAATACTCACTTCATGTCTATTTCATTTATTAAATACAAGCTCTACTTATAGCTACGCGGATAAAGTGTAATATACTTACCTATTCATTCTCGATTATGAAAATTGAGGCATCGTATTCAAAGTTAATTTCATTTATATTTCCATATTTTTACATTAACTATTGCTAAATAGTGATATTCCCAGATACCCTGCATAAATAATTACAATATTTAGTATTATACTGCAATAACACGAGTTAGAGACAAAGCTAGTTTCATAAAATTTATAAAATAACGTATTTTTATGACTTGTTTCATTATTAAAACTAATATTGAATTTTTATTTCATCATAAAACGGCATATGTCGCTAAGGTTTTTTTACAAGCTCCATTTACTACCTTTATCACATTGACATTGTTTTACTTGTAACAGAGTCTAAAAATAGACACTATAATCTATGTAATAGATATGATAAAATATCAATCTAACACAATTTCATACAAAAAATATATATTCAAAAGTAAATCATACCAATTGCTCTAACTTTAAACTCGATTTGCCACAATTTCACGTTTTGGAGTTATGACGGTTTAATTCTAAAGCTGCGATATATACTTACACGGAGTTATGGACTAAAAAACATTTAAAAAAAAACAAAAAAAAAACATACAACCGAATTGATAACCTCCTCTTTTGAAATCTTGAAGTCGGTTAATAACACAAAGGGCGGCAAAGCATTTGTGATTCTTTTGGAGTCTCGATCGTGCATACGAGAAGGTATCTAAGTTACCAATAGACAGACTGTATGCTTGCTAGCCAATGTTGCCTTAGTTTAAAAATAATATCCTGGTTACCTCGACGGACGTTGTTTTTTGTAAAGATAAGCTTCTGTTAGCTCCAAGCGTGTTGACATGACATGACAAATAGGCAATGCTGTCAAAACAACATTCAATCAAGTTTCTGACAACATAGATTGAATAACCTGTATATTTAAGCGTAAATACGGTAAACGATTTTCCGACATTGATTGAAGCATTTTGTAAAACTTACTTATTTTTGACCGAGAGAATGTCTTCGTGTTGACGTTTATATCCGAGCCCGAGTAAGGCTACTTACCCTTATGTCAATGCGGGGGTGCAATATCAGTAAGCTTTCAGTGTCAACTGTCAGTCTAGTCGGTACATATTCTTTACTGTGCGCCTATATAAGTATACACGCCTAATACACGGCACCGATGCACTACTGAATGCTTACCGGCCCGCTTCTGCTCAATATAATTCTACTGCGCAAACGTAATACTGACTGTATACCGATAAGTAAGGAAATCTAGGTGACATCAGTTTGCTGTCGAATACCGAGTACTGGAGTGTATTCACATAAATTTTCGAACGTTCGATAGGCAAATCTAACCGTCAAGTCAGAAGTAGCCTTACATTCCACATAAAATACACAGCGGTGTAATAAGATAGATATCTTATCCGGTGACTAAACGACCTAAACGGACTTGCTCTGCAATAGGCTAGTTTCCAAAATATATTAACGATGCCATTCGAACCAGTTTTTAAAGGGGATTAAATCTTTGTATGGGACCAACCACGATTAAATCACAACAAAAGCCGCAAATGAGGGTCAAAGGTGGATATTGTTCCCGGACACCAAAAACGCTCCATACTAATTGTCAGAAAATTATGACGTCACATCGCACGACCCCCGTACTAACGTCCTTGTGTGGAAAACAAGGAAAAAGCTATTTTAATCGTGAAAACACTAACGGCGTTTAAGTACATAGTTGTTGTACAATTTCTTTTTTATTGAACCGTGTAAATTCTATTGGTAGCCTGATATGATAAAAAATACATATTTTTTACAAACCTTTAAGTCTCGTATTTTAATATTTTTCTGATTTTATTTTGTAATTTTAATTTTACTGTGTAATTTTGATGGTATACTATCCAATTATCCATATACGGGCAATATGTTATAAAGTTTAACATGAGGAAACTACCCTATTCAAGGCAATTCCAATTCCAGTCCGTCTAATATTTTATGTTGATAGGTTTGTTGATAGTTCCAATACATACTGAAAAATGTGTTCCTACAAAAACTATAAAAACACTTATCTTTTTTGTTTTCGTTGCTTTTTGATACAATGAATAAAAACTAAAAAAGTAATCAAAAACCGAAAGTTACAGCCCGTGGACGGTGGTGGTGGAATACACTGACCTAATTATTTATGTATACTGTATTCCTATCTGCATGTATTAGGCAGCGCCCACGGATTGTTATAAACTTCGTCAGAACATACACGGAACTCGGGGTTCATATTCAGGGGGATTAGATTATATCCGATGGCTGATGCAAGTATCCAGCCCATTGTTTATACGCGGTTTGTGGATTTAAATAACCTACACAACGTCTGAGTAGGAGGGAAAGATAAACTTCTAAAGTACAAGTTATGAATGTTGTAATAACACTATAAGGGTGCCTGTACCAGAGATGTGCTATGCTAGGTAGCTATGGATGCGTTTTAATCCACCAATCATATTCACTGGTCCACATACCATAGCACTAGTGGAAACGGGTTTTCGTAGCGTAGCTTTCACATACTTGCAGCATAGCTGCATAGCACATCTATCTCTGGTGGAAGTGGAAAGTCACCCTTAGCATGTGAGATAGAGATCTCACATGCTAAGGGTCGTCTCGTGTCTCATAGGCGCTTTCCTTTACATACGGTTTTCGCATGTAAGCAGCTACGAGCGTAGCGCCACGAAATAAATGGCAGGGAAAATATAATAGTTCTCAATATGTATCTATGCTTAAGATATTAAACGTATGCCGCACCCCTCACCTATTCGTTTGAAATAAAGAAAGAAGTTGACATACGGGTATTAAACGAATTCTTCTACGAATTCTGCGACTTGCTAAATAGATCTGAATGTCTACGTATATTCATTAAATTCTTAGTAGCCGAATACAGACCCTGGGATCCTGGGGTTATTAATCGTAAAAGGTAACTGCTTAATGAATCAGAGGTAGACAGCTTAAATCTGGAAGTTCGGATTAACAAATTGAAGCAAACGAATTGGTGACACAAAGCATCAGATGGCAGTAATAAATTTCAACAGATATTTTATAGCGTTTCAATACGCATTGCCAGGGCAATGAACTGGTGCTATAAAATTGCAAAAGCTTGCACTATAAATAATCTAACCAATGGTAAACTGCGGGTTACGTTGAAAGGTTGACTTAGTTGTACATCAGGTATTACTATACATAGTCAGTCTTTCAATATTGGAGTTAGCATGGTAGCCAAAGATACAGTGACGTATACAATAAAATAGGCTTAAAATTTACCTACCTAGGTAGGTACGTACGAGTACATAAAGGTACAGTACGGGTATTGCGGTGTTTGCTAGATGACTCATTTCAAAGATAATGGAGTGAATAAGAAGTTCCGACTGATCTAAAAAATATCATTGGATCTGAAGATGACTCAATTTATAAAACGTTTAGGTTTGGGGTATTGGTTGCAATAATTGCTCTGTAACAAAATACCTATGGTCAATATAATCTGTAGTGCTATAGCGATCAATAAGTATGTATGTCTGTACGCGTAACACGTAGAATTTTGGATATGTTATGATTGCTTATGATATATGTGTTTTTAACTTGTTTGGGGGCCATTGTACCTACACTAAGCAATTACATCACTATATTTATGTTTTTTAATGAAATTGCGTACTCATTTCTATTATTACGCGAAGAACAAAGAATCGTGAAGCCTGCTTTTTATTTCGAGGGAATTTCGAGGGTCAAGGCACGTTTTGTATTTATTGTGTTGTGTCATTGTAATGGCTAATCGTTTTTGGACGGCATAGCCTTACATGGCTTCCATTATAAGCGTTGAAAACAATAGCGATCCTTTTTTTCATTATTTCATTTTATAATTTGGTATTAATTAAGGTAAGCGCCCCAATGCTCGACAGTAACACAACACTTGGAATTTTCAATCTTATATGTCTCATAATTGACCGAGTATAACGAATTAATTTTCGTGCCCTTTTGGAAACATAGGCGAGAGTTTATGTATGTATGTATATAACAAAGGTTTCCTTTTCAGCTTCGGCAAAAATGCTTTCGTATGTTCGGCTGGCGGATTTCCTAATTTCCCGCTGTACTTCTGTATACAGGTCGCATTTCTCAACCGATTCTCATGAACTTTTGTGAGCAGTTTTGATTATTACTTTTTTGTTAGAGTCAGTTTTTGGAAATTATCAAATTTTAAAAATAAGCATGTTTGTTGTTCACAGAGCCACTAGTAATTAGAGGTAGACAATAGATGTCAACTATTGGGTTAGTTAGTTACTAGGCGTTACTCGTATCTGCAAGTCGACATCCAACGTGCCTATTTTGTGTGAAAGACATGTTAGCGCGACTCCTACCACCCTAGTTCCTGTCCGAAGTTTAGCAATGCCTTGATATTGTTAATTGCTTCATGCAGGGTATTCGGAGTTCCTACTGTTCTTAGGTACCTGGCCTGCTTACAGTCCAGTAAAATGTGTCTAGACGCCTCCTCTGTCTCATAAGTGCTCTATACATAGGGCTTTCTGTAATGCTGGTAATACCCAAGTTGTAATGATGTTTATTTAGTGTGTCATGTCTTGTTATTATTCTTACTACTGTAAAGTAGTTGATTTCTGTGTATCCTCAGTAGTGTAGTTGTGATTTTGTGTTTTCGTTCCAACAGTATTTCTTTAGTTTGGCTAGCTCTGTGTCTATCTCTTCCTTTGACGTAGGTGTTTGATGTACCCATTTAGTTGATTCATCATCGTCATATCAGTCGATGGACGTCACTGCTAGAAATCTTTCCCCCGAATAGTGCCACAATTTACGGTCCTGTTCCACCAGAATCCAGCGGACGCCCGCGACCTATACCAGGTCATCAGACCACCTTGTGGGGTCTACCCACGCTGAGTCTTCCGGTACGTGGTCGCCACTCGAGAACCTTTTCGCCCCGACAGTCATTAGTTCTATGTGCAATGTGCCCCCCCCCCCCATTTTTTTTCCTGGGGAAATGCATTTACGCATCACGCCTAGCCGGGGAACTAGGACAGGTATAACGGACTCTCGTCTAAAACCACCAGGGTATGCCCATCACGCAGCATTTGTGGCGGTGACACGGGATCGCCAAGGCACACAACCGCGAACACCGCCTGCTGCGACAGCCGAAGCGGTCCCCTCTCGGAAGAGGCTTGCGCCCCCCACCCGACGGCAAGCGTGCAGGGCAACACCACACACTTGCCGACCAAAGGATCTCCACGCCAGGAGAGAGTGAAAAATCCCGGATTCACTCCCTCAGGTCCCCTTGTAACTTTTTATAGAGTTTTTCTCCCTCGCAGCCACCACCCGGCCCCGGCCTGACGGTGGCAGCCCCCGACTATAGCGGCCCTCTGCCGAAGTCAGGGTTACGGGTCCGTATTTTTTTAAACAGGCGTACGGCATGGCCTGTCCCTCTCGACGCACCTGGGGTGTCTTGTGACTCCCTGATGCGGAACCCCCCATCCCCCCCATTGTTCGCATCTGGAGTATCCTCCGCTAAACAGAGGAACACCCAGAGCAACTCCGTCTCCGGGTTATTGGTAGCACCGGTAAGCGATCCTCCGAAGATGAATCACTTACCGTTGCCTCCAGGGCGCACCGGCCAGAACCCTTCCCCTTCCCCCAGAATGTGCCCCCCCTACTTTGACTAACATGACTAGGATTTATTTCAAGATTGATTCGCAAAATTTTAAGGCTTAAGCATAGTTATTCCTGTTCGGTCGAATCCAGCCTTAGATATCAATAAAGGGTCGGCAACGCACTTGTGATTCTTCTCGAGTCGCCAGTGACCATAGGTTACGGTATCTGCTTATTATCACGCAGGCCATTGTTCGCTACCATCGTTGTGTAAATAAAAATGGCTATTGTGACTTAAGTCCCAAAAAGTCGAAAAATTCGATAAAAACGATCGATTACTTACACAGAATTTCATTCGAAGTTGTACAGATATTATACTTAGTTAAGTACAACTTTGTAAACTTATTATAGTAATTAAAAGAGTCAAGAGTTGAGTCAAGTTTCTCGTAAACAACCGACAGTTAAGAGTTAATGAAAGTTTTATTGGGCACTCATACAAGTTTGAAGCGGCGATCTCAGGCTGCGATATTGGAGACAATGTTTTAAATGGCCGCCGCGACGTGACGTCGTTACTGGAACCGACGCAATTTCTCTGCCGATATTTTTATACTTCATTACTTATAAGGTAAACGTTTTTTAGAGAGGTAGGACAGAGCGAAACATCATCTCGCTCATATTTTGAGCAGCTCAACTGGGGAAGTAAATAATAATGTAATAATAATCGTATGGCATTTATTTTCGAACCGCGAGATAAGTACGGTTGCCAGTTTTTGTTGGGTGGGTACTCCGGACGTAGTGCAACTTCGACCCCCCCCCCCTTGTCAAGTGCGTGGGCAACTTGACTGTTAGAAGTTCTCAAGCCGCCCGTACGACCGCTGCCTACGACAGCAACTGGGATCAACGGCTTAGCGTGCCTTCCTAAGCATGGGAGCGCTCAGTTAGTAACCACTCAAAGCAGTCACCCATCCAAGAACCGACCCGCCCCCACGTTGCTTAACCTCGCATACCGCACCCGGTATGCGGGCGCCGCTGGGCCACGGGCGCTCCCGGGGACTCCCCTTCACCTTACAGAAGACCGCAGCCATGATAACACCACAACACACAACACAACAAAAGCATTCGAGGAGAACAATATGTACTGACGTATTGGAATTACGGGATAAGACTTTTTAGTGGAAAACATTAGATAGGTACACTCCTTTTTCTGAGCAGTCGTATAAAAACCAAAAACAGTTACTCTCGAAAATCATAGAAAATTACAAGTATCTAATCATTATCATCCTAGCGTTATCCAAATACACAGAGACGGCGTTATAGGCGTCGGTGACCTGGGCCAGCGCCTACGGTCTCGCATCGCAGTCCAGCCCTCTTATTGACAGACCGACTCGTCCTCACCTCTCAGCCCTGAATAACAGGGCAGGAGCCCTCGCACCTTGGTGGTTTTTGCACTAGTTAAAGACCGTGAATGCGCTGAAAAATTGAAGCGGGCAGAGGGCTCCGCAAATTTTATCTTGCCCACATAAAGTTTAGATCTTGCTCCGCCACTGCAAGTACAGTTGCATCCTGAAGGTTGCCCAGGGTCCTCTACAGAATTCCAAGAGTTTGGCGTAGGCAATATTTTTACGGAAACGACTGCCATCTGACCTTCCAACACTAGGGGAAAATTAGACCTCATTGGGATTAGGCTATTTGCAAGTATCTAATAGGTATCATAATTGGGTATTTGCCACATGTTAAATTTTATGATATGCTATGACTCTATGGATAGTAAACCATCAAAATATCATAGTGTATTGAAAATTACAAAATTTCAGCAAAATCATGAAAAGTTTTGTTAGGTAACTGTAGCCGCTGTTTTATTCTTTATCGCCCAAAAGTCACCACCACCACCATATCAGCCAAAGAACGTCCACTGCTGGACATAGGCGTCCCCCATATTCACGGGGGGTATATGCCATAATCGCCACGCTTGGCATGCGGGTTGGCGATCGCAGTATCTCCACCGCACTCCAGGGATGCCGCTGCCCATCCCCCGGTGGTCTTGGTCGTAGTTTTAGGACATACCCGGGTCCACTGTAGGACATACCGGGTGTTAAAGTCCTTAGATGCCAGTAAGGGCCTCGGACCTGACGGCATTCTACCCTTTTTTTATAAATAACTAGCATTTGCCCGCGGCTTCGCCCGCGTACTAAGCGTAATTTTAAATCGTCTACAAAAAAAAGAGTTTCTCTGTTTGACCCGTATATTTGTATGTACGTATGTAGGTATGTATGTATGTTTTTCCACGGTAATCTCGCGTTTAGCTGAACCGATTTAGATGCGGTTTCCAGAAAAGTAGTTGTTAAATTCTGGGTGTTTCGGTATACGAAGTTTGGTGATTGTGATTCATTAACAGGAGCATCCAAAAAGAAAATTTGGCCTCAATTTCATTCGCACTCCTCCCTGTCAGTCCGTCTGTTACAACACTTACAATCGAGTTGCTTTTACTGGACCGATTGAATTGTAATTTGGCACAAACTATCAAGAATTTAGAGCGCTCGTGGCCCAGCGACCCCCACCTACCGCGTGCGGTATGCGAGGTTAAGCGATGTGGGTGCAGGTCAGTTCTTGGATGGGTGACCGCTTTGAGTGGTTACTAACTGAGTGCTCTCATGCTTTGGAAGGCACGTCAAGCCGTTGATCCCGGCTGCTGTCTACGACAGCAGTCGTTAAGCCAAGTTACAGGCCTTCGGCCGGCTTGAGAACTTCTAACAGATAAGTTGCCCACTCACTTGACAAAGGGGGGGGGTCGAAGTTGCACCACGTCCGTAGGGAGTACCCATCGATACCCTACACGTGACCCCTGGGTGGTGCTAAAAGTGCAACAAAACTGGCAACCGTACTTGTCTTCTCGAAGATCTCACGGTTCGAAAATAAATACCATACGATTATTATTATAGTTCCGTAGGTTCTCTGAAATGGTGCCAAGTCCGGCACTACATTGTTTACAGTAAAACTAATTTACTGCGGCTTTATGCATATTGAGCTTTAAGTTGACAGTTTTTTTAAATATCCAACAGCCTTTATGGTATTATAACAAACTGCCACTGCAAAAAGAAAATCAATATGGCCGCCACTTTTACAAATTTTACCTCAGATTCGTATTAAGAGACCTCTCGGACACTCAGATATCGATTTTGAACGAAATCGGGACGGAAATGAATAAAATCAATATGGCCGCCACTTTTTACAAATTTTACCTCAAATTCGTATTAGGGGACCGCTCGGACGCTCAGATATCGATTTTGGACGAAATCGGGTTGCAAATGAAGAAAATCAATATGGCTGCCACATTTCCCAAATTTTACCTCGGAATCGTATTAAAAATTCTTTCGGACGCTCAGATATCGATTTTGAACGAAATCGTGACGGAAATGATAAAAATGAATATGGCCGCAACTTTTTCTAAATTTTACCTCGGATTCGTATTAGAGACTTCTCGGACGCTCAGATATATCGATTATGGACGAAATTGGGAAGGAAATGAAAAAAATCAATATGGCTGCGACTTTTTCCAAATTTTACCTCGGAGTCGTATTAAGAAACCTCTCGGATGCTCAGATATCGATTTTTAACGAAATCGGGAAATAAAAGAAGAAAATCATTATGACCGCCACTTTTTTCAAGTTTTACCTCGGAGTCGTATTAAGGGACCTCTCGGGCGCTCAGAGATCGATTTTGAACGAAATCGGGACGGTAATGAAGAAAATATGGCCTTTACTTTATTCAAAGTTTAGGTACCTCGGATTCCTATTAAGAGTCCTCTCGGACGCTCAAATATCGATTTATGTTGAAGTCGTATCGGACGGCACTAATTAATAAAACCACTTGCAATACATTGAATTCAAAAAGGTCGTATCTTCATAGGAAACTCACGGCACTTCATGCACCTTTAGACCTTATAAGGAACCTAGATGCCAAATTTAGTATCTCTCGAACCAGCAGTTTGGGCTGTGCGTCGATATGTCACTCACTCAGTCAGTCAGTTTCTTCTTGCAATTTGGCACCAACTTTTAAAAGTTTTCATGTCCGCAATATAAAATTTCAAAATCAATGCCATTTTTGAAATCAACGACCCAAAAAACCATAAAAAGATGCCCATATTAATATTTAGACATTCCAACCCCCTCGGACCCCAACAGAGGGGATGGTATTTCACATCCTCCACGTGGGATTTTAAAATCATTGTTGTTTTCGCAATCAGCGACCCGATAAACCATAAAAACAACACTCATATCGATTTTTATAATTTGTCACCACATTTCCCCCTTTTAGGGGTTGATTTCTCAAAAATCTTGAAACACATGTTTAATTATTCATCGTTAGAAATACTCCTGTGAAGTTTCGTATACAATATTCCAACTAATCTTGATTCCCCATACAAACCTCGGACCCCCATTTCACCCCCTTAGGGGTTGAATTTTGAAAAATCCTTTCTTAATGCACCTCAAGACCTTATATGGAACCTACATACTAAATTTGGAATCTCTAGAACCAGCAGTTTGAGCTGTGCGTTTATATGTCACTCACTCAGTCAGTCAGTTATTTCTTACAATTTGGCACAAACTTTCAAAAGTTTTCATGTCCACAATATTAAATACCAAAATCGATGCCATTTTCGTAATTAACGTCCCAAAAAACCATAAAAACGACACCCATATTAATATTTAGACATTTCATCCCCCTCGCACCCCAACAGGGGGGATGATATTTCACGTCCTCCACGTGGGATTTTAAAATCATTGTTGTTTTCGTTATCAGCGACCCGATAAACCATAGAAACAATACCCATGTCGATTTTCAGAATTTGTCACCACATTTCCCCCTTTTAGGGGTTGATTTCTCAAAAAACCTGAAACATCAGTTTACTCATTTATCGTTAGAAATACTCCTGTGAAGTTTCGAATAAAATAGTCCAACTAATCTTGTTTCCCCATACAAACTTTGGACCCCTATTTCACGCCCTTAGGGGTTGAATTTTGAAAAATCCTTTCTTAGTGCACCCCTACACCTTATAAGGAACCTACGTGCCAAATTTGGAATCTCTAGGACCAGCGGTTTGGGCTGTGCGTTGATATGTCAGTCAGTCAGTCAGTCAGTCAGTCAGTTACTTCTTTTATATATTTAGATGTAGCAAATATTTATCTGCACCATTAGTGGCAATTTTCAATGAGTCTCTGCGAAGTTCTATCTTTACCACTGTCTGGAAGGAGTCTAACGTAGTGCCAGTTTTTAAAAAAGGTGACAAGACGCATGTTTCTAACTATAGACCTATATCTCTATGTCAATTTTTTCAAAGGTCTTCGAGTGTATCATCTGTAAGAGACTGGCTTGGCACGTTAAAGAAAGAATATCCCCATTTCAACATGGTTTTGTGGGTTCCAAGTCGACTTCCAAAAATTTGCTCTGTTACGTAAACGATGTAGGCAGATCGGTTGACGCTGGTTATCAAGTTGACGCCATATACACCGATTTCAGCAGTGCCTTTGACAAAGTGGATCATGTTATTCTGTTGCAAAAACTCTTTGAATGCTTTAACGTAACTGGCGCGATGTGGGGATGGCTTCGCTCATACCTGTTTGATAGGCGCCTGAGAGTGGTGAAGGACGGCTACTTCTCAGACACTTACTTGGCGTCTTCGGGAGTTCCACAAGGTTCGCACCTTGGGCCTCTTTTATTCGTATGTTTCATTAATGATCTGGTTAAGTCTATTAAGCACAGCAAATGCTTGTTATACGCTGATGACCTGAAGCTGTATAGAGTAATAACTTCAACTACTGACGCAATGTTTTTGCAGGACGATTTGAATAGTGTTAAGTCTTGGTGCTTAGCAAATAATATGATTATAAACGCAGATAAGTGCCTCTACATTAAATTTACACGCAAGAAAATACCAACTAACTCAATTTACCGTCTTAATGATGTTGCACTCCGCGAGGTATCTTTCGTCAAGAATCTTGGACTCCAAACTGAACTTTATAAACCATGTAGACTCAGTTATAAAAAATAGTAATAAAATGCTTGGATTAATAAAGCGCACTGGCAAAAATTTCAAACATATTGAGACCTTTGTGACACTCGTTAATGCCTTAGTTCGTTCTCGTCTCGAATATTGTTGTCAGGTTTGGAATCCCAGTTATGCTGTACATATTAATCGCCTTGAAAGGGTCCAACGCTCCTTTACTCGATTTCTTGTATTTAAAGCGCGCAATAGGATAATTAACAGGGGCCTTGATTACAGTAGGAGACTTCGTTTTTTTCAAAATTGCTTCTCTTCAATGCAGACGCTCCTACATGGATATTGCAATGCTGCATACGTTGGTGAGCGGGAAAATTATGGAACCGAGCTTGCTGGGGGATCTTAACTTTACTGTGCCTAAGACGAACACGAGGGCTTGCCGGCGCACTACGTTCCGTGCCAGTTCAACCAGGACTTAACTTGGCAAATCGCTCCCACTATACAGAATGCAAACTGCATGGAATAAACTGGTTCTAGCTCATAATTTCGAAATAGATATATACCACGACTCCTTATCGATTCTGAAACGTAGAATGCTTAAAAAGCTTAAAATTAAATTTATAGTAATGTTTGTATCTTTCACATATTTCATTTGTATTTAGTTTTATTTCTATTGTTTTTTGTAAAAGCCTCAAACTCTTTAAATGCTGTTGCATACCTGTTATTGGTACATAAATATGTTGTGTGTCCATAAATATTAATATGCAATTTTGATTATTTATTTACTGTTGGTGTGTCATATATAAATAAATAAAAATAAATAAAATATATTTATTTTCCCATACAACGGTTGGTTCGATAGCTTGCGTGTGACGTCATAAGCAAGTGTCAATGTGTAGGTGGCCGCTGGAGTCAATTGAAGTTTATCCCTTAATGTGCTCTAATTGCAGTTGGTCCCATACAAACATTTGATCGTCTCTAAAAACTGGTTCGAATGGCATCGTAAAAAATGAAAAACAGTGTATTAAGATTGTTTGGCCCCGATCTTCCCTCACCCTTTGTATATGACTACTATACGTTCTGCTCGGTTCATACGGATGTTTGTAATAGTAATTCTAGAACCCCGTGAGTTAGTTACGTTTCTCCCTGTCTACCAATATTTTCGAGTTTCTCCCAGTTCTCGATATATATATATATATATATATAGTATATCGATTTATTATAGTAAGATTGTCCCAATTACTGACAAGCTTTATAAATAATTTAACAATATCCCGATACCTAGGCATCTTCTGGGTGAGCTCGCTTCATCGTCGGCCTCATCTTTGCCTCCTGGCTGGCGAAGAGCAATCCCATTTTTAATAAAAAAAAATAAAAAAATATGTTTGGAATTACTAGAGGTTGTCCTTCGTTAAATTTAATCAGTCCTCTACCGGGGCATTTTCCACCGCGAAAACAAGGAACTTGTTGTTATTCATGAAATGTAAAACCCTGCTCACATCTCGATCTGAACCTTTTCAATCGATACTTAAATTAACTTGAATTAAGCTACCAGATGGTCAGAAGCCATTTAGGGAAATTATGGTTTGAGTTTACGAGAATTCGGAAGTTTTCGATTCGAAGCCAAGCTTTACGTTCGATATCTAGAATAAGTTTTGACAAGCAATCAATAGAGGAATTATTGATTACTTGTCAATATTTAGCAGGAATTGTAAGTATAAAGTTGGCTCTTCGCATGTATAATTTATCAGTCAATCGATGCATCAAAACGTTTTTTAAAATTGTTATGTATCTTTCTTCACAGCATCACAGCAGGCCGAAAAAGAGCCATGTGCATTGTGCAATTAGTTGTATTCATTTGGTACGAATTATTTTCTAGTATAGGTATAGGTAAATGTATAGTGAAAACTTTGATCTCCATTAACTACATAGGTGCGACACTGACGTAGGACATGATAAAGGGTAACTTTTTGCCAAAAAAATATATATATATTATTTTAGCTTTCCAACACCGCCCGAGCCGGAGGTTGATGGCAGTCGTTATTCCGCGTGACCACGTAAGTCTAATAGTAATGGCGGCAGTTACAAAATGGCCGTATTTTACTCGCTACACTTAAACACTTTCGTACTAAACATTGGAACATTATTAAAATGAATTAACATACATACATATAATGACGCCTGTATCCCAGAGGGGTAGGTTAGATAAATTTCCATTTGCTACGATCATTTAAAAAAAACTGCTAAAAATGTCATTTGTAAGGTTCCGTAGTAAACAAGGAGCCCTTATAGTTTCACCAAATGTAATTTTCCATACTAAAAATGACATTCTGTACCTATCCACCGTCACCATATCAGCCGAAGGACGTCCACTGCTGGACATACGCCCCCCCAATTTCATGGCATCTACCTCTTGTACGATCGCAAAGTTACATGATTACCCTACTGGTTAGTTTAGTTGTAACAAGAAATATTCAACTCACCGAGATTGCAGAATGCCAAGAGATTTTCATGACCCATATGAAATGCGAGTTTGGCACATCTTCACATGAAAATGAAAAGGCTCCGACTCATATTTACTGGTTATTGAAATTTGAACTTTACATTAAACTACATAGAACTTATAATATATTCTATTAAAAACATTGTTGCAGTGGAAATATATGTTGGGTCCGACATGTGAGCAAACGGCCGCAGCTGTCGTTGCGTAGCAACAGTCTTGTTCCATACGGCGCGTGACACGTTTCCGCGGTCGGGGCATGGACGAAAATAATTTCGTACACTCGCTGTTTAACCTTTTCAATTCACAAGATGGTAAAGAAATCAGTTCGGTAACATTATTTGAACGAAAAATTCTGTGAGAATTACTGTCGTCGTATGTTCTAAGATACAAATACTAGTCTTATCTTATCTTATCTTAATTATATTAATTATATTAATTATATGAGGGCCCTTGCGGATGCACTTCGACCCAATGGGATCTTTTGTGCAATTGCCCCCTCCTTTATAGTTACTCCAAGCTGCTCTCCAACATTTCCACAAACCGGATGATGGAGCTCAGCGGGAGTACTCTGAATTCCTTTGGTTCTGGATAGCCATTACCAAAGTCATTCATTCTTTGTCTGGCAAGGGCGTGACATTCACACAATAAGTGTTCCATTGTCTCGTCATCCTCGCCACACATTCTACAGTCTATGTTGTCTGATAGTCCCATCTTGGTCAAGAGATCCTTGACCCCGAAGTGACCTGTAAACACCCCAGTTATAATTCTAAGTTGCTTTCTGCTGAATTTCCAAAGCTTCTTGGTCCAGCTTGGGTCCACTCCTTCGATGAAGAGCTTTGAGTGCCTTAAACCCGCCTCAATCCTCCACTCCTGTTGGTGTTTGGCTTTGGCGTAATCCTTTAAGGCCGATGTTTCTCTGCGAGAGTCCCACAAACGGTTCTGGACCTACAAAATGGCCTGTAGATCCCATTCTTGCCAGTTCATCTGCTTTTTCGTTGCCGATGAACCCCTCGTGCCCTGGTATCCATACTAGTTGCACTTTGTTATGCCTTCCAAGCTTATTTAAAGCTTGTACGCCATTGTAAACTAGTCTAGAGTCCACTCTCGGCGCTGTAAGCGCCTTGAGGGCCGCTTGACTGTCACTGAGTATATAGATAGTCTCTCCTTTGGTTCGTCTGTCTATATTCTCCTGTGCACAGGCAACTATGGCATATGTCTCCGCCTGGAAGACAGTCGCGAATTGCCCCATGCTTACACTACTTTTATAGTCTTTTGCATAGATGCCTGCTCCCGTACCGGATCCCATTTTTGATCCATCCGTGTACCAGATATTGTCTTCACCACCAGTATCTAGTGATTCCAGACCTTCAGCCCACTCTGCCCTCGAGGGAACCTTTATATTGAAGTTCCTGTGGAACACAAACTTGGGTTGCATTTTGTCGCACCCCATGTTTGTTATTCTGTCTAAGAAACTGTCCGTTTCCATGTTTGTGTGTTTCGTCTTCGGCTTGCTATCGCTCCACAGCCCAAGAAGCCTCAGTCTGTAGAGGGATTTGCGCGCTTCCGACTTAATCACTATATGAAGCGGCGGTAGGTCCAGTAGTACTTCTAGCGCCGCCGTTGGCGTGTTTCGAAACGCCCCTGTTATAGCCATGCATACTGTTCGTTGCACCTTTATTAGGTCATTTCTGCATGTGCTCTTTAAAGTCCTTGGCCACCATACCAGGCTTCCGTACAGTAGAATGGGCCTCACCATGATGGTGTAAATCCATTTCAGTACCTTTGGGTTCAAACCCCATGTTTTGCCATACGCCGATCTACACATCCCAAACACTCTCAGTGCCTTCATTATGGTGAGATCAGTATGCTTTTTCCAATTCAGTTCTTTATCCAGTGTGATGCCTAGATATTTCACGTCATTGGACAGTTCTAGCACCCTCCCGTACAGTTTTAACGACTGTATGCCTCGAAGGGTCCTTTTCCTAGTAAATGGTATTACTACAGTTTTGCCTGGATTGATGGACAATTGGTGACAGTTGCACCATTTCTCCACCTTCTTCAGTGCTTCATTCATGATTCCTGATACTGTGCTTGGAAATTTTCCATTAACTAGTATCACTAAATCATCCGCATATCCTACCGTGCGAATAGGACCACTATTGAGTTCTTCCAGGAGTGAGTTCACCACCAGACTCCATAGAGTCGGCGACAGTACCCCACCCTGGGGACACCCCTTTGTGGCCGTGGCTATTATCTCATCTCCTAGAAGAGATGACTTTATTAGTCTGCCGTTTAGCATATTCCCTATCCATTTACATATGGTTGGCTCTATGCCGTGTCCAGCAGCCGCTTCGCTAATAGCTTTATACGTGGTGCGATCGAACGCTCCCTCCACGTCTAGGAAGGCCGCCAGGCATAGTTCTTTATTCTCTATAGCCTCATCAGCTCTGGTTGTTACCAGGTGCAGTGCCGTTTCTGTTGACTTCCCTGGCTGATATGCACATTGCAATTCGTGCAGTGGATGCCTTTTTAAAGGGCCATCCCTTATGTGTCTATCTACCAGTTTCTCTAAAGTTTTTAGGAAGAATGATGATAGACTAATTGGCCTATATGATTTGGCTTCGCTGTAATCCGCCTTGCCTGGTTTGGGTAGGTAGGTTACTTGTACCATCCTCCACACACGCGGTACATGTGCGAAGGCTAAACACGCCCTGTACAATCTACTTAGATGCGGCATTAGTACATTAGCGCCTTCTTGTAGTAGAATGGGGTAGACTCCATCCGGTCCCGGGGCTTTATACGGTTGGAATGTGGAGAGTGCCCACTTTATCTTTTTATGATCCACTACTTTTTTGGACGTGTCCCAATTGTGCCTTGTTGTTTTTGTGGTTTGTTCCAACGCACTAATTGTCTCCCCGTCCGTTATGCTCTGGTGTATTTCCGAGCCCGGAAAGTGTGTGTTACACATCACCTTAAGGGTTTCTAACCCCGTTTTTGTCATGTTTCCGTCACAACCTCTAATGGTTGTTAGCGGGGCCGACTTCGTAGTAGCTAGTGCCTTTGTCAGTCTCATTCCTTCTGGTATGGACTCAATTTGATCGCAGTGGTTTATCCATGCTTTCCTCTTAGCCTTTCTCACAGCTTTACTATATTCTGTGAGCTTTTGTGCATAAAACCCAAAGTCATTAGCTGACTTTGCGTCATTAAATACTGCCCTAGTTTCCCTCCTGAGCTTTGCTATCTCTGGGTTCCACCAGGGTACCTTTTTGGCAAGAGTTCTTTTCTCCGGGCAGTTGTTAGTATAGGCCGTATATACAGCTTCTACTATCTTGTCCGCTTCAAATTCTATGTCAATAATAGAGTTTAGCTTACCTTTTGGGTCACCTAGGTCCAACTTCAGGTCACTTCTAAAAGCCGACCAGTCGGTGTTCCTGGGATTCCGTTTACGTACCGTAGCTATTCGTATTTTAGTTTGGTACCTAAAGCATATGTATCTGTGGTCCGAAAGGGAAATATCATCAGATACATGCCATGAGTTGATACTATTGCTAGTGTTGTTAGTAGCCAACGTTATATCAATTACCTCTCCTCGTCTAGAATTGACGAAAGTGGGTTCATTGCCTTTATTCAATAATTGTAAAGAAGAGCTCACCAGGAAATCCAGTACTTTCTCTCCTCTCCTGTTGACGTCCGAGCTGCCCCAGACGACGTGGTGCGCGTTTGCGTCGCAGCCGATGACCAGGTTGTTGTTCGCCCGGCTGCCATATGCAACGAGATCCCGCAGCTGTTCTGTGATGGGATCCGCTGCCTCATAGGGAAGGTAGGCTGATGAGAAGATGAGCTCTCTACCCTCCCCCTTATTCTGGATCATCACCGTGGTGAGATCCCTGGAACAGAAAGCATACAAAGGCATAGCATTGATGCCGTTTCTGACATAGATGCATGTCCTCATATCATTGTCTGGACACAGGTAAACAATCGTTCCTCCTGTACCACCTAAGCCTCTTATTTCATTTTTATATACATATGGTTCCTGAATAAGAGCAATATCGAACTTGTCGCATTTAAGCTGCCGTGCCAGAAGGGCAGTGGCTGCCTTATTGTGTTGTAAGTTAATTTGTACACACCTTATACCCGCCATTGGCCTTCTTAATGTTTGGGCATGCTGAGGTCAGCAGCCGCCTCCTGGACAGTCTCGTCGCAGGACATGGGAGACAGGGAGGTCTCCAGGTACAGCTCCGCCATACCTCGCAAGTCCTCCGAGCCAATCGCCGATACCGGCGATGACTCTCGGGTCATACGAGATCCGGCGCGCCCCCCACTGGATCCTACCCCATCCCCCGCCTCCGACACCGATTGTCCCTTCTCCTTGGCTGCCTCAGCCGCCTCGGCTTCTTCGCCCCTGGTCGGTGGCGCCCTGCCTTCCTGGGCCTCCCTAGGCGTCTGTCCCCCCTCGCCCGTCCCCGCACCAGCGCCATCCTCAGCCTCTCCAAGCCCCCTCTCTTCGGCGTCTTCTAGGAGCTTGAAGGTGCTGAGGTCGACCCCCGAGTGCAGTTGGTAGCCAGCCTCCTTAATGACGTCGGCAGACACCCGGTCCATCAGTATGATGCGCCTGGTGTTCATTGCCGACGTCATGGTGTCGACTACCTTCCACTCCTTCGTGTGTAGCGTAGGATTATACCTTTGCAACACACGGAGGAGCAGTTTTATGTCGTGTCCACCAACGATCTTCGTCTTCCAGGCCATTTTGACTGGTTTAGGAAGATCCTTGGCGTGCACGACCTTTAGGCGCAGCCCAGCGATCTCCACCTCCCCGATTGCTGAACTGAGCCAGGTGGCGGACTCCCTCCCTTGGCAATTGACGTGGAGAGCGCCCGCCACTATGTTGCCGAAAGTAATTCGGGGCAAGGGATCAGGAGCATCAGCCAGGAGCTCCAATATGAAGCCCTGGATGGCCCCCAGATGCCCCACCCCAATCCTTTCGGCTGGAAAGACCACTGGGACGATGGCCATCCTCTCACTCGCAGCCACCTCAGCAAACGACGTCGTAGTCTTCGTTCGCTTGGGGTCACTGGCGAGCATAGGGGAGTCCCCACTGGCTCCCAATGGTCTCTTTTTCTGCGCCTCCTTGGGCCCCGATTTGGGTGCATCCTGGGAGGTGCCCTCGCTCGAGAGTCGAGCCCTAGCCTTGGCGTTATCTCGCCTCTTCTGCCTCCTGCTTGAGACTATTCCTCCACCGGACCGCGCGTCCGCGCCCTGGGGTGCGAACACGCTATCAACGGCGACCGGTACGCCAGCAGGATTTGGAAGAGGTATTCCGGCCGGCCGGTTGCAGATGGACACAGTTCCGCTTACCGTTCCTCCGGCACCCCCACCAGTCGGTCTCCTTTCGGGGACCTGCTGGGCGCGTCCTCTTTTCGACCCTAGGGGAAAAGGTCGGACGGTGCCTCCGGTTCGGACCGCTCCACCATGTCTTCTGCCTCTATACAAATACTAGTACATTACTACAGAGGCCGGGACGAAAGGGGTTGCCGGCCGAAGACATATAGACGGCCGAGCGAAGCGAGGCTGGATAGGTCTGAGGCGGGCAACCCCATATTTCCCGCCGAGGTATGTACAGTGCTTTTCTCAAACATGCAATGAAATAAAAAACAAAAAATCCAGGTTTTATTTTTAATATGCATAGTGGCAGAATGTCATGATGCCTGTGCCACAAATTTATGTGGAATGGAAATTAAAAAAGAGGACTTTGCCGGCCTAGGCCTGCAAGATTTGTATGAAATTCCATTAACGACCTCTTGTCCTAGCCGCACCTGAAACGTCATACTTCGCAGCCTATTATAAGGAACATAACATCAATATTTCATTGCATGTTTGAGAAAAAAGTATTTGCTTTATAATTATTAAATGAAATACTATTTTCCTATAAATGTAAAAAAAAATGTTATCTATATCGCCTTCAGTGCTCTTAAGAGCAAGTACACAGCCGTACGATAATTTTTTTAATGCAGATTATAATTAATTATTTTATTGGTCTATTAGTCATTTAATTAGAAGGATTACCTAGCTTACTTAACGTTGTTAGTTTATATTGAGCTGACAGGATGATTTATAGATCCAGAACAATAAAACAGGTTTTTCTGTCATTTTAATACAGACTTATAGCAAACCCTGAAAGGACGACTATTCCCAAAGGATAGAAGAAGCCCGTAAACAATAAATAATAATAAAGTATACGACCTCTAGCAATCTGCCAAAGCACAGGTAAAGGGCAAACGGCGGTGTGAGAAGGAAAGCTGTCTCAATAAATTGGAGCCTTCGGTTTATCGTAGTAATGTGCTCCATATCACTCCATGTATCTGATTCAATTGTTATATGACTTATGTGATGTTCATTGTGTAAGCATATACGAGTATGTACTATTTATGATTACAAGATTCAGAAAGGCGAAGGACATGTTTTTTTTATTTAAACTTTATTGCACAGTAACAAAGTTACAGATACAAAAGGCGAACTTAATGCCATAAGGCATGTGTTGTTCTACTATAAGTCTTAATCACAGTCACTTAATTTACCTTTGTCCCAGTCAATTAATAATGGTATTATACGGCAGTACTACTCTGGTCTCATTTCAGCTTGCCGGTTCCAACCGCCAGGGTCGTCACTATTAAAACATTCCATGTCACGCTAAGTCTTTAAACCTCAGCATTGGACATCCCACGGGTCATTTTGCGTGTGCTCTGGCTCATCATTACCTAGTGGGATAGTCTATCAGGGTGCATTTCATGGACATGACGCAGCCAGCGAAGTTGCCTCTGTTTAAGGACCGCAGTAATGCTGGATGTGTGCATATTTGCGAGGACAGTTTCACTGGTTAGAGAGAATACTGGAATAAAAAACCATCATGTGGTGTGGTTTGAACGCCTGAAACCAAAAGGTTTTCGTTGTTCTAATAATAACGCCTCACTTCCTGATACAAAATTTACATGCGACATATGCGGCAAAAATGTCGTGCTGTTATTGAATTATGCCGTCATAAGCGTAGCTGGATCAGCCGTTATAATCCATCATAACCAAAAATGTTGCAACAATCATCCGACAAGGATGCAGTGGCCATTGGTGATGGTGAGTCAGTACCTGAGCGATCTTTCGTTTTTTCCCGAAGATGAGTCCCATGAGATAAATTCTTCGCCCTAGTAAACCCCAGAATTGTAAATTTTATCGAATTCGTTAGAGCCATTTTCGAGATCCCCGAAATAAATAAAAAAGAATTGCTGGATTCATTATGAGTCATATAATCATGCTGGAGTTTCTTGAGAAAAAAATAGGTGGTTTATTACACTTTGAAGTCGTATGGAATCACTCCTCGCTAGGAGACCAACGAGTCTACGCAATTGTACACCGCCTTATTTAGGACCAATTTATCTGCTTCTCAGCAACTCGATCTTTTTACACAGACGTGAAAGTACGTATAAGTAAAGGTGACGTGATAACGTAACGTCCACACTTGATGACGGCCTGGTGAGTATAAATCGCTACTAAGTTTAGAACAAATAAGGTTTAAAAATGTATAGTCAGCAAAGTATAAATAAATAAATAAATATTGGGGGACAATCTCACACAAATCGACCTATTCCCAAACTAATCAAAGTTACGTACTATGTGTACTAGACGACGATATACATACCTATATAGATAAATACATACTTAAATATTTACATAGAAAGCATCCAAGACCCAGGAACAAATATCCGTGCACAAATAGTGCCCTGGCCGGGATTCGAACCCGGTACCTCTAGCTTCGGAGGCAGTGTCACTACCACTAGGCTAAACAGGCCGTCTACCTACCAGATCGTCTACCATAGTACCTAAGTAAAGCCGCGCACCTCTCTATATAAGTTTTTTTACATGGGTGTGTATGTAACTTCTGTGTTGACTGTAAATCGATTAGAATCAATTTATTGTAAAATAATATCGATGTAACTAAGTGTTTTCGTTTTTCGGTTTCAATTGGAAATATTGATTTAAGGAGAAAAGAGAGGGTTTTCAGAAAAGGAGTATATACATTTGTAAAGGTTGGCAATTCTCATGTCCCCTGTGTGTGTCCCCTGAAGTTGCAAGGGTCTATAGGCTAATATGGGTACTGTTTACTATCAGGCGGGCCACACGTTTATTCTCCACCGACGTGATATTAAAAAAAAACCGGATAAGTGCGAGTCCGACTTTCATATGACACCCCACATGATATAGTCACTAGACTTTGAAATTTCAGTATTCCAAATTTCAAATCGATAGCATACGTAGTTATTGAGATATTGAGCAATGTGACAGACAGATACAGACAAAGCGGCAGCATACGAGGGTGAATCAAAAAGTTCCTAGAACTGCATGGTGATAAAACCTTTTTAAATGTAGTTTGTTTTTTTTAGCTGTCATAATGACATAATATGGCGGCAAATTTTATTTGCTTACGCGTACCAATTGCACATAATTAGTTATTTTGTGAAGCAAATCGCTCAAAATCTGTCATTATGGACAAAAATGAGTTACGTGCCGTGATTAAGTATCTCTGTCTGAAAAAAATGTCCACTAAGGAAATTCATTTGGATATTCAGCAGACTATAGATACTAATGCTATACCATATTCCACGGTTGCTTACTGGGTTGCCGAATTTAAGAGAGGTAGGTCCAACTGTGAAGATGACCCTCGCTCCGGCCGGCCTTCCACCTCGGTCACTGATGACAATGTGGCGAGAATTGAAAAATTGGTATTGGAAGACAGAAGAATTAGCATCAAACAGTTAGCAGAGATCCTACACATCTCTTTTGGCAGCGTGCAATCAATATTGACGGACATTTTGGGGTTTAAAAAAAAATCCGCAAGATGGGTTCCGCGAATGTTAAATGAGGTAAACAAAGAACAGCGTGTGGAGGTTTCGAAGCGGAATCTGGAAATCATCGAACGTGACCCGGATGTATTTTATCGCCGATTTGTGACCATGGACGAAACATGGCTCCACCATTTTGATCCCGAAACAAAAAAACAAAGCATGACCTGGAAACGACCATCTTCGCCACCTATAAAAAAAATTCGAGTTTTTCCGACGGCGGGCAAAGTTATGGCCTCTGTATTCTGGGATGCGGAAGGAATCCTATTCATTGACTACCTGCCGAAAGGAAAAACTATTACAGGTCCCTATTATAAAGAATTGATCCTGAAAGTGCGGCAGGCGATCATAGAAAAACGCCGGGGAAAGTGGTCTGCGGGCGTACTGTTTCACCACGACAACGCCCCAGCTCATCGCTCAGAATTGGCACTCACTGCTATCCGCCAAGCTGGCTTCACGCTGCTTGACCACCCGCCATATTCTCCGGACTTGGCTCCTAGCGATTTTCACCTATTCCCGAAATTAAAGGAGCACATCCGCGGAATGTTAAATTTCGAGATGATAACGCCGTAGTGGGTGCTGTAGAGGAGTTTTTCGAGTCCCAAGGAAAATCGTTTTTTTATGAAGGAATAAAAAAAATTGAGAAACGATACTTAAAGTGTATAGAACTAAAAGGAGACTATGTAGAAAAATAAAAAGTAAGAAAACATTATTCTTTTGTTTTTCACCCTTATTCTAAGAACTTTTTGATTTACCAGGATTCCTTTTTACCATTTTACTACAGAACCCTAAAAATGGCACTAAACGGCAGAGGTAGAAGTCATACCTAAGAGGAAATCTAATCTATTCGCCAAGGTTGAGTTAAAACTGCTATTCAAAGCTGATACTGAATCAAAGCAAAATTCGTGAGCTTCTTCAATTTTCACATGGTCCTTTCCATCACAAAGGGCCTCGTTTGAAGGCAGGCATCAAATTACAAAACATTTCCAAGCTGTGAGGTATTTGTGAAATGAAATTCCAATAATATAGAAGAACGTTTAGTTTGAGGCTATTATAACTAACTTTATAGCCAACTAATAAAGCAACTTATAAACATAGACTAAATATTTCTGTAAATTAGTTTAATACACCGAGTAAATTTTGAGGGAAAGGTTTATTGCAAAAAATAAGAACATATTTGAAACGCACTGCCATGCCTGAACTTATATAGAAACAATATGAATTTATTTTCAGATATACATAGGTACAGTCAGCGTCACAGTACGTAGCAGCCAAAGTAGCCAAATAGTTCGGTACACTATATATTGTATGTACTGAACTATTTGGCCACTTTGGCTGCTACGTACTATATAAATAAAGCTTAAATTTAGGAATTTTAAAAAAGCTGTCAGTTTTTTTTTCTCAGAATATGGTCTTTCTGGGCTCATTCGACTCAGAAACACTATCGATTCTAGAAGAAGAATAAAATAATCGGCCAAGAGCATGTCGGGCCATGCTCAGTGTAGAGTTCCGTTGTTGCCCAATGAGCTTAATTAAAAATATCAAATAATAACAAGCAAAAGGGAATACCTTCTCATCGTTTCATACTTCTTTTACTAATAAGTTAAGACTTTCTACTCATATTTTTTCTTTTGGAGTGATTCTTGCCGAAAATATTAACTTTATCAAAAAAGTTTGATGGAGACCTCTATTCATTTTGACAGCCCTACATATAAAACAACACCTCACGCCATAGGTCGACTAAATGTATGTGTCAAATGTATCCAAACTTGCATTGTATCTAAAATGTATAAACAATCTTATAAGGTAAAGTAAATTAAACTATCGAGTTGATCTCTAACAATTTTATATTCAATAACAAACTGACACTGACAAGACAACATATCCAAAGAGTCGATATACCACAATCCTCACCACTAAAACAACAAAATAAACAACCAATTGTTGGACTAAAACTTAACACTTATACAGGGCGGTTCAACACGGGTGATAAACTCTGTTCCACCTCGCTTCCCCCAACACCCTCCCCTGGAGGCGCAGAGCCGAGCACACTCTGAGCTGGCAACTGCCAAGACAACATATCCAAAGAGTCGATATACCACATAAGGTAATGTTAATTTTAATTTGAATGTTGTTAATTAATATAAATTTCAGGTTTGGCAATTAGCTGTAATGTAAGTTGGTTGAAAATAAATAAATAATTAGGGTTGAAGAAAAAAAATGTCCTCCCCACTTTACCCTTTATTTTTTTTTACACTGAGTGATTTATTGCTTTCTATTTTCATGCCAAATTGCAGCTTTTTAGCACTAACAATCACAGAGCAAAGCCTCGGACAGACTATCTGACACTACTCTATTTGTAAGGCTATTGGGACATGTCAGATATTTTGTTTTTGCAGGTATGAATGCTGGCTGATGTACAGTCAACAGCAAAAGTAGATGATCATTTTAGTACCTTGTCACTTTAACTACTTTGACACATTTTACTTTATATTAAACATAAATCAAGTTAAAACGGCCATATTTTTACCTCCTTTTTTTATATGGTATAATCATAAACATCAAACACTTTAGGGGGAGAGCACTGCTTAACCTATAGCACAGGTTTCAACCTATTTAGGAAGTAGAGTTCTAGTTTTAAGGCAAATTTGTAAAGGATGTTTTTGTGGAAATAAATAAAATACGTCCTTTAAAGTTTTGTACAAGAATATACGAGAGCGTTAGCGGCGCCCGCGTACCGCGTGCGGTATGCGAGGTTAAACAACGTCGGACGAGGTCAGTCCTTAGATGGGTGACCGCTTTGAGTGGTTACTAATTGAGCGCTCCCGTGCTTTGGAAGGCACGCTAAGCCGTTGATCCCGACTGCTGTAGAAGACAGCAGTCGTTAAGCCAAGTTAGAGGCCATTGGTCGGCTTGAAAACTTTTATTAACAGTCAAGTTGCCGTCTCACTTGAGGAGCCTAATCCCAATAACGTCTAGTTTCCCCCTTGGATTGGAAGGTCAGATGGTTCATGGTAATCGCTTCCGTAAAATCTAGTGCCTACATCAATTCTTGGGATTAGGTAGACGGCCCTAGGGATCTTTCTGGCTGCAACTGTACTTGGATAACGCCTGGATGATGATGACAAGCAAATGCGAGTAAAAGGTTACAAACATTTTTTGTCCAAAAAAGTCATTCCCTAAGAAAAGATATGTATAAGTAATAACCTCTTTCTCTCGACCTGTGACAGATATAAACTGGTGTCTTAAATACACCGGAGAGTGGTTTAAGAGAATTGAGGAACGGTATGTATTTTTTACAACGCTTACTCATATTTGTATGTCGCCGCGCCGAGACTTTTCGCAATGAGACTTATTGTAGAAATTCACTGTCTAAACAACAGTCATGAAAATATTGCAGTAAATAAAATGTACCAAAGGGCAAAAGAAAAACAGTTGCAATGTTGCGACAAGAAAATGCACTTTCGATGTCATTTACCCTAACTCATTATCGTATCGTAACTCATACCCTATTAACTCTCGACAACCTTTCTATACAAGCATTACGAGTAGGTATTAATTAAGCACTCGTAGTTACAGGGAAAATGGCTATTGGAAACGATCGTGTTGCTTTTAAATGTCCATGCAACGTCAACGATGCAGTTTTTTTAACACGCTTTTTATGTCATGTATCAATAGCGTCCTGTTACTGTAACGTATGCGATTAATTTGTTTTAGGGAATAGAAAATTTAAATCTTATTAGTTATTCGGGAATTTTAAAACAAAACGTATTAGGTAATAGGTATTCTATTAGCTTTAAAACAAGTTTGAACTAAGTAATGTATTTTCCTATGGATAAAAACACAAAATACTATATTTTTTTATTAAATAAAGCCAAAAACATAGTAAACAAATTGGTTATATACTTAGGTGCAAACTTGGAGCTTTAGGTAGTAGGTAAGAGTTAAGTAGTAGGTGACAGTCACGTAATATGCTCATATACCTAGGCCAATATTTAATGTTTACGTAGGTCCTAGCTATATATTACATAATAAACCATGGGTAAGGTGATCATTATTTTTAATAGATTGCTAATTCCCGAATTAATTTTGTTCAGAAACTAAATAACATCTGTTTTCGGTAACTACGATTAAAACGTGCTTGGCATCGATTACTAAATTAGTTGCTCTGGTTGACGATCGTGATCACCGATTAAAAATCATCGTGTCTATATATTGAGTAATAAAACACCCGTAAATATATATGGCTATTTGTAACTTATTGTGACAAATATTCATCGACCTAGAACGACCGGGTTCTGTAGCATATTGAGTCAAACATTGACTACATCGCATCTCAAACAATGCGCATGCCGCCGGGCCGTTCACAGAATGATAGAACCTTCTTTATGGCTTCTTTTACCAATTATTCCATTAGGGTTGCACTTAAACACGACTTCATTTGTTTCAATTATCGCTTATGGCAAAGAATTGCAATCGAATGCAGTTTAAAGTTGTTTGTGTTGTTGAAAGTTACTTGTAAAAACGTTAAATTTCTATTATCAAACACGAGGTTGTAAAGATGACATTACTATCGAATCGGAAAAGCGAGCAAAAACCTACGACAGTGGCGTAGCGGCATAGGTCTACATATATAAAAATGTTACATATTTTTGTGCACGTTGTACTGTCACAATATTATTGCGTGTTAGTGTCCGTTAAGTTACATTTACACTAGTAAATAGTTATTCATTTCTTCACCCAATTATAATGCAATTAGGTGAAAAAATTAAACATGTTTTTGTTAGCTAAACTGTGGAATGAACTGTTGCCGGCGGTATTTCCGGACCGATTCGACCTTCACACCTTCAAGAAAAGAGCGTACTCCCATCTTAAAGGCCGGCAACGCACTTACAACCTCTCTGGTGTTGCGAGTGTCCATGGGCGGCGCTAATCGCTTTCCATCAGGCGATTCGTCTGCTCGTTTGCCTCATATGTCATAAAAAAAAAACCTACAACATCAAACATTTAAACTAATCACAGTGTGTTAAGTACGTAAGTCACCAATGTTTACAAAATTACGAAATACCCATATGGACTCTTTTGTTTATCTATAAATTGATGGTGTAGGTCAGAACACTGTTTATCCAAGAAAACATATAGTAGCTATAGATTCGTTGGTATATCCGTAATAAGCAGATGTTCGCAAAGGAACCAGCTCATTTGTTATGCCAATCAAATCTATATCGTCGATGTTCCCATCTTATTTCCAACCCAAGCTTGCCAAGAGTCAGCCCACATTATAATAAAACTGAAGGCAGCCGTTACACCGAGATCCTTTCAGAATATAACACGCAGTTTCCGAAGTATGAAGCAACTGCAATTGCTTTACCGGAATTGGTTCTCTATTTTTACCCTCAGCTTCTTAAGTTAATATGATTGGCAGTACTAACACGTAGTCGAAGTGGCTGGATTAGGTCTTTAGGCACAACACTTATCGTTCCTACGTATATATAAGTCTGAGCTTTGAATAAGCCTCTTAATACTAAAATTAAACTATTTTGAGGTACTTATAGACCTTATCGTAGACAACCTTACACAAATCGACCAAGTTCCAAACTAAGCTAAGCTTGTATAAGTATTATGGGTTAGTACTCAGTAGCCACTAGGCTACGATATACAAAACCCAAGATTCAGGAACAGGGCTTGTTCGTGCTGTTCACACAAATTAATGCTCTAACCCGGATTCGAACTCGGGACCACCAATAGCATCACCTTTTGTCTCATGGCAGTTGCGAGAGTCGAATATGGGCATCGAAGTATATATATTGTACTCGTAGTGGGCTATGACCTAAAGACTTATAATTGCAATATCACATTTTCTAAGCATTTTCTCCATCTCTAATATTCAATGCTGGGAGTGGCATTAAAAATTAATTTGTATGTGCTCTTCCTGTGCCGTTATATACACTGTGCAAATATATACTGTATCCTGACTAACAAAAATATGGATTTTAATCTGAAATAAATGTTATTCATTCATTCAAAGCGTCTTCGTTTCAGCTTGGGTAAAAAATAGGTACTTGCGTATGTCTGTCCGGCGGATGTCCGGATTTTTTATTCTACACGTCGCATTTCTCAACCGATTCTCATAAAATTTTGTATGCAGGTTCGATCCCGTTTTTAAATTGAAAATAAAAATCGCTAGATCTACACAAAGACTACTATGAATATATATGGGCCTACAGCTCAGAGCTACTAGTAGGTACATATAAGGTAAATGTCCCAGTGGTCGATACTGACACTTTTACTTGTGTCATAATCATAATGACAGAGGTAATCAATAGGTGTCATCCTGAGTCTTGGACGTTTTCTATGTATTTAACTATATATACATATAATATATCGTCGTCTAGTACCCGTAACACAAACCTTATTGAGCTTACTATGTGACTTATTTGATTTGTGTAAAAAAAATGTCCCCTAATATTTATTTATTTATCTATTGGGATGTCGAGCATTGGGACGATTACCTTATGATTGTATATTTTTACTGCATTTCATATATAATGATCCTCATAATTTGCGTAGCTTGAAAATGTAAACAAACTTGTAATTAAATTCATATCGCGCCCCTCGTGTCTTGTTTACATTGCTGAAAATTGGTTGTATACGTGTTTTGGATGCCGAAGGGAAGGGGACCACTTTTATACAAGACATTTTGGTACAGTGCCGTCGAGCACAATTGATATGAACAAATCGAGTGATGAGGGTACGACGTTAACTTATTCCTAATAATATACACCGTGGGCTCGATTAACCCGACAAACTTTAACAGTGCATTCCTGGCCATATTTGAAAACTACAATGTCTTACAAAGTTTTAAAGAAAGACAGAAATAAATACGTTTTAACGAGTAGCATTTGAAAGAAATACAAACATAAGGATTATACATAGCGATAAGTGCTAAAAAGGTTGTTACTCAGCTTGATATGGCCACGCAAACCGTAGTTAATATCGAGACGCTGATTTTTTGTGAGGGCAATGGTCACTAGCGTGGGCGTTGATGCTTAGTACATACAATGGTTACCAAAAGTTTACTCGATTCGGTCTAATTTTAGAGAAATTATATATTACCCGAAATATGATTGGCAGTACTAACACGTAGTATGAGTAGCTAAGATTAGGACTTTAGGCTTATCGTTCCTACGTATAATATAGTTTTGTGTTGTTTTTTGAAGGTAGTATTAATTTTCTCCAGCGTAACTTGTTTAATTAGTATGAAAAGGAAGAGGGACACGATCGAGCTTGAAGTTGGAATCCGTGTCTCTATCTCGATTTATTTTATTTGAAGGCAGCTAATTGTAATCCTGTGGCTAAGCTAAGCAACTAAGGGCCGTGTGGTGCGGCTTCAATATTCTACATATTTAGCTAAATAAAATGTCGTGTCTTTGTCTAAATATACTTACAATAATACCACCATATCAGCCCAAAGACGTTCACTGCTGGACATAGGCTTCCCCCAATTTCATGGGGGGTAAATGCTATAATCGCCACGTTTCTCATGCGGGTTGGCGATCGCAGTATTTCCACCGCACTCCAGGGATGCTGCCGACAATATTCATCATCAGCCGAAAGACGTCCACTGCTGGACATAGGCCTCCCCAAAGACTTCCACAATGAACGGTCCTGCGCCACCCGCATCCAGCAGACACCCGCGACCTACGCCGTAGGTACTACACCCCATATTCATATCCCATGATAAACCTACCAAAGTTTGTTAAAATTAAGTTTTCATTACAAGACTGCTTAATTTGAAACACTTATACCACTTCGTGATAACAAACAAGCGGCTTTACCCATAAGTTGTTGAAAACCGCATTTCTCTAAAACTTTACCAAGACTTCTTTTTTTTTTAATTTTCAAATTAGGCATATTAAATGCACCTATGAACGTCAATAAACTACCACCGGTTCGCAAAAATATACCTCTGCCACGAGAAGAACCGGCATAAGAAACTCGGCGAGGTGTCATTTTTTCAAAAAAATATACATTGTATAGTTAAATATAAAATTACAGTGTCAGCTACTACAAAATTACTTAAATAACAATGCTACAGTAGAAAATATATTTTCGCGATAAATTACCCGTGCAGGACGCTATCACTGCCAAACATCCCTATCCATGATGTACCTTCAAGTCTACTTCTATCGTAGTTCCATTTACATTTATAGAGATACGACGTCTAATAGAAACTAAGTAACAAAGGTCTGATCATTATTTGAGGTCTATGTTTAAATACTCTGTGGTAATGTTGGTCATGATCATCACAATACTTACGGATAGCTGCAATAGGTACCTTTTTTAATCGGGGGGAAAATCCATTATGATTATAATATTATAAACAGAATAGACTTGACATATTAAAGATGACACAAAATCAGTTCAAAACATATATACATAGATTGAAAACAAAATAATTCCATAATATGTGTAACTTTTTCTAATGTTGTAATTGTTTAGAATTTCATCATTTGCTTCCTAGGGAACTTACGTAAAAATTGTAAACTTATACTAACTTAGACTACGGATAGTATCAATCTCACTAGTTACAAAGCTTGGATATTTTCTGTATTCTACCATAATTATAATATGCGCTTGATTTATATTTGGAACCTAGGATAAGAAAACATATGTAAGCAATATAAATGTGAAAAAGGGAGCCTAGTTCAATATTCACTACGGCTTAATGCATTTTGAGCTTAAACTTGGCAGTTTTCTTAAATATTCAACAGCTTTTATGGTATTATAACATACTGCATAGAAAACTGCCAAGTTAAAGCTCAAAATGCATTAAACCGTAGTGAATATTGAACTTGGCTCCCTTTTTCACATTTATGTTTTTGATGGGATATCATTACTTTTTGTCAATCTCCGCGAAATGGTGCTTTTTAAGAGTAATTCACGAATTACTATACAAAATACCCAAATCGCTATAGGTGGACCTCAAATATTTGAAGAGTTCCCTCGATTTCTCCAGGACCCTGTGATCAGATTCTTACCTGATAACTATGGGATCACCCCTGAAGTATACCGTTTCAATCAAAAAAAGAATTTTCCAAATCGGTTAATAAATGACGGAGTTCTGAGGTAACTAGCATAAATAATAATAATAATAAAACTAATAAAAAAGCGATACGATTATATATATATATATATAATTTATTATATTTTGTGCAATAAAGTTTAAATAAATAAATAAATAAACACTATTTTCTGTTTTTTTTTGGTGTAGACACATAATTACCAAGCTGCATGACAAATTTCAGCTTTGTAGGTCACCTAGAAGTGGGTTAGGTTAGGTTAGGTTAGGTTAAATGCCGTTTTTTGGAATTTAATATCTCAATAATTATTAAACCTATATTTATGAAATTTATGGTAGTAGGTGTTCTAAAGGATCTTAATACATGTACCAAATTTCATTTTTTTATGTTAGATAGATTTGGAGTTATTGGGGGGTCAAAAGTGGCTCCAAACGGTTCGTGTAAAATAACACACGGCTGCTGTCGCCAGTTCCTGGGGTGAACTTGGCTGGACACGCTGCCGCGTGTCTAGATCTATTACATGCATGTCGTGTTTGCCTGTAATTGGGTGAATACTCAAGCAATCGTATTTTATAACCTGTAATTTATAAGTATTATTTGTATTTCACCCATTGGCAAACCTGAATAAATAAAAAATAAATAAATGATACACAATGGCACAGTGGGGAGAGTGCGGTGGTTATGTCGGACTTGCACCGACTAAAAACCCCCCGATCGTCCTCCTCAACTCATTTCGGGCGGCTCTGGGATCTCCTTCGGAACGCACCAGTGCCGCCCTAGACTCTGTGGGTCCCACCAACCATCTGCTTTCATAGGCATTCACAGCCCCCAACTGTGACCGTCTTCGGAATCAGAATCAGAATTTTTATTTGTGAAACATAGGTAGGTACAATAAAGATGGTATGTGTAGCGAGTTAGTTCTCTATGTTTTACCCACTAGCGTAGGTGTACAAATTTATCGATGAATGCTTGGCATGCAGCATGCATATTTGATAAATTCTGTATATGTAATAAGATAAAAATAATAATATAACAACACACTCAAAAGCGTTCTAGTCAAAAAAGTAAATTACATCAATAAAATTACAATCATAGTTGTTTTCATCGATAATATTTAAATTCATACGTCATATTAAAAGAATTATAGAAATGTGTTGTTTATATAATCATTGATGGAATAATAACATTTTTCTATAGCAAGCTAATTTTTTTAAATGATTTCAAGTTCAAATGTAGAATTACAAGTCTTATTATAAATTACAGGAGCTATACCTATATATCTATATATCTATCTATCTATATATATCTACAGTTATGGACCGATTTTGATAAATTATATACCATAGGATTCGTCCCATGCTGCAGATGTGCAATAAGGTCTTAGTTTTTTGATTTTTATCCTGGAAAATTAATAAAATGATATTTACGAAAAATCCTGGATGCCCCGTCAAATATAAGCCTCAAAATAGTGTTTGATGACGCCGCATACAATCGAGGGGTCAGCTTACCTTGGTAAAATTGTACTAGGTGTCAAAATTTAGCTTGGTTAACACCACAGACTAGTAAGGTTAACACGTGACTTGGGAACAAGCTATTTTTATTGAAAAAGATACCTTTTTATTAATACTTTATCATCATAACTTTATTTGCAAGCTATGGTATGATTCCGGAAGACATAAAATTCAATATGAATTAAAATGTTCCTGTAAGAAATATCTGTTACAGCATTACAAAATAAAACTTTTGAGTCGAGAAATACTCAATATTATTAACTAAAAACGAAAGTAAAATTACTAATTTATTTACAAGACAATATAAGTACATAATATTTACAGTTGACATGAATGCCAGACGTAGTGTCAATATTTAACTTATTTTTTATTGTGGCCCTTTACACGATTAATATTTTCACAATACTGAGGTGTCAATATTATTGTGGTCTATAAAGGCAATACTAATTTTAGTGATCCGTTAATTTCATGGGGGCGTTTTACACGGTGAATATTATCCCGTAATACACTCATATCACCATACGATTTACGTGAATATTGATGCATATTGAATCAAAACACGAACTATTTGGAAAATCGCGATAATATTGACATCCTAACTTACATTCATTTCCTAACTTAAGACCCTGTTCACATTATCCGATTTGATAAAGGTGTCGGCTCCGACAAATGTCTCGAAATGTGACCGATATCGTGTCGTGCAATGTGAACAGTGACCAGTTTTCTTAATTAATAATACCAACAGATCCGTAGTGTTAAGCAAGACGATTTTTCATATAGTTATCTCTTTGAATCCTTATGGTTAAGCAAGATGAGTTAGACCGGGACAGATAGTACGATCATTTTCGGCTGCTAACGAATTGTCTCCACTTAAAAGCACACCAAAATTTCAAATCTCATATATCCAAAACGTCACAAACGTCAGTTCAGTACAATTTGCATATTTGAAAGCGAAGGCACTGACAGGTGAACACCTGTCAGATATCACTTATTTGTCTCTCTCAAACTTACTGATTTGTGCATTAGAGAGAATAGATCAGATGTTCAGAAATTGTCCAACTTAAATGAGCGGATCTGATATCTGTGGCAGTTTCCCATACATATAGGGATAAGCTAGCCTTTTTACTTCCACCTTTTTGTTTGTTTGTCATTTTGCCGTGTTTTATGTACAATAAAGCAATACATACACACATAACCGTGTCTGCTTCCATGCCGATATCGGATCGGATAATGTGAACAGGGCCTAACAGTAAGCCTTTTATGGTTCAGTTTTGTCGAATAAAGCAGAAAAAAAAATCTGTAGAACTATGGATTTTTTAAGCAGGGATCTACGTAATCCTACGGATTCTTTAATATACTCATATATAAATATCCATGTGATACATGTCGATGTATCACATGGATATTTATAAATATTGAAGCAAAATACAAACAATTTTGAAATCTGTGATAATATTGAAATGCCAGACTGTGATGGTAATCACCGTGTAAAAGGCGTCAAAAGAAGACGTTACATTATGGAATTGTGAGCTTCTGCCGCGAAACGAAAACTATCGAAGTTCGTTTATTCTCCCTCTCTACCGCACTTACTTATTCAAGTGACAGGGAGGGAGATACCCGAACTTCGTTCCTTTTCGTTTCGCGGTAGCAGCTCTGCAATAGAACCTCAGTTCCAAATTTAATTTTTATATCTTCTTTCAGAAAAGAATGATGTGTCATCTTATTCATGTTTTTAAATCGTCTTTGTAATCGACCTTCCGAATAGATAGGCTCGCGGTTTAGCTTGCATTCTCCGTAGTACGTCGACGCGGCTCCGCGGGTAACTAGTTTAATATGTTCTTATTTAATTTCCCCAAGTACCCTTTGAGTCCACGTGAACGAGATTATATATGCACAGATCCCGTCCTAGCGGGGCTTAAATCAAAAATCAAAAGATGTTAAAGTGCTTAGTGGGTAACTCGAGTACAACTTGCATAACACAGGCTAAGGCCAAACTGGTTGGGATATATTATTAATATTATTATATATTGAAATGGTTGCTAGTGTATCCCATACAGTAAATCAGTTAATTATTTGTTTCTACATGGGTTCTCAAAACGGCTCCAATCAGTCTAGCAAGGTCTTGGTTGCGGGAATTACGAGAATGATGCCGCGCAAAACTCGGTATCCCGGGTGCTAAGAAAATAAAGATAGTTGAGATACTCGTATCAAATCACTATTCATACGTATAAAATCGGACATCCCGATTTTAATGAAACGAGTAATCATTTTTTTAATCACAGAGGGGTGATTACAAGAGCAGTCGATGGCTCAGTGAGAGCAGAGGGGAGTGGCAGTTTGGGTTTTTTTGTAAGTATGGGGAAATGTAAGATCAACGCAACGTGAGCTGACACGTTACGCAGTCGTCTAGTTGTTAGACATTTTCTTAGACAAAAAGTTACGTAATCTACTCTGGTACAGTACGTATTAATAAGTGATTTAGATAACAGGTATCTGTTATCTAAACAACTTGACGAAATATAGACAAGCCTCTAACTATCTCATAATTCCAGTCAGTATATCAAAATACCCTAGCAATTACTGCCACGACTCATATCATATCTGTTATCAGTTCTATCTAGCAATTAGACTAACATTTACGCGACAGAACTAGGTTAGAAATACTCGTAACAATCAAACTTTTTTAATAAACACCTCGGTACAATAGAAGTTGGCCTAAAGGCCAGAGGTCGAAAGTTTTTGCCTCGGCACATACGGCGCACTTTATTGCCAAGAACCCAAATTAGTTGGACGACTGGTTTCCAGAATCCGTTTCTGTAGCTCGCACGAGTGCCTACGTGGTTATCATGACATGTAATTGTAGATGCTATTATTGCAGGCTTTTGGTAGATTTTGTATTAGTGAGTGGCGCAAAATAGTACTAGGCAACTGTGAACTCGTCTGGATGTCAGTCAACTGATTGATAGCTGTAATGGATAGGTAACTAGGATCTGCACACTACAAAATATATGTATCTAATGGAGGATCAATAGTCGTACACGTGATTGACGTGATTATGATATTCATGATAAAATGTTGTTGTCTCGTGATGTATTCGGTGATTTGACTGAGCGAAGCCGATATCGACAGAACTTAAGTAGACACAGTCAGGTTGGGATTCACGTAAATATGAATTGAAATGAATTAATATTTACCAACAAACTTCACAACATATTCATGACGTGGGTATCAAAAGCGCTCCTTGAGGACATGTCCCAAGACCCAATGTTCTTGAAAGCGATTATAGTTCAATAACGGGTTACAAGTTATGAAGCCATTAATAGTTAGTCGACACTTTGATTTACATTCAACCAATTACAGTAAACTATTAAACTAAACAGGTACTCGCCCATTTTTGCAGCTCCGACAACGAGGTGTTTACACTATCTTGTTTAGTTTAGATCATTGTAATATTTGTAATTGACCTAATACTATTTTATATTATACAATACAGTAGAAATACTCTTTATGACAGAGCACAAATCTTAGAAGAAGATCGGTAAACAACAGGATGTATTGTTGGTAAATAGAGATGTCTTTAATATCTGTGGGTCGGAGGATTTTATGATGGGATTAATATGTTTACTGTATACTAAGTGCAAACATTCAGCGTGACACAGGAGAGCGCGCGGCGAATCGGGGATAGCGTCGAGAATATGTCAGAGGTCATACCCGAAACTTGCCCGGAGCAACACTCAACAGCGTGCTTCCATGCCCATTGCGACTGGCACTTACTCGTAGCTTGCAGAGTTACTACTTACTTTACCAACCCCAAAATATTACGGGAATGTTATTGATGAGAATTTTTTCATAAAACCTTCTTTAGTTATTTTTTTTATGAAACCCATCAATTCGACAAAGCACTTCGCCAATCTGTGTTCCTCGTTCAGTCGGGGTTACCACTTTGCCAGGCAGAGGTTGCTGGATGATGGAGGAGCAGAAAGGACGAATGTGAACTACTAAGCCTCAGAGAGGTGTGGTCCATAATTTTCGAAAGTTTTTACAACCTTAATTTAAAATATTAACTCATAATTATTAACAAAACAAGTGGCTGTACAAGTTTATGACATCGCTTAATTGTTTAAAATTACTTTTCAACCCATGGGGCGACATGCCTCACTTTCAACCCGCCCCTGAGGTCAAATATGACCTACTTTCAGAGCATGAAGAATCAAAAAGCATTACTATTACAGAAAGAGGCCCGTTAAAAATCCTTCCAATAAGGTTTTATTCAACTGAAAGCGTGAGAGCCTCTACTGACCAAAGTGAAAAATGATGGGCGACTAAATTTATCTTTGCCATTTAAGTAATTAGAAAATATATCTCTCGTAAAGACGCGCGATGGCGAACGTGACTTACAAAACAATGTTTACGACCCGGGGGTACCCCTTAAATGAGGGAAAATTTGCGACTTAATTTTTTTTACTAGTTTGCAATGATTATATAATATCATTGTAACTTTCATTTAAAAAACAGTTTTAAGACGCGTAAGTTTGTCTCGGCGTCTCAACGTAGGGGCGGGGCGAGCGTTATTGTGACCTCCCGCACAACGAGTACCACATTTTTTAGGATACCTTTCAGCTGCTCTGTATCAATATTTTAGTACTGAAAATTATTGAAAGAAAAAACACGTACCTTTTATTTTTCGCTAAGGAATCCACTGTGAAAATTTGAACAGTCAATATTATTTCAACCTGTATAAACAAAATGTACTTGGGTTTCTTGTTAGCAAATTAACGAAATAAGTTAAGATTTCATACTACTTGGAAATTTGAATGTTGACAATTGATAGCCACTTGGGATCTAGTCGTATACAGAGTTTGCCAAATGGAAAAACTTATTCACTACATCGTGAATAGGTGGTCACCGGCAATAATATCTTCCTACACGAAGGCCGCTTAAATATGTGACACGCTCTTATGACCCTACAAATAAGAGCGTGTCACATATTTTTGCGGCCTTCGTGTATGAATATACTGTTGCCGGTGACGTACTCACACGATTCATGTATGTGTACCTAATTACAGCTTACTCCATAAGAATAATGAAGTTACTTTCGCAAACTCGCATCTTATACATTTATATTTTTACATTCCAAACCCTGTCCCGAAGAACTTATGGTTTCAAATCTAAGGAACGTTAATTAACTAACCAAACTTTGGAGAGTAACCAGATACTGATAATATGTTCCAATGATACGCCCAGTGAATCTGCACAGACACTGGTCCCAAGAGACTCGAAACTCGTAATGGGATAGGATTCGTGCCCTTGAATATTATAAGTAGGAGTTTGTTTGATAATGTTTACGCAGGCTGCGTTGAGGTGAATATTTACCTACATGCCTCTTTGCTTAACTAAAATGAAGCCGAGCCAGATCTTGATGTTAGGGATGATTAAGAAAATGTTCCCTTTCTTGGTCGAAATAATACTAAAACTTAGGTACAGGTACCAGCTACTAAGCCAAGCTAAGGGTACAGGTTCTAACTCAACACTACTCCAATTAGGATTACGACTACAGTTTTGTCTAAAACTTGATAAATGTTTAAAAAAAAGAATTTTACGGGAACTGAAACGACAGTTTCATTTAAATCCAGGTTTGTATTTAGTTTACAAATTAATTTTAAACGAAAGTGTGATGTCAGCAAGTTTTGATACTAAAGTACCAAGCTCTACAGTACAGACTTCAGATGGGGAATACTTACAATGATCATTGATCGGTGTACATAAGTACAGTTAGAAGTATCTACATATAGATGTAGCTCTCCAAACGCCTTTGTTATGATTTGTATTCATACGAACTTCGTCTTGAAGCAAATTCTTCCTGAGAAGAACCTGCATTCTTAGTGAACTGGAGGAAATGTCTATTGTCGGGCGTTAGAGCGTGGTTGAGTTGCATTGAGCCACAAAGTCGAAGCCACAACTTAGCCAAACGATTATTACAAAAAAAAAACATTTTTCGAATTGCAAGGAAAGTATATTGTTCCAATAGTTGGTACCTTTAGTCCTAACTCATATTAATAAAGGACAATCGAGGTGTATCAGTTATTTATTAAAAAAAAACTACAACTTAGAAAAGTTGAAAACCTCACGACATTTTCACTTCAAAGCTTGGGGGTCAAAGTTGCACAAATACAAATACTTTATTTTGCAAGAAAAAGGGTTGTAATGATCTTTGTACAAAATATTCAGCACCTCCTTAATCAGCCATTAAGTATGTCATGCAAAATATTTACACCACGTCCGTAGGGAGTGCCGACCGTTACCCTACACGTGACCCCTGGGTGGTGTTAAAAGTGCAACAAAACTGGCAACCGTACTTGTCTTCTCGAAGATCTCACGGTTCGAAAATAAAATAAATGCCATATACGATTATTATTACTTCAAAGCTCAATATCTCAAAAACGGCTGAACAGATTTCATGAGACATAGCTAAGAACACTTGGGATAAAATTATCTATGACACAAAAAAACTAAACGAAAATTGGTTCATCCGTCTGGGAGCTACCATACCACAGATACAGAGACACACACGTTAAACTTATAACACCCCTCTCTTTGCGTCGGGGGTTAAAAACTTATTAATATTAAGGTTTCAATCATGGGGACGTTTAACTTAGCGTAAGTCCGAAAGTTAAACAGAAAAATTTTCATTGTCGTTCGTTATAGGTAAGATAAGATATTTGCTAATTTCTATAAGTTTTATAGGTAAAAAACTTAATTAAGTCGCCTGTTGTATGAAGTTGTGATGTGTTCGAATAGGCGTTTGTTTTGTTTGTGTTGCACATTTTAAATATGTAATGTCTATTCGAACACGTCACAACTACATACAACAGGTGATTTACTAAAGTTTTTCACCTATAAAACTTATAGAAATTAGCAATTATTTTATCACGCAATTAAAGAAAACAAATGACCGCCAAGATAATAAAAAGGGACATTTGCGGCTTGTTTGTTGCCAGATATTCCCTTCCTTTATTGATAGACATAGATATAACCTTGACTTTTATCCTCTATCCTCTTTATTTCTATTTGGAGTTGGGTCAGTGTGACAGGGATCGCGGCTGTCGAGTGGTTAGTTGGGTTTTCACGGGCAGATAGTGAATCTGTATAGTACAAGAAGCAATAAAGTGTCCAGGCACCACTGGCTAGTATCTTATCTAAGTCGCGTTAGCCAAGGTTATTGCCTTTGTCGTGGAAATAAAGTTTCAGGTTTTGTTTACTAAATGCGAAGTTATAGTTTTCATTAACAATCTTCGTAGCTTTTCATGGATAAACTGCTTACACTGAGTAGCAATATGCAAAGCAAATTATGAATTATTCTTGATTATCTGGCATGGAACTGTTTTATTACTCGTATGGTGGTTTGAATCTTAATATCACATTATTGTCGCATCACCTCGTTTTGAGAGCACTCCCCTAACTGCCACAGCCAATATCGAGATCCTTGGCGTCGACATCTCGAGTGAAGTCCAGTTCCGCGGTCATTTAGAGGGTAAGGCCAAATTAGCCTCGAAAAAGCTCGGTGTGCTAAACAGATCGAGACAGTATTTCACGCCGGCCCATCGCCTACAGCTTTATAAGGCACAGGTCCGCCCACATATGGAATACTGTTCTCATCTTTGGGCAGGGGCACCACAGTACCAGCTTCTCCCTCTGGACCGCATCCAACGGAGAGCGACTCGAATTGTCAGCTGCCAGCGGGTTTCGGAACGGCTTGACTCCTTGGCGCTGCGTAGAAATGTAGCCTCGCTCTGCATTTTCTACCGCATGTATTACGGGGAGTGCTCCGAGGAATTGTTCGGATTAATCCCTGCCGCTTCCTTCCGCCATCGCCCAACGCGACAAAATTTCCATCCTCACCACTTAGATGGTTGGCAGTCCTCAACTGTGCGTTTCTCCAGAAATTTCTTGCCTCGCACAGCTAAACTGTGGAATGAACTGTCGCCTGCGGTATTTCCGGACCGATTCGACCTTCAAACCTTCAAGAAAAGAGCGTACTCCCATCTTAAAGGCCGGCAACGCACTTACAACCCCTCTGGTGTTGCGAGTGTCCATGGGCGGCGCTAATCGCTTACCATCAGGCGATTCGTCTGCTCGTTTGCCACCTATTTCATAAAAAAAAAAAAATATTTTTTTGATTTATTTACCGAGTAGTTTTACGGCCTGCGCTCGTCTCGTAGGCGCTTTCCTCTACATACTGGTTTTCGCATCTTAACGTCATCACACGAGATCTTGGTAGTAATCATCTCGTTTACATTCAACTGTTACATAGGAGAGAAGCGAAACAAGAGCTTATAATAAAGTTTCATATCTTGCCACTTACTATGCTAACGTGGAGGATGGCAGCAGAAACGAAAGGCAGTAAGTGTTTTTGCGGCACTAAAACACTTGAGTTCTTTTTTGCCAGGACATCAGATTCCCCCATTTGCCCTCCACCTTGAAGGTCACAATTATTCCCCGGGATTTTTACAGATGCCCTTGTGCTCCGCGGTCACAGGCCACTCTTACTCCGCACTTTATATCCTTCTTCGTAAATCATAGTAACTTTTATTCTCTAAAAGCAAGTTTTATCGTAGTCCGGAGAGTACACATAAACAAAGTCACGTAGACCGTAATGCAGAGAGTAGAGATAGAGGTGACTGAATGAAAATGTAACAATATTTTAAATTTTCATCATATTTATTGTTATTAAGAAAAAGCCGATTTTCACAACACAATACGTATTTCTTTGAAGGTGCAAACCTAAAAATCGCATTTGTACTAACGTTATAGGTAATTTAATTCATTTCACTGAAGGCTGTTGTCAAAAAAATCAATGACCTGATAAATGGCGCTAATATTTTACCGAGGTCTATTAACGAAACATCATCGGGTCTTATTTGACCTGAAGTAGTCTTAAGATCTAAATGGATAGGTATAAACAGCAGAGAAAGAGATATCAAAGGCAAAGGCAAAGTGTTTTATTTGTAAAACATAGGTGACGGCTGTATAGAAACAGAGATCTTCAGATTTTTATGTTACACTATGTTTTGCCGATTGGCGTACAAAAACATTGGCTTAAATATCTATCTATTATGCATTACAATCTTGATTACAAGATATTATTTGATTATTCTTATAGAATTCCGGATTACGTTATCACCTATTTAGAATATGATGTCCAAAATAAGATAATCAAATTAAATTAACAATGAAACAATAATAAAATATCAAAATAGAATAATCAAATCAAATAAAAAATGAAATAATAAAAAAAAAACATAAATAATTTAAAAAAATATTACAAATTGAGTTTATCATTTAAATAATCTGAAATAGAGTAGTAGCACTTATTTGTGAGTAAAGCTAATAATCTATGCCTCAAAAGTGACATCGGTAACAATTTGAATGCTGTTGGTAATTTGTTATAAACTCTTACCGCTAGAGAATATACACTCTTACGCATTAAAACGGTTTTTGCCGGAGCTGTGCATATATCCTCCCTATATATTTACCCCAAACGTTTGCTGGCATGGCATTTCTTTTTAAATAGAGCTGGATTATTCTTGACAAACATAACAACTTCAAAAATATAAAGAGAAGGCATTGTCAAGATGTTTAAATCCCTAAAATGTGATACACAGCTGTCTGTTTGTTGAAGGCCAAGTATTGCTCTAATACATTTTTTTTGAGCTTTGAACACCGCTTCCTTGTTTATAGTATTACCCCAAAAAATTATGCCGTAACGTAAAGTCGACGCTACAAAACCATGGTATGCAGTTAATACAGCATTGGGACTTGCCTGCTTTGCAAGTTTATAAAGTGCATAGGTATGCACTTATAAATGGTTCTTTTATAAATGGTTCAGTTTAGGCACACTTTCTCAGTATGTGAGTTCCATGACAGATGGCTGTCTACATTTAATCCTAAAAAATTGGTAACCGAAACAGATTCAATAAGTGTACCTACATAATTACAAAAGATTGGAACCGGCAATGTACGTTGATAAAAGTGCATGATTTTCGTTTTGTCAAGATTAATTAATAAATTATTCACATTAAGCCATTCAATTATGTCCTTTAGAGTATTATTAATTTCAATTTCATAATCATTAACATCATTACAATTCATAATAACAGTGCTGTCATCGGCAAATAATACCATAGGATGTCTGACGTGTCAAGGTAGGTCATTGATATAAAATAAAAATAGTAAAGGTCCGAGAACACTTCCCTGCGGCACGCCATTCATAATTTGCCTCTTTTCAGATCGGTAAGCCTATACATAGTGTGCATCCTATTGCTCAAATAGGATTTTAACAACTCTAAAATATTGCCACGAATACCACAAGCATTCAACTTCCTTAACTACTACTTATTAGATTCGAAACGTGTCCTTAATTCCAGTGATCCATCAATTAGAACTTCACTAACTTTGCACAATAGAAATATCATCAGAGTATATAAAGTGCGAAGTTTTAAGTACTTTCTTCATCAGAGGAGTAGGTACTTTGTAACTTACCTAAGTCATGTACTATACCGACGAAGTTTCCGTTTCGATCACACTTATTTTCTTCGGGGGTTAATAATGAAGATTATAAAGTTAATATTGTGTGAAAACCGAAATAGATAGGAGAACATCATGAATTATATCCGGTAGCTTTTTACACATTTATTGCAAGTCACAAAACAAAAGACAGGTCATAAATAGGGTATATGTGACGCCCAGTAAGGACATAGCAATTTAGCAATGTAAGTGTGCAAATAATACCTATATCTCCAACATACGGCAAAAAACATTCAATATAACTCTATGGTGGATGCTTCCCTATTCACAATTATTGCACATTTTTTAAAATGTATTTTAAAGAATCGTTATGGTTGTAATAATTTTACTTATTTCTAAAAAAAATCTGTTCAATTTGTGTTCTGTAATCAATTTATCATCTAAAAATATTCTTCCATTTTAATAACAATAATATCTCTAGCTTATTCCAATTCGTTCACCCACACTGTCTAAATATTTTTTCTTTCACGTATACCTGAAATGTAATTTTAATGCCATCATTAGTTCATTTCATTCCTAATGTTATTTTAATGATATATATTATTTTAACGATATTGTCGCTAATTTCAGATATATTATTTTTGCTGAAGAATTCACGAATTATTTAGGCAAACACATCCAGTGAAAGTTCTCGAGGCAAGGTCAAGGAAAACGCCTCAAGTTAATTTGCGAGGAATGTTTGTATGAGCAATAGTTAGTAAAGTTATTCCGTGTTTCTATTGCAACGGCTGGGCACAAGGCTATGCTTCAAACTTTCTTGTACAGTCAGTGTCATATAGTACGTAAAAGTCAAAGTGGCCAAATAGTTCGATACATCATATATTTTGTATAGTGTACCGAACTATTTGGCCACATTTGCTGCTACGTACTATATGACGCTGACTGTATTATAATATAATTCTTATAAAACAGTAACTACATTAATACGCACAGTAAGCAACTTTTGCGTATGTGTATAATATCTTTAAATTAGTAATTCTAGCATATTTATTTATTTTGAGGATCTCGGATAGTAAAATAAATTCAGTGATTTACGAGAGCAAAAAATCGATCTTTAGCTAGAACGAGGCTAGAACTCGTTCTCTCCGGGACAAAACGAAAGATGCAGTTAAAAGCTCGAACGCCCCGCGCAAAATAACAAAGACCTTCTAAATTGTGCTGTCCCAGAATTCAAATTAATTAATCGACAGAAACGAAAGCTTCCGTTTTAGCTTCGGCAAAAATGCTTTCGTATGTCCGGGTTTCCGGCTGTTCTCCACTACAGGTCGCATTTATCAACCGATTCTCCTAAAATTTTGGAGCAGGTTTGACATTTAAATAAAAAAAAAAAAATCTTTAAGGCAAAATTTTGTCTCGTTCGCAGCTAGTGTTAGTCCGATGTGCTGTGCTCGTCGCCCGCGCGGTAAATTGCGGAAACCGGCATGAAACAAGTTTGCTTGAAATGCTGGATAACAATTTCAAAAAAGTAAGAAAACCAAATTATAGCAGATGGATATATTATTTTGATATGCATGTTACAAAAATTCTTAATTTTCAGATAAAAAATGCAGTAGTTAAGCGCTTACAAGTGGAAAATTAAGGAGGGGGGGGGGGGGGGTATAACCCCGTGTTATTATTATATAATAATAATAGTCTCTAATTTATTTTTATTAATATGGAAGTTTAGGGCAACCACGTTTCTCTTTATATCCTACAGATTATGATAATCTGGACATAAAATGGTTACTAAAACTACCTATTTTTACGATAATTTGTATACAAAAGACAAGTCTTAAAATCTGGATACCTGTTTCTTTTAATTTCTTATCTCTGGGTCATTGATTATCAAAGAAGTGTGAAAGTTTGAATCGTCAGTTCGACTAATCCGTTAATCGACTTGAGTGGCTCCTTTGTAAAAGTTCACGGGACGCCAAGACTTTATCAGACAGTCGTCTAACTTTTGTATATTGGCGCTTACCACTTGTCGGCACATTTATTTGTTTTAATTGTTTTAAGGCACTTGATGGTTTAACTATACTGATATGGTCAAGAGCAGTAAAAATGCGTACTTAATTTATGTATGTATGTACTGGCATGTATGTATTGCTTTATTGTACATAAAACACGACAAAATTGATGTAAGAGTTATGGACAGAGCAGCGCAAGCGTCCCAGTGATGAGTTGCACAATAACAATTAATAACACAGAAATAAACACGTTTTCTTGTAGTATCTATCAGGTTTTATTTACGCAGTCCAACAATGAGTGAAGTATTAGAACATGTCAATTTAAAGTACGTACTGTATATAGTTGACAATAATTATTATAATAGGTAAGAACATATAAAGCTAAGCTTTAAAATAATATTAATAATAATAAAGTAAAAAAAAAAACAACTCAACTAAATAGCTATCTGAACTAACTACATTTTAAACCTAAGCCATCTATGCATTTATAGTGTTTAATACTGGGCAGCGGTTTTGTTAAAATATCTGCCCACATCGATTCCGAAGGTACATGTCCCAACACTATGCTTTTGTTGTCCCTCAGAACCCCCCGTATAAAATGATACTTTATGTCAATATGCTTGCTTCTATCATGAAACACGGGGTCTTGTGCAAGAAATATGGCAGATCGACTATCGGTATTAAGAGATATTGTGGCATACCCTGATACTTTCATTTCCGTCAGCAAACTTTGAAGATATAAGCTTTCTTTGACCGCCTCCGCAAGGCTGACATATTCAGCTTCACAGCTAGAGGTGGCTGTTGTCCTCTGTTCTAGAAGACCAAGAAATACTCGCTCCTCCTAAAATAAAAGCGTAGCCAGAGTAAGATTTTCGATCTATCGGGCAGCTACCCCAATCAGCATCGCAATAGCCCTGAACAGACTTACCAGTTCTACTGTAATTAAGTACATAGTTTGCTGTACCCTTGAGGTACCGTAAGACCCTCTTGGCGGCATTCCAATGGCTTTGATTGGGATTACTTACAAACTGAGCGAGTTTGATTACTGTATTCATAATATCAGGTCTTGTTGCCAAGCACAAGTATTCAATTCACGGTATGGCCATTTATCATTAGTCTCAATGTGTTGGATATCGCCCGGTGATGAATTAGATAATTCACTCGGAGTTTTGCATGAATTACAACTAGATAGATTAAATTTATCCAAAATAGCTTTGACGTATCCTTCTTGTGACAAAATAATGCAATTGTCGTTTCTCCGTATGTCAATTCCCAAAAAGTATTTAACTTTTTCGTAATCTTTGAGTTCGAACTCTTTTCTAAGCTCATTTTTAAATCGGTTAATGCGGCTTTCAGACTCTGAAGCAATTAATACAGCGTCAACGAAGACAAGGACATATAAATGTTCACTCTCTTGGTTCCTCATATAAAGACACGGCTCATTAAGGCTTTGTACTAATCCCATGTCCTTCAATTTCTTATCAAATCGTATGTTCCACTGCCGGCCCGCCTGCTTTAATCCATATAAAGATTTTTTTAATAAACAAGTGTCGCCGCCTTCTTCTAAACACTGAAGCATTTCTTTCGCGTTTTTCACTACCACAGGATCTTCTTTACCATATGCCAGTTTTAGCAAACATTCCTTCAGCAAACTGGGAATATGCATATATATCTCTTCATCAAGATATCCATTTAAATACGCAGTGTTGATATCCAGTTGGTGGATTTCTAAGTTCATCTCTACGGCAAGCGCCATCATTAGTCGTACTGTTTCTAATCTGGCAACAGGTGCAAAAGTTTTGTCATAATCTATGCCAAAACGCTGACTAAATCCTTGAGCTACCAATCTGACCTTTTTCTTAGTAATTTTATCAACATTAACTTTATTAGTTAGAATATATCTGCAGCCAACGACGTTCGTATTTGGTGGTGCTTTAACAATAGTCCACGTGCCTTTTTGTACTAGGCTTCTTACTTCAGACAGTATTGCATTCTCCCATTCCGATCGCTCTTCACCGCGTAAAGCAACATCCAATGATATTCCTGTCGCTATACCTGCAAAGTCAAAACAATCTCTGTAATCTTCGGTTATGTCTTCTTCGTCAAGTTCTTGATCACATTCTTCCACTTCAATATATTTGTAAATTTTCTTTGGTTGCCCTGCTTGACCAGTGTGTAGCAGTTTTGGCCTACCAGGCCCTCTCTTAAGCGTAACTTTTCGTGCCTTTTCTGTATCTTCAACAGGGTATTCAAGTTCTGGTTCATTTTCTATGTTTTCTACTGGAAAATCCACATTATTACTATTATCGTTTAATTCTGATTCCTTAGAAAAGGTCACCTCAACATTCGCTTGCTCATCTTTTTCAAAATTTTGTAAAGGAACAATATCAATAAAATCCTTTTTGTCTTCCAATAATTTTCTTTCTAACCCTGTAGATACATGTTCAGTAAATTTTATGTCTCTAGAAACAACTAATTTTCTCATTTCTGGTACCCACACCCTGAATCCCTTGTTTGTCTTTGGATATCCTGTAAATACTCCGGCTATCCCGCGAGCAGCAAATTTGTCTTTAGATGGATCCTTATCCAAGATATGCACCTTTTCCCCAAATTTACGTTGGTAGTTAACCTTTACTGGCTTCTGACACCATTTTTCATAGGGTATTTCACCCTTTAAACTTGAAGTTGGGCAACGATTCCTAATATAACATGCCGTATCAATAGCTTCAGCCCAAAAACCTTTACTCAAATCGCTATTTAAAAGCATACATCTCGCCATCTCAACGAGAGTACGATTTTTTCTCTCCGCGACGCCATTTTGATTTGGTGTACGGGGTACTGTCAGTCTTCTCTGTATCCCTTCTTTGCGCAAAAATTCATCAAACTCTGAGTTACAGTACTCACGACCATTGTCCGATTGAAAATAAGTAATCCTCAATCCAGTATAATTTTCAACATAACTTTTATACAATTTAAAAGCTTCCAATGCTTTATCCCTAGTTTTCAGAAAATAGACCTCACACCACCGTGTACAGTCGTCGATAAAAGTAATAAAATATCTAGCGCCAGATTTCGATTCACATCTCATTGGCCCTACTATGTCAGAATAAACAATATGCAGCCTCTCATTGCACGGACCGTTTGAATCAAAAAACGGCAAAGCGGACATTTTGCCTTTAGCACAAATGTCACAATCACGTAGCTTGTTGATGCTAGCCTCAGTTGCATTCATATTATGACCAGTTTTCCCCAGCAACTTGACAACATCCTTTGCATTAAGGTGTCCCAAGCGCTCATGCCAAAGTTGCAAATCTGAAATACTGTCTGTGACTGCATATGCAGACTCGCATTCTTGTAGACAATATAGATTGCCTCTACGGTATGCAGTCAGCCTAACTTTCCCACTTTTGTCAATTATCTCAGCCACATCATCCATAAAATTTACATTATAACCATTATCAGTGATTTTTGCTATCGAAATTAAATTAGTCCTTAACTGTGGTACATACAGGGTATTTTTAAATTCGATTGGTTGTGCTGAAGTCTCTGTTAATGCCGATAGTCTAACTAAGCCCTTACCTTGGACCTCCGTGCTCATGTCAGTAGCCAACCTTAATTTACCATTGTACTTTTCAAGTGCACCTCCAAACAAGTTAAAATCATTGCACAAATGGGATGTGCACCCGGAATCAAGTACCCATTTTTGTTTTAAATTTTCAATAATATGGCATTCTTCTATACCTGAAACATTTAACGACATTAGGCCTTCATCTACATAATTAGTATAACTCTTTGATCTCGAGTTAGTTTCCCGACATTCTGAGGCTTTATGGCCAGGACGATTACAACGATAACAGGTGAATACTCTCCTTTCATTTGCATCAACTCCGTCGTTGCCAGGAAAACGTTGGAATTGTGAAGATCCTGGCTCTCCTCTAACCTCGACACCAGTTCGTCGATTATTCCAAACCTTCTTCTTGCCACGTATGTACATAACCTCATTCTCCGTGTCGTTTACCCTCCTGGACTCGTATTCTTCTAAAATTTTCACTTTGAGAATCTCTGGTTTTGGTAAGTCGTCGCGGCTTTCAATCGCACATCGAAAATTGTTGAAACTCGCTGGTAAAGTGTATAATAACATTATTGACAGAAGATCATCATTAATTTTTACATCCATGGTCTCCAATTTATCGACCGCATCAAAAAATGCCCCGATTTCCTCGCGGATATCTCCAGATTCACTCATTTTGTGCATTAGAAGTCGATTTAGTAACATGGCCTTCCTAGCAGGGCCACGAGAAGCGTAAACGGACTGAAGTCGCAACCACACTTCCCTTGAATTCTTGCAATCTCTTACGTGACGAAGTTCTGAAGAGCTGATGCACAGTATTAAATCAGCTTTTGCTTTAGCGTCTTCTGCCTCCCATTCGTTTAATGCACCTATTTCAGTTGCAGCTGGTTTAGGTACCTTGCCACTAGTATATTTCCAAAGGTCATTCTTGATGAGGATAGCTTCTGCTTGCAATTTCCACTCTCATAATTTTCCTTGGATAAGGATTCAATTCGTACAGTACTCATCTTAGTTTAGATTAGTTATTTTTTTCTCGCACAAAAAATATCAACCAACGTCATACCAAAATTCATTACATTCTTTCGCTTAAATACTGGGCACCATAACCATTGTAAGAGTTATGGACAGAGCAGCGCAAGCGTCCCAGTGATGAGTAGCACAATAACAATTAATAACACAGAAATAAACACGTTTTCTTGTAGTATCTATCAGGTTTTATTTACGCAGTCCAACAATGAGTGAAGTATTAGAACATGTCAATTTAAAGTACGTACTGTACTTATATATAGTGGACGAAACAGCCAGCAAGAAAACTTTGCTTGTGATATAAACCTCAACAATTGAAAACAAAAAAATAGAAGAACTAAGGCGACCTTATCCCTTTAAGGGATCTCTTCCAGCTAGCTTCTTAGATATTATTAATAGATTTCAATGTACATTTTGTACGATTGTTAATGTTTGTATAATAGGTATGATGTGATGACTGATACCTATTAATATCAGCAACTCTTAATTAATCGCCAAACAGAAGATTATGAGGAACTAAAAAAACTATGTTATGAATTTTGGATGTCAAACCAAACAGCGCCCATTTTTATATTATCTATATGTATTAAAAATCCATTAAACTTACCATAAATAAGTCGAAGCGTGATGTTTTCAGAGTATTAATAATTTATGTTTAATTTACCGTATTAGGTACTATTACCTACTTATTCTGTGGTTTTAGTAATTGTGGTTTTGTGGTTTTTTCGTGCTCAGTAAGTAACAAAACAATAAAACCGGCCAAGTGCGAGTCGTACTCGCGCACGAAGGGTTCCGTACCAGAAAAAAAACGCCAGCAACTACTCTGTTGTATGGGAGCCCCCCTTAATTATAATTATTATTTTGTTTTTAGTATTTGTTGTTATAGCGGCAAGAGAAATACACAATCTGTGAAAATTTTAACTGTCTAGCTATTACGGTTCTTGACATACAGCCTGGTGACAGACGGACGGACGGACGGACAGCGAAGTCTTAGTAATAGGGTCCCGTTTTTACCCTTTGGGTACGGAACCCTAAATAAGAATTGTAATAGTTTTAGTAGCAGTAAAACTCTTTACTGTACAAAAACACAATACATAAAATTTATGAAAGGAGTCTGGTTCATAGTTATGCCCAACTGTTTTTGTTTTTAACTGTAGGAATAAAAGGCATAGTGGTTTCATCAAAGAGAACCTCAAGCAAAACCTGTAGATTTACCAACTTTACTTAGTAATCGTTATAAGGATTAATGTTTTCTTTGACAAGTGTTAACACTCTCATTTCCTTTGGCGTAAAACCTAACTCAACGTCATGCCGTTGATAATAGGAACTTTCATACAGAAAATAAACGCTCAGAATTGTAAAAGTGGCCGTGGATACGGGTTATTGCTCAATGGAACTGACACCCGATGTGATAGAACACCCCTTTGTTCTTGGAGGCCAATTTGGCACATCTCTTCGCATCGAATGTCAATGTGTTGCGCTCCCTCTTTTCCATTCACGGCGCGATAAATGGCTATTTACACCTTGATTAGCGATTAGTTTCTAGTCACTACTGTTAACTAATCAAAGCCGCACATGTGCGTAATTAATGCAATGGCGATGCGAAGTGATAAACCACAAATTGATCTCATGCTGTCAACAGCCACGGAAATACTGCGCAACAATTACTAACTGACACTGGTGAGGCAATTCATTAGCCCTAGTGCTAACCTTGGAAACGTATCGTAGTTGGTTAATCTCATTAGTTTATTACTAATCGCTATACTGCTACTGTTGCACTTTTACTGAAGCTATAAAAATAATTATACGCTTATACTTACGTCGGATATATTAAAAAAACATTCAGGAATTCTTTTCTTTATTAAACCGGAGGAATTCTACCCTATCCTATGTTTTTATAGATTTATTTGTTTGTTTGTTTGCAAATATGTTCTAAAAAGTTAGGCCTCAATTTCGGAAAAACAAATTTTCTTAAGAAAAACAGTAAATCGTCGAGAAAAGCCCATTCTCCCTATAAGAAAGAGTTCCAAATACTTGACATGGTTAAAATAAACAATGCGAATATTTTTTAAATCACATTCGTTAATACTAAATATGCATATACAGGGCGTCCCACGGCTATGCCACATGGAGGGAAAGTACCTTGAACATTGTAGATGGAACATTTTACTGAAAGAATACATTATTTTAATTAAAAAAACAATTTAAACTGCATTCATTGACTTATAATAAATTACATGATTGAACCGGGAATCGAACCCGCTACACGAGAAAAAAAAATACCCTGTAGTTTCATCATGCCGATCAAAAGGCTTCATCATAAGAATTATTTTTTGTTTTATAACATAGTGTCGGAAATAAAAGGAAGACCATGAATTTTAACATTTTTAATTCAAAATTAATCAATTTAATTTATCAAATGTTCAAAATGAGTCCCATTCTGTTGAATACAAAGTCGCACTCTTTTGATTATTCCACTCCATGACGATTTTTTAACCATGTTGTGGTGGATATTAAGAATAATACGACTAAGTTCTGCTTGTAGCCCATAAAAAATTCTAACGGGGTTAGATCTAGGGATCTGGGTGGCCATCTTATTTGTCCGTATGTCCCAATCCAGAAAAGTAAATTATAATAGGGATATGATGTGTACTTCCCAAGTGGGTACTGATTCATTAGTAATAGGTACTTTAAAATAATAATTTCAGTTGTAAATATGCCCTAACGGCAATGTTAGGTTTTCATTGTTCTGAACAAAATTTCACATCAAATGTTAAAATTCATGGTCGTCCTTTTATTTCTGACACTATGTTATTAAGCAAAAAATAATCCTCATAATGAAGCCTTTCGATCGGCATGATAAAGCTACAGGGTATTTTTTTTCTCGTGTAGCGGGTTCGATTCCCGGTTCAACTATGTAATTATTTAAAAATCTATGAATGCAGTTTAAATTGTTTTTTAAATTAACATAATGTCTTCTTTCAGTACAATGTTCCATCTACAATATTCAAGGTACTTTCCCTCCATGTGGCATAGCCGTGGGACGCCCTGTATAATAGAAATTTTTGGTTGGTTGTTTCTCCACTACTTTTCGAGGTCACTGTCATAAATTATATTGAAAAAAGAACGAGTGAATGCGATGGTTTTTCCCTATTATTATACACGTGGCCGGCGTGGCCGCGAGTCGATAATTTACTCGGTTCTTTTTCAACATGTGATCGTTCAATCAACGGGTCTTGTTTACATGGAATCGAGTACAATTTTATTTCCAAACACGAAATCACCCAGACGCTAGTAACTTTATGCTGTACGTATTTAATAAAGTGTTCTTGATTACGTGCATTCAGTGCGGTTGTGCCGAGGGAAGCCTCTCTTAATTAATTGGTGTTCTTATATGTATAAGACACACACGAAAATTCTCTTAGCTATTCTTATTAAATTCTTTTCGTTTGAGTTTCAGCTTCGGGTCCTGGGACACTCTCTGAAAACTATCAGTTGAGTCTCAATTGTTATTGTTTACTTGTTGTTGTTTATCAATTGATAGGTATTAGTTATTACTTATTAAGTAGTGTTAACCTAAAAATATTTAAAACCATCCATTTAAGGCAAGGGTCGTCAGATAACGTTCTACCTACACAATTTATATATCGTAAAAATAATCTTGATTTTAGCATTTTTAGCTTTGAGAACTTTGGAACATATTCCCGAAATGGTAAAGTGAATGCGTCACCACGGAAATTCGTGACCCCAGAATACACAAAAAAGTATCTACTTAATCTTAAAGTTAAATCAAGTCCTATTCCAAATATAGCTCTTACCTTTTATTATTTTAAAACAATGCTTACCTACTGGTTATAGTCTATTATCACAATTTTTTATTACTATTTAAAGGTTCACAAATTCCAATCCGCAACGTAGGCTTCGTCAGGTGCGCACATGAATAGGTATATCAGCAATTGGCTTCGTCACATACACATCAGAGATGAAATCCGCAACAGGCTTCGTCAACAATGAACTTTGGTTTGTCTATTATGATGAATCTACTGATCTAAAGTCGACCCTTTTCTGGAAGCCACTTGGGCCATTCATGACAGATGCAAATACGGGCAATTTTTCCAAATAAGGACGAGGAAAACTATCTACTTAGTGGTATAGAGGTTGTGTAGACATGCTTAGTTCTCAAAGATACAAGAGGCTAGTATATACTTAATATTAGCTTGCATTTTGAGCTTTTACTCGGCAGTTTTCTATGCAGTATGTTATAATGCCATAAAAGCTGTTGGATATTTAAGAAAACTGCCAAGTTAAAGCTCAAAATGCATTAAGCCGCAGTAAATTACTTTTACTGTAAACAATCTAGTGCCAAACTTGGCAACTTTTCAGATAATCTACGGAACTTGGCGCCCTTTTAGATCTCAATTCTTTTGTCGGTGAACTTGGCTGCCATTTTCACATTTATGTTTTTGATGGGATACAAAATACCCAAACCCAAACCGCTATAGGTGCACCTAAAATATTTGAAGAGTTCCCTCGATTTCTCCAGGACCCTATGATCGGATTCTGACTTGATAACAATGGGACCACCCCGGAAGTATACCGTTTCAAACAAAAACTGAGGTAACTAGCATTAATAATAATAATAATAAAACTAATAATAAAATCACTGTTTTCAGATTTTTTCTGGTGTACACACATAATTATCAAGCTGCATGCCAAATTTTAGATTTCTAGGTCATCTGGAAGTGTGTTAGGTTTTTGATTACTAGTCAGTCAGTCAGTCAGTCAGTGATAAAAATTCCGTTTTTTGGCATTTAATATCTCAATAACTATTAATTCTATATTTATGAAATTTAGGATTCTAGTTGTTCTAAAGGATCTTATGTTTTTTTTGAGAGAGAATTTCACGTTTTTATGTTAGATAGATTTGTAGTTATTGAGGGGTCAAAAGTGGCTCCAAACGGTTCGTGTAGTATAACACACGGCTGCTGTCCGCCAGTTCCTGGGGTGAACTTGGCTGGACACGCTGCCGCGTGTCTAGATATTGCAGTGACAGGTATTAGCCCATCGCCCACAACACACTTCAACCTGGTTCCCATAGTCGACTCTTACGACACCCAAGGGGGTAGTGCTATTCTAACTCGGCACCACACTGGTCAAAGAACAATTATGTATATCAATCTGTGCTGTAGGTGTAGGATAACCAGTATAACCAATATAATTTTTAAGAAAAAAAAACCGACTTCAATGGGGGAGGCCGGTGAAAGATTATTATACTGATGAGATGGTGCACTCTTAGATTCCATACAATAAATTAAAAATGGCTATAAGTATGTTTATAATGGTAGAAGACTAAGTACCCTCAATTCCTCATGGAATCATGGAAAAAACTTGCTTGCTTGACAAACAAAACGAAGAGAACAAATCGCCAAACGTGAACTACGCGTCGTTGAAGAGTTCCGTTCTGATCATCATCAGCAGTTCCACTTCATCAAATGTCACTTTTATGAATGAAAATGCTTGATTAGTTCATGAAAATACTAAAATTACTATTTGTGTGCCTTTCACATTTGAGGAGTTCCCTCGATTCCTAATGGATCCCATCATCAGAACTCGGGCATGACAAAAATCAATCGTGAAAATAGAACTTGCTTAACAAACACAGCTAGAAGGACAAATCGCCAAACGTGAACTTTTTGTCGTTGAAGAGTTCTGTTCTGATCATCATCAGCAGTTCCACTTCATCAAATGTTACATTTTTGTATGAAAATGCTCGATTTGTTGATAAAAACAAAAAAAATCAATATATGTTTGCCTTTAAGATTTGAGGAGTTCCCTCAATTCCTCATGGATCCCATCATCAGAAATCGAGCATGACAAAAATTAATCGTGAAGATAGAACTTGCTTAACAAACACAGTTAGGAGGACAAATCGCCAAACGTGAACTTTTCGTCGTTGAAGAGTTCTGTTCTGATCATCATCAGCAGTTACACTTCATCAAATGTCACATTTTTGGATAAAAATGCTCCATTTGTTGACAAAAACACAAAAATCACTATATGTTTGCTTTTAAGATTTGAGGAGTTCCCTCAATTTCTCATGGATCCCATCATCAGAACTGCGTTTTGACAAAAACGGGACCAACTTGGATATATATACTTACAATCAAAAAAAGAATTTTCAAATCGGTTAAGAAATGACGGAGTCATGGACTAACAAACATTAAAAAAAAAAATAAACAAAAAAAACATACAACCGAATTGATAATTCTCTTTTGAAATCTTGAAGTCGGTTAAAAATGTTAAAACGCACGCAACCCGCAACATTCACAGTGTGCGCTTACCGAGCGTCTCGATACAGATAGACCAGTAAAAGTCTGACTTCGACACGTAGTTGTTACGAATCTAAGGATCACGTTATATTAGAAAATAACTTCAGTTGATCACAAAAAATGTGGATAGTCTATTGTCGCCTAAGCTGAGTCCGGCTGAATCCGGCCCAATATTGGTGTTTATTGCATTTAAGAAGGCCACGTTCGCGCCTACGTCAACTTGGAATTAAAAGCGACTTCCAGGATGAAACGTGTAAACAAGAGTACGTTTATTTGTCGGAAGTAGTGTGTTGGTTTTGGATACGGCACAGTGTAGTTCCCCATGGACAAGTAGGAAGAACTGTAGATACCTACAAAACTGTTTTCTTTTCTCCAAGGCTGGACCTAAGCTTTCAAGGTCTTGGGCCCTTATTTTAAGCCTTCCAGTCCATTTGCTAGATTTTTGCAGCTGTGGGTATATTTATTTTAAAATTTAAACTATATTTTTCGCAAGAATTCGTAAATGCAAGAGAACCAACTGAGTTACTTGTACGCATGTTAGTAACTTTCCTACTCACCTATGTAATTTTTTTTTTGTGATTGTAAATATTTGTTTCATGGCTACTAGTCAACTACTATACGTACACTAGCTAGTCTTAAATAAAAATAGTAAGCATTTTGAAATAAATCTAACGGAATTTTGTATACAATTTAACGTTTATTTACAATAAAATTGCTACAAGTGCCTAAGTAGCACTAGCAGTTACTTTCTGCAGTTGCTGCTTACAATTATTTGAACCTGACTGTATGAACTCAAAAAAAAAAACACTTAGTTAAAACAGCCAAATCAGCCTATTATGCATACGCACGCTCATTATATATAAGTATTTAGATATGGTATCCTGCTGTGGGGAAACAGTACCTACTAATGTCCAAAGTTTAGTAATTTATCCTTTTACTTACTAAATGTCTTGTTCCGAAGCTTCCACTACTATATTGAAAATGTTGCCAACTGTAAAATGTAAGTAACACAGAATCCTGCTGTTTAAATAGTTATTTGTTCAACAAGAGAGCAAAGTAGATTTTTGCTGCGAGTGTTGGAAGGAAGCGAAAGATTCTATACTTAGAATTCTATGGTAGAATTCTATAGTAAATTAGCATCTTGAGAGCTTAGCATATCGACGCAAAGTAGCATGTCTGTGCGTCTTCTACAAACTGTACTTCGGTGAGTGTGCTCAGGAGCTCCATGAGCTCATACCGCCTTCCCCCTTCTTCCATCGGACATCCAGACGTACGGTTGGCTACCATCCTTACCTGGTCGAAATTCCTCTAATTCGAACCAAGCGCTTTGCATCTTGTTTCATAATGCGCACTTCTAAGGTTTGAAAGGTTTTTAAGGCACGAGTGAATAGGCATCTTCTGGGTGAGCTCGCTTCATCGTCGGCCTCATCTTTGCCCCCCGGCTAGATGCTGGCCAAGAGCAATCCCATTTTCAATAAAAAAAAGCGTAGACTCAAAGACACGAGATGCAAATATCTTAGCACTCGTGTATTACATACAACTTTACACCTCAGCGGCGAGAAAATATAACGCAAAGGCATAGTGATAGATATAATGACTAACCTACGATACGAAAAATTAAAAAGTAAGTTTGTTTCACTCTCGCAAAATTACATTTTGCTCACTGGTTTCAAGCAGGAAAAATCGTTTTCACGCTCGTAGCAAAATTACATTTTACTGACTGGTTTCAAGGAGCAAAACCGCCATGTTCGAGCCGCTGAAAGCTGTAACCGAAGTACATATTTATAGCATATTTATTTACACCCTAGTAGTAAACTCTAAAATAGCACACTACCCTTGCAGTAAATCTAAGTAGTGTAATAACAGAAAAGGGTTCTAATTCGGCAAAAGGCATCAGCAACCTGTTTATAGTACTCTGAAACCAAACAACATTATCAAGCGCTGTGGCCCTATATTATAATTATAACCTGAAGTTGTGGGTTGTACCTACCGCCATCTAGCGTTCTCTTGCTGTAATACGATTACTATTGTTACGGTTCGGCGTTGTTTCGCTGTTCCACCTATCACCTGCGCCGTGCCCACGCTAGATGGCGTACGGAACACAAACGGAAGAAAAAATGCGAATGTGAGTTTGTCTGTCTGTTATCTCTTCACGCTTAAACCGCTGAACCGATTCAGATGAAATTTGTTAGGTATACATAGAGATAATTTTGAGTCCCGGGAAAGGACGTAGGATATATTTTATCCCGGAAATCATTCCGTAGGAGGGGAAATGGGAGTGGAAGTTTGTATGGGAGAGCCTGCGCCTAGAATAATTTAATAGTAATTATTTCTCTAACGCGATAACGAGTTCCACACGGAGGGAGTCGCCGGCAAAAGCTAGTTATATTATAATTATAATAACATAAAGTGAACCTTCCAATATAATAATTGACACCTATGCACCTCTATTGGTGTGACATAAGACTGGAAGGGTCATGGATTGGGTCAGTGAAGTCTTAATTATGATTGTGATTAGACGCGACACATGTTATATTACTATTGATTTGAACGGGGGCCATGTTTATCCATTATTTGTTCAGTTAAGTCAACATAATTGTCATATCAGTTTGGTTTGCAATCATATTGCTTTGGATAAACGTGTCCTAATAATAACGTACAGACGGCTTTCGTTTTCGTTAGTCGAAGTGAGTAATCATTTTGTTTTGAACCAATATTGTTCTCATGCGACAACAGACTGTAACTATAAATAAGACTTGTGTTGATAACGTCATAGTATTCTAAGAAATTAATTGTAGTTTGTCTTTCAACTTATTTACTTTATGCAACTATAAAATGTTTTTTCTTTGAATGCTATCAGAAATGACTAAGGACATTTACGCAACGAGTAGTTGAGACCCGTATTATCAAATAGTACTTATTTTGTTTGGAGAATTTTAATTAGATTTTGAACCTTTTTGTTTGGACAGTAAAGTCGCTTTTGTGCGGATTAATTTGGTACAATTCGGATAGCAATGTTTGACGTGGGTTCAATTTAACTTCACGATAACTTGACTTTGCTTTGACCGCGTCAGCCGATAGGTAATTCGAGGGTTTAGTGACCACTTCATTTGCTGTTGTAAATGTATTGAGACATTATAATACTGGACTAAATCAATCAGCTGTTCGAGGGCATTTCTCCGATCGTTTAAACCACTGTGCTACGGAGGTCATATATTATTGAAGACATCTCTATAGAGTGGGAGACGATTTCAGGCTGAAGTATAGCAGGCGGGGAATGATAGCAATCATTATTTTCGAAATGGAGCGCAGAAACCTAAAGGCATCGTCAATAACATGACCAGCACCTGTGCCACCACCATGATTTCACAACGGTTGAAATGCTCGGAAAAATGCCTTGGAGATGTCGGGCGTCATCTTGGTAAAATGGAGATAAAAAAGGTCCATCCTTCACCAAGTTAGGAAGTCGTTAATAAGAATATAAGACAGTTATTTCGTTATTGCCGTAAACTTACGCAATTAAGTATAAGTACTGCTGTTTATCTGTGCGTCACGATCGCTAATATGGATTACGGAGAATCCAATGCAATCCCAAGAAGTCATAATTTACGTTCCGGAAAGCCACAGGTCGATTTCCAGCGTCATACATACACAGTGCTATACATATTTTGTCATAGATTTCAAAAGTTAGTCCTAACATTTTGTTTTGAACTGACGGCCGGAGTCGGCGCGCATCTTTCTAGAGTCAAAGGAATGTGACTCTTCTACACAGTAGTTACATTCCATATTTAAATGACAGCACCGCGCCTCGCCCCTCGCTCACGACCATTGCAGCTGTCTTTTAAATAATGAAATCTAATTAGAAGTACAGAAGGTTCAAATTACTCCAACTTGCGTTAGTGCCAATGGTACCAAATTTCTTTCACGCAAATTGGGCCCGTAGTGTCCTTATTATATGTAAGTAATTATAAGTCCAAAATTCCAATGTTTCTCGCGCTCAAAGATGTCATCTCGCTCGATTAGCAGATTTCGTAACTGGTCATTAATCAGGAATATTAAATCCATATTCCTAATCATCTAATCTTCATCAATCACAAAAAGTATTAAAACCTTATGACTATATAGGTCAGATTGTCACTCAGTATAAGTTTTTAGCAAATTAGCAATTTACTTGTATCCAACAGAGCGATTATTGCTTCAATGGTTTCGCCGTCATGGCCAGACAGCACAAGTCTGTCTCTTTCAATTCCGCTTCAATGAATCAAAAATTACGAGTATTCTTTCCTCGTTCCTATTTCGGGCAGCTAACTAGATGTGCTGCCGCAATTTTTATTAATACTTGTTATGCTGTAACGTATCTAAACCAACGTCTGATTTCAAAGTAATATTAGCATCCAAAGAGACATTTTCATGTATTATTCGTATTTTAAATATTCAAGGGCTTAAATGAAGGTACAAATCGTACTGTCTAGTTTTTTCTTAATACTTATAACTTAATCTTAGTGTTATTCAAGCGATTAATTCAATATCTATTCACTGTGTTGCAAAAGGGATGTAACTAATTACAGCGAGCGCGACCTTCACTGTAATGTCGTGTATCATGCAACTCTTACCTCAGCTTATCATTAAGTATCAGCACTGAAACAACCTTAATAAGAAACTTATATTCACATTAAAACTATGCTCAAAAGTTTGTTACCCAAAGAAGTACACTAAATATCACTATCAAGTTTATCTTCAACGCAGTAGCAGAACTGCTGGTCCTACAGTTGAAGTAATACAAAAGTTTTTGGCAATCCACATTATAATTCGTTGTTCCTTCTCTACTGTACATTACTAGTTTGCAATCTGCTGACTGGCTGACATAAATTCTCTTGTGCGTGATAGTATCCAATAGCGTAGTCTTCTTATGATCTTTCCCAAATGGCTCTGTTTTTGATGAGAAACATTTTTCTTCTGTCGCCGGCTCCTCGTTCCACCGGCTGTCGTTGAAGTGTTCCTCCGCCATTTTCCTCTTATTGTACTGGTAGATGTACGTCTCTAGGAAGTCATGAGACATGTAGCAGTAGACGGTTATCATTGCAGTCACTTCGACATCCTCGACACGTATCCAGCACTGGTCTGAGCGATCGTTCCTATTTGGCATCTCCACCGGCACTTGAACTACTATGTACGGTTTCGCGGCCTTCCCATTGTCGTTAGATGCCACCTGTGTCAATATAGTCCACAATAATATGACTATTAACATTTTTAATGTGCCGCTGTGTCGGCGGGATGGTGGTGACTGGTGACTAAGCGATCGTCGTGACTGCCTTGTTGCGTTACAGAAACAGAAGCGGATTGCAGCTATGTAGTCGCTTCGTGAGAGTGATTACAGGTTGACGATGGTTGAACTGTGATTTACAATGCATTGTCATTGTCACAATGTACAGCGTAACTTTGCAATCATAGTTATGTCCCATTCATTCACTGATAGATAAAATAGGTAAATTGGTTATCCTTAAGGATCTTAAAATCTTTCAAACCACTTGGGGGGTACAATTTTATTACCATCATTTAAACACACACACACTACACATACGTAAACTCATGCCTGTAGGTATTCCTGAAATTGCGGCATTCCCAAAACCGGTAGCTTTAACAATTAAATTAAATTTCAGTGCCTCTTAAACAATCGTAGGTGGAGAAATGGGGAAAATGACTTATTGCACTGGCAGTTTCTAGCCCATCGCCCACAACAGTCTGCAACTCAAATCAAGATCATTTACAGTTATTTTTATCCAATCTATCTGTAGTATTTATTGCACAAGTGGGGGTGTAAGGACTTGCCCATGTGTGAATGCGGAGAAGAAGTCCAAACCATAGAACACATCGTCCAACGCTGCCCCCTATACAAGTATCCAGGATCAATGAACGATCTGATTCACCTAACACCCGACGCAGCTGCATGGCTCAGCACCCTGAATGTTGACATTTAATTTTGTACTATTATTGTATTTATTCACTTGCATTTAGCTTTGTAAATGTCCAACTAAGTTGTCTATTTCAAATGTATGCCATACGATTAAATAAATAAATTGCCGTGCAACCGAAAACCAATCTTATTATCGTCCCAATAAACATGTACCAAATATGTGATGGAGTATTAATAGTACATTACTACAGAGGCCGGGACGAAAGGGGTTGCCGGCCGAAGACATATAGACGGCCGAGCGAAGCGAGGTCGGATAGGTCTCAGGCGGGCAACCCCATATTTCCCGCCGAGGTATGTATAGTGCTTTTCTCAAACATGCAATGAAATAAACAACAAAAAAATCACAGTTTTATTTTTAATACGCATAGTGGCAGAATGTCATGATGCCTTTGCCACAAATTTATGTGGAATGGAAATTAAAAAAGAGGACTTTGCCGGCCTAGGCCTGCAACCTTTGTATGAAATTGCATTAACGACCTCTTGTCCAAGCTGCACCTGAAAAGTCATACTTCGCAGCCTATTATAAGGAACATAACATCAATATTTCATTGCATGTTTGAGAAAAATAGATTAAAATAATTTGAAGAGAACGGCTGTTATGGTTCCAGGAAGTGTTTTTGCTTGTGTAAAACCCGGGTAGGCACATGTTCATATATTAAGGAGGCCAAGCGGAGACGGCATCATTAACAACTGTCTGGATTATCCCATCCATTACCACAGAAGGGGTTCGGTACGCAACATATTCTTAACTACAATAAAATTAATTTTGTTATAAACTAGATGTGTACACCGGCACAGTCCCCATATGGCTGACATATGGTAAGACAGGGTTACAATAAAGTAGAAGGAATGTCTACAACTACTTAGTTAATGTATGTAAGTTCAATTTCAGCTGACGGATGGGTTCTATAATTTTGGTGGCGGTCATTACGTGCATATGTGATTCACGGCATCACGGCTAAGGTAAACTACAAAATTATTTCAATTCATTTTTTTATTTAATAGAAGACTTCCTGAAAGTAGTAAAAATGTTGCTATACATATGTACTTGAGTTAATTAGTAACAAACACAATGCGACTTAAAGCTTAGACCGATTGCGATTCATTGAAAATTATACAATTAGGTAATTAATACTCTTAAATAAAACTGAACCTATTAAAATTTCCACGTCAAAGGTTTGATTATTGAGAAAGTATATTTAAGCATTTTTATAAGAAATATTACTTACCTACGTGAAAAGCACGACAGATAGCACTTAAAACGTGACGTCACACCTTAGGTCAACTTATTGGCGTTTATCTTGGACTCTCATTTTCTGGCGTTTGTGATGGACACATCAAAACACTGTGTTACATAACTACTTACGAATCTTCAAACTCATTATTAAGTATTGGATTATATATGAATAAAACTTACATTACCTATTTACAACAATATTCTATGTACGAGTATATACAAGGTGGGCCCTGTAACTGGAGCAAATATTTAAAAGGACGCTGCCTTAAAGAGAAAATTATGACCTCCGAGTAATGTTATGGATCTTGACACCACGAGATTATAGCACATAAGTCAATGCAGTGTTTGAGGTAGTATCTAGTTATGAGTCATAATTGTTTTTGCATTTTTTGTACTCAAGGATAATTTTGGTATTTAAAAAAAACAAGTTTATTGAGTTTTTTTAAATAAATAGAAAATAATATCACTTCAGAAAAGTAATAAAATACACATAGGTAAGCTAACTTTGAAGAAAAAAAATCAAAAAGGTTTTTTTATTCAACTTAGGCCACCTGGAAATAATTGCTGGGCCGCTAAATAGTCCACCGTTGAATTATTTGCTCCTGCTACAGTGCCCACCCGTATAACATGATAGAAAATGATTTAAATAATCCAAGATACTTTACAGACATACAAGAAGAGGTGTGACATTTTATAGCAAAGTAATCCCATCAAAAACATCATGTAAAGAGATGCAAGTCTCGCAACGCGGTTACTTATTCTAACTGCAAAAAAGTTCTGAGTTGTAATGTTTAACCATGTTACACTGGACATACATACAATAGACATATTTCCTGTTACACGCAAAATTACAGTAAAGGAAAAACATTTATAACGAAAATCAATTCATATCATAATTAAACAAGGAAAAAAGTTTATTTCAGACCTTTGCCTCCTACAGTTGCCTGCAGAGCACGGTACACTTCGTAATTCGTAGTATGTACTATATAGTGGTATGCGCCCCCGCTTTAAGCATAGAGATGAATGTATATATGAGGCCATTTCATTTTATGATTAAAAATTGACCTTATTGACAAAGAAAGTATTTATAAATCGGTATCGAAAATTGTTTACACGACCGCTTTTTGATGGCTGTTTCTTAACTTGGGAAAATCCACAATACACTACGTCATCATGAGCGTAAGCACGCGGTAAATGTATGTATATAGATTAACAAGTTTTAAATGGTTGCTCCAAAGCTTCACAGTGTACACGCGATCCGCCAGCGTGCGTCGACAGACGTCTCTGTACAATTTCGTGATAACAAATGAATAACGCGAAATTATGCCTGTGTTTTGTGCTTGCCGTGTTAACTGTGAACCTAATAGAATGTAAAGGTGGGCACGGTGGAGGTCATAGTCATTCTAGCCATGGGAGCCACAGCAGTCATTCGAGCCATGGGAGCCACAGCAGCGGAGGAGGGTGGTCGTTTTTTGGATGGGGTAAAGGCTCAAGCTCGAGTAGCAGTCATACCTACCCGAAATCTCCAGGATATTCTGGGACTAGCTCGGGTGGATCACATACCTACCCGAAATCCCCAGGATATTCCGGCACGAGCTCGGGTGGATCGCATACTTACCCACACTCCCCAGGATACTCAGGTTCAGGCGGACACTGGAGCTCAACTAATTACGGACCAAGTCGACCTACGTACTATTCAGCGCCGCAACATATCTATGTCACACAGTATCGAGAGGCTCAGAGCCCTTACAGTGATCTGTTGACTGGTCTCACGATGTATAACTTGGGCCGCTCTCATCATTATCATCATCACTATTACAACGATGACTACTATAGGAGCAGCAGTTCTGGAGTTTATTCCCCTGTAAACCATGGAAGTAGCGGATCTGGATGGCAAGATAACAATAATGCAGATGGAATCAATGAGCAAGCTAAGTGCGTGTTGAAGATTAAGAAAGATGGGAAACTACAAGTTCTAAAGATTCCGTGCGCCATAGTATCTACATTCGACAATGGCAATCGTACGTCAAATGAAGAGGTTAATAATGCACCAGGAAATAATTGTTCGAGTTTGATTAATATGAATATGACATTGGATATGAACGGGACCAATTTAAACAATATTTCTCTTGGAAATAATACAGTAATTAACCCCTGTGTGAATCAGACGGTGAATATCACGGATCCTTTGTCAGTGAGGGGTGCACCTATAGCCCCTGCCGACGCCAACGGCATGGAATGCTCTGTAGAGATAATCACTAAACTACAAGTGACAACAAACAATGTAGACTGTAATACTCTCTTGCAATACGCAAAGATGCCGGTCCCTGAAGATAAAACTAGCAATGTACTACCATCGAGGGAAAAACTGAAGTCTATGCTAAATAAACCACCATGGTGGTTATCTCTTTTTATCGCCGTCTAATTTACATTCTTGAGTTTAAAATTTGGACGACTGAAAGATAGATACTGCCTGTTTAAAAAAGCAAATAAGTACCTAATTTTAATTATAGTTTTGTGCGACATATTTGTGCGTAGACGTACTACCGTGATACAATACAAGGCTTTGCCGCTCCAGTTGTAGGTACCTATTATTTAATAAAATAATATGATTGTGGACTTATTGTACCTACTTAGACAGAAAGTCTAATGTACTTAAATAACGTCTATCAATTCAATAGTCAGCTCAGCGCGGCGACAATTTACTTGCCATATGTACCTACGTGCCATATGTACCTACCACGCCATAGTAGCCATGCCGTAGTGCCATATGTATCGTGTGTGTTCAAAATACCAAATAATATATGTCTTATGGAAATTAATATAAGTATGTTTATTGTTTACTTGCAATGCAAACAAAACACCTCCTATCTGTGTTATGTAAGTATACTTAGGATAGGATATAGGATAAAGTTAGTGGGGTGTTCTGAGGCCAAGATAAATTAAGAAATAAACTAACTACCTATGTATACCCCTTTGGATATGAATATGAAACGACATAAAACTATACTCATCAAAGAGCCAAAGAGGCGTGAAAGTGTAGCAAATTCACTTTTATAGTTTATGTTTGTAATTTAGTGACTGTTATTTAATTAATGTAAAATAAACAACTGTATTAATACTATTGCATGCCTGTAAGGTGAAATAATTGAACCTTAATCAATATAATTTAAATTTAAATTTCTGTACTATTACTATTATTTCAAGCAATAAATGAATTATGAATTAAGAAATAGGATAATTAAGGTATAGCATATTTATGGTCTGTTGTCCATCAATAATCAAATACAATTGTATACCACGTACTCACAATTTATGTCTCAAATAAAAGGAATGCGTTTAATATACGTACTGATTGAAATAGAATAGCTTTTTATTTTATTCTTCCGTATTTCTCAAATATTTTTTCAACAATCAAATAATCATCACGAACTCAATTTGCATGCCAGGTGCGTTACTATTACATATTACCGAATTATTTTTGACAAATGTTCACTTCCCAAACAATCAATGGTGGTGGTGGTATTTGGTTAATTTTTATTTACCCGAATTCATCAGATTCCAAAACATACAACATCCAAAAGAAAATATTTAAATAACACTTGCAAATACATGTTTAGAGATTCTTTAATTTAGTCATGGTTTATGTCACAAACTTTCGTTTCCTCCATTTTGATAGTTGCCTAAACTGCTAGGATACATGACACTATGACTTTCATAATTTCGTAGGTAGACACTTTTTACGACTTTGACAGCTAATATCTCACCAACGGTTGATGTACCGGGCGATCTCGAGATATTGGGGACAAGTAAAACAACCGTTCTTTGCGATAGCTAGTGCAAGACCGTTTTATTGAAGTAAACAACGTTTAGATGCAGTTTTAGGACGCATAACGCCATCTGTTGATGGACTTTTGACTGAATATAATATTATGAACAAGACTTGCAGGATTTTTAAATATTCTTTTTAAATGTATGTACCTACTAACTTGAACATAATAATAATAATAAAGCTTTATTTAATCCCACACAAATTAAATACAGAAATAATAAATACTGAAAAGATAATAATTAAAATAAAGTGATAAAATCAATGTGCGGGCCCCTTCTGGGTAAAAGCCTCCCCCAACGAGTTCCAGCGTTCCCTGTCCGTGGCAGCTGTTAACCATTTTGGACCAGCTATTGCAGCTATCTCGTCTGTCCATCTGGCACATGGACGACCTCTTGTACGTGTACCCCTTGGTCCATTCCATTTTATTGCTCTTAAGGTCCATCTGTCATCGTTATATCTGGCCACGTGTCCTGCCCACTTCCACTTTCTTTGTAGTGCGAAAGTTAGAGCATCCGTAACTTTCGTTTTCTTGCGAATAACCTCATTTCGTATCCTATCCTTTAACTTAATACCTAGGCAACTTCTCTCCATACTTCTCTGAGCCGTTTGGATTCTGTTCATTGTCTTGTGATCGAACGTCCAAGTTTGGCAACCGTAGGTGAGACATGGTAGTATGTCAGAATCCATAACGTTTTTTTTTTTTTTTTGAACTTGAACATACTGCCCCTGAAAGGACGGAGTCCTTTGAGACAGGTGAGATGCAGAATTTGGTTATAGGCCTTTGCATAACACCAGATATCGTTTTTATATCATAAGTCCGAGTTAAACCATCAGGGCCTGGATGCTTTCCAACAATACGACCCATCGGCCAGTTACCTGGCGGGAGTCTTTGGTCTTTGATCAGTACCAGATCTCCTATATCCAACTCTTGGGTAATTCGGTTCCATTTCATGCGTTGTTGAACACGTGTTAAGTACTCCTTCTGCCACTGTGACCAGAAATCTTGTAATAACTTTTGAGTTAATTGCCATCTGGATAGCTGATGAATCTTGAAATCAGTGTACTTAGTCATTATCGGGGATGCTAACTATCTGTTCGCTGGTCAGAAAATGGCTTAAATGGAAAAGTTTTTCATAAACCTCTATGTCATTTTTGAAGGCCTATCCATAGATAACCCACAAGCCTATTTGCATTGAAAAAAAAAATTTGACCCCCTGTTACATGTACAGGGGTGCCTCCCCAATTTAATATTTTTTTCGTAATTTCACATCATATTTCTATAGCGGTTCATAGCATACATCTTCCTCCACCAAATTTCATATTTGTTGTGCTCATAGTCTCCGAGTAAATCGGCTGTGACATACGGACGGACGGACGGACAGACACAACGAATCTATAAGGGTTCCGTTTTAGCCATTTTGGCTACGTAACCCTAAAAATCGGCCAAGAGCATATCGGACCATGCTCAGTGTAAGGTTACGTAGTTGCTCAATGAACTTACTCTAAAAAAAATCAATAAAAAGCAAAAGGGAATACTTTCGCAGAGTTTCATACGTCTTTTACTAAGAAGGGAAGACTCTTTATGATAACTCAAAAACGACTTAACTGATTATATCCGGGTTTACTAAAATCATTTTTTGATAATGTTAATATTTTCGGAAATAATCGCTCCAGAAGTAAAAAAAAATGTGTCCACCCCCTCTAACTTTTGAACCATAAGTTTTAAAAATATGAAAAAAATCTCAAAAGTAGAACTTTATAAAAACTTTGTAGGAAAATTATTTTGAACTTGATAGGTTGAATAGTTTTTGAAAAAATTACAAAAATAATTTCTGAACTAAGTTTGTAATTTAACCGTATAAACAGGTGTTTATTGTACCTGTCATTTCTACAAAATCACAATGAAATGACGTGCTTTCAAAGGTTTTGTGTTTCTGTACTTAATATGTCAACTTAATGTGACGGACGGAAAACTACGGAACCCTACACTGAGCGTGGCCCGACACGCTCTTGGCCGGTTTTTTTTACTAAACTATTTATTTTTGCGCCTTTAATACGTTTTATTCTTGTATTGAAGTTTTTTAGTAGCGAAGATATTTTACAAAAAGAATTACAAAAAAAGATTATTCAAAAACATAGTACGTACAAAGGTCTTATTAGTAAAAAGATAAAGTTACCTATTATGTTCTACCATACAGGCATGCAACAATGTCATCGGCATTTAATTCACAACTTAAAATTTAATTAAATCAAGGTATAACAATAATTTCTTAATTAAAATACACATTCATTATATCAGCATTTTTACCGAATCTGAAACGGGGACCTTCGTTTCACTCGGTGAAAAAGAGAGGATATTGTAAGTTGTAAGTATCTACTATAAAATAAACTTTTTTGTTCGAAATCGATATTTAAATAAGTAATCGGTTATTAAGTATGTAAGTATATATAATCTTAAAGTTGTAAGTACATGTCAAGTAAACTAGATAACCCTTATCGCGAACGTAAAGCATCCGTCTCTTTCCAGCGATGGAATAAGGGAAGAATACGACGGGGTAACGCGTATCGTGCTAAGAGAAGTCATACCTAAATAGGCTCTTTTTTCTCATAGATGTTTGGAAATATCCTACCAACTATTAATTTACTGTGTGATTCCATTGTGTAAACCAGCCTGATAAAAAAAAAGTCCGCCATTTTTAGGGGCGCAGTTGTCATCTTCAAACTGATGAAGTAAACCCGCATCTATATAGAAAATAACACGGTTTAAAATTGAATGTGTTTCTGTAATCAACCGTCTGGTTAAAGCGAGATGGAATGGAACGCACGGTCCCATTCCCAGAATATACTGATGACGTCATGACGTATACTCCACAGCTACAAACATAAACAAGATGGTTAGTGATTACAAGTAACTCGCGGGAGTTGTTGGATGTGCGCGGACATTTAATTTTAATTGGGACAGTTAAACGCTCAAACATGGCCAACAGAACACTTCTGTTGTGCCTAGTGCTTTCTATATCATTAGCGTGTTATTTTGAGAGTGCCGTCGGTTCGCCTAGACGTGGAGGATTCAGTAGCAGACCATCAAGACCGTCGTCGTCAAGTTCGGGATCAAGTTGGTCGTCATGGAATTCTAAACCTAGTTATCCGTCATCAGGGGGCCTTTCTGGATATGGATCTGGCTCCAAGCACAGCTACCCAACGTCATCGTCAGGCTTATCAGGAAACTCTGGATCGAGTTGGTCGTCATGGAACTCTAAACCAAGCTATCCTACATCTGGCGGGCTTTCTGGATATGGGACAGGGTCAGGATCCAGCAGTCATAGCTATCCACAGTCTAATTCTGGATTGTCTGGGTATGGAAAACAAAATCCGAGCTACCCGACATCTTCAACAGGCCTGTCTGGTTCGGGATCAGGAAAGACTTCATCAAATTCGAATTCCGGTTCCAGTTGGTGGTGGGGTGGCTCGTCATCAAGTTCCAATAATAACTATGGAACTCACAGTTACCCGAACACGAATGGAGGATTGTCTGGCACAGGTACCCGCCCCTCTTACGGACTCACCCCTCTCCCTGCTGGTGTCGAATACACCAATAAACACTACGGCAATCACCACGCAAACCCACCTTCGTACAATAACAACAAGTACGGCAACAGCTACGGCACGCCTCACCATTCCGGACCTCATGTTACCAATAATCATGTTACCAATGTGTATCATAGTACTCCCTACTACACATCACCGCAGTATGTGTACGTCACAGAATACAGGAATTCGGGCAGTCGGTACGGAGATATATTGACGGGCTTAGCGTTGTACAACATGGGGCGCTCTCATAGCCATTACCACGACGATCATTACTACCATGATGACTACTACAGACGCCGATACAACTCTGACGGCAGTTTGAATAATAATTATTCTCCACAGAACGCCGCTGTCTGTACTATGAGAATCACCGAAAATGGCAGAGTTGAGGTATTGAAGATACCTTGTGAAATCGTTTCCACGTTCACTAATGAGGGCAAGCAGGTTACGATTCCCCAAAGCCAAGTCAACACCACGACGTGTGTGACGAACTCGACCTTGGTCAACAGCACTTCGCCGGTCAACGCGACTTCAGTAAATTCAACACTGTCATCAAATGTGACAATGATGAACTCTACGACTTGTACCTTCACTGTCAACGCAACAGACCCGCTTAAAGTGAAGGGGCCTCCTCTAAACCCTTCGAACATGGAATGCGAGGTGGAGATCAGAACCAGAGAGCTGCGCACTACTAATAAAGTGGACTGTAACACTCTGCTGCGTTACGCGAAAATGCCGGAACCTAAACCGGATAATTTTATTCTACCTGAACGACAGAAGCTGAAGAAGTTACTGCATAATCCACCGTGGTGGATGTCATTATTCATCGCCGTATAAAAAATATTAAGGTTAAAAATGTTTTATATTTTTGTAAATATTAATATTTGAAAACTTCTCTTCGTCGACACGTTTAAGATAGCCTTCATGGGTCTTATCGCCAAAATGAGATGAAGGGTTAAGTTTGCTGACATCAGTTATGTTGATAATGTAAGTATAGGTACATACTTTTTGTATGTAGGTACCTACTTAATAAAAATATAGATTACCGGTTTTAATTGGTGTTTATTACAAAATAAATGTAAACTGCGTCTCTCATTATTTCAGCGCAAAATAGGTAACAAAAAAGAAGTTTACCTACATGTAGTAGTTATACCTTATCTTATACCTATAGCATTTCACGATGGTGTTTCATATAGTTATACAGTACAATTTCTCACTGACCGATTGAGTTAAATATTTTAGTTAATAATTATTGGCGTTAGGTACCCTGTTTTAGAATTAGTCTTTAGTATTAGGTATTCTATTATTGAGTACTTAAGTAATTGGTGGAGTTCAAATTTTTGTACAATAATTAAGGCTTTCAATTCGCCTACAATTTATCTGATTCCGTTGTGTTGGTCTGTTGAAATAATGGGTTTGAAAACTAGTATTTGATGACACGAAAACAAAACTTGTCATAGACATTGTTTATTCGCCCGCTTCCTTCCGACGTTCCGACCACTCACGCCTCCAGTGGCAGCCATCCTTTCATGTGGATGCGCTGTGCTCAGAGTGAGGGAGCCGCAGATGTCTCTAGCTGTCAAGGTAGTGACATACATAATATGCAAGTCCCTCACTCCCAACACAGCGCATCCTCGGGAGCTCTGGCGACCTTACTCACCACCAGGAACACAACACCACATACTTACCTATCAATGTTAATAGTCGTGACACGGAAATTTGTGAAACAATTTATATGGGTAACTTTCGTGTCACGGTGGATACTCGTACCTACATTTGAGAAAAACGAGCCTACGGACATTGCTGTACAAACATCGTAGCCTTGTAACTGAAAAGGAGCCAAATTCGTGTACCGACCCTCTATTGACATGAGGATACGCTTTGTTGACACCAAGAGATAAACACAGGTCCCTCACTTTCAACTGTTTCTTAACACAGAATACTTACAGACACAGATTTTATAATACACAGAGTATCCTAGGGAGCTATATCTACATTGTTTACATCCGACTCTAAAAATAAGTAAACCTATACGATTTTGAGTCTTATTTCATGGGTATTGTCCCGAAACGGATGCATTTATCACAATATGTTTTTGTTAACAGGCTCCTGAATATATTCCATAGGCAAAGTGTTTGTTACATCTACAATATTGCTCAGTTCAGTTTACTTTTAAAAGGGTGCCTAGTAAGAATAGCAAGTAAGCTGCGTAAAAAATTTTTTTTTAATATGCTTTGAAATTTAGTCTGGCATTCTTATTTCTAAAAAAACTTGACTTTGCATGAAATGCAAAAGTACGAAATAAAAATAAGTCAATTAGTTCCAAATATTTGTTAGATACGCTATGGGGAAATAATAAGCTATTCAGACGTCGCAAAAACAGTATAATGATCATTTTGTTTTTGCGACATTAGAAAATCCAGAGTTACCGAGGAAAGGCAGGCAAAATTCAACATGGCCGCCAAACATCTGTTGCATTGCGTTGCAAATGTGACTTGACTGTGTTTACCTGGCGAGACGGGTCAGGTAAACATTCCGGTTGGTGTTGCCATTAGTTGAAATCTCTCTTCTATTTAAAGATAATTCTGAGGTGTACTATTATTAGGTACACTAATGTAATAGAATAGTAATTGTTTTAGTATTATGTTTTTGCATACTTATCGCTGTAAATAATTAGTATTTTCTTGTAGCCAGTAAAATGCAATTGTGTTGCTTACAGTTTTTCTAGTCTAGTCTTAGTCCCCAAGCCGGGGACTAATATAACATACTTTATAATAAGACCACCGGGGGATGGGCAGCAGCATCCCTGGAGTGCGGTCGAGATACTGCGAGCGCCAACCCGCTTGCCAAGCGTGGCGATTATGGCATTTGCCCCCCATGGAATTCGGGGAGGCCTATGTCCAGCAGTGGACGTCCTTCGGCTGATTGGTGTTGGTGGTGGTAATTATAATAAGTCCCGTGGACGTCAGCTGGCAATGGCACTCCGTTGGTGGGTTCTCCCGTATGATCCTATCAAACATGTAAATAAAATATTGTTTTTTTTGTTTCGTTTGATAATATGTATTATGAAATGATAGCTAACCCAATATCCTGAAGGAAAAAAACGTCAGCTGACTTTAAAGTGGTGAAAAATAGGTCCGCTAGTCATAAATACCCGCGATTTCACCCGCTCATACTCTTTGAACATCTGAATGCGAGAGGAACTTGGTCATGGACATTTGTTGCTGGCCCGCGGTCTGTACGTACGAAAATGAAAATAGTCTATAGTAAGCCTACAGGCAGACTAAATATTTGATTTCTGAAATTTGGCAAATTTTTGGAAGGGTATACGTATGAAAACGCGTTAACGAATAGTGTTGCTACGTAGAAAAAGGATAGTATAGAAGGAAGATTAACTTATCACCAAAAGGGACGGACTATGATGACCTGACTAAATTGAGATGTATCAGAAGACTGATACATCCTTTAGCACGATTGTAACATCCAATCCTTAGGCGTGTGGTGACAGCAATGGCATTCATCGATAACATTTCGGTGACGGTGATACAAATTATGGCCTTATACGCCTTATACACGATGAGGGACAGGAGATATGTCAGTGCATCTCGCTCGCACTTGTGATATTGTCTATGCTTACATCTCTTTCACACATCTTTGTATGTGTGTATTGCTGGCTCCAGTCTTATTCTTACTTTATGTGCTGCTATAACATAATCTGTCATGTCATACATTGACTTGAGATATAGAAATAGACACACAATGCCGAACATAAATAACTAAAAATGTGGCGCAAGATGACACTGACAGTTACATTCCAATAGCTGACAACAACACTTCTTTATAGTCCGACTCAAGATAAAAACTTCATACAAATAAGAACCTACAGAAGAACCAACATGGTAAAAACTTTTTAGTAAAATGGCACTACCATATACTGGCTACCAATGTTTACTTTATGAATATCAAAAGTGAACAGTGAAAGTTATGGAGTCGCTTTGGATATTAAAATTATTTTTATATTACTATTTTTAACCAAAAAAAATATGGAAAAAACATTCCATTTCAACATTCACGCAAAATCCTGTGATCGTTATTGTTCTTTTCCTGTGTTAGAGATAAAGATGTTTACTTTCATGAAACTCTTGAGCAAGACTATAGGTAGTTATTTCAAAAGTACTGACTTCTGCCATTGGAGCAGCATTTGTAGTTTTACAACTTTTGCTTTGCAAGTCATCGTCATCTATCTCTGACATCTATAAAACAAAGACACCGACTATGAACTTGAAAGGTAAATTAATAAAATATATTAACGTTAAATTGATTTTTCATACATATACTATATATATATAGCGGGTACTTATTTGAGCCTTTTGGGGTCAAAACACTGGGGCCATGGGGACCGGGAGCCCATATTATATACAAAGATTTGTCTAGGCGTCTGGTCGACGCAACACGTGACCAAAAAGATTGAGCATTGCCATTCAACGTGGCAATGCCGCCAGCATTTTGGGGACGTTACCCACTGGTAGCGGCTGATAAGATTAGTAGTACATTAGTATTGGATATTTTTTCTTTTATAAGTTTGTAGGTATTAGTTTCAATATTTTTGTTTATTATTAAATATTATATGTTAAAAGTAGTTAAAACAGAATTTGAATAATGTAGTTTGAGTCGGAAACGAACGAACTTACATTTAAGACAGGTTTAGCAGTTGCAGTTCGTCGATTAAGGCGTTTATTGGTCCTGTATATGTCGGAAATAAGGAAATGGGCCGAACACACACAACTCGTGTGGTTTGGTTTATAGAGTGCGTCAAGTCTATTTTGCGCTATAATGGCGGTCCATTCTGAACGTCACTTAGGATGTTGTGGAAATCTTGAATTAAAACATAAAAAACATAAAATTATTCCTTACCAATTTAATGTAAAAAATATTGGTCTAGCCTTTTATTTGAACTAACAAAATTATTTATTCAAAACCATGAAATTACCAGGACTTTACATACATTTTGTAACGTTTTCAAAATAACTAACCTAAAGAAATATATTCCATCCTGTTTCTCGTTTTTTTGTACCTATTAAAACAGTTTTTCACAGCACATTTCGTCATTGTTGGACAACTGTCACTGTCTGCGGTCCAAACACGACTAAACAGAAATGTACCGCCCGAGTCGTGCGGGCGGTACTTTCACGGGGGCCATTTTTGTGGGCTGATTGTGAATCTAGTTCTATAATAGTACATCAATGATGTCATACATGAACGCCATTTAGTTTTAGTGTGTGCTGCTATCTATGTAGGTAAAACTTTTTCTAATACAAGGCACTACGATAAATTGATGAAATATTATAAACTCCAATCAACGCTTGGGTAACTCCTGCTAGGCCCGCGCTAACCGACGGCGATGCGACGATTGTTAGTGGATAGCTAAAAGTGGTACTGAAAATAATTTTCATGTGCTCTGTTTACCCCTTTTGAGAATAAAGGCGTGAGTTTCTGTATGCATGTTTGTAAACAACGATCAATGACCGACTGGTTTAGAGAGAATGAGAAACAAGGTAATGTTGTTGAGGCGGTTGGTAATGCTGGTCTGAAAAATGTTTAATATTATATTCTATGAATATTTTCCGGCGGGTTATTTAGTGTCACGAAGCCCGAGATTATACTTCTTTATCAGCAGCTAGTCAGTCAGCTCCTAACTTCGGCGCGGTGCACTAGAGTAAAGGCGCATATTTGCGTAATATGAAATACGATGTTTCGCCGCGTAATTACATTTACTTCCGCAATATTGTTATTATCTGACATAAATTTCATAGAAGCTGAGAAATACAGAAGTAGAGATGACGGCAAGCATCGTAGTTTTTTAAGATTACGCCGTTACTCAGGCGGCACTCATTCTTATCCTACTTCTGCTGGTTTAAGTGAATATATTGTTCGCATCGATGGCTACAGTGAAAGTCCCAATTATCCGATCAGCAGTGGAAACCACAGTTACTTTAGCGGCGTTGGAAGTCACAGTTATCCCAGCAGCAGTGGAATCTATAGTTACAAAAATAGCAGTGAAAGTCACTCGAATAAAGGTGAAATTCATAGTTACCTGAACATTAGTGGACACGACACTTATTCGAATGGAAGTGGGGGCCTCACTTACCCAAAAAGTGGTAGAAAATACAATTATTCCAACGATAGTGGATACAGTTACACGAGCAGCAGTGGAATTCATAGGTACCCGAGCAGGGGGGGAAGACACGGTTATCCGAGCAGTGGTGGAATTTCTGGTGCTTACATTAGCAGCGGTGGATATAACAGTTACCCTAGCAGCGGTGGAAGCCACCCTATTACCGGTGGAAGCCTCAGTTACTCGCGCAGCGGAGAAATCTATGGTGGGTTACCTAGCAGCGTTGGAAATTACAGTTATTATAGCAGTAGTGGAAGCCACAGTTACCCTAGTAGTGGTGGAAGCCATAGTAACTGGAGCAGCGGTATAAGTCACAGTTACCCGAGTAGCGGTGGAATTATTAGAGATTTTCCTAGTAGAGGTGGAAATTATAGTTACCCGAGCAGCCTTGGTATTAATAGTGACCCAAATGGGGGTGGGATTCACAGCTACCCAAGCAGCGGTGGAGCTCACATTTACCCAAGCAGCGGCGGAGCTCACATTTACCCAAGCAGCGGTGGAAACCACAGTTACCCGAGCAGCGGAAGAATTAATGGTGGGTCACCTAGCAACGGCGAAAATTACAGTTATCCTAGCAACAGTGAAAACCACAGCTACCCAAGCAGCGGTGGAAGCCACAGTAACCTGAGCAGCGGTATAAGTCTCAGTTACCCGAGTAGCGGTGGAATTATTAGAGATTATCCTAGTAAAGATGGAAATTATAGTTACCCGAGTAGCCATGGTATTAATAGTTACCCACATGGGGGTGGGATTCACAGCTACCCGAGCAGCGGTGGAGCTCACATTTACCCAAGCAGCGGTGGAGCTCACATTTACCCTAGCAGCGGTGGAGCTCACATTTACCCAAGCAGCGGTGGAGCTCACATTTACCCTAGCAGCGGTGGAACTCACATTTACCCAAGCAGCGGTAGAAGCCACAGCTACCCAAGCAGCGGAAGAATTAATGGTGGGTCACCTAGCAACGGCGGAAATTACAGTTATCCTAGCAGCAGTGGAAGCCACAGCTACCTAAGCAGCGGTGGAAGCCACAGTAACCTGAGCAGCGGTATAAGTCACATTTACCCCAGTAGCCGTGGAATTAATAGAGATTACCCTAGTAGAGGTGGAAATTATAGTTACCCGAGCAGCCATGGTATTAATAGTTACCCAAGTGGGGCTGGGATTCACAGCTATCCGAGCAGCGGTGGAGCTCACATTTACCCAAGCAGCGGTGGAAGCCACAGCTACCCAAGCAGCGCAAGAATTAATGGTGGGTCACCTAGAAACGGCGGAAATTACAGTTATCCTAGCAGCAGTGGAAGCCGCAGCTACCCAAGCAGCGGTGGAAGCTACAGTAACCTGAGCAGCGGTATAAGTCACATTTACCCCAGTAGCCGTGGAATTAATAGAGATTACCCTAGTAGAGGTGGAAATTATAGTTACCCGAGCAGCCATGGTATTAATAGTTACCCAAGTGGGGCTGGGATTCACAGCTACCCGAGCAGCGGTGGAGCTCACATTTACCCAAGCAGCGGTGGAAGCCACAGCTACCCAAGCAGCGGAAGAATTAATGGTGGGTCACCTAGCAACGACGGAAATTACAGTTATCCTAGCAGCAGTGGAAGCCACAGCTACCCAAGCAGCGGTGGAAGCCACAGTAACCTGAGCAGTGGTATAAGCCATAGTTACCCGAGTAGCGGTGGAATTAACAGAGGTTACCCTAGTACAGGTGGAAGTAATAGCTACCCGAGCAGCGATGATATTAATAGTTACCCGAGCGGGGGTGGGATTCACAGATACCCCAGTAGCGGTGGAGCTCACATTTACCCAAGCAGCAGTGGAAGCCACAGTTACCCGAGCGGCATAGGAATTTCCAATTACGTCAGCAGCGGTGGAAACCACAGTGATTTGAGCAGCGTGTAGATCATGACTACCCGAGCAACAGTGGAAGCCACAGTTACACGAAGAACGGAAGCTACCTGAAAATTTATTCTAAGCCTACCTCTTGGTTAGATCTAATGGACTCGAATTACCACAGATTAGATGATAGAGGCTGACAAAACATTGGAACTAGAAATATTCATAACCAATATAGGATGAGCAGTATAATGATTGGCCCCTTAAGGTGAACATTGACTTTTAACATTTTTAGATTCAAAATAAAGTTCAAAGTCATTAAACATTTACTGTCATATTGTTGCTTATGAACCTGAGAATTCGAACAAGTTACAACCGTAATAATACTGCACTTAACTCTTTTATAACTTAAATGAGTTGAATATAACAAAAAGGTGCAATGAGTACAATAATTGGCCCCTGTTGTATAGTCATTGGCATATTAAGTTTACAATAATTGGCATATAATAAATATATATATATTTTTTAAATATATCGTCGTATAGTACCCATAACACAAGCCTTATTGAGCTTACTATGGAACAAGTTCGATTTGTGTAAAGAATTGTCCCCTTATATTTATTTATTTTACTTCATTTACTTTATACCAATCATTGTACTCTGTGTTTAATGGCCCTGATAATTTTTATACCGTCCAACGGCCAGTTACTGTATCAATGTACTAAGAATGGACTAAACTAAACAGTAGTGCTGTGGAAGGACTATTTTTGCTGGGTATATCGATCAGGGGTACCTACCTATAATGTTTTTATAACTTTTTTCGCCCAATAAATAAAATACCTAATTTAACGTTTGAAATAACAGTCCTTGTTATAAAATTATATGGTATAAATGCATTTAAATAGTAGTCGAAATTGGTACATCACTACATGATCACTACGTAAAAAAAGTCTTAATATTATTGGCATGACCAATGACGTAAAAAGAATCTAGTTGCGGTGAAGCTAAGAATTTTTTATTAAAGATAGTTAAACAAGAGTTGGTAATACTATTGATTAAATGTCTAAAATAGAGTGATTATAATCTAAAGGACTAAATACTAGTATTGCCACGCTGGCCAGTAAACTAATCCTTCATATAATTTTGGACTACCCGTTTCTACGGGAGTTTTCCCACCAATTATAGTATATGAACCAAAATGAAATGGTAACTAACATATAAAAATACTAATCTCGCAGCCCCAACCAAGAGTAAGAAGTTAAAAATCAAAATGAAAATAAGTGATCCATAGAATTTTCATTACAAACTCAAAGTTGTAGTTGCTGCTTAAGTATTTTTCCAAATGTTTTACTTGTCAAGCTTGGAAACTTCATACTAAATTTTAGAGTGTAGTAAATAAACAAAGAAAAATATGAAATTTATTTAAGAATTGCATCTGTAGTGTAAAATTACTTATTAACTTAAAATTATTTCTCATGTATAAATAAAGGGAATATGCATATCCTGTATCTGATAAAGCATTCATAAATTCAGTTGCGACATGGTTCGTTATAAAAAATATTTTTCACAAAGTCTGATGATAACTAAAAATAAGAAGCATGATAACCTCCACCGTAGGACATTTTGTTTATGTCAATTCTAAAGAGATACGAGTACATGGAACTGATAAGCTACTCGTGACTCAAACTGAAATTTTTTTTTGCAAAGATTGAAAATTTACGGCTTGCCTAAAAGTATGATGCGCACAATCAGGTTTTCTAATATTCAGGGCCTAGGCTACCCAGCGCGCTACTTCTGAAATCAACAACGTCGTTCGTATTTAACTGACAGAGTGCAAATGGTCCGAGGTCTCCGTTTCAGCATCGGAAAAATGCTTTCGTATAACCAGGCTGGTGGTTCACAAGTCTCATTTGCCATCCGATTCTCGCGCAATTTTGTGAGCAGGTTTGATAATTATATAGGTTTTTTCTATAGAGTCAGTTTAGAAAATTTTGAAATTTGTAAATATAATTACTTTTTGTGAGATCTACATACAGCTTACAGAGTTAGTAACTATCTAGTATAGTTTAAATACGGTATCTTTTAATTATGGGCATGCACCGATTCTGTAAACGACGCCTCCTGTGGAAAGGACATGCTTATTTATGTCTTCCGCGCGCGAGAAAACGAGATGCGATAATACGCTTCGGAAAAGGCTTTTTTTGGACTCTGATGGAATATATGACTTTTGAAGTTTTATTCATTTTTTCTCATGTGAAATTATAGGTGAAGTCATTATAATTATTTATAATAATCGTAGGGAAATTATAATAATAATTTCAAGTTTGCTATGTTAGTGGCGACACAGATTTTATGTGGCGACAAAGGTTCAAAGAATCTGGGGTATTTTTAAATAGCCAAGTGGCAACACGCAATACTTTCGTCACCGACCGCGATCGCGAGCTCGATGTTCACTTCACTCGCTCAGCAGGACCGAGCGTTTATATCTTATTAGTCAGCTCCTAACTTCAGTGCAGTGCGCTAGAGCGCACGCAATTTTTTGTGTCATTGTGTTGTGAAATAATAATACGTATTTAACGCCATGTTTCGCTACTCAATTGTATTTCTTTGTGCCGTGCTGGTGTTATCTAACGTAGAGTTTATACAAGCTGGAAAGTACGGCGGTGGAGGTGGCAGTAGACATAGTTATCCCAGATCTGGCGGTTACTCAGGCGGTCATTCTAGCGGGGGTAGCCATGGCTATCCATCTTCTGGTGGTTTAAGTGGAAATAGTGGTCGCGGCGGTGGCTACCCCGGCGGAGGCGGTACTCATACTTACCCGAGTAGCGGAGGCAACTCAGGAAGTCACACGTACCCGAATAGCGGGGGTAATTCGGGAAGTCACACTTATCCGAACAGCGGAGGCAACTTGGGAAGTCATACTTACCCGAACAGCGGAGGCAACTCAGGAAGCCACAGCTACCCTAACTCTGGAGGACTGTCTGGCACTAATAACCACGGTTTAGCTGGTAGAGGCAACCAAGGCACTACAAACGTTCATCACCACTACCATTATAACTATAATCCTCCTCAGCAAATACACTATGCGTCGCCGCACGGCGGGCCAGCGATGAACTACCCTGTGTACCGTGGAAGCCCACCTACGTATGTGTACCAGTACAAAGACTCCGGAAGCAAGTACGGCACGCTGTTAGCTGGACTGGCACTGTTTAACCTCGGTGCTCTGGCCGGCGGTGCCATCGGTTACAGCCAAGGCCATTCACATAGTAACAATTACAAACCGCAGCCTAACGAAGTATGCTTATTCGGCGTCAAGAAAGACAATGGAGATTTCGAAGAAACTAGAATCGAATGTCAGTTGATAAGTAGCTTCATTTACGCGGAACAGGCTAAACAAAACCCGCAGAACCCAATGAATATGACTACTGTTGTAACTACCGTGACAAACAAGACAGTTGTTAACACAAACAACGCTCAAGATACGCCTGTTTACGTATTGTCTCCGAACGGTACGCTGGTACCGCCCGCGCCGGGTTCATCCGACGCTGGAAACACGACGAATGGCACCTCAACCGCAGGTGGAACTGTGACGTCTTCGGTCATCACGACTGTTACCAATACGACGACCGTCAATGCAGTGGACGTCAAGGGGCCAGCTATCCAAGTCACACCTGGAATGCAGTGTTATGTTATGAGGAAAACGCCAAGTTCAAGAATGAAACATGAAGTGCCCTGTGGTCTTCTACAGACTTATGCTGATAAATCATTAAAACGTAATTCTGCTGCTCGAAATGTGCCGGCATTTACTATTTTAGCTGTTATCTGTGCTATGTTTGTTAATAATTAATAATTAATTATAAGGATCTGATATTATTTTGAATTTGTTACCTATCTATTCGATAAATAGTGTACTAAAGTATGGCACAGTGCCAAGCCAAATAACTTATGGTTTTGTATCTACGTGAAACTAATAATTTAAAAATAAAATAAAATGCACAGTGGAACTTAAAAACCTAGTTAAAGTTTATGATAGATGATAGCCTAATAATATTTACTTTACGTTGTTTTTATGATGGGCGACCAAAATGTTGTTCTATTTTTTACATAATTTTCCAAATAATCTTGTTTATTATTTAGGTGAATATTCATCATCGTTCATGAAAATGGGTCCTTTTTATTTTAATTTTAATCAATTAATAAGAGCAATGAGTTTTTAACATACAAATTATTCTTCAATTACGCATCCCATATAGTAAATCTACCCATTTATTACTGTATAAGAACATTCCTGTACCCAAATAGTGTGTAATTAAATGCTTACTTGCCTAGGAGTATGATTAAGTACATGTCATTAACCCTTTGAACGCCATTCTTAATGTACGGCAGTGACACAGACACAGCTCATCTTTCATAAGATATATAATATGAACCTTAGTGTAAAGCACGAAGGTGACCTTGACAACGTACGTCATAACCATAACGCTTATAGTTGTTCTTGGTGCCGTTGGCACGACGACACGCCTGTTACGCTTTAAAAAATCTCTCAAAAATGTTGAACTCTTCGGTACTTAAGACAGTCTATTCTGCATATTTTGAAAGCTTACTAAGGTATGGTCTTGAGGTTTGGGGTAATGGTGTTCATGTGAACCGTGTTCTCATACTACAAAAAAAGGCTCTTAGGTATGTCGAAAAAGCAAAGCCTCTTGAACATTGCCGTCCACTTTTTGTAAAACACAGAATACTAACTGTGATATCGCTTTACACATATTTGGTCTGCATTTTTGTTTACAAAAATAAGTCCAGCTTTGCATGTAATAGTTACAGTAGACCACGTAGATTATGCAGAGACAATTTTGACATTCTGTTACCTAAATAATTATGTGCATTTGAAAAGAAGTATTGAATATAATGGTATAAAAATTTATAATAATTTAAACGACGACATAAAGCAATGCGATAATATAAATGAATTTTCTAGAAAATTAAAATCGTACTTGATAACTCGACCATTTTATAACTTAAATGAATATTTTGATAAATTGTATAAATAGATAATAGTATTGACGTTTTTTTAAACCTAGATTTTAGATTTTGCATGCCAAATTATGGCGGAACATGCATGAACATGTAATTTAATTCTACTGCCATGTAAATTTATAACATCTGTGTATGTTTTTGCAAAAAAAACATTTCATTTCATTTCACACGTGACACCTCTAGCTGTTTTTGGCGTTCAAAGGGTTAAATTGCTAACAAACTATATTGAAATTGCGTTGGCTCATACCCTCCTGGGAAAACCACATTCATTTCTCTGAAAACAGTAAGTGCCCGTTTAATTAATAACGACGACTGTAATTTAGCAACGTTTTAATATTCAACTAAATACAGTTCAGCACAAAAGGTTGACATTGTGACCGATTTAGCACGTTGTACAGAGTGTAAGTGTAATATGTGTAATATGATTAGCGTTAAAAACCTACATTATAACGTCTGCAGTCTGCACTAAACTCAATTTTATATGTTAAAATGTATGCGCTTATATGTGTGATCTCATTGTAACATCCGTTCGAATATAATGACATGTGAATTGTGATTGCGGTGGGACCTAAAAATTTTGTACTCTGTTCAATAAAAGTGCCTTTTACCGTTGTCGCTTTGTTATTTCTGTGAAAAGAACGATTGTATTGGCCAATGCTATATAACCCATTGTTTATCGCTTTCTAGATAAGAGAATCAATCATATCAAAGTTTTACGAGTTAAGCAGGTAGTAATCTAGAAAACCGAATGGCAAAATGTCCATTTATGTCTTTAATACAAGTTTCATGGCACAGATAGATGATGTTATCATTTAATCAAATAGGTACACCCGTCCCATGTGGGTAAAGTAAACACTGAATAACAACGAAGATAGGCAGAAAGACAGGACGTAAGTACATCCAAACTTGATAAAGTCAGTATCTTTCTGGTATTTTATGAATAAACGGGCTTGTGGCATAGCAGAAAGTATTAACTTCAGGCTTGTACAATGGTATTAAGATGATTTTTACTGTTATTATTATTACGTATGTTACTATTATTACCCTTGCAGAGGCGATTTAACGACCACATGCGTGTCAATATAGAATTTCACTATCAGTTCTGCGATTTAAGGTTCCAATTAGATTGCAATTCCGTAAAATTAATCACCAAAAAGTAGTTACATTTTGTACATATATTTTGTTTTTTGGAAACCTTCGAGATTGGTGGTGGCGCTAATGCCAGGTACAATCTTAAAATGGATAGGTAGATTGGTAGATAGACCCTCATCACATCGATATTGGTTTTAAATTAGGACTAGTAGTAGGTACGGAACCCTTCATTGTGCGTGATCCGACACGCACTTGGCCGCTTTTTATGATACAGGCGTGAGCGCTACGAGTATTTGAGTTAGTAAACTCGGTTTATTGGACATCTAATATCGGCCAACAACCGGTAACCAACTATATAAGAACCGGGCCACACTGCTGCGTGGTTCTGCCATTAAGGTATTTCAAAAAACATATTTTCGTGACAATTTCGTTGATTGATAAAAACCCTAAAACACATTTCTCGCTAGTATGGCAAGTTAACTATGTTATTTAAAATATTGTTTGTTTTACCGATGGGTTATTGTTATTTGTATTTTCCTGCCAAAATAGTAAAATCGTTATTTTGGTGTGAGTTGTTTCCAAGCTCTTATTAAAAAGACGTAGATCTAATACCCCATACGGTTTATTTCGTAATATTGTAATTTAGAAATAAAACCACCTAGATTTTCCATAGTAATCGACAGTGATTCTTAAACCGAAACTAGTAATACTTTTATTAATATCTGTCAATGGGTTTGACGTGGTTCATCCAGAAAGCTGCAAACCAAGAGCTATTTTCCGCATGCACACTAATAAATTTTATAGTAAAAGACTGTTTCCTAATCATCATAAATCTTTTCCTAACAGAAGCACAGGAAACCTAACAATGGCAGTAGATATAAAACTATTTGATATAAGACATATCTAGGGTGTTTTTATTGATTTCCGAAACGACGTAGCACATTTAGTTTTTCGAAATTCAATAAAAAGAGTTTTTTGTTTCATTTTCACACTAAATTATTAATTATATCACCAAGGGTGAATGAGAGTTAACGTGGGGTTAAGCAAAAGTTAGTGTCAAGTATGACAATTCGGAATTCGAATGACACGCACGTCAACATTGTTTATTTTTTAAGGATCTTTTACTCTATACTAGGGGTGTTAATTGTTAATGAACGAAAATGAATTCTTGAATATCTCCGAAATGGTACGAATTGGGATACTAGTGTCTAAGAGTAGATTACTTTATTTGAACTCAGAATTTTGCCCTCGCTATTAACGAAATTCAATAAAAACACCCTGAACAATAGACGTTTAGTCATCTCATCAAAACGGAATAAAATAACCCCAACGCACTTTATACCTACCTATTCTTTTGCGGGATGCGGTATTCGTCATTCCCAGGAATTGAGATGCCATAAGTTCAATTTACTAGAAATAGGTTTGTAAATAAACGTTACCACTTATCACTGACATTGTGCCAAAATAGTCATGTTGATAATTTCTGGCATTTCATATCATATGATAAAGATGTTTTCCTTGTAGGAAGATGATAATAAATAATTTATTGCATTTATACTGTGGTTTCCTCGTAGTCGTCTGTGATTTTCCTCGTAGGGCATGGTCTTATCTCAACGGACGGACGACCCTGAATGACCATTCATTTGTAAACCAATCGTTAGAATTGTATCGACATCGCGTCGGTCCGTTAGGAGCTCAGATCATAGAAAGAAATACTTGTATTCTGAGTAAAAGTAGACGTAGGTGATAAGTTGATAACGTTATAGTCTCTTTTGTTTGTGTACTTAAAATTTGTGTGTCTGACATTCGGTGACACAATGGTTGACAGCGATGACGAATGAACGGGCTATCTTCCGCTTTTTTCACAATTTTACATACTGCATGGCAAAGATACATGATCATTTTAAGTGATTTTTATTCTTCTACCACATTCCTTCAATTACAACTCCATTAACTTCATGTTTATTTACCATTATTTAAACAGATGTTTGCTTCATGAGACCGTTTTATGTCGAGTATTCTCGTATAAAAAGTCTAAGCCACTATAAACCCTTTGAACGTTATGATGTACATATGTTGTCCAAGTCACCTTCTTGCTTTACAATAAGGTTCATATTCTATCTATATGGGCAATGACTTGGCGTGTAAGTGGTCACATTCATGCATGAAGAATGGCGTTCAAAGGGTTAAAGCTAGCGCTCTCGGTCAAAATATATATAAGTGTAGGCCATGCATAGACCGAATAAACTAAAATTGTCCCTCTTGTTCCTGTAACTCAAAGATACTGTTACTGTAAGTTAAAGTAGGTATATATATCTACATGCCACCCTAATGTATTTTATTTATTTATTTATTTATTAAAAATGGGATTGCTCTTGGCCAGCATCTAGCCAGGGGGCAAAGATGAGGCCGACGATGAAGCGAGCTCACCCAAAAGATTAATTTTGACTGTATGTACTATTAGAATCAATTGCTCCCACGTTCTCACGAACGGGAGAGCCCAATTACACCTAACCCAAATCTGTGACTCATGTGTCAAGTGAGCACTCACGAGCCAGCCGCCTAACTTCCTCAGGATAGTGTTATTTAAATATGACTTATATTACATGGAACTCTAAGTCATCAAACCCAGCGGTTTTTTTATTATTCATTTTATGTCTGATCCATTAGGCACGTGGCATGATACAAGAAACATCATACTCTTTTTAACCATTTCATTGCAAGAGAGAAATTGGTGACTGGTGCGACTACTCGTCTTAAATCAAGTTTTAGTTCATTCACGAGGCTAGACATTTCACCGGCAACTACTGCTACTTAGATGGCTTGTCAATTTTAGTTGGTAACAAAACTGGGAAAACTTACATGGAATACTATAACTACATGCTAGATAGTTAAGCAATAAGCTCAGTGGAGGCAGGACTTTGCAAAGAATACCAGCACCCGCAAGCAGCCTGTATCTGAGTAGATGTATGGTCAACAAATAGTATCTAATTTCGGAATAGTATGCCAGAAGTTCCAACATTTATCGGCGGATAATTTGTTAGGTATAATCATTATGCTAGTTATAAAATCGGATTAGTAAACTAGCCTGTAATGTCAAAAATTAGCGTCCCTACTATAATTTATTCCACGCTTCATGTTCGCTTCGCGTGTCACCACGTAATTCGCAGCACAGTACGAACAGTAAACGTTTATAATGCATAATGGTTCTGTACAAATCATTATTAGGTACTTACAAATGGCATTTGTTTTGATGCTGTTGCTTTTGTATGGTCTTTGTGTGTGTACTGAACTATATTGCCTTGTTGTTGCATCGCGGCTTTATCCTTATACTGCCTGTCCGATGGTAAGCAGACACCGTAGTCTATGCTCACTTGAATGGAGGATTTGGCATTTATTAAGCATATCCATCCCAGGGCTGATATGGAAGCATATTCATCATCATCACATCAGCCGAATGGCGTCCACAGCTGGACAAAGGCCTCCCTTAAGGATCCAATCCACAATGACCGGTCCTGCGCCGCCCTCATCCAACGGCTTCCCGCGATCTTGACCAGATCGTCGGTCCACCGATAAAAAAACGGTCCATTTGTTGCAGACTTCTGACTATTGAGGTCTTAAGCTAAAATCTATGGAAATAATTTAATGATTCGTTTTGAAATTTATCATTGTATTGTTTTAGTGATTACGACATTGTCGATGTATTACGCGGATATTTAAAACAACATTTATTTAAGAATACGAGTACCTAATAAAAATTATATAAGTACATAAAATTAACTAACTTAAATCTAAAACAGGTGTTATATAATATATAACCATATACCTATTGTTAGTATAGATACGTCCCTTGTCTACTGTTTTGTTTACCTTTCCCAATAGTTAAGATATTGAATACCTTATTTACATTTCTCATTGTTAATTGTAAACATCTAATCTAATGATCTCCTTAATTTGTTTATCTCAAGGGTCACACGACTCTAATGTGTTACACGACTCTAATATGTTTTCTTCCTGTTACTAGATCTAATGATCTCTTTAATTTGTTTATCTCAAGGGTCACACGACTCTAATGTGTTACATGACTCTAATGTGTTTTCGTCCTGTTACTAGATCTAATGATCTCTTTAATTTGTTTGTCTCAAGGGTCACACGACTAGTACATTCTAGCATCTATCATTAGTAAATAAGCTTACCCTATATAAGCAGACCTCATTCTAATATTAAATCAGTTCACTCCGAAACGTCAAACCGTGTTTTACTCCACGCCACATAACACAGGCCCTTGAGGCATTGTACCAAGGATGCTGGCGGCATTTTGCGATACATCGCAATGCTGATACGATGAGCGAGGAAGTCGCCAGCTCTTCGGTCACCAGTTACGTCAACCAGACGCTTCGCAATTTCACTAAATAACTTGTGCGCGCTGGGACCCTATGGACCTAGAGTTTCGACACCAAAATGTACAAAATTATATCTTATGCCAAGGCCCTTTCCGCCTCTCCGCAATTTCGGCATTTTCCGCCGCTGCACTCGCCTTTACTGTAGTTCGTTGTTGGTGAGACGGTGCCAGTGTGTCTACACAGGTAGCATTCCACACCAACATCCGTCCCAAGGTCCAAGGAACTAAGGACACCCCATCAGGTCTGTTTTACCATCGTCTCTGACCATGCTAGTCGGCTCAAGAAGAGCAGGCACATTGACGGTGGCAAGAGACCGGTGGATTACGTTATTATCATTAAGCGTCGCATGTACTGAAAAACGGCCTGCTCTTTTTTGACAACACAATCCATGGTGTCCCAGCTGGTCCACGTCTGTGCCACAAGAGCATAAATGTGGAGTATATTTACTCTTGAACCGATATCATGATGAGTTTTAGTAATTCAAAACATTAGGGTAATTGTATTTATTCCTTTTATTGACTTACTTATTTGTCCCATTAAAGTACTCAAATGTTTACATTACTTGGACTGGTACAATGCAATGGCCACCACAACTAGCTATGTTTACGCCAGCCAACGTTTCACACCTTGAATCGGCGGTTCTTGCCGGACGATTGTATTTATAATGGTCGGCCACTGACCTATTACACGCCTGAAACGTTATAGATAAGATCTTTACTTCGTAGACAGGTATATACTCGTAGTACGCAGCTACACTACTACATTGTGCTTGCGTGCTTGGACTTTTCCTATCAACACTCCATCTTAGGTCACTTGCTTCGGAAACTTAAACTTTTAAGTAGTTTTTACAACGCAGTCACGTCAATACGTAGACACGAACTGTTTGTTTGGTGTTCTACGTAAAAATATTACCTATTGTCGCTACCTATTCTAATCTAACCCGACACTCTTGGGAATTGTATATTTTGGGGTAAAAAAATATAAACCAAGTGATTCTCCTGTTCTTCACTATCTTATATTACTCTGTGCTTTCTACTACGTTTGTTTTTTTGTTTGTTTAAGAAGCAGTATAGTATAGGTACGCTGACTCTTACTGTAATCATCATCATCATCATCATGTCAGCCGAAAGACGTCCACTGCTGGACATAGGCCTCCCCTAAAGACTTCCACAATGACCGGTCCTGCGCCACCCGCATCCAGTGGACACCCGCGACCCTTACCAGGTCATCAGTCCACCGTGTGGGGGGCCTGCCCACGCTACGTCTTCCGGACTACTGTAATAGGTATACATAATTAGTAACAACGGTAAGAACATGTTCTTACGAGTATATATACTAGTAGACACATGATAATGGTGTCATCTTTGTATTGACATCATCCATTCCATTGTCTAGGTATCATTAAATACCAATGCATATTGTTGAAAATTAAAACTTCCAACATCATACTCGTACGTCCATTCCGTCTATTAGGTACTTACTTACACAATTGTATAGGCGATTGTTTTTAAAAACGATCTTCGACACGGTTGGAATTATCAGCAAGTTGTAGGTGGTTATGCTTATGGCAGATAAGATGGGTCCACATTGGTGTCTATAGAATAGCTGTCATTAATTAATTATATGTACCAACTGATTCGATGGACAGGAATTAGTCCTATACTTACCAATTCTACTCGCTCTCCAGATAACGCGTATTTACAGTGTAATAGTCAACTCTTCTAGGCTTTCACAGGTAAAATCAATTATTTAAAGAGAAATTGTACCTATTGTTATATCTACATCCATATTATAACTTCCCTACAATACGTTCAGAAACGATAAGCAAATGACCTATATTAAGAAACCTGCATCTGTGGTTGCATCTTAATGTTTACATTCAAGTATTAATAAGCGATATTTTGTGCATTTAAATATCGAACATAAAAAAAAACATATTTGGAGCGTTTCGCGGTTGTATACTAAAAGAGACTGGGGTTTGCTATGACACCTCATCCCATCGACACTTTAATTACAATCAAATTTCGAACACCTTTTTAAACATCATCATCATCATCATGTCAGCCGAAAGACGTCCACTGCTGAACATAGGCCTCCCCTAAAGACTTCCACAATGACCGGTCATGCGCCACCCGCATCCAGCGGACAGCCGCGGGCCTGCCCACGCTACGCCTTCCGGTACTTGGTCGCCACTCGAGAACCCTTCCACCCCAACGGCCATCGGTTCTACGTGCTATGTGTCCCGCCCACTGCCACTTAGTTTAGCGATTTGAAGGGCTATATCGGTCAGCTTGGTTCTGCTGTGGATAACTTCATTCCTGATGCGATCACGCAGAGATACTCCCAGCATAGCCCTCTCCATTGCTCTTAGGGTGACTTTGAGCCTTCTTATGAGGCCCATAGTAAGCGACCACGTTTCAGTACATTACTTATTGTTATCACTGGCAACACACACTGGTCAAAGACTTTCGTCTTGAGACACTGCGGAATATTGGACGAAAAGATGTGCCGTAGCTTCCCGAACGATGCCCAGTCGAGTAAGATTCGACTATTTACCTCTTTCTCGAAGTTGGACTTACCTAACTGGACAGTCTGTCCTAGGTAAATGTAATCGTCTACAACTTCGAGCGTAAAGTGTCCAATTGTTACGGAGTTGGTGCTACATGAGCATTTGACATGATCTTCGTCTTATCCATGTTCATGCTTAGACCAACTCGCTCGGAGGCTTTACTGAGGTTATTAAATGAGCTGAGAAAGAAAAGTTAAATGAAGTCTCTACTTTGGATTATTTTTCTATTGACAAAATGTGGCTCTAATCGAGAAAACCTCGAGGAAACAATCAAATAGTCAAGAATCATACGAGTACATCTGAAGATCAGTCCAAAGTAAAAACACGATATTTTTCATTGCACGGACAACGAGCACTTAATTTGTACAAAATCTCGGCTTCATTCGATACAGGAACATACAGAATACTATTTAGGAATCCCGTGTCTAACTGACTCCTCTCGAACCAGCCAGCTCTCATAGCCTCGCTCCGAACACACTCCATCAGTACCAGGGGGGCGACACGGCCTATCGGTGTGAGCCGAGCGCCGGTGACCTTGTAACGTCACGTCTGTTGCATAGGGTTGGCAATGTAGCTGCCTTGGCAAGAGGAAATAATGTTTATTCAATGATCATGATATTCATCAATCAAACACCGGGAAGCTAGTCAAATTTAATCTATAAGTTTTGATTACAAACAGACAGACAGATGCACTGAGTCAGGAGAAAACTTACTAAAAGCTCGTAAAATAGGTACCTACAAAACTTCTCATAATATAGAAACTTACTTTTCTTGTGTAAATCTAAGCTTCACATGAATATAGTTGTATGCTAAAATAATAACAATAATATAAAAAATATTTTTTTAAACCTCAATCCATAGAAATTATGTGACATGAAATGAAGTCATTCACTGCGACCACGACACCCGCGTTAAGTATAATTTGAAAGACTCAATCGACATTTGATCTATTTCGCCATTTCATTTTTTTTTGTTTAATTTATTCCCAAGATGTAGGTACTTCTTAATGTATTGCAAGTCAAAATGCATCCATACTCATACCAACCTTTCGTCTTTCTTTAGTCTTTCGAATTAATAAACGGATTTTAGGTGAAGTCTTAATTCTAAATGTAGGGAAGGACGCAACATATAAAATTTTATAACTAACTTATCTGGATCGGTAGGTAGCCTAAAGTAGCTTTTCCCTTTGTGGCTTTTGGTATTACTGTCACAACCGTAGACACAGCAATAAAAAGCTCCAGCCATAGTTGATTACATTGAATTACAAATGATAAATTCTAACGAATTTCAAGTAAAACTACACGCCCGCTACCGGCCGATCGATCTCTGTTGTGTGAGCGCACGTCACGCGAGCGAATGTTGACGCGAGCGGCACCCCTGCGATTCATCTTGCCGCGGCTAGCTGTCCACACACCGGGCGCCCCTCGCGCACCCCCGTTCACGTCCGGACACGCACACATAGCCGCGAGACGGGTTTACAGCACACATGCTTCGGTGTCGCTTCTTGTTACGTTAGTATATAATTATCTTCTTTGTCAGTACAAAGTACAACCCGCCGGGAACAAATTGTTTCCAGCCAGGTGCGCAGATATTTCCGACAGTTTATACATGTACATATTAATTACATCTTCAAAAGATAGATGCAAAGTTAATAATGCTTAAGTTAAAAAAAGGCGCGCAGCGTGTGGGCGCGCCCTGAGGTAATAATGGCTTAATCAGGGTGCAGTATGTATAAGTATGTAGGTACTATGTACGATGTTTATGAACGGTTCACTTAATTGGGAACGATGAACTACCTCGATTGATGATTTGCGTATAACACTATAATGTCCATTAAGTACGAGGTACGAGTAGGTATGAATTGATTGTAAAATAGGGTAGGTTTAAACAACAGTCCGAAATAAATGCATTCTATTTTAAGGGTTTTATACCCAAAGAGTAAAACGGGACCCTATTATTAAGACTCCGCTGTCCGTCTGTCTGTCCGTCTGTCACTAGGCTGTATCTCATGAACCGTGATAGTTAGACGTTTGAAATGCAGATGATGTATTTCTGTTGCCGTTATAACAACAAATACTGAAAAATATTATAAAATAAATATTTTAGGGGATCCCATACAACAAATAATATAAAAATTATGCCAGTAGTTTAGCTAGAAGATGGCGCTGAATTTTAATGGAATTACAGTACTTACAAAATATATGATATGTGACTGAACCGGCGGCTCATATAACGCCATCTATGATAGGTACTGTCGCGGTTGTCCAGTCACGTCCAGTGTCATTAGTTATCAACAGTGATCGTAACTTTTGTAGCATTTTCGGTGCAGTGTAGTGGTGTTAACGGAATTGGGATAAATGATTTAAATTCTTATGATTCATTAGCGTTAATAACGTTATTATTAACCTTAATTAATCGTTTAAACACTTTAAACTGTATTTGTCCATACCAACTTCGTTAACACCACTACGCTGCGCCGAAAATGCTACAAAAGTTACGATCACTGGTTATCTATCGGTTTAAAATAAAACAATTTCGACGAAAGGCGTCACTTAGGAGAGAGAGAGGGAGTTATTATGTAGCTGGATTGTTTCATACATTCGGTAAGACGTTAGTCCCTTTTGGTTTTGGTTAGGTGCTTTAATTAAACCAGAACTAAAATAACATTAAAATCTAATTTTCTTTTGTAACGCTATTTGACAGTATTAAACTAGATGATTCAAATGCTAGATTAACAGTAATCATACAGTATATCCACCATCTGGTTTCATGCGCTTATAGTCTCGTACAATAATTGTTACATGAGAAAATATTCAAGGCCCGTGTGATTATGAGCTCCATTGACATCAAAATTATTAAACGGGCTCACAGAAGCAATAACAATACAGAACTTTAAGTTGCCTCATTTTCCCGGATTTCCGCACCAAATACGGCTTTGTTTACAACTTTGTTCAGTGACCGGGCGAATATTCATCGTTTTTCGACGTTTGATTCCAACATTCTTTGTCGTCTCATTAACGATGAAATATTGTTAAAAGCGGTGATATTTGTAAAACATAAACTAATCATCATCATTATCCCAGACAGTTGCGTCCCAAATAACACTAGTATTAAGCCCCTAATCCCAAGAATCGGCGTAGGCACTAGTTTTTACGGAAGCGACTGCCATATATTGAGATTAGGCTTGTCAAGTGAGTGGGAAACTTGACTGTCAGAGGTTCTCTAGCCGCCGCAGCAGTTTTATAAAATCTGTCACAGAATAAGTAATAGTACATACAGACACTTCCTAACAAAAACGGCGTTTAGGCATAAGAAACGTACCTACTCTCTGCATCTCTGTCTATCGCATAACTTGTATTCATTCACGCGCGGCACGTGTAGCGTTGGGGTTGTCACTCCATGAATACATTATTAAGTACATATTACTTCACATATAGGTAGATCGGTGGCATTAGGAATAACACCAACAATAAAACTGATCTCGTGAACGGAAATTCCATTTAACTCTTGTAGGTAACTTTAATTTGTATGTGAGTAACACAAAAAGTAAGTTAATAAAGTATACCTACAATTATCTTAAGATACTCTTTTTAGGGTTTCGTACCCCCTTTTATAGAAGATTATTTTGAACAGTATAGCTCAAAAAGGTTACGTTATCACCGGAAGACTCCTCCTTACACAAAACGACGTAAGTGCCGTAGTTTTCTTATGAGGATACGTTCTTTTATATTAGAAAGGTACAAATTATTTGGTAATGTCCTGCATTTACTTACATACTAAGATGGTACAAGAGAGGCTACAAATAATTCATTAACAATTTAGTCGTGGGTTTATAAACCACAGAATAACTAGGAGCAAAAAATAATATATTTACAAAAAAGGTAAAAAGACTTGATTTGGAAATTAATATGATTGCCTTTTACAATAACAAAGTTCATATACCTATAGGGGAAACTAGGGACACTAAATCCCTGTGGGACATATGGTACATTCAATTTACGGAAATTCTACCACAGCTATGTTTATTACTGCTAGCAACACTTTTTGTCTATGGTACGGGTAAACTTTTTTCACAGTCGCGTGTGTCAACTATATGACGTTTCAAAGTGACAGGTCTTCACATGTTCTATGGCGGCGCAAGAGCATTTTGGTGAGTATTTGCAGGCTTTTATTTATTACAAAAAAGTATAGATTTGCAGAAGAAACTGTTTCATTTTGTAAGATATTTGATTAGCCATGCGTTTTGATTGAAAAATAGCGTTTATCTAAAGTATAACTTTGCTTACGGAACAATTTCTAACCTAATACTATAAAGGAGACATGGTACATTTTTTTGCGGGAGACATGATCACCAAGGGTCAAGTCTCCCTTAAGGGGACCATATCTAGCATAGAATACCATAGAATATCAAAAAAAATGTATACTATATTTGATTTATTTACAGATATTCTTTTTCTTTTGTATGTATGTATAACACTTTGTTGCACAAAAAAAACAATAACAATCGAAACAAAATGTAAAAGTACAAAGGCGAACTTATCCCTATAAGGGATCTCTTCCAGCTAACCTTCGAGAAAATGAGAAAAATAAATGTAGTACAGTAGTTCTTTTAATACTAAAACATAATTTTGTAAACGTTGTTTTATGCTATTTTTGATTTTGGTTAGATATCTTAAAACTATGATTGAAAACTAGACATTATAAACTAGAAAGAGTTATTTTATCATACAATGCAAGTTAATCAAATTTTTAATTAAAAGATAACTATATGTACACTAATTCCTTTCAGATAACCACAATGCCACAAGTTTACAAAACTAAGCCCGGAAGCAAAAAAAGAAATAAACTGGATAAAAACAAATTAAAACATGCAGTAGCAGCGGTTCTTGGTGGTAAAAGTAAAAGAGGAACTGCAAAGGAATATGGTATTTCAGTGATGACTCTAAAAAGATACGTGAATAAGCATCAAGAAAGCGAAACAGAAATTGCTTATGAGCCCAATTATAGACAATCGCAAATTTTTAGCGACAAAGAAAAAAATGATTTGTCAGCGTACCTCGAAGAAGCAAGTAAGCTTTGCCATGGTCTTACACCAAAAAAGGTAAGACAGTTTGCCTACCAATTTGCCGTAGAAAACGAAAAAGACATCCATGCTAAGTGGTTAGAAAAAGAAGAAGCTACATATGACTGGTTTCATGGTTTCATGAATAGGCACAAAGAGCTTTCGCTAAGAAAACCGGAGGCGACAAGCCTTTCAAGAGCCACAAGCTTCAACCGTCACAACGTTAGTAAGTTTTTTGAAAATTTGAAAAGTTTGTATGACAGATTCCACTTTGGACCTGAGCAAATATATAACGTTGATGAGACTGGTATCACAACAGTCCATAAACCAAAAAAAGTTGTTGCTACCAGAGGTATAAAGCAAGTGTCCATAGTGACTTCAGCCGAAAGAGGTGAGCTGGTAACATGTTGTTCGGCCATAAACGCAATTGGCAATCATGTACCTCCTTTTTTCATTTTTCCAAGAAAAAATTGGCAAAATAGGATGCTGAACAATGCTCCTCCAGGGGCCTCAGGTGCTCCAAACCCCTCTGGTTGGATGACGGGACCGAATTTTGTATTGTTTTTGAAACACTTTAAAAATTTCGTCAAATGTTCAAAGGACAATCCCACTTTGTTGATTTTCGATAATCATGAAAGCCACGTTACGGTAGATTCTATTAATTATGCCAAAAAGAACGGGATTCACTTACTAACAATTCTCCCACACACTTCTCACAAAGTACAACCACTAGATCGAGTTTGTTTTGGCGCACTAAAATCATACTACGATACGGCATGTGATAACTGGATGACGAACCACCCGGGCCGACCTATCACGATATATGAAATCGCTGAATTACTAGGAACTGCGTATCCAATGGCAATGACTGCAAGAAATATTCAAAAAGGTTTCAAAGTCACAGGTATTTACCCTTTTAACTCAGAAATATTTACGGATGATGAATATTTATCGTCATACGTAACGGACCGACCTGCAGCTGATGGTGGTGAGGTTGAAATGCCACAAGTAACAGATGGACCTGAAGCTGGCGGTGCTGAGCTTGACATGCCACAGGTAAGAGACCGACCTGAAGCAGATGAAGTTGAAGTTGATATGCCGCAGTTATTTACAAGACAAAGAGAACCATCTTCAACTTTTATTATAGCACGCTCACTTGCAAACGAAAGCTCCCTTGCGAGTGCGACGGTTTCAGCTCCATCTGATGATAAAACCTTCGAAATTCCAACCCTGGCTCAACAAGCTATCCTTGCCATTGATAAAATGTTAGCTAATTCTTCAAAAGCTCCTCATAGCAACTCATCTCCAATTATCCAACCATCTGCTACTTTCATTGATAAAATGTTAGCTACTTCTTCAAAAGCTCCACATAGCAATTCATCTCCGATTATCCGATCATCTGCTACTTTCATTGATAAAATGTTAGCTTCTTCTTCAAAAGTTCCACGCAATATTTCATCTCCGATTATCCGAAAATCTGCTACTTCTGAAAAAAATGTTAACGCATGTTCCTTAACACAGTCAACTTATAACTCTGAAATTATTAAACCACATCCCAAAGTCGTTGATAAAATTATACCAGCTTCTTCGAAAGCCCCGTGTAATAATTCATCTCCAACAATCCAAACAACTGCTACTTCTGAAAAAATTGGTATCGCAGGTTCCATAAGGCGATCAACGTATTTCAGCCCAGAAATGATAAAACCGCATCCCAAAGCAGGGCCCAGAAAAAATACTAATAAAAAAGGAAGGAAAAAAGGATCCACAAAATTTTTAACTGACACGCCAGAAAAAGAGGCTATCGAAAAGGAATTTAATGAAAGGGAGGAGAAGAAAAAGAAACAATTGGCTAACATTGCAAAAAGAAATCTATATAAACGAGATGACACAAAAAAGAAACCGAAAACAAAGATACAAAAAAGAAACGTCGTGGAAACGAGTTCAGATGAGGAAAATATACAAATTCCTCCGTCACCAGAATCTGATTATGCTGCAGAAGATGAAGATCCCGAAAAGAGTGAGTCTGAGGAAAGTGTTGTCGGAGATGAAGCGGATGTTCACACAGGAGATTGGGTTGTGGTCAACATGGTATCTGAAAAAAACTTAGTACACCGCTATGTAGGCCAGGTTATAAAAGAAAATCTTGCAAGCTTGGATATCAAATTTGCTAAAAAAATAGATGAAAGGAAGTTCAAATGGCCTGAAAAAAATGATATAAGCTTAATAGGGAAATATCAAGTAGTAAAAAGGCTTCCTGTTCCTAACTTTAAGTCAACGTCAAGACGTGTAGGTACATTTGAATTTCCGAAATCACTCAAAAAATTTGATATAAAGAAGTAGACTTTTTAAATGTTTCCCGTTTTTGATAAAGTACTATTTTAACGTTAACTAACTATAAATAATTTCTAAGTAGATATGTGAGACTGTTATTTTAGAAATTTGTTACCTATGTTTAATACGTTTTTCATAATTATTTTTATTTTTGTAATTATGTTTTCTTTTCGTTAAATAAAGCATTCGTTTATTACATTTAAATGTAAACGTAGAAAGGGATAGTCACATGTAAAATTTACAAGATTCCTTAAAACGATTTATAATAATAATTAATGGTACTCAAACGATCTCTAATAGATAAGGATAAGAGCCTTAATTTCGTTTTTTTTTTAAATATTATTTTGATGTTTGTCAAATTAAATTTTTTATGCCTATTAGATAGGTTGATTTTGTTAAGTAAATTAGTAATGAAACAGTATTACATAAGACTGATTCTACAAACAATACCACTCAAATCGATCTCTAAGCAGATAATAATAATTAAAAGTACAAGTGTATAATTTAACTAAGAAGAACTGATTATCAGATTAAAATACAAAATAAAACTTCAGTTAATTAACAACAATTTAGTTTCATTAGATCACCCCATGTGTCCCTGACTATGGTGCACATGATCCTCCCATATTTTATATAACTAAACCATGTCTCCCTTACTATGGGGGACATGATCCGCCTTGGATTAGGACGTCCAACGTCCCTCCCTTGCATACGGGACACTTGGTGCAAACCTGTTTTACTAGTTTCTCTTCAACAACTGTTACAAATAATATCGTTTAAACCTTTTTACCTATAAACCGGTACTTAGTTAAATTATGCATCGTTTAGTCTAAGACTTGATCCACCGTCCAAATAGGTGGATCGTGTATCCCTTACAATGTGGGACAGATGGTACAGCTGAATACAATATAGTAACTTGTAATCAAGACTGATTGATTTATTTACGTAAATATTTAGGCTATATCTACGTAAATGGACCAGTTTCAAATAAATTTTAACTTAATTCCACCTTATCACTATTGTATTTCTTCCTACGGGAGACATGATCCGATACTGAGGTAAAAGTTCAAAAAAATTATCGTCTTATTACTGATTATGAGCCGTAATTAATTACCTTTAGTTCACTAATAAATTATCAGATTATTATTGGGAGGGAAAATAAAACTCACACTTGATAAACAGCCATTTACTTCTATCTAATGACCCACGTGTCCCTGACTAAGGGATACATGATCCTCACCTATTTATGTAACTAAACCATGTCTCCCTTATTATGGGAGACATTATCCGCCCCGGATCAAGTCATCCAACCAGGCGGATCATTCCTCCCTTACATACGGGATACTTGATGCAAACCTTGTATACCAGTTTTACTTCAATAACTTTTATAAATAACATGGTATAATCCTAATTACCGATAAACAGGTACTTGGTTAAATTATGCACCGTTTGGTCTATACACGTGCTATATTTGTTAGAAAATGTACACGTGAGATCATAAAACAAAAGTGGGGGATCAAGTGTCCCCAGTTTCCCCTACAATTGACGACCTGTTTAGAATAGTTGGTAGTGACTCTGCCTCCGAAGCTAGAGGTCCCGGGTTCGAATCCCGGCCAGGGCATTTATTTGTGCATTTTTCACGGATATTTGTTCTTGGGTCTTGGATGTTTTCTATATATTTAAGTATGTATTTATCTATATAAGTATGTATATCGTCGTCTAGTACTCATAGTACAAGCTTTGCTTAGTTTGGGACTAGGTCGATTTGTGTAAGATTGTCCCCCAATATTATTATTATTATTATTAATTAGTACTTGTTTATATTTGATTCTCTGTAAAGACATCCACATTATGAATAGGAGTTATTTACGCGCGCTCGCGGTTCGTCGTGATTTAAGTCGGTGGCGGAGGCGGATCGCGACACGACGCACGTGCTCGCGCGGCGACGGCCCTCGCCTGACTGATCACCCCGAGGTTTGCAAGCAGTGGGTATAAAACGCGACGCGATCCGCCCATTGCAAGCCCCTTGAATCTGTGCCGCCGCGAAGGCCAAACTCAACGTAGGCCAGCTTGTGGCGAGCTGTTAGGAAGCAGCGACCCTATGTACCTGAGTGCTCCTGGGGGTCTTCTGTGGGTTGATGTTTAAAGTCCAGTGCCTCCTCTCCAAGGTGCCGGCGTTGCCCTTAGGCCATTATTTAATGTCGCTATTTATAGGGGCCCATCTAGCAGAGGGCGAGTCACCGTCTGCCTGAGATAAAAAAAGACACTTTTATTAGGCAGACGTCCGTTGTCTCACTCAATAGACCAGCCATTAGTCCATCATATTCACCCAATAATCCGGATCATTTATATTCCATCTACCAGCAATAGTTCCTGTACGCCCTGGTCTGTGTGCGTCCCATGACACGGGCAGGGACAGCATCCACTCGGTATACCCCATGCATTTCATTAAATTGTCAAAAGGGCGACTACGTGTTGGCTAGATGTGGTACTCGTTTGGTACTTCGGTACCTCGGTACTTCGGCTCCGCGCACGCTTTCCAAAGGTCCGGGACACCATTGTCCCGTAAGAGGAAAACACATACAATAATAATGGTATGGCATTTATTTTCGAACCGTGAGATCTTCGAGAAGACAAGTACGGTTGCCAGTTTTGTTGCACTTTTAGCACCACCCAGGGGTCACATGTAGGGTAACGGTGGGTACTCCCTACGGACGTGGTGCAACTTCGACCCCCCTTTGTCAAGTGAGTGGGCAACTTGACTGTTAGAAGTTCTCAAGCCGCCCGAAGGCCGCTAACTTAGCTTCACGACTGTTGTCATAGACAACAGAAGAAGACAACAGTCGGGATCAACGGCTTAACGTGCTTTACAAAGCACGGGAGCGTTCAGTTAGTAACCACTCAAAGCCTGGACGACCTGTTTAGCCTAGTTGGTAGTGACACTGCCTCCGAAGCTAGAGGTCCCGGGTTCGAATCCCGGCCAGGGCATTATTTGTGCATTTAGCAAGGATTTTGTTCTTGGGTCTTGGATGTTCTCTATGTATTTTAAGTATATATTTATCTATATAAGTATGTATATCGTCGCCTAGTACCCATAGTACAAGCTTTGCTTAGTTTGGGACTAGGTCGATTTGTGTAAGATTGTCCCCCAATATTTATTTATTTATTATTTAAAGCGGTCACCCATCCAAGAACTGACCTGGGCCCACATTAATTGCGTAACCTCGCATACCGCACGCGGTTCACGAGCGCCGCTGGGCCACGAGCGCTCCTTTCCATTTATGATGATTATAAACATAGATAAGGCACTGTACTAGTTATATTTATTTGTGCTTTTCACTTGCATGACTAGCATCATGAAGTATACTTAACTATGACCTTGGATCGAATTAAACCTACGCACATCTGCCAGAATCCGCTTCTCCCAAATCTATAAAGCTATTCAATTTAAAACTATATTTAGGTGAGGACTCCAGATTTTTGAACTATCGTTAAAGGTTTTAATTCGTCTATAATTTAAGTGATTCAGTTGTGACACAAAAGTCACCCATATAAATTGTATGATTTTTTTCGTGTCACAATTAATTTATAACTATGGTCCAAATCCAAATATTTGGTCCTTACCCATTTGGAAGACTAAATCACCGACCACATCTGTTTATTGAAATTGAATTGACATACTAGAGGTTTCGACGGAGTCGTATGTACACATGATATAAACAAGATTGAAGAAAGAAAGAAGAAAGAAAATTCGTTTATTGGTGACAGAACAAAAAACTAAACATCACAAAACACAACACAGCTACGAAATGGCCCCAAATCAGCATGTGCTAGCCCCTGGTTAGCACTGGTCTTCCTTTGGGACTTGGGACCAAGCTCAGAACTTCTATGATCTGAGGGACCAAGTGAAGCCACGATGGACGAAACACAAAAGTTATACACGTTCAATTATAAACCCATTTTGCTAAATATTACGTTAAAAATAGATACGTCTTTATCAGAAATTAATCATTTGTGGCTGTCAGAAAGAGACGAAATATAATTTAGTTAACATAAACTTGTAAAGTTTTATAGATCTCGATACCACTGTTATCTTATTTCTGCTGTACTTCCGGTCAGTTCATGCTTGCAAGGGCACAGTAAATACCTTTTACAGAACATATGGTGCTATTTTTATTTTATTTTATTGGGGTACAATCTTACACAAATCGCACGAGTGCGGTAATCAGCAGATTACGTGCATATGTCGAAAGTTTAAAGAGCCAAATGTACTGTTAAACGTTGTACAATACACGTGCGAACAGGTAATTCGCAACTCGTGTCGATTTAAAACACTCCCTTCGGTCGTGTTTCAATTTATCACCACTCGTTGCGAATTTCCTGTTCTCTGCACTTGAATGGTAATGTACTATTATGCTAGTGGTATTTTATTGTGGATTGACGAGAGACATTATCCCGTTCTGGATTAGTTTTATTGTTATTGACGCTTTAGGGACCGTATAATTCTCTAACAATATTAGATTAGTGCAGATTTCATTACGTATTTCAATTTTGACGCTTAGAGACCATGTACATCTCTAAGGACTGGAATAATAATTATTAATCGTTTAAGGACGCTCAGAGATCATATGTCTCAAATATTAAATAAACCTAAGTACAATATACGTTCCTAATATTACCTTGTAAGTTTATTTTCATTGAATGACATAAGTTTGTTAATCAGTATAGTTTTGAAATCATTATTATTATTGTTTTATTGTCAAGTGTTTTAAAATTGTATAATTCACGTTTTGACATGTAAAAGTGCCCTTGTGGCCTATTTGCACAATAAATTTGAGGCATTGGCCGTAGGTTGAAGGGCCGTTGATAGAGCCTTGATAGATTTGCTGTTCGATTCGAATAACATATTACTTAGATAGATAGGGATAGCTATGTCCATCGGTGAATGTTTACTAGGATATAAAATGAAACTAATGTTACGTGCCAACCGGTATTAACTATTGTTATTTGTAGCATTTTGTCGTGTAAAAATAGGTGTGCCTTCTGCCTCATTTACACGCAAGTGTCGGCACTGTGTGTCACCTCTAGACACGCACTTACTCGTACTGTTTAAATCCTTAAAAAATATGACTATATAGTAATTACCTGTCAGCATCCTATCAGTTCTTATCTTAGGCGATAAATTAAATAATATATCGGTTTTTTTTTAATACCACGTCGGTGGCAAACATGCATGCGTACGGCCCGCCTGAAGGCCCTGAAGGTAAATGATTACCGCAGTCTATGGACGCCTGCAATACCAGGGGTGTCACATGCGCGTGGCCGACCCTTTTAATAACGTAGACAGCCTTTTCTTGAAGAACCCCATACTTAATTTATTTTAATATAGATAGTAAGAAATAAAAATATTGACGAGTTGATACATTTATTCACGTACTTATCTGTTTTTTTACAAACTATAAATAGTAGTATTTTTTATTAAATTATTTACTATGATAACAAGGCGACCTTAATAAGTGAAAGATTTGGTATGTTATGTACATAGATTAGGTATATAAATAAATGTTTCGTAAATATATGTAAATCTTTCACAAATCGACCTAGTCCAAATCTAAGCAAAACTTGACTGTACTCGTACTAGGCGACGATATACATATATAGATATATAAATACTTGAATACATATAAAAACTCATATAAGGAGGTAGGTAGGTACTCGTAGTTCATCAAACACACGAACCAAGCGTGAAAAACACTTTTGTTTAATGAAGTAAGTATGAGTATGATGCTAGTTACATATGTAGATACGATACACCAAGGACAATGCCAGTTGCTGTTATGCTTGTTGTCGTTTACCTCATACGTTTCCAAGAACTACCTACATTTAGTGACACAGACAAAATACAAGTTAAGTACTTACTTACCTTCTTATTGTAATTTTATACTTCAATATGCATTGAATTCATTTTTTACATTTATCAATAATGAAAGGACACCTTCACACCTCACAGTCCAGAAATCTGAAAATGATTTTAGGGTTTGTAGTAAATAAGGAACCTTTATAGTTTCGCCATGTCCGTCCGTCCATCCGTCCGTCTGTCCGCGGCTTAGCTCAGTAACCGTTACTACTAGAAAGCTGCAATGTGGTTCGGATATAGAGATAGATAAGAGAGAGATCTACAAATCTATCACGCCGACAAAACGTTGTAATAAAATTATTTAAATTAGGGTTATTTTCTTGCAAAACCTATCTTGTTGGGTATCGTTAGATAGCACGTTTAAAAATAATATAAGCTTTCTTAAAAAAATTTTTTGATTAAGCTATTCATTTGCGTAATATTAATTTTTAAAGTGCGAATTTTTGTTGGTGTCCAATGTCCCCCCATCCTCTACCAGCTAAACGGTTGCTACTCTGTGTGTGAAAAAAATCATGGTAGTAGTATATATAAGGAATTTAAAAGAAAAACTGTCACAGCTAAGAAGACATTCCTAGTTAACGAGTAACAGCCGAATTTCTGAAGTATACTTGTAAAAGCAAACTTTGGAACAATTTCCATTGATTCCTTAGATATGTTATTAGTTATCCCAAGTATAGTGTAAAGATAAGTTTTTGATATTTTAAATCCGCATAATATCACATGTGGACACCTACGGAACCCTTCATTGCGCGTTGGCCTGACACAGACTTGGCCGCTTTAAAAAAAAATAACGTATACTTAAAAACTTTACATAATCCCGAAAGTGTCGTTCCGTTATTTGGACAATTGCTCTGGATAACATTTTGTTAGGTATCTGGTTATATTTAATTTATGAATTCTTCAATTTCTACACAATTATATCAATAAATCGGTTATTAAGGGGTGGTAGTAATGGGTAGTTATTTCTTCTTTATAACCTACGTAATAAGCTTGCTCCCGCAAGTATCCCAATGCTAGGATTGTTGGTTCTTGCAGTATCCCGATGTCCCGACCAAGCCAAGAACCTACACTAATTAAATGTTTACTTTCACTCCAATTGTCTAAATCGTAGTTTTACCCATACCTTGTAAATACACACTCTACTGAAACAAAGTATTCGTTAAAACTTTACAAACTAACCCCCTTATTCGTAAACGTCCATCAAGCCTCTATTAGCTAACAAGCCGCTAATATTGGTTTGTCCTTATTTGTCACTTAGACATTTATGTTCGCGAGAAAGGGACAAAATAACTTTTAGTTAACAGAGGTTTGTTAAGTTTTATGAATAAGGGGGTACTCGTAAGTTACCACAGATTAATGTAATAAATAGTTCTTCGAACCGTTACACGTACCAGTCTTCGATGGCTCTGACTATGTATGTAGTTGGTACGGGGCAGTATTGGGAAGCGTCAGTAAGTAATTGTCTACAACAGATGGTTTTAAACGGGCTCAACCTTAATAACATTGCACGGAAAACACACACAGCTACATAGAAATAATATAATACAGCATGTCGCAGATACATAGGTTTTAGAGAATGAATATGCCGAATTGGCAAGGCTAAATGCTGATGTGATATTTATTTCCTCAACCAGAAGCATATAATAAATAACAGTCAATTCGCGGAAATTCAGCAAACGCTAAAATCAAAAAGATCGCCCCTCTGATTTTTACTATCAACTTGTCTAAGAATTCTCTTCTCTATCTTTGCAGTAATCATATCGGTGTGCTGGATGGCCGGCGCAGGAGTGGGTTTCCTGCCACTGCTGGGTTGGCACGCGGCCGTCGACCCTGAAGTCGGCTGCTACTTCGTCGAGGTCATGGACTACAATTTCCTGCTTTTCCTGTATTTCGCCACTATAATGACGCCAAGCGTGCTGCTGGCCGCTTTCTACGCGCACATCTACCGCGTAGTAGTCAAGCAGGTAGGCTACAAACACTATACATTTTTAAAGCAATGATTGCTATATCGTCAGTGCATCCCGAAGTCGATTGCTACTCCGCTGAATTCACGGACTACAAGTTCTTGCTCTTCCTGTATTTCGCCACTACTTATATTATAATGACATTGCTGAACTTGCTGGCCGCTTTCTACGCGCATAGTTTTCGTGTTGTTGGCAAACGTGTACGAATGATTTTTTAAATCATTTAGGATGAAATAACAGAAGTTATCTTGATGCAGTGTATATTAGAATTCGTTGACCACGAAGTGGGCTGCTATTTCGTCGAGGTCATGAACTACAAATTGTATAGTTACTTGTTGTTACTGTCCTTGGCGCCCTTTCTATGTACCGTAGGTATGTACATGTAGGATTACACGTGAAGCTTCAGAAAAGTTTCTGGACTCCTCCGCATGAGAGCGCAGATGGAGACTATGATATCTTGAGAATAATATTCCTTTGGGATGATTACAGTAGTAGAAGCGAGCGCACAAACGTGCAAAATTATCTATCCTCTGAATCCTAGACGATAATAAAATCAAAATGAAAATTTTTATTCTGCAAATAGGCCACACGGGCACTTTTACAAGTCAACACATGAATTATACAATTAAATAAATTGACAATAATAATAATTATGTTATCAAAACAGAATTGCACAACTAAAAAAAAGTAGACACTAATAATAATGAGTTCAAAACTATACTGATTAACAAACTTACAATATTCAATTAAAATAAACTAACAATACATTATATAAAAAAAATAGTGACGTATATATACGGGGTCTCTGTCCGAATACACAAAAGTATATACAATAAATTTAATATCTCAGAGATGTATATGGTCTCTGGGCGTCTATTATTCCTAAGTCCTTAGAGATGTACTCCGTATGGTCTCTAAGCGTCTAAATTAAAATAAGTAGTGAATGAAAATAGCACTTAAGTAATTTAATATTCTTAGAGATGTATAAGGTCTCTAAGCGTCAATAACAATAATCCAAAACAGGATGATGGCTCTCGTCAATCTCCAATAAAATAACACTAGTATTAAGGTATTTATTATAAAGAAATCTTATCCACCTACAATAAAGCTACTACCGTGAAGTTTTAAGTGGATACAATTATCATATGACCCAGTCATCGGGATGACTGGGTGGGTACCTACCTGGTACCTATGCAGGTTTTATCCACGCAAAAAAGGCGTAATAGTCAAACTGATATTTAATCAAAATACTTTGATATATACAATCTGATTTTAGTTAATACTATGTGTGTGTGTGAACCTATTGCAGAATGGGTTTTCCTTGCAAACTAAATAATCCCAAGAAATGTTGGCTTCAGATTCTTCAGAACAACGCCTGAGGAATTTCGAACAATTTATTACACACTAGCGTACTCGTCATCATCATTATCCTTGTATCGAATAACGCTACAATACGTAGCTTAAAACTGGCTTGATTTCTTAAACAAAAAAACCCGAAGTTGCTTTTTGATACGGCTATTTATAAACCTGAGTAGGTATATCCGCTTCGTGAAAGTAATACAAGGCTAAACTTGAGCCCTAGCTAAATAATTAAGAACTTTGTAAGTATGTATTTATAAAAACGGGTCCGTGGACCAACTAGATGGATGGTCTGGTGATTCTTACTATTATGAAATGTATGACAACATACCGTCAAGTACGTTCATCCTGCGAGGAAACACTCTAGTGAGACTCTACTCCTACTCAGAAGTGTACCACCACTTCTTCGTGAATTAAATTAAGTACCAACACGACAGGAATCTGCTTCATTTACTGTTACAAGCTCGTATGGTGTATTGTTTCAGATGAGTGAGGTGATGACGGTGCAGGGAACCAACGGGCGGGTGACCGGCGGCACCATGCTGCGCGTGCTGGGCGCGGCGCAAAAGCGCGAGGTCAAGGCCACGCAGAACCTCGCCATCATCGTCTTCTTCTTCATGGTCTGCTGGATCCCCCTCTACACCATCAACGCAATCAACGCCTTCAAGCCCGATCTGGACATTCCAAATCTGCTTACAGACTTCTGCATCATCTTGTCGCATTTAAACTCCGCGATTAATCCTCTGCTATACGCATATCACCTCAAAGATTTTCGAGCTGCATTAAAGGGTCTCATATGCACTGTACTAGGCAGAGGAGGACCTATACCGGCTGGGTATAGACCGCCGGTTCCTATAAGACGGCCAGCACTGGAGAGGTGCAACGCGCTCAGGGAGAGGCCGAAAATTTACGTCAATTCTCCGGTGTGGCTCCGGCAGAAGGAGGCTGAGATAGCTGCAACGCAGCAAGCGAATAAGACAGCGGCAGCTCCAGCCCAAGCTGACTTGGAGCCTTTTTTACACAAGAATGTGGCTGATAGTTCCAGCGGGCGTCACACGCCTGAAGGCCGAGAGAGCGAGGGCAGTCCTTACCTCATAGAACAGGACCAAGAAAGATGTCAGAGCCCATATAGGCGAGTCGAGGAGCTCCTTCGCCGAGTGCGAAGCGTGAGCTCCGACCACAGCTGACACGAGCCGCGCCGGGACCGCCCGGCCTACAGCTTCTCCTGAACTCAAAGCTTTAACGCCGCAAAGGCAACCTATTCCAAAGAATATGACTGTTATATGCAGATTAATTTATTTGACAGCTGTCATAAATATTTTTAAGGATTTTACTCTTAGTTAAAGACATATTTTTAGATATAAAGGAGATTTTTCTAGGCGCAGTATCGGTGTAAGTAGGTGTTATTGCAAATATGTTGCAGTGTGAGATTGGGGACATATATATTGTCAAATGTTATGCTTGTCCTAAGAAAGCGGTCAATTTTATTGTTGCTTGTTATAATTAAACGGCATTCAAATAATCATAGGTATTTCATTAATAAAAATTATGAACCTGCGTAATTTTAGTGCCCATTTAAATTATTCTGTTATTGAACCAATTAAAGTAAACATAAATTAAAGGAACTTAACACATTTCGTCATATTTCATCAAAATGTTCGACCGTACAATGTGGTTAAAGTTAAAAACAGCGTACAGATTTGAACGAGGAACGCTCCACAATCACAATGATATTAACTAGATATGAAATAGATCGGTTTGTGATATAAGTAATACCTACTTTAAATAAAATGGTAAATGATGGTGAGACTGCTTGTGTAGTTAAACTCTTTCCAGTAAACGAGACCTATTGACACTTATTTTGGAGGAGACATATTTTTTACAATGTCCATTTGACAGCATTAATTTACCATAGTTATTACTGGATAAACCTGTGACCCCATTGAAAAGGGTATGAGTGCCGTACAATTTTATAGGACTTGTACCCCTTTTCACTAGAGCCACGGAAACATAATTTTACGCTATCCCTGCGTGTGCCTACATCTACCTTTCCCAAGAATAGGTCTGTATCTAGTTTAAATAAACAAATTTCAACTCGCTGGATGCATAGTGATAGTGACTTGGTGACGGTACCAAATGGAAAGTCTACATACGAATTTATTACACCTGTGTACGACGCCAACTTTCTCATTGTCATATTTATTAGTGATTCGTACATAAGTAGGTACCTACATAATATATATCTTCGATTGCCACGAGTCTAATCTTTGTTTACCTGTTTTTAATGCCAATGTAGGTAGTTAGGTACATAAGTAGTTACAGTTTACAGGTTGTTTATCGTTTCAAGGCTTTGATGGACTCGAGTCGGGTTTATGATTTAAAACACTAATCAGCTTGTCACGGCGTACCAGGCTGTTGGCATTAGTTTCGGATTGAATATAAAGACCTTACTAAATGACATCATTCGATCATGTGATGTAGAAAGTTTTTTATTCAATTATGGACAATAACGCCATCTAACGTTGTATTCTGTATTTAGACATACACCGCCATCTTTCTGTCTATGTAAAGGATTGCACAAACATAAACTTGTGTGAGCTGTGTTCGTTAGTAGAAGAATATGGTAACATTACCTTCTGGATCCGCAGAAGTTAATTTTATCATTTTCTGATAGATGGCGGTAATGATTCCTATTTCATTTGTATGATTTTTGATTATTTTTAACGTACTTTAATAAAAGGAAGGAGGTTCTTCGTTTACCTTTGTTTTTATTTTTTAGGTATGATTATCGATCACGCCACTATGTTTACATATTTTGATAATTTTTCTTATGCTCGTTTGTTGATCTGACTGAAGGTTTCAGAGCGGTATAAAATAGATTTAGTGAATAACAGAACTGATGATGGGAATCGGGAGTACTGTCCAAAACGTATATAGCGACTAGCTGCCCCGCGCGGCTTCGCTCGCGTATTACAAATAACGCAAGGGATGTAGCAGATTAAAACATAGTCTTAGTTTATCCATCCAAAAGGACCATTCTACACACAGTCAATCAATAAGTTTCAGTCAGTTCAATAAGTTTTTAAAATAGAATGAGTAATTCCGGAGATATTTATTATTACTAATTTTTTACCCATTTCGGGGGTTGTTCAAAGTTTTAAGTATGTATGAAACGTCATTGCGCATAATTATGTGAAAATCTTTGTGATCTTAGTTAGGTTTTGTTAATAAATATGGTACAAATATGAACGATTTACAAATCTATATGTACAGAATAAGGATTTTTTTAAGCCGCAGTACACTAAATTCATTTTTTAGACTACTGGATAATATCTTTCTAGTTTTAAAAGCTCATAGGTATTACTTATGTGATACAACGTCTACAATCCGTTTCTGACGCTTCTCCTTACCAAAAGTAAGAAATGCTATTTCGCACAATAATTACAATTGTCGAAAGCGTATGTGTATCGTACACCACAATGCCTTCCGACGAATGAAGTGTTAGCTGTGTATGTCAATTTAGCCTGAACTTTTGTTTATTTTTTATATTCATACCTAGTTAACTCAACCCGCGGATCTAAAGGACAACAATTAAATATCTTTACATTTAAGTCAACTTAGAGTGTGTCCGAACTCAAAAAAAGCGAGATATGAAACAGAATTTGAGACCTCTCGTTTTTGGAAGTTGGAGTTTTCCATTCAATTTTAGCGGAACCTTTAAGTATCAAAGTGTACAATATTTGTATATGGACTTTTTTATATATAATTGTGTCCAAATATGTATTTAGGGTATAAATGACTGTTGTATATTTAATTTTAAGAAAACTGTAGTAGTTTAGAGGCTTACTGGAGCCGACATCGTTATATAAGTCAACTTAGCCCGCGGGCCTGAAATCGTACCGTATCGTCACTATGACATGTTTCTTTTTTCCGTAGTAATTCCAGCCCGGCTAGTATGATAGCTTATACCGTCACGTTATACGGCCAAAATGTACTGAAACGTCACATAAAACGTGACGGTATAAGCTATCATACTAGCCGGGCTGCCCGCAGAGGCCGCATATCCTGTAAATTAACCATAAAAACAAACATATTTCATAGTATTCATTTAGGCCCGCAGGCTGATGTGAGCTGAGTAGACCAACGCTTCCGACGAACGACGAAGAAGTTGGCTAAAATGAGTTTGTATTTAGTAGAGATGACCATTTAATATTGACATTTATTAAGCCCATTCGGGCCTTTTACACGGTGAATATTATCACGCGTTGGCGTTACACTCATATCACGATCTATATGACATGAATATTGAACACAGATATCAGAGTAAAAGATCATATTAAGTTGGAAGATTTCTGTACATCTGCTCTTTTTTCACTAATGTACAATCAATAAGTTTGAGAGAGACAGTTGAGTCATATCTGACAGGTGTTCACATATCAGTGTCTCCGTTTTCATAACTGCAAATTGTACTGAAATGAAATTTGTGACGTTTTGGTTTGTATGGGATTTGACATTTGGTGTCCTTCTATATGGAGACAATTCGTCAACAGCCGAAAATGATTGTACTTTCTGTCCCATTCTAAATCCTCTTAGTTTACCGTAAGGATTCAAGGAGACATCTATATGAAAAATCATCTTGCTCAACACTACGGATCTGTTGGTATTATTAATCTAAGATATTAAAGCGAAGTAGAAACAATTAGGAAAACCGCGATAATATTGACACCCCAGCATATAGTCTGACAATAAAGAGTAGAAATTAAATAAAATGGAACTAACATAGAACGTTACATGGCAGCACCAGAGGGGCTAGTATGATCGCTTATATGTCGGACATATAGCATTCGTCCCGTACTGTCAAGTATGTAAGTGCAAGAGGGACGAATGCTATATGTCCGACATATAAGCGATCATACTAGCCCCACTGGTGTAATGTGAAAGATGTCGACTGATGGACTTTGTATCCATGGTCAAGAATAAATTTAAAAAAATATATATATTATGTGAAAGATGTCAAATATTGGCCCGTAAATAAACATTGAACTGCTGCTGGTGAGTATTACCGTTGTTTACCCAGTTTTAGTTCGACAAAAATATTTAAATAAAGTGAAAATGAATAAAACAATTCGCAGTGAAGCACGGGAAGTAAAATGTCAGGTGTTGATTTTCCGAAGCTTGAAGCTGGAAAGTTATTGCTGGATTTAGAAGAAGTTTACAAACGAACTGCTAATTTAACGGGTATGTACTGCTAAAAACTTTATTTCATATTTATAAATCGAGGCAAAGATGTACAGCTAGTGACTTAATAATCATTATTTGGATGTAATTTCGCTATTGTAAATAATTTGAGATTAGGTAAATAATGTTCGATGTTGAAATGTCATAGATAGATAGATAGATAGATATTTTTATTTCTTTCAAGAAATTACATAGTATTTTACATTTGTAAAATAAAATTAATTCAGTAAAAGATCGTCATTAATTACAATAATTTGAGAACATATGTAACAATATTAGAAATCAAAAATGACACATGTAAAATAAAAAATAAAAATGTTAATGTTGTATACAATACACGTCTAGGATATCCTAGGTGATTATCAAAAGTCAAAAATAACAATATCAATTAAATGTCATAGTAAGTAATATTTTGTAAATTTCAATGTCATAGTATAAAACATAATAACAATTTAAAAATAATCAATAGTTATTATTGACCGGCTGTTCATTGTATTCCTTTACGGAATACAGTGTTTTAAGCAATAAAAAATCTTTTAGTCGGCGCTCAAATATGTTATTTGAGGTTTCATTTTTTATTGTTGCGGGTAGATGCTCGTACATTGACGGGCCTATTACACGTGGATTCATGTCGAGCAGCGCGAGTCGCCGCGGCACAGGCAGTAATCGGCCCGTCTGACGGGTGATTCTGCCAAGCATATTCGCTCGTTTAAATAAGTCAATGTTTCGACGCGTGAACATCAATACTTCAAAAACATAAAGTGAATAGTGCGTCATTATTTTTAGCTGTTTGAAAAGCTCTCTACACGAGTGCCTCGGATTTACTCCTGCCAATATACGTATGGCTTGTTTTTGTAGTTTAAATACCCTTTCAGAGTTCGTTGAATTTCCGTATAAAACAATACCATACGACATTAGCGAGAAGAAATACGCATAATAGATCTGAAGCAGTGCATCACTGGAGACAATTGGCTTCAGTTTGCGCAGTGCAAATACAGCACTGCCCAACCTTTCACACAAATTGTCTACGTGTTCTTTCCACTTCAGTCTGGCGTCAATAGTAAATCCGAGGAACTTGCAAGAGTCACAGCGGGGTATCGGACCCTGTACCAGTGGTATGTGTGTAGTGTTTCCTGTTGTGAACAAAATAAAATTGGATTTCAAGATATTAAGGATGAGGCCATTTGCCGTGAACCACTCGCGAAGGTGACTGCACGCATTTGACACTTTTTGCTCCAGTTGTGAGTACGTGTCAGCAGTTACTACTACTGTAGTGTCATCAGCAAACAACACCACAGTACTTCCAGCTACAGAAGAAGGGAGGTCATTCACAAACAATAAAAATAGGGTATTCCCAAGCGAAGAGCCCTGTGGTATTCCATGTCTGAGTAACACACCTGCTTCAGATTTAACGGTTTTGCCCTCTATTTTGACCTCTACCGTCTGCCGTCTGTTTTCAAGGAACGATGTAAGTAATTTTTGAGTTTGTTCCTGTATTCCATAATGCCCTATTTTGGTTAATAGCAACTCGTGATTAATCACATCGAACGCTTTCGACAAGTCGCAGAATACCCCTGCAGCCTTGTCTTTCGTATCCAAAGCCGTTGTTAAGCAATCGTATATTTGATATGCAGCGGTTGTGGTACATCTATTTTTTCTATATGCAAATTGTCTGTCTGTCAGTAAGTTATTTGTCTCAAGATGGTGCATTAAGGAGTTTGACACAATAGATTCTATAATTTTTGAGATATTTGGCACGATAGTGATTGGTCTGTAATTATCAACAGAATTTTTTTCACCCTTGCCCTTATATACTGGACACACTCGAGTGCTTTTCAGTACATCGGGATACACACCGCAGGCGAACATAGTGTTTATGAGATGTACGAGTAATCCTGCGACAACCGGCCAGATACATTCAAGTATGTTAAGTGATATATCGTAAATATCTAGGGTACCGCGTGTTTTTGTCATAGACCTCAACGTACGATTGAGGTCTGTGAGTGTAACTGTGGGCAGAACATGTTTTGGTATGTTAATGTGGTTGGCGTGTACGTGATGTGTGAGGTACTGTACAGCGTCCGATTTGTTTATATTTAAATTACAGCCTGAGGCTACTGTGAGAAAGTGTTGGTTTAAGTGTTCCGGCACTTTGCGAGGGGGTACGTCCTTTCCACTTTCATCCTTAAGCGAGATGGTATTATGCATCAACACTTTGGTGGACACTTCGCTGTTGACTACGCGCCACATCTCCTTAGAAGGGTTTTTACTATTGACAATACGGCTTGCATTATACTCTCGGCGGGCAGTCAGTGTTTCTAATTTAATGCGTTCTGTGTGATATCTAATGCATTGATCAAGAGTCTCGAGTTCAGGGTATTGTCGTTTCATCACCGTTAGATCATTATAGTCCATAATGAGCTTCGAGAGGTTTTCTGTAATCCATGGTACTTTTGTCTTCTTCTTAACTAGTATACTTTTAATTGGGAAATGAATGTCAATATAATACTTTAAAATATTAAACATTTTATCAAATTTATCGTCAATAGAAATCGTGTCATCAAATATAAAATTCCAATTGTAATTTTCTATGTCGATATAAAATGTTAATAATGAATTTTCTGTAAATAGTCGCTTTTGGATGAAAGTGTTAGGCTTGCTTTTTTGGCTCGGTTTCTCAGTAGGTAATATGAACACTTGCGCGCTATGGTCGCTGATGGGGGTGTCGAGAGGCGCTACCGCCACGCCCCGCCACCCGCGCGCCACCAGCCCGCAGTCGATGCTACTCGCACTTTGCGCGGTCACGCGGGTCGGAAACTCAACACAATTTCTACACATGTAGCTTTGGAGTATTTCGTTCACGCGCCGTCTCTGAATGTTATCGGACATAAAATCTACATTTTGATCGCCGACCAAAATATACCTTTTATCATCATTTGTTAGTTTGTCTAATAATAATTCCAAATTGTTTAAATACATGTCAAAGTCTCCATTGCCGGTGCGATATAAAACAATTACAATTAAATTATGACTACAGATTTCAATTGCGGTGAACTCGAAATGAAACTCAATAGCCAGACTCTGCAAATCGTTTCGCTGTCGATATACGATATCGGCCCGTGTGTACAGCGCCACGCCGCCGTGAGCGATGCGCCCGCGACAGTAGCTATTTGCCAGCTGATAGCCGCATAACCTCACTTTGTCAATTTCACGTTTTTTACACCACGTTTCGCTACAAGCTAGTACATGTGGGTTTTCCGAGTGTAGCATCAAATTCAAGAGTCCAGTTTTTCCGCAAATTGATCGTACGTTCTGATGTATTATTTTAAAGTGTACTTCTGAGACTAGTGCGGTTTTAACATGGCTTCCTGGCAAAGCGAGTTTTTTGGACCGACAAAGTTAAAACGCCTAATTGACACGTCAGTAGGCCAGTGCTGTGCATTCCTCACACAATTGACCTTCTCTGCGGGTACGTCGAGCTTGAAGGAAGAGTACGGGCCTCGTGTAACAACTAAACGCTCGCACTCTGCATTTTTAACACCTAAACCGAAACGCACGTGTTGAAGGACGTCTTCAACTGTGGTGTCCTCGTTCAAGTTGAAGACGTGCAGGCTGACGACGCGCGGCGCGGCCGCTCGGAGACTCGGCTGTTTGCACGGCGTACCTTTCGTCGACGGTGCCTTTGGGCCCATTTGGGCCGGAGGTTGGCCAGCATCAGCCGCAACAGACGTGGAGGGTGCAGGTGCTGTAGAGACTGCTAGATTTGAAGGACTATGTGCAACAGGCAGTACAGTTTCGGGAACAGTATTCGAAGCCATAGGACTGGGGCCCCCGCTAGCCGGCGGTCGTACGGTAACGGCACGTCGTGGGCGGAGACGGCGGGATGGTTCATATAGCGTAAATGCCACTTCTTGATATTTTACTACTCGATCACATAAAGGATGCAAATGAGACGAACAAAATAATCTTTATATTATTTGTATAGGTTGCAACTTTAACTGTGTAAAACGATTTATTACATATAACCTGTAAAAATTAAATATTACTAAATAAATGTAGTAAAAACCTAAAATACTAAATAGTTACACTTGTACAGTCAGCTGCAGAGAAACGTGACCCCCCCCTTCATAGAAGTTTTGTATGTAGGGGGGTCACGCTTCTCTGCAGCTGACTGTACATAGATACTAATCCACTTGTCATCTGATACCCAAATAACTTTGAGTACTACTTATTGATATGATCATAAATATGTATAAAACTTTAAAATGTACATTGTTTCAGGGAAGTCAGTACTGTAAAGAAAGTAGTGAATGAAAGAAGTACGTAAGAATAACGGAAAATTGGAAATGCCCACAAAGCATAGAAAAGGGTGTCCTCAAAAACATTGACTTTGATATATGACTTTTTTAATCAATAAATTGGACGAATAAAAGATCATTTATTTTCATTTTCGTATTAATTTTTATAACAAACATGTATATATTACTATAAATTATTGAATATATTGTATTATATTTTTTTGTATTTAATTATTATTATAGTCCTAGTATAAATGTTGCCCGTTAAAGCACAGTGGCGACCTCTATTAATTTCTACTCTTTATTGTCAGACTATAATTGTGACAAGATAATTTTATTCGTGTAAAGGTCCTCATTAAAAAAAAATAAGAAAATGACACACCATGTCTGTCATTCATGTAAACATTGTAAACCAATTTGTAAACAGACCGTTTATTTGGTGATTAGTTATTTTACTGATATTGCGGATACATAAAGCCTACTCATAACTCATATTTTCTTATGCTGCAGAACTTACTACAGGTTTGAGTTCTATCCTATTTCCTCAATTTATTCCAAAAATGTCAATGAAGCAAGGGACTTTCCCAAAGTATTATTGCGTACCGTACGTCAAATGCCAAAGAATTAACAACAACGCCATCTATACTACAGAATTGTTCATCAGATCCGTTTTTTCTTGAAAACGCGATAACGACGCTACCTACCGGGTCCAATTGTATTTTCAAACCATCCAGGAATACACTCAAATATACACACAAAATTTCATCCAAATCGGTCCAGCCGTTTAGGCGGAGTAAGGTGACAAATACACGTACAGAAGAATTATATATATAAAGAAGATGTGTAAATAGACTTTATGCCACAAGTGTAGTAATAAAATGATGTACACAACGCGGGAGGTAATAAATAAAGCCCTCGATGGCATATATACATATAAATATGTACGTCCCTCGCCTACAGATCGGGCCGCAAAATCTGCGATCTCAGCCTTTCTTTGCTTTACCACCCTAGTACCCTGTACTATAAAAGCCCCTACAACCCGTCGGAAATATATCGCAGATATTTCTGACGGCTTGTAATTAACTAAAATACTATTCAATAAATTATCTATAATATTGACCTAAAATAAATTGTTGTAAACGTCTTGTTAAAAAATACGAATTAGACCCTTCACGTCGTGTTATAATCATAATGTAAGTAACTGTAAAATAAACTTTTTAAAATAATTAAAAACATAATTGTGCTTGTAATAAAATAAAACACAATAAAAGCAACCAATAAGTAGCCGCAAAACACAGGAAAATAAAACACGTATAAATTAATGTCAATAATCAATATCGATATCTGAAAATCACGACCGAGAATTGATTTAATTATCCGTAAATGATTTTAATCGTTAAAAAATTTAACATCCGCAATTATTAATTTGATCCGCAATATTTGGGGCAACTCAGTTGATATCGACAGGGTATTCAAAATTAAAAAAAAATGTGTTCGCGTAATAGTAAATGCTCGGATAGGTAGCAGCTGTAAACCTATTTTCAAACAGCTAAACATATTACCATTAGCATGTATGTATATATTTAAGATCTGTAGCATTGTTAAAACATTACCGAACTACTTTACCAAACGTTCTGACATATGTTCTGGTGACATAAGATCGCAGTACAAACATCTCCTATTTCAGCCACGCTGTAAAACTGACATTTACAGAAGAAATTCATATAATATGACCATAAGTATTTATAATAAATTACCAGCCGAGATACAAACACTTGAGGCCAAAGAATTCAAGCGAACTCTAAGAAGCTGGTTGCTTGAACACTGTTTTTACAATGTTAATGATTATATGAATCACAATAAATGACTCCATGTTAAATTTTCTAATCGGACTGTATGTTAAATCCTTCTTGTATTTTATTGATTGTATTAAAGTGACACATAATAACCTAATGTTAGTAAAACTGTATCGTCTTTCGGACTATTTTCTTGTAGGTACCTAATAAATTTTCTTGTCAATACCAAATATTTGCATGCTGTTTATAAATAGCTGAAGAAGGTTGAACTATTTGTTATCCCAAGATCTGTATAACTTATCTTTTTAAACCCTTTTTCTGCAAATAAATCATTATTATTATTATTAATAAAATAAAGGTGGAAATAAAAATCTGCATTCGTAAAAATAAATAAAAGTCTAACTACATTAAGTGAACATGTCACTCACACGATTCAGCAACAGCTCGAATCAATATAACTAATTTAATTAATTGATTACAATAGATGACAATTGTTTATTTATATATGTTTTTAAATACATTTATTTGTAATTTAGGTAATTTTAATAGTCGTAGGCTGCTGTACAAACTACAACACAGTGTTTAACCAACGATGACCTGTGAAACCCGACTACGAGTGGACCTTGAGAATTAAGACCTTAGGTCTTGAAAATGGGACGTATATACCTATGCTATGTCTTTAATATTAAGGGGGCTCCTACTCCTGCTCCTACACATCTACACCCGCACCATCTCGCAAAATCTTGATGACATCAAACTACCAACCCTTATATAACTATTAAATTCAAACCTTCCCACCTACGTCAAGCTTTTCCAAAGAATTATATTGACATTACTACAGAACATAACCAAAAGAACAGTGAATTGTTACTAAATAGTTATTGAGCTGGAATCAATTAAAAAAAGACCAGATATCCCCTCAGTTCACCAACTCATCCAAGTGATCGCAAAACAGCACATAATTAACTGGTCACTAACAGACACAGTGACCCTATTTTATTTAATTAGTATTAGAATTGTGGGTAATTTTTATAATAACGTTGGTTACCCTGTATTGTACTAAAGACCGGGTGAAAAAAGTGATACTTTTTAAATGACAGGTGGCGAATGAATAATTACAGCCTGCTGCAAAGCTGGTAATTAAAATAAAAGAAAGAAATATTTTCATCTTTTATTTTGGAGCTCCGCAAGTGCGCAGTCTGTACGCGATATAAATGTATCTATCGAGAAAAGAATAGTAAAAGCTTGTTTTTAACCAAGAAGGCGAAAAAGACGTTCTGAAACAATAGTATCTAACCTTTTCACACTAGTGCCACAAGTTGCGTAATGCTTCAGCCTGGATCGTGTACGTATGACCCTGCGAATGCCTAAAAATAGGTATCAACTCCCCCTATACAAATACATATTGTCATTGAGTGCTCGCGAGCTATAAGCACACCAGCATGACTAAGTTACTATGGTCCATATTACTATGGTTTCAGATTATGACGTAACATCTGTTCACTAAGTTTATCTAACTTCTAAGCCAATTCTAACAACAAGCAACCCTCATATATAGAAAACTACCTTTAGCTACGTCTTTAATGGTGAATATCACCTAACATGTGTGGGACCGGTACGCGGTACTGAATCATGAGCGCTGGTCGCGGCGGCAACGTTAATATCTAAAGACGTGAGTGACCCATTTTATAATATTATAACACAGTACCTACTATTACTTCAAAAATAAAATAGTAAGTACCACTAGCAGCAAGAGTACTGAACCCATAATTTTATACAGAACCTTGCTTGGTTTTTTCTTTCGATTAGTACCCATGTATTACGTAATGTGAAATAGCAAAAAGCAGTCCAGTCGTCGAGAATCCTCGATAGGTACCGTCTGAATAAGAGGATCTAGGTCCGCTACATAGTAGTATGTTAATTGTCGTTTGCGTTAAATTGGAATTAAGTATAGCCTCGTAAGAGTCGTAAGTCCCTGCGTACCTACTAAAGTCGAGTCCAGAATTAGGCGAACTAACTTGACAGACGAAAATGTTGCCAGACATAGAAAAAAAAATGTGATTGGTTTATGTCGACGCAAATATGTCGATATTACCTTGTGCCTTCTATAAATCTGATTCTATTTATATTTTATCAAGTAATTGTCGTCGAAACTTTCAGTCATACATACTTGCCAAATAGGGACGAACTACAACAATTTAATTAAACAAAACAAAATGGCGGACGCGTCCTTAACGATGTCCAAAATGATGTTCGATGTATTTTTAATTCCAACCAATTTTCATTATTATTATTTTGCTTACTAAAATTATTAGTTTGATTCCAAACACAATAATAATGATTAACTAGACTTTTTAAACTTCGATATTAACAGCACTAGCCAAACTGTGGCAACATTAGTGTACAATGAACTGTCAAGTTAGTTTGCCTAATTCTGGACTCGACTTTACGTTTACCCTGCTACTATAGCTAAAATAATTGTACAATTTATTGTATGTAGATTGACGAGAGACATAATCCTGTTCTGGATTAGTTTTATTGTTATTGACGCTTAGAGACCTTATACATCTCTAACAATATTAAGTTTACTTATTTTAATTTTACCGCTTAGAGATCATTTACATCTCTAAGGACTTTGAAATAATTGTATTTAATCGTATTTGGACGCTCAGAGACCATATACATCTCTGAGATATTAAATTAATTTTATGTTGTTTATTCGGACAGATCGTATTCAATACGTCCTTAATATTTGTAAATTTATTTTTATTTAATTGTGAATCAGTATATTTTTTAAATCATTATTATTAAGTAAGATTGTCAGTTTTTTTTAATTGTATAAATTCACGCTTTGACTTGTAAAAGTGCCCTTGTGGCCTATTTGCAGAATAAATATTTGATTTTGATTTTGATTTTTGATTGACAAATGCACATTGAGTTTTAAACCCCAACAAAATTACCTAACGAAGATTCCAAATTCAAAAGCTCAAATATCTATCTGGGACTTATGAGGATACAACTTTGTGCATTTAATTTTGACATATGGAACTTTGTACCGATTCGTTATTTTATTTTGTCATAAATTTCTGTCTTATAATATATAGAGATCTTCAATATGTTATGAAGATAATTTGAGTTTTTTTTAAATATTTGTTGGCTTTCTTATTCATTTTGTAATAGAAAACATTAAAATTAAAATTGTATTAGTTTTATTACATATTTATGAATTTATTGCGTAGAAAAGGACAATACAATAACTAATAATACACACATACGAATAATGTCTGTAGTATTTTTTTGTATTTATTTGCATTATATTTCTTTCAATTGATATAATTAATCTTCAAAATGGATAGAAGTTTTTCAAATATTGTTTTATCTATTTTCAACAGTAACGTATATAGGTACATAAATGTAGAAGAGTTTCTAAATGATCTGAGCGATGACTTTTAACTAATTTTATGTAGGTACTCCTTTTTAACTTATTTTATGTAGGTACTCCTCGTTTAGTGTACTACGCCTTCGACGTTCCTTAACTTTAATAAGCCGCATGAAGTGTTATTTAAACATGAATCTACATTAAAATGTTTCTAATATAGTCAGGTATCGAATTCGTTTTTAAAGTGTATTTAACACAATACTTAGGTTCGATAACAGTAAAAGAGGTGTAGCAAAAAAAAATTTACTTTATTTGGTTGTTTTTTTTTACTAAATATGTATACGTATAAAATAAAATAGTAAGACATTGTACCTCGGAATCGCAGCACAGAGCCATTTAGTAATAAAATGAAAATATAAGAGAACCTAATTTAGAATGTGTAAATATACGTTCTTATGTCCTTTGCAAAGGACAACAGCAGGCGACCAGGTTCGATAAAAATTGTATTATTATTGTTTTAAATAATATGTTTTATTGCTTTCTAACTTTCAGAATCATTAAATAAATTATTTGTGTTTCTGCTAGATATTTATTTACATTCCCATTTTCTATATAATTAGATTTAATTTAAAAATTTGCGTTTGATGTACTTTAAAGGATAACATATTTAAGCCCCGGTATACTTTGAAAGTTTTCGTAGAAAAACCTGGGATTTTTTGCTTATTTTTTCTAACTATGTATGTTACGCAGAAAGTAACATAATCGGAAAATTTCAAAAAGATACTCCAAAAAGAGTATCTCTGGTAGTCCGGAGGATAAGGATTGGTTTTCAAATACACTAAGTCTTATTTTACTCTTGTTACTAAGCCGGCTACTAAAACGTTTCATTAGTAAACGACACTATCAAGTTTAAATGATGCTGTTTATCGTCATCGTCATAATAAAAAAACTTCTCACAGCCAGATATTTATCAATGTTTATCATAAAATGCTGTTCCCTAAGGGTGTTTCATATCATCTCTCGTGCGCGAAAGCCATAATTAATAATAAACATTTATTTCAGGTCAGGAGGAGCCCATATAGTTGTTAGATACAATAACCATAATCGAAATAATTGGGTACATAGCTGTTGACTGTTGACATAAGTACAATTTCAATTAAATCGTTTTCACATTAAATTATATTGACATTGAATTGCATTGACAATTGACATTAAAGGTCAAAACGCGTAGAGCGGGCGCGGCGCGGTACGGCGCGAAGGCGGTTTTGCATTTTTGATCTTTCCGAAACTATCGACTGTCATTACTGTTTCTATGTCATACACGCCGCCTCCGTTCTTACATACTACCGAATACTGAACGGATATTTTGGTACGACGTGCCTCGGACCGCGTTCGCTTCACCAAAAAACCGGATGTCGGACCACGCACAATAAGGGTTCCGTACCGTCACCTCCTAATTTACATTTAAAACCACTATAAACAATACATTTAACAACAAAAGCTCGTTTCTTCATAGGAAACTTACGACACTTACACACTTTTGTTTTAGCAAGACAGGTTTTCAGTAATAACTCCAAAACCGTTAAACCTATCTTATTCAAACCAAAAATCGTTAAAAGGATTTATCATTATACATTATTATGATTTTTTTCAGAATTTTAAACTTCATAGTTTGGAAATGAGAGGGGGGACACACTTTTTACGACTTTGACAGCTAATATCTCACCAACGGTTGACTTAAATGAAAAAACTTTTAGAAACCTGTATGTCATTTTTAAAGGCCTATCCATAGATACGCCTATGTACATTAAAAAAAATTTGACCCCCTGTTAGGTACATGTATGGGGTGCCCCCCAGTTTAATATTTTTTCACATGATATTTCTATAGCGGTTCACGACATACACCTTCACACCAAATTTCATAATTGTAGTGGTCATATTCTCCGAGTAAATCGGCTGTAACATACGGACGGACAGACAGACACAAAGACATGACGAATCTATAAGGGTTCCGTTTTTTGCCATTTGGCTACGGAACCCTAAAAACCGCCTTCGCGACGCAACGACGCCAACGCGCACCACACTTTGTGCGTTTCAAGCTTAAATTATAATGATACTATCATTTGCCCGCGGCTTCGCCCGCGTACTAAGCGAAATTTTTAACCGTCTACAAAAAACAGGTTCGTATGTTTGTCCACGATTATCTCGCGTTTGGCTGAACCGATTTCGGTATACAAAGTTTGGTGATTGTGATTCATTAACAGATGAACAGATGAAAAGTCAGTATACATTCTGAGAACCGGCAAACTGTTGAATTTCATTTGATTTCGGCAAAAATAAGGATCGAAAACTATTATCATACATATCCGAGAGGCCGAAGGGGAAAAGGCCAATGAAATAAAAGTATGTCTTAAATGACCCTTAGTAAAAGTATGTGTACTACAGTAACACCAATAGGTCTGTAAACGACCAAGCAGCGCGCAGCGGTCATAAACTCTGGTCATTTGAAGTACAGAAATACGGCTAATTCAATATCAAATGAAACATTTATTTTTCCTAAAATTAAATTTATTAGGTAGGTTTTGCCAGTTCCCATTGGAGCATCCAAAAAGAAAATTTGGCCTCACTTCCATTCGCACTCCTTACTGTCAGTTCGTCTGTTACAACCAAGTTGCTTTTACTGGAGCGATTGAATTGCAATTTGGCACAAACTATCAAGAATTTGTGGCCCAGCGGCACCCGCGTGCGGTGTGCAAGGTTGAGCAATGTGGGCGCAGGTCAGTTCTTGGATGGGTGACCACTTTGAGTGGTTACTAACTGACTCTCGTGCTTTGGAAGGCACGCTAAGCCGTTGATCGCGGCTGCAATCGTTAAGCCAAGTTAGAGGCCTTCGAGCGGCTTGCGAACTTCTAACAGTCAAGTTGCCCACTCACTTGACAAAGGGGGGTTGAAATTGCACCACGTCCGTAGGGAGTACCCACCGTTACCCTACACGTGACCCCTGGGTGGTGCTAAAAGTGCAACAAAAACTGGCAACCGTACTTGTCTTCTCGAAAATCTCACGGTTCGTAAATAAATGCCTTACGATTAAAATAAATCTAAAGGTTGATTTAAATGGAAAAAAATATCGGAACCTCTATGTCGTTTTTAAAAGCAAATCCATAGATACCCCACACGCCTATATAGTAACATTCAACTTTTTTGCATACAGGCATGTAGGGAGTGCCAAATTTTACCTCAGATTCGTATTAAGAGACCTCTCGGACACTCAGATATCGATTTTAAACAAAATCGGGACGAAAAAATGAAAATCAATATGGCCGCCACTTTCACAAAGTTTACCTTGGATTCGTACTAAGAGACCTCTCGGACACTCAGATATCGATTTTGAACGAAATCGGGACGAAAAAATGAAAATCAATATGGCCGCCACTTTCACAAAGTTTACCTCGGATTCGTATTAAGAGACCTCTCGGACGCTCAGATTTCGAGTTTGAACGAAATCGGGTTGGAAATGAATAAAATCAATATGGCTGCCATTTTTTCCAAATTTTACCTCGGATTCGTATTAGGGGACCTCTCGGACGCTCGGATATCGATTTTGAACGAAATCGGGTTGAAATGAAGAACATCAATATGGCTGCCACTTTTTCCAAAATTTTTCCTCGGATTTGTATTAAGAATTCTTTCGGACGCTCAGATATCGATTTTGAACAAAATCGGGACGGAAATGTTAAAAATGAATATGGCCGCCACTTTTTCTAAATTTTACCTCGGATTCGTATTACGAGACCTCTCGGAAGCTCAAATATCGATTTTGAACGAAATTGGGACGAAAAAAAGACAATCAATATGACTGCGACTTTTTCCAAATTTTACCTCGGGATCGTATTAGGGGAGCACTCGGACGCTCAGATATCGATTTTGAACGAAATCGGGACGGAAATGAAGAAAAGCAATATGGCCGTTACTTTATTCAAAGTTTAGGTACCTCGGATTCCTATTAAGAGTCCTCTCGGACGCTCAAATATCGATTTATGTCGAAATCGTATCGGACGGCACTGATTAATAAAACCACTTACAATACATTGAATCAAAAAAGGTCGTATCTTCATGGGTCGTGAGTTCCCACGGCACTTCATGCACCTTTAGACCTTATAAGGAACTTACATGCCAAATATCATGCATGCTTATCTCTCGAACCAGCAGTTTTGGCTGTGCGTTGATATGTCACTCACTCAGTCAGTCAGTTTCTTCTTGCAATTTGGCACCTACTTTTAAGCTTTCATACCCGCAATATTAAATTTCAATATCAATGCAATTTTCGAAATTAACGAACCAAAAAATCATAAAAATCACACCAAACAGAGGGGATGGTATTTCACGTCCTCGACGTGGGATTTTAAAATCATTGTTGTTTTCGTAATCAGCGACCCGATAAACCATATAAACAACACCTATATCGATTTTCAGAATTTGTCACCAGATTTCCCCGTTTTAGGGGTTGATTTCTCAAAAAACCTGAAACACATGTTTACTCATTTATCGTTAGAAATACTCCTGTTAAGTTTCGAATAAAATAATCCAACTAATCTTGATTCCCCTTACAAACTTCGGACCCCCATTTCACCCCCTTAGGGGTTGAATTTTGAAAAATCCTTTCTTAATGCACCTCAAGACCTTATATGGAACCTACATAGTAAATTTGGAATCTCTAGAACCAGCAGTTTGCGCTGTGTGTTGATATGTCAGTCACTCAGTCAGTCAGTTATTTCTTTAAATTTTGCACAAACTTTCAAAAGTTTTCATGTCCACAATATTAAATTTCAAAACCGATGCCATTTTCGTAATTACGGTCCATAAAATCCATAAAAACGACACCCATATCAATATTTAGACATTTCATCCCCCTCGCACTCCAACAGGGGGGATGGTATTTCACGTCCTCCACGTGAGATTTTAAAATCATTGTTGTTTTCGTTATCAGCGACCTGGTATATCATAAAAAAATACCCATGTCGATTTTCAGAATTTGTCTTTTAGGGGTTTACTTCTCAAAAAACCTGAAACACGTATTTACTCATTTATCGTTAGAAGTACTCCTGTCCGTACAAACTTTTGACCCCCATTTCACCCCCTTAGGGGTTGAATTTTGAAAAATCCTTTCTTAGTGCACCCCTAGACCTTATAAGGAACCTACTTGCGAAATTTGGAATCTCTAGGACCAGCGGTTTGGCCTGTGCGTTGATATGTCAGTCAGTCAGTCAGTTTCTTCTTTTATATATTTAGATAGATTAGATAGATTATATTAAATTGATGGTAAGTTAAATTGACATGAAATTAAATTACATTCAATTTATTGCCATATTTTTTCACTACTAGTCAGTTTATTAGTTTAACATTTTTTTGACTCCGATTAGTCTTTATTTATAATTCATACGTTAACAATCAAATGTATACATTAAATGGATTCTATGAAACTTAAACTAGCCCGGGAAATTATCCCCAGCACGCCGGCCGAATTTCCCTGCTGAATTGGCATAAATTAGGTAAAAACTAATTGACGTTTTCAATTGCTCTATTCCATGTGTGAGGCGAACTTTATCCAGACGTTGTTTCTAAACGATGTTTCTTACATGTGGTGATATGCTTTCTGTACATTTAATTAACTTTATACATTTGATTAACTTTATACATAGTTGTTGAGTATACAAATATACAAGTGGTATCTGTGTATCTTCTGAGCGTCCGGTGAGCGATGGACATCTCTTGTTGTGTTCTCTTATAGCCTTTGATTTTTAATTTTAAGATACTGTAACATAGTGTGTAACCTTAGTTCATATCTTGTTTCTATTGGTGAGTTTCTGTAATTGGCTCCATATTTCTATTTAAAATGTCAACATGTTTAAAAAGCTGTTGAAACTCCTTTAATAAATAAATAAATAAATTATTGATGGCCAAGCATTATTTGCCTCCACTTGTTATAAATGGGACAGTCAAATCACAAAGCACACAAACACACATTAACGTGTCACATAAGCGTGTCTTACACGGGGGTTGAGGTTGAGGTGAGAAAAGGGGCATGTTTTATAGAATCGAGGCACCCCCTTAACCCATGTCATGTCATGCCTGATCTTTTTACAGGAGCATGGAGTGTTTCAGTCGTGCGCAGGCGGCGTTCGCGCGCCTGAGGGCCCGGCTGCGAGACAACAGTCTGGACACTCTGGTACGGATCGTCAACTTCGCGCCCAGCCTTGTCGGCTTCCAGATTTCAAGGAAAACCATATCCAGTTAGTATGGACTGTAGCATCCAGTCACGGAATATGCAACAATAGTTTCCCACTTACTCGACCAAACTTATCTAATCTCAAAAAACAGCCAAATGCGTGTCGGGCCATACGCAATGACAGGTTCCGTAGTTGTCCACCCGTTACAGTATGCGAACCTGTACGTTCATAATAATTACGCACTGTGTGGCACAACAAACAACATCGTCAAACTACTCGATGGAGTTTTTACGAAAGATTGATTTTAAGTACATTTCTTAATTCGGCTTCGGCGGTTTCGGCTTTTACCTGCTCGTTAGCTACTTACCTAGTCATAATCATAATTTATAAGTTTCATAACTCATAACTAACCAACTTAAAAAGTTTTGGACGTCCGACATTTTCATTTGGAAGCTCAATATCTCAAAAACAGATTAACAGATTTTGATAAAACCTGTTTTCAGTTTAAAAAAAAAAAGAAATCGGTTTCCACGTTTATAAGAGCGAGCTATGCAACAACGCCTAATATGATGGATTTTGCATGAAATAGTAGATCGTGTCTCAAGGGAGGAAAATTATATGTACTTACGGCAAGGGCGGTATATTAAAACCTGAGTTAAGCGAAAGATTCTACATTAGAATCCTAGTTGCGAGAGATTCTAAAGTATAATCTTGAGCGTAGCGAGGGATTTAAGTGTTTGTGTCCAAGGCGGAAGTAATACAATTTTACTAACGTGTGACACACCGCCTATGAGGCCCGCTGCTAAAAACACAGAAAAATTCCCAAAATTAAATGAGAAATGTCTTACAAATAATTTTGCATCCGAGTAGCACATACTGCTTTTCACAACTTCTATGAGGAAAAGAGTCATTATTGCCCTCAAATGAAGGAAGAAAAGTACGACTTTGGTCCCTCATTCGAGGAAAACAATCACTCTTTTCTGAATAGCAGGTGTGAAGTAAAATTGCATCCCCACTTTACGAGTAGGGGCCCCCAAAAAATTTTTTTTCATAATTTTGTTGTACCGTTTTGTCAGCGTGATTGCTGATTGATATGCCAAATTACAGCTTTTACCACTAAAAAGCGGTTACTGAACTAAGCCGCGAACGGAAAGACATGGCGAAACTCTAAGGGTTTCTTATTAACTACGGAATTCTAACTAGTGCTAATTCTTGAGATTCTGTAGACGAGCACGGAGTTGGTTCTCAGTCCCGGTGGACCCGGGTATGTCCTAAAACTACGACCAAGACCACCGGGGGCTGGGCAGCAGCATCCCTGGAGCGCGGTGGAGATACTGCGGTTCCCAACCCGTATGCTAAGCTTAGCGATTATGGCATATACCTCCGTGAATTTGGGAGAGGCCTATGTCCAGCAGTGAACGTCCTTTGGCTGCGGATGGTTCTCAGTTATTCAAGAAGTATCAGCAGTTGGGATTTTTGGTGTTTCCTTTTGCATGTGCACTAGCCGTCCTGTGTCTGTGTCACCGATCTTCTAAATACACCATCGCATTAATCTAATTTCAGAAACTTTTGTACAGAACCCTTCTGGATTTTTCACCTGGCACTACTGACCTACGTATACGGCATGGGCAGTTTTGTGTACCAGACCAAGCACGCGCTTGTTGCCAGCGACTTCATCAAGAGCTACGTCAGCGTTTCCATCCTAGTGCTTACAGCTAATATCAGCTACTGGTGGCTGATGCAGAGGTAAATAGAGATACTTCAATCACTAAGAAATCAAGATTTAAGTAAGTGTACCAACTTTAACTAGGTACCCACTTAGATTTTATAAAGTATAAGGGTTAAGGTACTATTCCTGGCCTGTGCGTTGCATTTTCAATTAGAGTACCAGGTAGTTTCAGGTTTTGTTTCATGAAGGTGAGTTGGTTATCATTGGACATTTTATGTGCATTCCGTTAACTCTCAGAATCACATTCTTTTTTCGGGTAAAGGGTATAAGACTCGGCATGTTGCCTCGAAACGGCCAAAACACTACACCCTTCGGCCAGAAATCAGCACACGCGATGGTCCCTTGCAACGCAATACGAGTATAGTCCTCAACCGAATATTAAGCATAATGCCATTAATTTAAGTCTTATTGAATGCTAGTGGCCAGAAAGTATTCATTCATTAATGTATTGAATTTGCTGAATTCAATTTATTTAACTTAAGTATCCTTCAGTCAGCAAAATTTATAATTCTCAGAGACCTTCTAAGGAGTGTCCTAAGAAAGGCCAAGAAGAGTGACACCTGTACCATCAATGCTGGACTATTCGTCGACAAACATAAGCATCTTTTGTTCTTGATCAAGCGCATTTTGATCCTCTTTTACACTATCAATTTAACAAACGAGTTTACAACATATTTGCCGAAGCGCGCCGACTTGAACGAAAACACCTTCTCAATGGTACCTTGTGTTGGTAAGAAATCCTTAAAAATGTAATTTAAGAAAAGGAGCCGTTTACATAGTGACTTCTTAGTTAATTATTTTGGGACAATAATCTTTTGCAGGGATCGAGCCGCTGACATCTTCACCGAAACGAGAAATCTGCATAGCACTGGTGTCTATCCAGGAGTTAACCATAGTTATCGTGGTACTTAACTTCCAGACGACGATGCTCCTTCTCATCGCGCATACGTCCGTCATGTACCAACTGCTCTCAGACGAAATCATGACATTCAATACGTTGCTTACCGACCCCAGCAACTATGAATTGGTGAAAGAGAGGCTGTCTGTCATTATTTATCGGCACGTTCTTGCTTTAGATACAACCTGCGATCTAAGAGCTTTATACAGTATACCCATGGGAATCAACTTCGGTTCTAACGCGGTGTGCATGTGCTTTTTCTTCTTCTTGCCTCCGGAAGAATATCTTAACTTTATGCCTATAGCAATGTATTGCTTCCTCGTGTTCTTCTTGTATTGTTTCCTTGGGCAGAGACTGACGAATGCCGCGGAGACGTTCTCCCAAGCGGTGTACAGTTGTGGTTGGGAAATGATGCATGTAAAGGAACAGAAGGTAATTTTAACCATGTTGCTGCAGTCACAGAGAGAAGTGGATTTGCTTGCGGCTGACTTGATCCCCGTTAACATGCGAACTTTTGCAAGTACGTGTCAGGCGATGTATAAGTTCATTACTGCTTTCAAATTGTAATAATAAATATAAATATATATTAGCCACTAGCCACCACGACTGTATAATAGGTAGTTTGTTTGAATTTTTTTTGAAAGTTGGGAAAAGTCGCATTGTAATTAAGTAACATGTAAGTAAATAACTACCTATAGCAACTGTTTGTAATTGTTAAATGATTATGCTAATTTTAGGAACAGTTGTGTAGAAATATATTTTAGAAAATATTCACTAGAAGTGGATAATGGGTTTCCTTAAACAAAAATAAAAGTTAAGTATACAAAATAAAAGTTGTATATCCTTGATTTATTTACTTTCACTTTCCAACAAAAAAATAATCTTTGTTATGATGATAAAGAATCTGCTCAAAGAAGAATATATATTGCCTGGGTTTAACGCTAATTCAATGACAAGATGTAACAAGAATATTCCTATAGATTTTGGTCGAAATGATACCATACATCTATTTTCATTATTAATGTATTATATTCACGAGCTGACATGCATTGAAATGCAACGAATGACTAATACAGTACAGTCAGCATCAGAGTAACTATACGAATATGAATGGGTCAAAAGCTCTTGTTCCCTTATAATAAAGACTTTTGAACTTTTCAATTGCGAAGCTACTTTTGATGCCGAGTGTACACTCGCCAGTCGCCAGTCCACCAATGTCGGTGATGGTTAAGTATGCTGAAAATTTTAATGTCTCCGGTTTCGTAACACCGTTTCACGTGACCTTAACATAAATGCAGTCTTTGCGTATGTTTTGAAACGATTTTGCTCCAATGCCTAAGTGCGGAACGAATTGCGACACACGAACTTCAATCTAATGATAGAGTTTCCATTTTCAACCGTTGTTTTGGAAATGCATCAACCGCACTAGATAGGAATCATCATCATAATCATCATCATCCAAGCGTTCCCAGTACAATTGCATCCTGAAGGATGCCTGGGGTCCTCTACCTAATCCCAAGAATTGGCGTTGGCACTAGTTTTTACAGACGCGACTTCAATCTGACCTTCTTTTTCCCGTCCAACCAAACGGGGAAACCTTATTGGGATTAGGCTTGTCAAGTGAGTGGACAACTTGACTTTTAGAAGTTCTCAAGCCGCCCGAAGGCCGCTAATTTGGCTTAACGACTACGGTCATACACAACAGCTGGGATCAACGGCGTGGTTTCCAAAGCACGGGAGCACTCAGTTAGTAACCACTCAAAGCGGTTACCTATCCAGGGACTGACCCCGGCCGACGTTGCTTTAGCTCGCATACCGCGGTACGTGAGCTCCGCTAGGCCGCGAACGCTCGAAAAATGGAATATTATATAATATTGGGTCTAGAACGGTTGATGCATTTCCTAGGTCGGTAAAGACCTGGTACCTACTTGTATGCCATCATGGCTATGGAGTCATGTCGTTTTGGCAGATGAGATTATTTTATGGTTAATATTGTGCGATTAAGGATTCTATCTACTTATATAGACATCAAATATTTACTTTTTCTATGACGTTTTTTAGATGACCCCAAGTAGTAAAGTACACTCCGTGCCTATGAACCTCATCCTCATCATTATCAAATTAAGAGTTATCCGCTTGTTGGTGGGGTATTTCCATATATCTGGGTAACTACATGTATGAATTTATCTATACAGATAGATTGTTGTCAGGTAGATTGTAGGTTGGTTTATCGTATGTTGTTCAGCTTCTTACACATTCGCAATTCCAAAGTCCAAGAAACTAGAAAATGTGGATAGATCAACGTCTTGCGGGGTCAGCTAAAGAACAGATATTTTTTAGTTTGAACTTTACAAATGTTATCGCATTAATTTATAATGTTAATTTTTTACTGCAGGGGCCACCATGCAGCATTATATCAAGCGGTTGAAAACTCATTTCCGATGAGCTTGTATTATCTAACTTTCTAGTACTTTTCAAATAGGAAGCGAACTCATCCTCGTTACATTGTAGATAGATTACACGTGCAAATTACGTAGGAGTTGTTTAGATGGGGGAAGTGATATGCCTGCGGTCTACAGAGACTACCTATGACGTATAGTTAGTAGGATCTATCTTTTCAATACACCTTTCTAATCGCCCATCGCATCGATGTAGGTATAGTCGGGGAAACTATGCGGATGAAGTTATCAAAATTATTTGCACGGGCTCTCTTGATCACTATTTCCTCGAGAGTAGGTAATGTAATGAATTACTTGTGCATCTCACTACCGCATTTCATTGTGATTTGTGTTTCATGCGCGCTGCTAAAGTGACAGAACAGAACAGTAGATAAAATGAGCATGCAATATACACTTAAATACGATACAGATCCGAAAGCGACGATATGAAACAAACTATGAAATTAATAATAATTTCGATTTTTACTATTTCGCCTATGTAGTAACTTATGTTGTTAATTGTACATAAAATAGTTACAACAGCCCTCTTATTCACAAACCGACACGTCCTCACCTATCACCTCACACCTCATCCGTTATTATATGAAAACTGTCAAATGTCCATTGTCAAATTTTGACAGTTTCCATATAAAATCGTAGCGTGGGCAGGCCCCCCACACGGTGGACTGATGACCTGGTAAGGGTCACGGGTGTCCGCTGGATGCGGGTGGCGCAGGACCGGTCATTGTGGAAGCCTTTAGGGGAGGGCTATGTCCAGCAGTGGACGTCTTTCGGCTGACTTAATGATGATGATGATATAAAAACGGGTGATGTGAGAGGACGAGTCGATTTGTGGATAACACCCCAGTTTTAAAACTGTTATAATCAATTGTCTTTTGAACGGATGAGCAATATCGTTTTATTTGTTTAATTATTTAAAGGTTTGCCAACAGGTGTAATACTAGAACTTAATATAAACACAGCTGATAATCTTTATAAATTGCTTGAGTACGAGTATTCACTCAACTATAGGCAAACACAACATGCATTGAAAATTTAACGCTTAGTTGAAATTAATCTAAATAGCATATAAACACAAGTTTTAACTACTTACTCGTACAACTACAATAGAACACTATGAGGTAATCTGGTTAATTCAGAGGCAGTAGGTACGTACTTTATCGGGAAATGAATATATTAGACAAAGTTACGACGTTAACTAGAAATGACATGATATTTAAATAACAATTCTTTAGATTTTAAGTGTATGCAGGTATTTCTTGAACTGATTTTTTTAATGTTTAGTATATCTATCCAAATAATAAATTATGTTCTTTACAAATTCTTTATATAATGCTATGAGACATAGTGCTGGTTCTATAAGTTTTGGTTGAGAAAGGTCGAAAATTAACCAGCCGAGTATGTTGACACGGAACGGTCCAACTGATTTTCTGCAGAAGTTGTGGACAGTCCAGCCTCCCCAATACAATTTTGTGTAGCAGCATTTGATCGCAGATCCAATGGCGGTCCTCGAAATAAATAATTTTAAAGTGATCCAGGCGCTCCTTGTATGAATTCAGCAATACTCGTAGTTTCCCCTGGTGGACTGAGAGAAAAGGAGAAATCTCTTTTTTACCCTTTCAATTCTCTCTATATGACATTTATAGAATGGGTCCAAATATTTGAACAATATTTATTATAGCAAGCTGCGAACTAGAACAAAATAAGCCGTTTTTAATACCGGTATATTTTTGAATTTCTTACAATTCCGCCAAATAAAGCCGAGAAGTTTGTTTAACTGCTTGATTATGCTATCAAGATGTGGATTGTAAGATAGCCCCTTGTCCAGTATCAGGCCTATATCCCTAATTTGCGAAACTTCTTCTAGATGGACATCATCAATAACATACGTTGTATTTAAAAATAGTCGTTATTTCGTGAATTTTATATGTTTACATTTGTTTATGTTCAACGGTAGTTAGTTGTTATTCGACCATTCGGATATGCGGGTTAAGTGGTCCTGAAGTTGTTGGGAGTCAGGTGCGTTGTCAATTACTTTAAAGTTTTATAAGTCGTCTGCAAAAAAAGAAAATTTTGAATGATGACTTTTTGACTTTGGCCATGTCGTTCACAAATAAAAAGAAATGAAGGGCCCAAGTGGGATCCCTGGGGCACTCCTGAAGTTGCCTTAAAACTGCCTACATATCAAAACTATCTGCGATCTATTCGTAATATCGACTCAATATCGAATCGACATTACATAACTTGCTTATTAGTCATGGTTAACTCGATCGAAAGCCTTACTTATGTCGGTGTAAACAGCATCAACTTGAGAATACTTGTCCATGATTTCAGCTACAGTGGACATATTACTACGGAAACCGTGTTGTTCCGGAACAATGAAGGGCTTTACATGAGTGGTCAAGACAGAGTTTATCAGGCACTCGAAAACTTTGCCAAGAATTGACAGTAAGGAGATAGGTCTATTATTTTGTGTATTTACAGGAGATAGGTCTATTATTTCCACCTAAGGCATGGGAATTACATTTGCCCGCTTCCAGACTAAATCATCCTTTCGAAATAAAATATTTCGACAGGTGTTTTCCCATCATTCTAGATTATATAAACGGATATGGTGTCCTTTTGCACAGTTTGCTATGAAAACTGCTGGTATTTTATCTGGTCCTGGACCCTTCTTCTTGTCTAACTTTTTGAGAGACATTTCGATTAAGAAACAGGAAAAATAAAGAGAACTCAATACCCTTAATGCTTTTACAAGTGCTCGTTTTGGCTGTTTTCAGAGCTGTGTTTTCGTTGTTGTGACTAGTAATATAAACGGAGGAAAAGTTTTTGACTAATGCTTCGCATATTAAAGCTGAAGCTGATATCGATTAAAGCGATGTCTCGATTTATATTCTTTGACATTTATATCATTCGACACAATATCTGAGGAGGAATGAATACAACCTTAATTATATAGGAATCCGGTCTCATCCCAACAAGATCTAGTTTTTATCTCTGGTTTGGGTGATTTGATCGATTGCTATATCCAGAGAGATAGATGTACGGTACGTAACCATATCCAGAGAGGATATGATTTGGAACTTTAAATGGGCATGATGCATTTTGGTAAATACGATTAGAACGGAACTACGTTTGTGTAACCAGAGCGGAGGCTTCAATGCACCGCGCCGTAGCCAAACCCGTCGAGGTCTACTCCAGTCGCCCGCCAACCGCGCTCGCGTTGTACCGTGTCGCAATGTCATAACAAAACAAACGTGCATAGTTCCTACATTGTTTTGTTTTCAAAATGAAGTTAATCATCTGTGTTTTGTTTGTTATTGCTAACATAAGCAACAATGGGAAAGCGTCTTTGGACAGTTTGGTGCCCATGAGCACTAATATACTTTTCGAGGATACCACAAAAAATGCAGGTAAAGTTTTCTGGGTTATTTTATCGGAGATCGCTGGACCAGTAATGTTCGAAGCGTACTTAATAAGAATAGATCAGCCAAAGTAAAAAAAACCTAGGCAGCCGATCTCGTATCGACAGAGACGGTTTTCTGTTTCTACCATGGTTTACAATCACGATTAAAAACTGTTAGGTTTACATAATATAGCAAAATTTGATATTTTTTCTAGGTCGTTTTGTGATAAAATCTATAGGTAAATATTGATTTGTTATCGGCCGTGTACAAATCAAATATCACTATTATAAACTCAAAAGCAACGTAACCACATTTCTAAATACCTTAGCAAGGGCAGAGATGGACGAAGGTCAAGTCTAATATACTTGACAAGGCTACGCGTATGTTTACGGTTACACTCAACTCAACTCACATTGCAGACAAATCGTGCTATCGACCTTGCAAATTCAACGTTAAACCACGAAGATGTTATTACGAATTCAAAATCCAGCCGACGATCCTAGAAGATGGGAAACCAGCTCTTACAGTCAACGGGATGACTCCAGGACCTCCTATTCATGTTTGTGCCAACGACATCATCGTAGTGGAAGTTCAGAATAAGGTACCAGGGCAAGACATGGCAATACATTGGCATGGTGTAGAGCAGAAAGGAACGCCCTACATGGATGGAGTGCCGATGGTCACACAATGCCCTATCAGCTACGGGTCCTCGTACAAGTATGCTTTTAGAGCATCGTCACCAGGGACATTCTTCTATCATGCAGACTCAGGTAATTATCTCATAAGAGTCCACTAGTTTCACACAAGTATTTTGTCTTTGATTTAAGTATTCTTAGTAGGTAGTGAAGTCTCTTGGAATCCTTTTCAATCCATCCATTAGATCCATACAATAATTGACCGAGCGAGAGAAGCGTCTCCGTTTCAGCTTTCTACAAAAATTCTTTCGTATGTCTGTCTGTCCGGATGTTCTCCTCTACAGGTCGCATTTCTCAACCAATTGTGTACAGGTAATTGCACTGCACAGTATAATACCCACCGCTCCCTTCTACCATCGGACGACCAGGGATACGGCAAGGCGACATAGTTTTACGGTGGCAGTTCCAAAAACTCGCACGAAGCGTTTCGCTTCCTCTTTTATTGTGAGAACAGCCAAGCTGTGGAACTACTTGCCGGAATCCTTGTTCCCTGAAAACTACAACCTTACGGTCTTCAAGACGAAAGTGAACCGGTTTTTACTAAGTAAGCGCGCTCCATCCTAGACCACAATATCGCTTACCATCAGGTGATTTGTGGTCAAGCGCAAACCTATCCGGAGTAAAAAAATTTTTTTTTTCGAATCAGTTGTTGGAAATTTTGAAATTTGTTTTTTTTTGCGTGGTCTACAGCTCACAGAGCCACTAGTGTATTTAAACGGATTAGTTCATGAATCATGATACAATTAGATAAGATCTGATTAGTTCATGATAGACAGAGGAAAGACACATAAAATGAGACTATACTAGTATCACCAAAACGTTTAAAACTCACGGATAAACTGTCAGTTCAGGCGACGTGTTTCGGATTCTCCGGGAGTACTTCCTCGGGTTGAGTACTCCAGCGGCAACGACAACGACACTCAACCTGATCTGACTGACTCGCCGCTGGTGCACTCGACTTGAGGAAGGACTCCCGAAGAGTTCGAAATTTGTCGCCCGGAGTGACGTTTATACGTGAGTTTTAACCATTTTAGTGATTTTTTTATTTATAAAAAAGGGCTTATCGCCAGGCGAACATACTGCCCCATAAGGCCAACAAAATTATTATATAAAAGAAAAACTTAAAGTCTAGATTTTAAAGCTACCTCTGTTAATTTGTATAAAATCTTGGCTTCATCCAACATAGGAACAGACAGAATACTATTTAAGAATCCCGTGTCTAACTGATTCCTCTTGAACCAGGCAGCTCTACATTCAACAGATCCTCACTCATTGCAATTTGGGGATGGGACATTTCTCATCAAAAACTCAAACTTGTTTGATGGAATGTGACCGGAACGTAACCTGAGTGCAGTTTTTAATTTAATTATATTACATAATACGAAACTAGAGGGTGAATAGTTCTAAACCAAATACCTCTAAACAATCATAAATCAAAATAAATTTCGTGATATAGTTTTAAACATGACTCAAGTTCAAGTTCTAACATAAAACCAGAGTTTACTTTCTCGTTTCTGATATATTCGCGCTGCTGTGAGTTGTTGTGATAAATTGCACCGCTTGTAAATACCAATACTTGACTGTAGTTTCTACAGAAATATTAACTACAACTGCAAAAATATCTTGTGCTTTTTGCGTTCGTTAACATCTATTTTTTCATAGCACTGATTCAAGAATCAAAATATCTTAATTCATAAACGCAAGTATTAATAGGTATCTACTGAACTTTCTTAGTGAAAGTGCACTTTCAGTCCAATTATTTCTAAATAAATCTTTAAACTAAGTGACTGTGCAATAGGGAACATACTTAAGGCTTAAGGTACTTTATATTCAATTTAGAATGCATTAGATGCGAAATAAAAAACATAAACAGTTATGGAGGCGTAGAATAGAAAGTAAAGTTGGGTTCTTGGGTGAAAACGAAAGCATTAAGTCTAATTTGTTATCACGGAAATAGACTAAGGAAACCGGTAAAGTGCGAGCCAGACCCGCGCGATGAGGGTTCCGTAAAAAAATTGTTTGTACTTAAGGGATAAAAATATACCTATGGGGTTTAACATAGGGCATATTACTAGGAGATGGTAATATGCCTTATTTTACACCACACTTCGTTCGGGAAAATAGTTCGAGGGCTAATTATAGCTTTTATTTAGGCTTGAGTTATAAACTCACTTTTACTTGCGAGAGAATAAATTGGTAAACAAGCACTATCCACCAAAACTTAATAATAAATTCACGAGCTACATATGTAAAGTTTGATGGTCATGGCGGCACGTTTTTTTATTTATAAACCTGCTTTGACACATTCGAAATATAGACACCATAAATAAACGCCCGACCTTCTATTACGCGCTTCAAAGCTTTGTTCATACAAGACTCATATAAGCTATAGCTATAGCTATAAAAGTACTATTTATCTTTCAAATAAGAATTTATATCAGCTTGTGAAAAAACTATTGGCTATGTGCACGTCAGGAACTTCAAACGTCATGGGTCCTGGGACAATGTCAAACTCAGCGATGTCAAATAATGCCACATGGATATTTTATTTATTTTAGTAAGCGAGAAAGACTGGAAATTTTACTGAAATAAATAAGAAAATAAAAAATAATAATAAATAAATACAAAAGAAATCAATCTTAGAAAACCAATAGGAAACTTTGATGAAAATTTGACAGATGTCCCCGGAAGCCTACACATTTTGCCATGGTGTGCGCTGCGATGGCTTAGCTTACTCCCACCGCCTACTTTGCACAATGAACAACTATTGGCTCAGGCATACAACATTTGAACCATATCGTTAACAGAAAATAATATAAAATTTATTTTGTATTAAGCAGTAACGCTGCAAACGAATATTCCAAATTTTAAATTAAAGGGAAAAATTTAATGCTCCGAGCAGGATTCGAACCTGCGACATCTGGCATACGCGGCCAATCGCTCTAGCCTCTGAGCTATCGGAACAACCAAGCTCGTGCACGAAATCCTCCACTAGTTCCCTCTTACAACGCCTAAGAGGGGCGTATAGCGACATCTACCGTAGAAGACTTCTATTAACGGCACCAACGTTTCTTACATTGAGAAATCGTCAGTAATGAAGCGCCATCCCATACTAAATTAATTTTGTATTAAGCAGTAACGCTGCTAACGAATATTCCAAATAAAATCCAAGCAGGTTCGAATCCTGCTCGGAGTGTTAAATTTTTCAATTTTTCTCTTCAATTTAAAATTCAGAAAATAATATATCTCTAAATTACCAGAAATATACATTTCCTAATATGATATATAAAAAAAAAACAAATAGAATATAAAATATGAACTTTAGCCCCGCTTCATAAGCGTAATATGACACATTTTTCGAGTATGAGAAGTGAAAAAAATAATCTATATCAAATCAATTAAAATATGGAATTATTGTCTAGTGTATCTAAGTTAAAAACGTAATGAAATTAAATATTTGCATCATTCTCCGAGATTATACGAAGTAGGCAGATACGTACCTGTCGCCTTTTATGAAGAACGTTTAAAAATGGCAGTGTCGCAAGCAACGGTACACGTTCGTGATCTATTTAAGTAGTTTTGTTTGGCAACGACAGTGTTTACTTTGTCATTTGCACCGCATTGCAGTTGTTTTGATTTTCCTTTCTCAGCAGCATTTAAGAAATATTCAGGTAATCTCTAATTCATTGCCAATTGCTGTCTTGCAAATGACGCCGTGTTTCCTTTATTTTGTTGTTAGCTTTAGAGGTTTTTTGATGTAATAATCATTAAAAAAAACCGGTAATCTTTTTAACGAAGATCATTATAAATACAGTGGAACCTTTTTCGCTTCTAGAGTGAAGTAAATTATTTATTTATTAAAAAGTGCAGGGAGACATAACAATACGCATCTTAAAATTAATAACAAAATCGGCCAAGATGTCGGGCCATGCTCAGTGTAAGGTTCCGTAGTTGTCCAATGATAATGAACTTACTCTAAAAAAATCAATATCAAGCAATTAAAATCAAGGTTATACTTTCGCAGCGTTTCATGCGTTTTTTTCTATGAAGGGAAGACTTTTTAAGATGACTCAAAAACGGCTTAACTGATCATGTCTGCTATAGTTTTCGTTGAAAGTCTTAATTAAGCTTTACTTTCATGATTTTTTTCATATTTTTTGGACCCATAGTTCAAAAGTTTCACACATTTTTTTTTCTTTGGAGTTAATATTTCCGAAAATATTCACTTTATCAAAAAATGTTTGAAAGACCTATCCAACAACACCCCACACCATAGGGTTGAAGCAAAAAAATAATTTCACTCCCACTTTACACGGTTTAGACCAGGTACCCTTAAAACATCTTTTTTTAGATTTTATTTTACGACTTTCTCAGTTTTATGGGTTTATATATTCATACCAAATTGCAGCTTTCTAGCACTAACAATCACAGAGAAAAGCCTCGGACAGACAGACGAATAGACAGATAGACAGACGGACATGGCGAAACTATAAGGGTTCCTAGTTGACTAAAGAACCCTAAACCTACCCCTTTTAGTGTTCGTCCTATTTTCGTAAACTTCTATGTATTATCTATGTTTGTCATAAATAAATGTATTTTCTTTCCTTCTTTCTTTCTTTCTTTCTTCTAAAAAGAGAAGAAGCGAGCTCTTAGGTGAGGGTCAAGAAAGTAGCCCTTAAGCAGGGCTTGGAATCGGTACCGAAAATACCTGTAACATACCGGTATTTATAGGTTTTCTTCGTTTCAGTTCCAGAGAAACGGTTAAGAAAAATACCGGTATTAGAACCGAAAAATACGGATTCTTTATAAAGGTCCCTACACTTGTATGCGATGTTGCCATTTGCCGCGGCGGCGGAACTTAGGTACTTAATAGTACATTACTGCAGAGGCCGTGAAGTAAGGGATTGCTGGACGAGTTTGGGATAAACGCGGATAAAACGCCTCCTGCAATCCCTGTTCCGGCCGAGGATTGTATCGTACTTTTCTCTAACATGTTGAAAAAAAAAAACAATAAAAACACTACAATGTAAAAAATAAAATAAAAAATACAAAACGTCCAAAAATAGCAAAGCATCACGACAAATAAAGGAAATTAAATACGAACACGAAAAATGCTACAAAAAATTTCAAAAAAACACGAAAAAAACCAAAAATATCAAAATAATAAAACATAGCAAGCATAAGAACACGAATAATGCTATGCACAAAAAAATACCAAAAAACTGATGAAACACACGAAAAATACATATAACACGAAAAATCTTAAAAAAATCCATAAACATTAAAAAACCAAAAACGCTACAAAATAACAAGAAAAAACTAAAATAAATACCAAAATTCACGAACAAATTTATAAAAAAGCCAAAACACAAAACAAAACTGACGAAAAGCACAAAAAAAACTTTTAAACAGTCCAAAAACATAAAAAAAACACAAAAAAATGCTACAAAGTAACACTTAAAAAAAATCCAAAATTCACAAAAAATTCGAAAAAATAACTAAAAACACGAAAAATGCTAAGCACGATTTAAAAAAAAACACGAAAGAACTAAAAATACCAAAAAACACGTATAAACTAAAAGAAATACCAAAACCATGAAAAAACAAAAAAACCTGACGAAAAGTACATTTTTTTTTATGAAAAAGCCAAATAATACGAAAAAACTTTTATACAGTTCAAACACGAAAAACCCTACAATATAACAAGTAAAAACTAAAAAAAAAAAATACCAAAATTCACACAAAATAAAACAACTAAAAACTCGCAAAAAGCTACAAAATACAAGCACTATTTAAAAAAAAACACGAAAGAACTAAAACAATTCCAATAAACACGTAAAATAAAAAAAAAACAATAAATGCTACAAAAACACAAGAACATTAAAAAAAACCGGAAATGCCTAAAAAAACAACAAATTAAAAATGTATATATAAAATCGTTGCGTATTAAATATAATGATACGGGTCACTCACGTCTTTAAGGTCGAATATCGCTCAACATGTTTCAGACCGGTTCGCGGTCCTTAATCATGAGCACCTATCGCGGCGGCGGTTTTCTATATAAAATCGTGGCGGTTGGCTCTATGTAATATTTCCTTTATCAGTTGATTTTAGTAAGCAAATTAGAGCAGCGGACAATAATGTTAGTTGCATACATTCTCCAATTCAGTGGCGGAGCTCCCATACAACACGATTCCCACCGGCTTACCTAAAATTTCTTGCTGCGTGTACCATACTTATAATGCCATAATAAATACAAACTACCCTGAATTTTACAATACGATTTACTAAATCGCGGCACGTTACAATATTTCAACAAATCACTATCAGTATGAATTCACACGCCGCCGCCGATCGCGCAAAGCCGGTGAAGATCGACTTGCCTTCGCGCGTGTAGTACAGCGCGCATACTTCGCAATTACACGCACACATTGATACCGCGCTACCAAGACTCGAAGCGAAAATACCGCCTTCTACGCGTCTTTGCAAGCCGCTTTGTATCGGCTTATTTTGGTATTATCTCACTGGAATTTAAACCTTAAATGTATTGTAATTAAGTTTATATTAAAATAACTTGTTTCGCAATATATTAAAATTATACTAAAACGTGTCTTGAGCGAATGGGCAAAATATTATCAAATATCGATTTTATAATTATCTAATATTGTATACACCTTTAAAACCGAAAAATTATTTACAAATATGGATGTTTAGTGTAGTTTCCAACTTTAGTAGTTTACTCTTATTTTAATTATCAATGAAGGATTGCACAACACGGTACTTTGTTATTTGGTGAATAGTAAAATATGACAGCAACACATATATTTACAAATGCTTATTGTTATTGTAATCTTTAATGAGAAAACAAATTAATACCTCTATACTAGTGAAATTTAGATTTGCGATCGAGGCGTATTTCAAGGTCATTTGATGTTGGGAATAAGTACATTCTTTAAGTAAAAATTACAGTCGGTAATAAACCCATGTACGTGTACTTACAAGAAAACGACCTTATTGATAGGTAGGTCCATATTTTTGCTCCGGGTTGCCCAGAATAAAATCTCAGTGGCCGCCACTGTTCTCCATACATTACTCGCGATGTGTTTGTGACCTTATTAGGTTTTCTATCTCTCTCTCTCTTACTCACTCCACTCGCACTTTCGAGTATCGGTATTTTAACTGTTAAAAACCGGTAAATTTCATCAATTTACCGCTTCTCAAGGTATCGGTATCATTTAGGATACTGGTTTTTGGTACCGGTACCATGTCTGATACCGGTTCCTGGTACGAGGTCACAATACCGGTTCCCCAAAATAACGGTTATTCAAGCCCTGCCCTTAAGTCCACTATGCTTTAAGTTTTCGTTGCATTACTATTTCAGAATTTACATTTTGAAGTGACTCATGTCCTAGATATCTTATTAAATAGGGAAGGAACAAGAACATGCTGTATTTTAACTAATGTTTAAGAAGCTATACCTCGAAGACTTATAAGAACATTAACATAGGTTAACCCTGTTTGCAGGAAAGTCCCTCGTTCTGTCCCAGTCTGTATAGGGCAAAGTTTAAAGCTTAACTATGTTTTTCTAAAAGCTGATAATACGAGTAATAGTGTTTTAATCAATCTTTACTCAATTTCAGTGAGCCATCAAAGCGATGGCGTGTATGGAGCGTTGATTGTCAATCAGCCGCAGCCTCTAGAGGCTCATTCCTCCTTGTATGACTTTGACAGAAGTCAGGAAAACACTCTCATCCTGTCAGCCAAGTTTCCAGAACTGATCACTGCTAGTCTGGATGATTATAGTCTAATGAAACCGAATTCCTTGTTGGTTAATGGCCTGGAAGAAGATTTTAAGTAAGTATTTTTTTTAAGTAAGTGGAAATTAAGTCAAGATTAACATAATTATTACATTTACAATCTTTATTTTCATTAGACTGAATATTATCTTGTCGCGATCTGCTGTCTGAGTGAACTTTGAGTTCGCTGCATGTAAATGAATAATTTGAAGAAGTTATGTAATCCCATTGCGTGACGCGAATTATGGTCTTTAATCAATTTTAATTTTTATATCAGATAGTCACACGAACGGAAGTTAATAATTAATATCTACTAATAATAATAATCATTAGACTGAATACGGCATTGACCTCTTAATATATAAGCAAAAATTAATTGGTGATAAGTTAGAATATCATATAGGTAATATAACTTTCTTTTAGTGGCAAAGTATTGTTATTCAATTACTGGATTTCATTTAAGAAGGTACCTAATACCTACTGAGAGTATCTTTCAGTATCTGCTACGAGAATAGTAGCGTCTTTGTACAAATGTACTTGTACCCAACTATCCATAGTTTAACTTTACCATTGGAACACTTAATTGTTGTTACAGGGTATTCGTGCTGCCCAGCTTCGCGTATAGACTGCGATTGATCAACGCAATCGCCATCGCCTGTCCGGTGTCGGTAGCCGTCGACGGACACGAGATGGTCGTCATTGCAACCGATGGCAAGCCGGTTAAGCCTGTATCGACCGACAGAGTGCAGTTATATCCAGGTACTCGATCGCAGATAAAATTAAAATATTAAGTAAGCCATACCTAATTAAATATCATGAGGCATGCCGAGAACCGCAACCCCGCACCGCGACAAGTGCGCGAAAATGAATCTTCATTCAAATAGTACCTATGGAAGACTGCACAGTGAACTTACTTACTAATATCAAAGTGTCTGTTGCTCCGCCGCTTGTACACCAAATACTTTAAATTTGAAACTACTTCAAGATGCCTAAAACGGAAGCTTGTTTGCTATTATATTGTAGTGTGTGAATAGGTAATTCATAATTTTTAAGAAAAAAAAACCGACTTCAATGGGGGAGTCCGGTGAAAGATTATTAATCTTAGATGGTGCACTCTTAGATTCCATACAATAAAATACAAAAATGGCTATAAGTATGTTTATAATGGTAGAAGACTAAGTACCCTCAATTCCTCATGAAATCATGGAAAAACCTTGCTTGCTTGACAAACAAAACGAAGAGAACAAATCGCCAAACATGAACTACGCGTCGTTGAAGAGTTCCGTTCTGATCATCATCAGCAGTTCCACTTCATCAAATGTCACCTTTATGAATGAAAATGCTTGATTAATTCATGAAAATACTAAAATCACTATTTGTGTGCCTTTCACATTTGAGGAGTTTCCTCGATTCCTAATGGATCCCATCATCAGAACTCGAGCATGACAAAAATCAATCGTGAAAATAGAACTTGCTTAACAAACACAGCTAGAAGGACAAATCGCCAAACGTGAACTTTTCGTCGTTGAAGAGTTCTGTTCTGATCATTATCAGCAGTTCCACTTCATCAAATGTCACATTTTTGTATGACAATGCTCGATTTGTTGATAAAAACACAAAAATCACTATATGTTTGCCTTTAAGATTTGAGGAGTTCCCTCAATTCCTCATGGATCCCATCATCAGAACTCGAGCATGACAAAAATTAATCGTGAAAATAGAACTTGCTTAACAAACACAGCTAGGAGGACAAATCGCCAAACGTGAACTTTTCGTCGTTGAAGAGTTCTGTTCTGATCATCATCAGCAGTTCCACTTCATCCAATGTCACATTTTTGGATGCAAATGCTTGACTTGTTGATAAAAACACAAAAATCACTATATGTTTGCCTTAAAGATTTGAGGAGTTCCTTCAATTCCTCATGGATCCCATCATCAGAACTGCCTTTTGACAAAAACGGGACCAATTTGGATATATATACATACAATCAAAAAAAGAATTTTTCAAATCGGTTAAGAAATGACGGAGTTATGGAGTAACAAACATTAAAAAAAAAACATACAACCGAATTGATAATCTCCTCTTTTGAAATCTTGAAGTCGGTTAATAACAAAAGAGTAGGTAAACGTAACTTATTTTTACAGTATCAATAAACGAAACTTAAGACTCAAACATATCACAATTCAACTTAAATCTGATGTTTTAAAGACTTGTAAAAACATAAAAATGATAGGATGCAGTTTGTGACGGTGGAAAAACAGTGATGTCCCTTTTACATAACGTAGTTAACGTTTTATAAAAAAATGTTGACTTGAGCGAATAACCGGTAATTATACAGGGAGAAACATACCACGGACTTTCCTGAAAGTATGTTGTCATTTAAATGATGTACAATCGACTTGTAATCATTAGAAACTTGTGTTAGAAATAAAGAAAAATATCAATAAAATAATGACTTTTAATATAAGTAACAACCCTATTGTTTTAACATTACCATTTAAGTATTTGTGTATTTTGAAGTGCCACAGATAGGGTTGAAACATGCTGTTTTTTTAATTGATGTTAAGCAAGCTATAACTCGACGAAAACGGTTACGAATATTAATATAGTTTATTTGGCAAAAGTATAGTACCAAGGCTAACCTATTCCCTGTTTACAGGAAAGTTCATCGTTCTGTTCCACCCGGTATATAAAAGTTATTAACTGTTTGTTTACAAGGCGATCGCAGCCGTCCGGTGAAAGTTAGAAATGATAATATATCTATTTTGGTTTTAGCTTTATTAATAGGTGATGTTAAATATGAATAACTTAATTTATCAGATACACAACTCCGTAGAATAAAATTAAAGAATGAAATTAATATTACAAAAATAAATGTTATAAAGTGGTGCACGCGCAATCACTGTTAAAAACTGGGTACGTATATATACCACGTACTATACATGTTATTTTTTTAAGCCTTGCATACATATTAGTTTGTTTTTGTACCTATTCTAATGTTAATGATCATGTTAGCTTGAAATCTTATAAAGTAGATTAGCTTTAAAACCTGTCGGTTACGCAGTTTCAGCTGTATAAAATTAAAAGTCATCAAGACATCCCAGTCGTTAGTATTAGGTCTCCTAAGCGGCAAGTACACTTGTTCATTACTCATTACCGTAAAATCTTTAATAGCAAACAAGGAGAAAAAATTGGAACGTATGGTACCTTAAACGCTGCTTTCTTTGCTTAAATAAGAACGATTTCGGAATCTTCAATTACATTGACTTGTCATTGTCATTACCGATATAATTACCATGAACCCCGAGCATAACCCTGCAAACATGCAGTATGATCGTGTCTTTCTTTCTCAAAAATAAACCCGCATTATATCTATTTAATTTATTCCTATAATGTATCTGCGGAGAAAGTTGATACGTCTGTGGTCGTTTGTCGGTTTTCACTAGCGTCCAGTGAGAGGAGAAAGGTGTCCCAACTGCGCTACATTGATTCACTCAAGAGTTAAGGTTACCGTAAAACTGGTTCCGTTTTTGTTTCGCTTTCAACCGTTTTCCTTTCTTCTGGTTAGTTGGTCTGGTTCTTTATTTTATTACAGTATCTTTGTATTTTGATGATACTTCATGTTGTTACCTGTATTACGTCAGCCGTAGGTTGCATGTATTATAATAGCCAGAAATAATTGTGACCCAGAATACCTTCCTATCGGAAACTATAGTTTTTTACATAACGGCGATTCATAGGGCACTAATAAAAGTTAATGGATATTGGTTTCATCAGAAGTATTTATTACTTTATTTGATATAAGTAATATGACACAAAATTCAGCCATTGTTTGTCGTACATGATTAACATGATGTTCATTGGTTACCATGCAATTTTTGTGTACAATTAAATATTAAACATCACTAAATTCTTAATCAGGGTGCGACGAATGTTTTTTTTTCATTATATCGCGAAAAATTGACGCAAGTAAACCTCTCTAGATTTTTTTATGTATCATATTATCTTGCTCATTAAATTCCAGGAGAGCGTATGGACGTGGTGGTGCGAGCGAGCGAGAAGATGGGTGGGAACTGGGTGTACGTGCGCGGCAGCGGCGCCTGCGCCGGTTTGACCGCCAGCGCGATGTTACTGCACCAGGGGTTCAACTACACAGCCATGCTGCACTACAGAGTGGTAACCCTATTTCTTTAATTAATTTCTGTCAACAAGTTAGTTTTTATTTCCGACCGTAAGTTTTGCACCACCCATCGACTTGTCGAGATACTCGTAGCTGGAACGAGCCCTTACGGTGGGGGTCGTTTTATTACATAAGTAGTTCCTATATTACGGTGGGGGATCGTTTTAATGAACACTTCATATGGCCGCCTTTTGGCTTCATTATCAGACAAACTTGTGGTAAAAATGACTGATATCTGATTTTTTATGATCGGTGCTTCTTTTTCAGAGAGCTAGTTTTATATCGTCAATTCACACTCTCTGTTACTTCAAAACATTTTAACATTATCTAATTACTTCATAAGGCTCTACTTATATACCAGATCGACTTTAAACTATTGACATGTATTTTCAGACGGACGTGCCCTCTAAGGATTTAGATTCTGGTAGGCAGATCTACGGTCAGCAACTAGAATCGCTGCAAGACGGCGCCAACAGCGTTGTCGACAGATCAGTCATCTTGAGCATTGACCGCGGCGTCCCGCAGTTCAAAGACACGGACAACGACTACCGATACATCAGTGACGCAATACCAAAGAAGCCGTTTTTCCCAGCCTCGTTATGTAAGAACACAATATATTTAGGCTTTGTGTAAGCGCCAGAGTGAGCGATAATGGCGTGTTATAAATCCTCACATGTCAACGCTTGTCAAAGTTTTTAGGGAGAATAAGTGATTTGCTGTTTTAGGACTACATGATTTAACAACCGATGATATAACAAGTGAGGTTATGAACGGGTCAGGTCACAATTTATCTTTTGCTTAGACTTTCCGCGGATGGCCAAGCAATGCATTATGCTTATCTATTACGTTAAAGTGTTGTAGAAAATGGCCGACCGAATTGATTTTGTCTTTACGTCATAACCAAATGTTTTCCTCACGTGTGTAACATTTAAGTCAATTTAAAACTATTAATCAATGTATACAAAATGGTTTGCGAATGTATACAAAGTTATGCGAAATTAAAATTCAAAGTAAACTTAGCTTTGCTTTAGCTTTTGCTCAGATTTAACTTTGTTGCATTTTAGGACCTTCTAATATTTATAATGTAATCGATATAAAAAAGGAGTAGCTTTCTCTCTGCGTTGTAATACAAAAAGGAATGCTGCTAAGAGGTGATGGCAAAAACTGTTAATAATTTTCGGGGGCATATAAAGAAGTCGTACAGTTTTAATTACAATTACTTATTGTGAAATATATACAAGATTATTATTTACATTTGAATAAGGCCCGTAGTCCGCTGTTTCACGAAGTTTCGAACTAATGCTCACACAAGACCGTTCCACGGATTCTTGTCCATTTTCCGAACACTAAGTTATAAGAATCAGTCTCTTGTTTTGACAAATATAAATGCGACCGATGCGATGTCGCTTCTATGCACCTGTATACAAGGTAGGCCATGTAACTGGAGCAAATATTTAAAAGGACGCTTCCTTAGGGCATCTGCAATAACACCTGGTGTACAATTTTTGTTAAAAAAAAAAAAAATCTGAAATGTTCAAATTTTTTATTTCGGAGAAATTTTGATCTAAAGTTAAGACCTACGAGTAATGGATCTTGACACGACGAGATTATAGCACATCAGTCAATGCAGTGTTTGAGATAGTATCAAGTTATGAGTCATAATTGTTCTTGCATTTTTCAAGGATTTTATTGGTATTTTATGTTTCAATTTTATTGACTTTTAAAATTAATTGACATTAATCTCACTTCAGAAAAGTAATAAAAAAAAACATGTAAGCCATTAAAAAACTTTTTTTTCAACTGATACCACTTGGATATAATTGGCGCTAAATAGTCCACCGTTAAATTTTTTACTCCTCTTACAGGGCCCAACCTGTTTATATATGTTCATAGAAGAGGTAGCAACAATTTTTATAGAACATTTTAACTCTATGTGATCAGTTTTATTAAAAGCATATAAAATGTATTCTCGATTTTTTGTTATCACCCGTTATTATTATAAAGTTTTACGCACTTAGTTTTCATTAGCTTTCTTTATGTTCCAATATTCATGTTTAGAGTAAAATTTTTTTCTTTATTTCAGCTCTCAAAGACAAGGGTGTAGTACAAATAAATAGGAAGAGTTTCCTCTATCCCAATAAGCCATTGCTGATGCGACCAAATGATGTCCGGAAGGAATTCAAATGCTCGGTGGGTGAAGAAGACAAGAGCCAGGAGCCACAGTGCGTGCTGGCTCTGAATGCTCAGGAAGGGGAAATGCTGGAACTCGTGTTGTTAAATGAAGGTAATTGGTTATAGCTATTTACGATACAAGGGTTGTAAAACAAAGAAAGGCCGACATCGCAGATGTTTGAGGCCCGAGCCGCAGGCGAGGGCCATAAATATGCGAGAGAGGGCTTTCTGTTTTACGACCCGTGTTTTGTACACAATTTTACGTTTTTAAACGGAAAACGCGCTTTTTGGCAAGGTGTGGTGTAATAGTACATTACGATACAAGTGCAGAGAACAGGAAATTCGCAACGAGTGGTGATAAATAAAACACGACCGAAGGGAGTGTTTTAAATCGACACGAGTTGCGAATTGCCTGTTCGCACGTGTATCGTACAACGTTTTACAGTACATATGGCTCTTTAAAGTTTCGACATATGCACGTAATCTGCTGATTACCGCACTAGTGCGGTAAAGTTGCACCATATGTACTGTAAATATATTTATTTGCGACTTAATACTTACACAATGTTATCTACATCATGGTTCTACTTATGATTTTTCGCTAAAAATGGAACTAGACTGATAAGTCCTGACCCAGGAATACTTGAAAATGGCTCCGCAATAGGAAAACACATGTTCATACAACCATATTTATTGAAAGACTGGGAATGTCACAATCGGCGAGCATAGGCTGCGCGGAGAGGTTTTATACAATAACACCAAGAAGGTTACATACATATCACACCCCCTTTCTTAATTAACAGTACTAACACAAATTGATCCCGTCTTGAAGGGAGAAAGTAAAAATAAGATTGCTGATTATATTACGCAAACGGTTAGAACTCACGTATAAATTGTCACTCCGGGCGACATGTTTCGAACTCTTCGGGAGTTCTTCCTCAGGACGAGTGCACCTGCGACGAGCGCGCCTCGCACACAGCGCGCTCGTCGCAGGTGCACTCGTCCTGAGGAAGAACTCCCGAAGAGTTCGAAACATGTCGCCCGGAGTGACAATTTATACGTGAGTTCTAACCGTTTGCGTAATATAATTTTGAAATGACTCACGAAAGTTTAAATTCAAGATTGCTGATCCTCATCTAAAATAATACATAAAATGATACCTCGATCATTGACATTCTACATTATCAATCAAATTCAAAACCATACCGGACTGGTGGTCTCCTAACCCGTTTACCCTCAGCAACATGGACTGGGGCAGGCGCATTAGTGGCGTTACTGGTCTGTGGAGGCCCTGTATTAGCTTCCCGGCTAGGTGCCGAACTGGATGTGGTATCTAGGGCCGGTAACTGCGGAATTGGAACATCACTCTCTCCACCACCAGGTTCTCCAGTTTCTGCTAAAACAAACCTCTCTTGGAGCTGGTCAACATGCCTGTGCCCTGTGGTGCCATCTCGTCTAGTAACAAGAAAATTTCGAGTTCCCTTCACTGCTGATACTACCCCCGGGACCCAATTTCTCTTACCACTAAACTCTTGTATCCACACAGGCTCACCGCTATCCATCCGCCTTGGCGGTCTATCAATACCCCTCTCCAACTGCCTTCTTTGGGCTTGTTGAACACGCTGCTCTACTGCTGCCGACGGTGCTAATAAATCTAGTCTGCAGCGAAGCGCTCGCTTTTGTAACATAATGGCCGGCGTTTCCCCAGTCGTACTATGAACACAATTGCGGTAATTTAATAAGAAAGACTGCAAAGCGACGTCCAAATTCACTCCTTCACGTGTAGCCTTCTTCAGAGCTCGCTTGCACAACTTAACGGCACCCTCGGCTGCTCCATTAGATGCGGGGTGGTAAGGTGTGCTGAAAGTATGAGTTATACCATTTAGGGTCATAAAATACTCTACTTCTTTGCTCGAGAACGGAGGTCCGTTATCGGAGACCACCTCCTTTGGCAATCCGAATCGGGCAAAAGTCTCCATGAGGACTTTAATAACTGCTGCTGCTTAGTTCTTGGCATCACGAAAGCTTCAATCCACTTTGTAGTCGCATCAATCATAACAAAGAATGTTTTCCCTTCATAGGGGCCCAAAAATCGATGTGGAGTCTGCTCCAGGCTTGCTTATGGTAAGGCCACGGTTGTGACACTGCCTTTGTGGGTGCTCTTGCTTCTGTTGCGCAAATTTCACACATTTTGCATACCTGCTCAATGTCACTATCAATGTCCGGCCACCAAACAAAACTGCGGGCTACCCCTTTCATCTTCACCATTCCCTGATGACTACTATGTAGCTCTTTCAGTATATTGGTCCTTAGAGTCGCTGGTATCACCATGCGATACCCCCACATAATGCAGCCTCCTTCTATGTACAGTTCGGACTTCCGTGAAAAATACGGTTTCATTCGTTCATCTGAACAGTCATTGGACCAGCCGCCTTTAATTAAATGACTAACTTTTCTCAGCGTTTCATCTTTTTCCGACTCTTTCTTTATGTCGATGCTAGTAATCGGAAGAAAATGTTGTACGAAGTTTAAGTACGTTACCTCCGTGCTAATTCTTCCCCCTTCTCCTGGTGGTGGCAACCTTGACAGCGCATCCGCGGTATTCCTCGCAGTTGCTATGTACTCAATCTCATATTGGTAACCACTTAAGATTACCGCCCATCTCTGCATCCTGCTGGCCGCCATCACCGGGATACCAGCCTTATCGCCAAATATCGTCACCAATGGTTTGTGATCCGTTCTTAGAATAAAACGGCGGCCATACAAATATTGATGAAACTTTTTAACTGCGTAAATTATAGCTAAGGCTTCTTTTTCAATTTGAGAGTAGACTAATTCTGCTTTGTTTAAAACTCGAGAAGCATAGGCTATGGCTCTTTCCGACCCATCAATCATTCGGTGTGAAATCACCGCTCCTAGCCCTTGGCTACTTGCGTCCGTTGTCAAAATCAGAGGAAGGTCTGGGGAGTAGTGTACTAACACGTCGCTGGAAGACAACAATCGTTTAACCTTAGTAAAGGCCTCCTCACACTCAAGTGTCCATACAAATCTAAATCCTTTCTTTAAAAGTGCATACATAGGAGCCAGTAAGCTGCTTATATTTTTCACGAATTTAGCGTAGCACATCGTCATTCCAATGAAAGATCGCAGTTCCGTTATGTTACTTGGAGATACAACCTTCAAAATGTCCTCTATTTTCTTAGGACTCGTATGGATACCCTCACTGTTTACTACGTATCCCAAGTAGGTAATCGAATTTGCCATGAAGGAACACTTTTGTTTTTTAATTTTAAAGCCATATTTCTCCAAACGCTCGAAAACCTTAGTCAAATTTCGCATATGTTCTTCATCATTCACCCCAGTGATTACCACATCACCTAAAAATACACCTACTCTGGGTATATCCGCAAACATTTGCTCCAAAATCCTCTGAAAGATTCCTGGGCTCGAGGAAAGACCATAGATGAGTCGGTTGTATATAAACAGACCCTTATGCGTGTTTATCACAGTATATTTAGCAGTATCATCCAGCACTAGCTGCGCATACTGATTTTTTTTCCTCCATGCAACCTAGCAAACAAATCCTCGACTCTAGGTAAGGGAAAACGGTCCACCTCTAAACATTTATTCAAAGTTAACTTGTAATCGCCGCATAACCGCAAGCTTCCATCAGATTTGACTACTGGTACTATTGGGATGGCCCACTCGGTTGTTTCTACCGGCGTGATGACTCCCTCTTGCTGCAGGCGCTCTAGCTCGCGCTCCACTGGCTCGCGTAGTGCATACGCAAGGGGGCGCGCACGTAAGAACACTGGTCGCGCACCGTCCTTCACCCGCAACGTGACCAGACTGCCATTGTACCGCCCCAGTCCATCCGCAAAAACATTTTCAAACCTGGAACTAAATTCCTTCAAATCAAAAATCTCGCCCGATTTAACAAAATGCATGGCTGAGCTCAACACTGGTATGTCTAATTCTTCTAACCATTCCCTCCCTAACAGGTTGGTTTTACCATTGTCAATGACATACAAATCTAAAGTTTTTACTAAATTGCCCCATCTATCAACTGGCCTTATTTTACCTAATGTATACACGGTTTTGCCTGTATAGTACCGTAATCGCAAATTGCTAGACTCTAATCCACAATTATTAAAATGAGTGTTGTAACACTGTGAGCTAATACAGGAAATTTCCATAAGTAAATCTGTATCGTTTACATTAATCAACAAGGTATACGGTTTATATTTAGCATCCCTATCATTTAGCTTCACAAATGAAAAATTTACCTCCAAATCGTCTACTTGTAATGGTGAATCACCTTCTGCTTTCACGTAGTTGTGTCCCGCAACGCGCGCTAACCGCGGACACATTTTTTTCAAATGTCCCTCCAGATTACACACCCGGCAAGTATAAAACCTAAACTTGCAGGTTTCCATCGCATGGTTTCTGCCACATGCTGCACATAATCCTTGACCTTGGTTCTTCATACGCGTGGTAACTATAGATTTCCCCGCTGTCACCAGTGAGCGACCACCGCCGCTGTCCCGGCGCTCCGCTCTTGGCCATGTCCGAAAGTTTCCATTTGCATCCAAGTTATTCCCTCTTGGTCTCGCCTGTGACGTACTTGTCACTCCTATGGTATGCATATCCGCCGGTATACCGGTGTCTCGCTCGGTTCTATTGTGATTACTTTTGTGATCTACAGCTGCCGCATTGATTTCGGCCGTCTCCATTGCTATAGATATTTCTGTCGCCGTTTTCAATTTAAGGTCCTCTTCCATGAACAAGCGTAATCTTATGCTCTCATTGTACAGCCCACAAACAAATTGATCGCGAATACTTTCGTCTAGCCATGTGCCGAAGTCACAAAATCGACTTAACTTTTTTAGGTCCGCTATATATTCGGATATCGGTTCATTTCTCGCTTGCTTCCGTTGACAAAACTTATATCTTTCTGCTAAAATACTTGGTTTCGGTTGCAGATGCGCAGCCAACTTTTCCACAATTTGAGCATATGTCAAAGTCGCCGGCTTTTTCGGCGTGCACAAAGTCACTAGCAACTCGTAGGCTTCCGCTCCAATGATCGTGATCAGCAGCGGCACTTTTCTGTCCTCCGTAATCTCATTCACCACAAAGTATTGCTCCAGACGATCTTTGTACGCCTCCCAATTGCCTTTGTGGATGTCGAATGGTTCAACCCGGCCGACTGCCATTTTGTTCTCGAAATTTTCCTTAAATATTCTTCTTCCCAATAAACACCCATGTTAATTTTCCTGTGCCGTGTGCGTGAAAATCGTTTAATCTCGTCGCGAGTTGATAAGTCCTGACCCAGGAATACTTGAGAATGGCTCCGCAATAGGAAAACACATGTTCATACAACCATATTTATTGAAAGACTGGGAATGTCACAATCGGCGTGCATAGGCTGCGCGGAGAGGTTTTATACAATAACACCAAGAAGGTTACATACATATCACAGACCATGCTAGGAAGCGTGTAAGTTCGCTCGATCAAACTGTTGTTGATGCATAATACCTTACATTGCTTGCGTACCTTGCCTTACCAGCTGGAAATTCATGATGTACTTCCTAATAACTTAATGGTCAATAAAAAATAAAACATGATGTTGACTGTACCGCAAACATACCTTGGTCTTGATCTAAGGGGCATTAACACTAAGCTCGTCATTTTAATTATTTACATGGCATTTATTTTATTAAGTAAGTATGTTTACCTGGCCAATAAGTGGCTTTTACCGCACGCTACGCGTACGGAAAAAGCCAAACAGAATGGCCAAGTGTAGTAATAAAATGATGTACACAACACGGAAGGTTATAAATAAAGCCCTCGATCGCATATATATACGTCCCTCGCCTACAGCTCGGGCCGCAAAATCTGCGATCTCAGCCTTTCTTTGCTTTACCACCCTAGTTGTGTAATGCACTATAATGGTATGGCATTTACATTCACAATAGGCAAATATACAATACTAGGTATCATCGCTAAGCACTAACATACATGTCCTACTTACTTTGGTATTAAGATTAATCTGTGTAAGACAGTCCAGGCTTTCTCATTTTTCTAACAAATAATAATAGTCATTACGATACAAGTGCAGAGAACAGGAAATTCGCAACGAGTAGTGATAAATTGAAACACGACCGAAGGGAGTGTTTTAAATCGACACGAGTTGCGAATTACCTGTAAGCACGTGTATCGTACAACGTTTTACAGTACTTATGGCACTTTAAAGTTTCGACATATGCACGTAATCTGCTGCTTACCGCACTCGTGCGGTAATATAGCACCATATGTACTGTAAATAATATTGTTTTCTCTAAAATCATTCAAGCAAACAGAAATTCAGATGACGTAAATCACGTGACATGTAAAAGAAAAAGTATCATGAGTATCACATTCATGACCACCCCTGAAGCCACATTGTTCACAAAAATATTGTTGATCTTTAAGACATATATTTATTGTGGATTGAAAATATGATTACCAGATATAATAATATACTAGATAACTAGTCACTGTTTTATGCATTATTTGGATTAACAAAATGTCAATTTATTACGTTCTAGTTGTGAACTATATAGTTATTGCAACAAATGAAAGTATATAATACGAGTAATAATAATATAAACTAAATTAAAACCTTACAAATCTGAAAACCGAAAGAAAGTTGAATCTTGAATTATATACGGTGATAGTCAACTGATGCATTACTTCCTGACAATAGTACATTACGATACAAGTGCAGAGAAAAGGAAATTCGCACGTGTATCGTACAACGTTTTACAGTACATATCGCTCTTTAAAGTTTCGACATATGCACGTAATCTGCTGATTACCGCACTCGTGCGGTAAAGTAGCACCATATGTACTGTAAAAACTTTTACTTACTAAGGCTGGGTTGCACCAAGCCGCCTGTAATCGAAAGCTGTGTTCGTTAATATTTGAAATATTTGAATGTATGGAAAGTTTGACAAGTGTCTATGGCATGACAGCTACCGGCGCCATATTCAACGTTGATCGGTCTAAGTTGGTGCAACCCAGCCTAAGTGAGAAAGTGCGATAGGTACTATGCGATAATATCTAATCCCTACTTATTATACGAGTATTATTACCACTTCGCATTGTAATTGAATTCCTGGAGTTGTAATCAGAGGTCATAATATTTACTTTCAATTGAGAAAGGCAATGAAATATTGACGTTGAATGAGACCGTATTTTGTTTCTATATCACATGGGCGCATCCAGCGACATTTTCGGATTCCGGTTTATCGAGTGACACGTGTCGGGTTCATCGGGCTACATGTTTCTGACTCATCGAGCGACATATTTTAGGCCTGTCGAGTGATATGTTTCGGGCTCGGCGAGCAAGTTTCGATCTTATCTTGTGACATGTTTCGGGCTTTTAATTTTCATATTTCATCGCATATTTCATTGCATTTTTTGAGAAAAACACTATACATGCCTTGGCCCCAACAAGGATTGCCTGCCTCGTATCTCTACACGGCCTCGTGAACAATCGGCCTACTATACTATACTACTCGTCAGGCAATCCCCTATTTCGCGGTCATGTTTTATTATATTATAATGGTATCGATAATGTGGCCGTCATTTGTTTTGTGAAATGTGCAGCCCCTAATACTTATTTTTTCCTCCAGGTTTCGGCAGTAATGATTCTTATACATTCCACATGCATGGATACAGCATGCAAATAGTGGCTATCATGGAGACAATTGATGAGAAACCAATCTCAAAAGAAAAATTCGAGCAACTTGATGGGGATGGAAAAATCAAGAGGTACGATATTGAAATAGTTTGATAGAAATATTGAAGTCATAGTCATAAAACAAATGAACTCTCGTATATAGTGAAGGTATGTTTACCCTAGTTGGTAGTGGCGCTGCCTCCGAAGCTAGAGGTCCCGGGTTAGAATCCCGACCAGGCAGTATTTGTGCATTTAGCACGGATATTTGTTCCTGGGTCTAGGATGTTTTCTAGGTATGTATGTATTTATCTATATAAGTATGTATATCGTCGTCTAGTACCCATAGTACAAGCTTTGCTTAGTTTGGAACTAGGTCGATTTGTGTAAGATTGTTCCCCAATATTTATTTATTTATATTAATATTATTTTAATGGAATGGGACTCGTAGAAAAATTTCAAGCTAATTAAAAGCGTTCATTTTGAAAATTATTAAGATTATGTAGGTATCCTACGTTGTGAGGTTTTTTAAACGAACATATACGTTCAATTAATTCCTGCAATAATTTAATAAAATCAAATTGCAAGGCGTCATACAAAGTCCAAATAATTATGTACTCATACGACTTTTCAGGAATCTCCAGACGCCACCTCTAAAAGACACGATTACAGTCCCAAACAAAGGCTTTGTTATAGTGCGAATAAAGTTGGATCGAGGAGGCAGCTGGCTCCTTGAGTGCCGATCCTGTGGCCTTGCCTCCTTACCCACGGCACTCGTCATCAATGTTCCAGAATCGTTACCAAAATCACTCCTAGATTCATTCCCGAAATGTGGGGACTACAAACCTCCAGATGTACTATTAAATTAGTATACATAAGACTGACTTAGAGTACGAATATTTTGAAAATGTCAAACTGATACTCAACTAATTTTTACATCTGATAAATATAGAATTAAGTAATTTTCACAAATTATGCCAAATCCGTTTTGCTGATCTTGCCATTTTTGAATGTGAAGGGTTTTATGAAGTATGTTTCAAGTACATGTACGTAAAACGATATAAGAAACATAATTTTAGAGGGAGATCAATAGATACAAAGTCTCTGAATGTCTGTCAAGTGTCCAAGTGATCCTAAAATATAATGATTTTTGTATTGTCCTACCGTATTGAAATTTGAAACACTGTTTTTAATTGTTCATTGATAAAAAATGCATTTAATCAGAATTTGGGCGGAGGTCGGAGTGTAGTCGATAACTTATGTTGTGAAATGATGCATTCCAGTACATATAAAAATTTAAGTCTTAGGTGAGGATGTTTTATGGTTCATTAATTGCAAGGTCTAAATTTCCTCCTTAATTGCGCGAGAGTAATTGTATAGTATAAGTATGAATAAGATTTAAATAATTGTGATTTGTAAGTTATTTTGTACTAATTATAATAAAATGATATAAATAAAACGAAGATGAGTAATTAACATATTTATTGACGAAGTCCACAAAGTTTTCTACTTTGGTGTACACAGTTGGAGCTCCTTTTTCCCCACAAGGACTTGAACCCCAAGATACGACACCTACAACCACAGGTATAATTGCATCTTTTTCTTTATCCATTTTACTATCTCTGTCTTTACGCTGTGGTAATGTTAAAGGATAAACGTCATCAATAATATTGTCTTTATTTTCGTCGTCTGTGTTCTCCTGTTTCTTTATATATTGGATTAAGGGTCCACCAGAGTCGCCGCTGCACGCTGAAATCCCGCCAGAGAGTGGACCAGTACATATGTTGGACTTTTCATCTAGGGGGTTTCTTTCACCTTTGTCTTTTATCGCTTCAATAGCTGCGTAACATTCTGGCGACAAAAATACAATCATTTTAGCTAACAACAAAATTGCGTTCACATATTTACCAAATATTACATACTACGGAAATTGATAAAACACAACTTACAACATGGATAAGTACTACGGTTCAATTCGGTTACGGTACAATCAAAATCTCACCCCAAATGGGGAGCCCTTATTCGGCAGTAGAGCGCGGTCATCATGATTCATCGCAGTCAACAGACAACAACGTAATCTTATAGATTGATGATGACTACGCACTTACCTTTGTGGGGAAGATAAGTAACGTTAACTTCTTGAAGGTGTCTCGGTAGATCAGGAAAAAAGAAGGTGGTCCTCAGTATACCCCACCCAGACAACGTCATAGGAGATTCATAAGTCGCCTTCGAAAGCATAGGCAGTGTTGCCGGCTGTACGAATTTTGTAAATCTGAATGGGCTGCTCGTGTGCAGAACGGCTATGTCGTTTGGTCCTATACCACTGTTAAAGAAAAAACAAGATTTACCACCAATTACTCGTACATGAAATGAATGGAACTATCCAGATGAAATTGCTGCTGACCATCAGTTTATCACATAGTGAAATGTCCAAATTTTCGCATCAATCGTCAAATTTATAACATACTGCTTTCAAGAGTGATTGGGAATTATGCTCAAAACGGACCCTTTAAATTACTTATATTATTTACCCATCGGACTCCCAAATATTTATTGAACTTAGAGGTCAGAAATTTATGTTAAACTACTGTTATCTTTATAGTTGTGTACATGTCCAGGCTTCAGAAAATCTTATCTGGTCCTGGCATCCAGCGAGAATATGTTTTTATATTATTATGTTAGTAAACAGCACAGATTGGATACAATCAGCACTGATGCTACAGTATAGTAGAAGGAGTACTAAAAAAACCCGCAAATCGATGTACAGTTTAGCCGTTTGGCACACACATACTAGAGCCCAAAACAAAATTTTTGACCCGCAGTTCTTAAAAAAAACTAAACAAACTATACTAACTGATGAAAAAGCACACTCAAAGTTGAAAGGTATTCCCCGTTGGATATATAGATATTACGTATCATTTTACGTATATCATATTATAGTCTCGTAAAATAGGTACTGAAGTAGCACTGTGTCACTATTTAATATAAAATAAAAAACGAAATGAAATTATTTTCAAAATTGCCTTCTTAGGGTTAGATATGAGGATATCACGTACCATATGTGGTATATTATACAAAAAAAAACTGTTAGTATGTTTTGGTAATTATTATTGTTATAATTAAAAAAAATGGCTGGTATGTAATGATGTGGTATATTTTTAGAATTGTCTTAAAAGCCCTTTCATATGATACCACACACGATAGGTTTCTGAAAAAGCTTTATTTGACTGTTGCGATAAGTATAAAAAACAAATTTACCCAGCATAATCAGGATGAGGTATGCGCCGGTCTACCGTGGCGATTTGGGCGTCAGGTCCGAAGGACTGTACGTCGTGTGCTTGTGACGATCCAGCTATAGCGTCCATTGGCAGCCACCTTACTATGAAGGATTCCTTCACGCAATGGCCGGCAGAGAGGATCTTAAAACACATAGGTGAGCCGGTGAGCAGTCTTGGCCCAAAACATGATGTTCATTAAGTTAGTACAAATAAAGGCACGTAAACAACATCTTTATTTATTTATATAAACTTGTCAGAATATTGCCATCGACGGATACATCTGAGAAGACATATCCTCATCATCACCACATAAAGTCTTATGGAAAATAATTATTCAACCACAAACTGAGTGCAAGATCAGATTATAGGCTCTTCTTTCACGGTTCGTTATTATACGTTAGTTTTTAGGGTTCCGTACCCAAAGGGTCCAAATGGAGCCCTATTGCTATTGCTGTCACTCGCTTGTCCGTCTGTCGTCTCTCGCACATTTTGTTCCGAAGATTTTTTTAACTTCCCATTGTATGCCACAATCCTACCTATGAACTTGAAATTCGGCGATAATTATTCTGTTTATTTTACCAACAAACGCCAATATATATTCATAAATCACATTTGTTTTTAGTTGTACGGAACCCACGGTGCGCGAGTCGAACTTTTTATTATACATTCGTTAGACAATATTGCAGCCAGTAATTTATAAAAGTTTGTCATGAAATGTAATATTCATAAAACCGTGCTAAAAAGAAAATGAAAATTCAATATAAAAGGTATAAATATTAAAATTAGCTTAAAACTAATACGAGTAAATGCGTACGATAGCTACAAACATACAGAGGGCGCAAGGATCGCAACGTTATCTAGACTGGTGAATGGTAGTTCCCAGTCGGCTCCATTAAATAACATTGCCTGGGTTTTTATCAATGCCTTCTTATCTTTACGTACTTTGTCTAAAATAATGTTTTTAAAATACATACCCAATTCTCATTGAGCAGCGTGCCGCCACATACATGAGCTCGTATCATGAAGAACCTCGTCTGTAGAGAGACTAGGTAAGGGTGGTGGGAAGGGTTCGTGCTATGCCCTCCGATTAATTTACCGTCCAGTTTCTGCCGCTCATACGGGACAGCTAAGACAATTAAGGTAAGAAAAGATTATTGTATGACACGTATATTGTAAATATACGTGTCATACAATAATCTTTTCTTAATGATCAATGACGCTAAGAGAGGTAGGGCACAGCGAAACGTCATCTCGTTCATATTTGGAGTAGCCCAATTGGGGAAGTACCTTACAGAAGACCGCAGCCTTATGTCACTTACACCATTACTTCTTTGCCACCGTCGTTAAACTCTTTTGTAAGTAATAATTATCAACACCTCTACTAAGTGTTAAATGCTTTCTCATGACTATTGAAATAAACTTGTACTAGTTAAATTATTAACCAAAAACGTTAAACTAATGCCAAAAATCGGCAAAGAGCATGTCGGGCTATGCTCAGTGTAGGGTTCCGTAGTTGCCCAATTAACTTACTACTTTAACCAATCAATAAACAATCAATAACGAGCAAAAGGGATTACTTCGCACCAATCGCACCGTTTCATAAGTCTTTTACAAAGAAGGGAAGACTCTTTTTACGATAACTCAAAAACGGCTTAACTGATCATATCCGCTGTAGTTTTCATTGAAAGTCTTTATTAAGCTTTACTTTTGTGTTTTATTTCACGTTTTTGGACCCCTAGTTCAAAAGTTATGGGGGGGGGCACATTTTTTTTCTTGTGGAGTGAATATTTCCGAAAATATTCACTTTATTAAAAATGTTTCATAAAGATCTTTATTCATTTCAAAAAATCTATCCAAAACACCCCACACCATAGGGAAAAGTAAATCATCCCCACTTTACGTGCAGGGAAGGTTACAATTAAAACATTTTTTTTTGGAGTTTTGAGGTCACGACTTTCTTAGTTTTATTGATGTATATATACATACCAAATTGCAGCTTTCTAGCACTAACAATTACGGAGCAAAGTCTCGAACAGACAGACAAACAGACAGACGGACATGGCGAAACTATAAGGGTTGACTACGGAACCCGAAAAACGTTAAAATATTTAGTAGAAATGTTCTACGCTGTGTTTCAATACACGTCACACTTAGAAAATCCTAGCATACACTGATTTTATGAAAAACCCAGTTTGGCACAGCACATGCAGGTGGATTACACAGGCTTATCATCCGATTATTGTTTCAGCATCCTTACACAGCCTGAACTAAGCAAGTCCCTATTGTAATTTAATTACTAATAAAATGAGTTTGTTTAGGTTGCTTTTGTTACGAGCTTTGAGCTGTACCTATTTTTAAAAACTGGCAACCGTACTTGTCTTCTCGAAGATCTCACGGTTCGTAAATAAATGCCATACGATTAAAATTAAAAAAATCTGGATTATTGGCCTTATAATGTCTGTCATAACATAATATAAACTCACGCCTATATTCCCAAAAGGGATAGGCAGAGCACACGAAATGATTTCAGTGCCACTTTTAGCTTTAATTGTAGGTTTATAGATGGAGAAAATGTGATATTGCAGTGACAGGTTGCTAGCCCATGGCCCACAAGATACTTCAACCTGGTTACCATAGTCGACTCCTACGACACCCACGGGAAGAAAGGGGGTGGTGCTATTCTAACCCGGCTCCACACGGGCAAAAAAAAGCTGTCATTAACAGAAAAAATTACACTTTTTGTAATTACCTTTAATGAAATTGTAATATGTATAGATGTATGACGGCAAATATCTTGCCGATATCCATTAAATGGTTGATCTTGATACTTAATAAATTGTTGTCTTGTTTTAATATTTATTTCGCACAGCAGTTTGGCATTATGCCACGCACCCCTTATTTCAGATTATTTATTTTGTAAGATTGTGATAACCATAGGTTATTTTATTACTTTAGTCATTAAGTTCATGTTTGAAGTACGCATTTAGTTGTGCGTTGTAATCAAATACTACAATTATACTGATTTTTTCCAGGGTCTATCCATATGAATATCTACCCATCGTATTACTGAGATTATACACATATTACGAATAGACAAAAGAATAGTACACCCTTTTCAAGCTCTGTTTATTTGTTTATTATGAAAATTGATTATTATCTACGACGCTGTTCGTATCGAATGTCAATGCAAATATGTGTTGTTCTTTATTTAGCACAAGATTAAAAATAATAACCTACCTTTGAAAGAAGAGCAGCAATGAGTAGTAAGTAATAAGAATATCAGTTTAACGTTTGACTTCATCGTGATGACTGATGAATAAAGTTATTATCAGGCTTCTGGATTATCTCCTGGTTATATCTAAAGTAATGAACTTAATTTTCTATGCGAAAATGTAAACATTGGTGTGAACAATAAAGAGAGCAGTTGTAAGGAACATTTTTCTTAAATAATCAGTTTAATTATGTTATGAATTTTAAGTGTTACCGTGTTACCTACTTTGAACATCCGCCTTGAGTTGGCAAAAACTATGTAAAGCCTAAATCGCAGCGCATGGCTAAGAGACTCCGCACGTCGCCCTAACTTACATAGATGCCCATCATCAATAGGGTAATTTCCTCATGTTGAAATTTAGAACATATTGCCGTTATATGGATAGTATACCATTAAATTAACACAATAAAATGAAAATTACAAAATAAAATCAGAATAATAATAAAATACGAGATTTAGTTTTTTTCTAAAAATTCTTTTTTATTATCTAAAAGTTAAACAATGCCTACCAAAAGAATTTACATGTTTCAATAAAAAAGCAATTGTATGACAACTATGCCCTTAAACGCAGTATTTCACGGTTAAAAATAGCAATTTTCTTGTTTTTCCATACATCGTTAGTACGGGGCGCGTGCACCGTCATAATAATCTGTCAATTAGTATGGAGCGTTTTCGGTTTCCGGGAACAATATCTGCCTTTGACACTCATTTGCGGCTTTTGTTGGGCTTTAATCGTAGTTGGTCCCATACAAAAAACTAATTCCCTTTAAAAACTGATGGCATCATTCATATTTTTTTTTGAAAATAGCCTATTGTCTTGCAGCTGCTGCAGCTTTGCATTCACACGCTACGCTAGTTACGCAAGAATAAACAATTGACCTCGTAGATATCTCGCATTCGTGCGAAGTGAGTAACGCAGTGGAATTTCGGCTTAAATGCGTAAAAAAAATATAACAGATCGACAATAACCCTCAGATTACATGAGTCTGTATGAGATAGACATGGTCATATCCTACATTGAATAAAAGTTATACTTGGCAATGACAGCGATTGGTCGGTTTTTTAGGACTCCGTACCCGAAGGGTCCAACCAACCGGAGCCCTACTGCTGTCACTTGCGGTTCCGTCTGTCGCACATTTTGATCCGAATAATTTTTTAGTTTCCCATTTCCTTATGAATTTGAACTTTGGTGATAATGACAATGTTATTACGTGTATTTTACCAAGAAATACCAATATATTTATAAATCACATTTGTTTTTTAGTTGAACGGAACCCTCGGTGCGGGAGTCCGACTCGTTCCTCTCCCATTCCTGATGCGATCACGCAGAGAAACTCCCAAGATAGCCCACTCCATTGCTCTTTGGGTGACTTTGAGCCTTCTTATGAGGCCCATAGTAAGTGACCACGTTTCCAAATGTCATCACTGGCAACACACACTGGTCAAAGACTTGCCTTGAGGCACTGCGGAATATTGGACGAAAAGATGTTCCGTAGCTTCCCGAACGCTGCCCAACCGAGTCGGATTCGACGACTAACCTCTTTCTCGAAGCTGGACCTACCTAACTGGACAGTCTGTCCTAGGTATATGTAATCGTAATGTAATAAACTCGCACCTACTAATAAATTTATGTTCTTCGTAATTAATTATTTTCGTAATTTATTAATTATCCTTATTTTTCAACCTATACAAGTACGTTTTACAAGTAATTGTAAATAATACCACCGTTAAGTATCCCTGCCAATGTTAAAATACACATATTTTACGTGTTTGCGCCTGATAAACTACTTTGCAGTCAGTTTTCGTTGTTTTATCAGTAATGCGGGTGTTTAAAATAGTAGCACAGTGATATGTAAATTATTTTTCTCAAACATGCAATGAAATATTGATGTTATGTTCCTTATAATAGGCTGCGAAGTATGACGTTTCAGGTGCGACTAGGACAAGAGTTAGACAAATTACGTGATAGACTCGACCAGTGCCAGATTAGATAGTTATCTTATTAGTTAGTCCAAATTCATTCCATAAAATCATTTGAATAGGACACTAATGATCGAGATATCATGTGAGATACGTCCATACAAAAAACCAAACCCCTTTCTAATGAAGACAGGTTACAAAAACGTATAGGTAAAAAACTTATGAAAATGACCTGTTATGTGTAGGTAGTGTTTAAATAAACATTTTTGTTTTTTTGTGTTACACATTTTAAATATGTGATGTCTATTCGAATTCGAACACGTCAGACTACATACAACAGGTCATTTTCTTATTTTTTTCACCTGTATGTATTTAACTATCTGCCCATATGAATAAAATAGCTGATATGATTTCAGGAATTATCTATATCCCACCAAAAATATTTTCATGTAAAATGTTGCGAAGACGAAACCATATGCCGCGCACTGTTAAAAAGTTATCAGATCTCATGTAGAGCCAAGCTTCTAACTACACACCCTAACACCTTAGTCAAAATATCTTGCTTTACCGTTTCGCTACCGTCACATGGGCGTAAGGTATATTCACTACCTTTATTCGTTCATTACTTTTCTGTTATATAATAGGTAGTTCTTGTAGTAACGAAACGGCCTTGCGCTTCGCTTGGCCCGTCTTGGCTTCGATTTTTTGGATTTGTCTTCGCTCAGAATAGCAGTATAACTATTAAAATATTGATAACATATACATATTTAAAAAATCTCATACATTCTGTACGTGGAACAGGTCGTGGCTGAACGAAGTTCGCCTGGACAGATAGTGATCAACACACATTGATACAAGCCCCTCAACGAACACCGTGCCCCTTCAGGATGCTAATAGGATAACGCTATGATGAGGGGGAGAACATAACTGTATACAGATGATTACACGATCATACCTACAGCAAGAAATTATAATAACTATAAGCGTAACTTCTGTCAAAAAAACGAAAGCAAAAATCTACCTTACTTTCAGAGTATACAGTTTTTGCTTCCGTTCGTTTGACATAATTTTCCTCCCGTTTGCCATTGATCTAGTTAGCAGATCTCATCTCGTACTAGGGGTTCCGTAGTAAACAAGGAACCCTTCTAGTTTCGCCTAGTCCGTCCGTCCTTCCGTCTGTCCGTGACTTAGCTCAGTCACCGTTACTACTAGAAAGCTGTAATGTGACATGAGTATACATATATAATATAATATATAATCAATCACACCGACAAAACGGTAAAATAAAATTTTGAATAATATTTTTTAAGGATACGTACAGTGAAAATACATTTTTTTTCTTGTAAAACTCAATTTCCGTTGATTATTTAGATAACGTTGTCAGTTGTGTCAAACATATACTGAGTAAATATAAGTTTGTGAGCTTTTAAGTCGTTATAATGTAACGTGTGTCGCGGGAGTCCGCTCTGGGGGAGGTGTCCACTGTCCAGCAGTGGGCGTCGATCGGCTGACGATGATGATGATGATGTATGTAAGCATTTTATTGTAATAATAACAGGTTAAAATAATATACATGTCACATTACATTAACGTAAAAAGGTGTTGTCCAGCTTGTCCTGCAATCTCAGTAAATCACTTTCGGGACAAGATAAGATTGCAGATATGTGAACGTGACGAGGTGACGCGGGATGACTTGCGAACGGGACGAATTGCACACCACATGGTTGTTAGGGGTATGGCACATGACATGATAACCAATATAACCATACACACTTAAAATTAGGAGTTGAACTGTTAAGCTTTAGTTTTACCTGTTTACATAGAACAGTTTCCCGAATAAATAAGTTTAAATTTAAGATAATGAAATTAATAAAAGACCATTTGCGTTAGAAACAGTGGTTTGGGCAACATAATTATTATGGTACTACGCACCGTATTTTGGAACCAAATCTCGAGCCGTTGCAGCACTGCTTGCGTAGTACAACTGTACAACACATAACCATATTTAAAAAACCATACGACAAAGGATCACTGTTTATTATTCACCAGTCTTGCAAGTTATCTCCAGTTCAGTTTCTCCAGGTTTTTTCAGACTGTTTATTGCGTATTTTCTGTCATAACTATGACAACAGCATGACTTTAAACACTTCGTTCTGGTTATTTCTGTTCTAATAATAGAGGTATATAGGAAGTGGAAAAGTTTAAAGAAGGACTATACAATGTATATTGTTTTGAAAAAATGACACCTCGCCGAGTTTCTTACGCCGGTTCTTCTCGTGGCAGAGGTATATTTTTCCGAACCGGTGGTAGTTTATTGACGTTCATAGGTGCATGTAATATGCCTAATTTGAAGAATAAACTACTTGTACTTTTTTTACTTTTACTTTTAAGGCAATAACACTTTTAATTATAGATTAATAATACCATCTGTGTGCAATAAGAGTCAGGGGCCTTTCAGCTCGAAGTACGAATTTTTCTATGAAAATGTTAGTTTAACTTGTTTGCACCAGATGTCGCTAGGTGTTATCTCTATCGCACTTGCATATTGGAGTGACAGAGATGCAGCAGTCGTGCGGTTAGTTCTTACTAAATACACAGCGGCGCTACGATATATGTGGAGTATATATATATTGTACTTTGTGATAAGAGTAGTGAAATAGGAGATTTATGGTTTATATAAAGATTCATCCGTGACATAATTATATCATTATTTATTATAATCTATGTATTCATCAGTCGATTTTACTTAATTAATTCAGGCAATAAAATAAACGTTGATATTTACCCAACATTCATGAAGATTTGTCGGATTTGTAGTGACAAACATAACTGACGTTATTTTATTAGTTTGTGGTTCTATTACTGACTCGGACTTTTCTGGCATGGGATTTCATATTTACATGACATTGACACTTTACGTTAGTTAGTTTGACAAAATGTGTAAGTGAAAGTGGAAAAATTGTACATAACTTTATTAAAATGTGTGTTTCTGGCGAGGGATCGAATAATTCAATGAAATAGCCTAATATATGATGCAGATTCTGTGATAAAGAACTTTTGGCCTCTCAAGGTATTTTGACCACAGTGACGAACGTTGTTGCCAAACATATTTTACGTTTTATCGAAAACTACGGAAATAAGACGATGTACAAATCACGTCCCATGTGCTCATTTATGATAGCTTGAGAAGGGTTTCATATTATCTGTACTGTGTTTCTTGCCTTAGTGTTCCCGCAATCTACGATGGCAGAGACCCAGCAGTCTGCCTTCCGTACGATAAAGGTGAGCTTAGTTTAATTTTTATAGAATATACCTAATATTCTACAGTTTACCAAGGTTGATCATTATTGGGAATGAGAAAGATTCAAAACACTTAACTAATTTATTTGTATTTAATTACAAAATGACTTTTTCTGCCGACGTCTTACTTAACAGGTAATAGTTTACTTAACACATAAAGTAAATACTATGAAGAGTATGAAGTTATAAAATATACAATAACGATAATGTGAACTGTATTAGGATCCGTAAAGTAGGGTTAAATAAGTGAGCCTTCATTGAAGTAACAGCCGCACCACAGCAGTATATTTTATCACAAAATGCTACCCTGTGTCAAATATTGCTAGGCTAGAATAATAAAATACGAGATTTAGTTTTTTTCTAAAAATTCTTTTTTATTATCTAAAAGTTAAACAATGCCTACCAAAAGAATTTACATGTTTCAATAAAAAAGCAATTGTATGACAACTATGCCCTTAAACGCAGTATTTCACGGTTAAAAATAGCAATTTTCTTGTTTTTCCATACATCGTTAGTACGGGGCGCGTGCACCGTCATAATAATCTGTCAATTAGTATGGAGCGTTTTCGGTTTCCGGGAACAATATCTGCCTTTGACACTCATTTGCGGCTTTTGTTGGGCTTTAATCGTAGTTGGTCCCATACAAAAAACTAATTCCCTTTAAAAACTGATGGCATCATTCATATTTTTTTTTGAAAATAGCCTATTGTCTTGCAGCTGCTGCAGCTTTGCATTCACACGCTACGCTAGTTACGCAAGAATAAACAATTGACCTCGTAGATATCTCGCATTCGTGCGAAGTGAGTAACGCAGTGGAATTTCGGCTTAAATGCGTAAAAAAAATATAACAGATCGACAATAACCCTCAGATTACATGAGTCTGTATGAGATAGACATGGTCATATCCTACATTGAATAAAAGTTATACTTGGCAATGACAGCGATTGGTCGGTTTTTTAGGACTCCGTACCCGAAGGGTCCAACCAACCGGAGCCCTACTGCTGTCACTTGCGGTTCCGTCTGTCGCACATTTTGATCCGAATAATTTTTTAGTTTCCCATTTCCTTATGAATTTGAACTTTGGTGATAATGACAATGTTATTACGTGTATTTTACCAAGAAATACCAATATATTTATAAATCACATTTGTTTTTTAGTTGAACGGAACCCTCGGTGCGGGAGTCCGACTCGTTCCTCTCCCATTCCTGATGCGATCACGCAGAGAAACTCCCAAGATAGCCCACTCCATTGCTCTTTGGGTGACTTTGAGCCTTCTTATGAGGCCCATAGTAAGTGACCACGTTTCCAAATGTCATCACTGGCAACACACACTGGTCAAAGACTTGCCTTGAGGCACTGCGGAATATTGGACGAAAAGATGTTCCGTAGCTTCCCGAACGCTGCCCAACCGAGTCGGATTCGACGACTAACCTCTTTCTCGAAGCTGGACCTACCTAACTGGACAGTCTGTCCTAGGTATATGTAATCGTAATGTAATAAACTCGCACCTACTAATAAATTTATGTTCTTCGTAATTAATTATTTTCGTAATTTATTAATTATCCTTATTTTTCAACCTATACAAGTACGTTTTACAAGTAATTGTAAATAATACCACCGTTAAGTATCCCTGCCAATGTTAAAATACACATATTTTACGTGTTTGCGCCTGATAAACTACTTTGCAGTCAGTTTTCGTTGTTTTATCAGTAATGCGGGTGTTTAAAATAGTAGCACAGTGATATGTAAATTATTTTTCTCAAACATGCAATGAAATATTGATGTTATGTTCCTTATAATAGGCTGCGAAGTATGACGTTTCAGGTGCGACTAGGACAAGAGTTAGACAAATTACGTGATAGACTCGACCAGTGCCAGATTAGATAGTTATCTTATTAGTTAGTCCAAATTCATTCCATAAAATCATTTGAATAGGACACTAATGATCGAGATATCATGTGAGATACGTCCATACAAAAAACCAAACCCCTTTCTAATGAAGACAGGTTACAAAAACGTATAGGTAAAAAACTTATGAAAATGACCTGTTATGTGTAGGTAGTGTTTAAATAAACATTTTTGTTTTTTTGTGTTACACATTTTAAATATGTGATGTCTATTCGAATTCGAACACGTCAGACTACATACAACAGGTCATTTTCTTATTTTTTTCACCTGTATGTATTTAACTATCTGCCCATATGAATAAAATAGCTGATATGATTTCAGGAATTATCTATATCCCACCAAAAATATTTTCATGTAAAATGTTGCGAAGACGAAACCATATGCCGCGCACTGTTAAAAAGTTATCAGATCTCATGTAGAGCCAAGCTTCTAACTACACACCCTAACACCTTAGTCAAAATATCTTGCTTTACCGTTTCGCTACCGTCACATGGGCGTAAGGTATATTCACTACCTTTATTCGTTCATTACTTTTCTGTTATATAATAGGTAGTTCTTGTAGTAACGAAACGGCCTTGCGCTTCGCTTGGCCCGTCTTGGCTTCGATTTTTTGGATTTGTCTTCGCTCAGAATAGCAGTATAACTATTAAAATATTGATAACATATACATATTTAAAAAATCTCATACATTCTGTACGTGGAACAGGTCGTGGCTGAACGAAGTTCGCCTGGACAGATAGTGATCAACACACATTGATACAAGCCCCTCAACGAACACCGTGCCCCTTCAGGATGCTAATAGGATAACGCTATGATGAGGGGGAGAACATAACTGTATACAGATGATTACACGATCATACCTACAGCAAGAAATTATAATAACTATAAGCGTAACTTCTGTCAAAAAAACGAAAGCAAAAATCTACCTTACTTTCAGAGTATACAGTTTTTGCTTCCGTTCGTTTGACATAATTTTCCTCCCGTTTGCCATTGATCTAGTTAGCAGATCTCATCTCGTACTAGGGGTTCCGTAGTAAACAAGGAACCCTTCTAGTTTCGCCTAGTCCGTCCGTCCTTCCGTCTGTCCGTGACTTAGCTCAGTCACCGTTACTACTAGAAAGCTGTAATGTGACATGAGTATACATATATAATATAATATATAATCAATCACACCGACAAAACGGTAAAATAAAATTTTGAATAATATTTTTTAAGGATACGTACAGTGAAAATACATTTTTTTTCTTGTAAAACTCAATTTCCGTTGATTATTTAGATAACGTTGTCAGTTGTGTCAAACATATACTGAGTAAATATAAGTTTGTGAGCTTTTAAGTCGTTATAATGTAACGTGTGTCGCGGGAGTCCGCTCTGGGGGAGGTGTCCACTGTCCAGCAGTGGGCGTCGATCGGCTGACGATGATGATGATGATGTATGTAAGCATTTTATTGTAATAATAACAGGTTAAAATAATATACATGTCACATTACATTAACGTAAAAAGGTGTTGTCCAGCTTGTCCTGCAATCTCAGTAAATCACTTTCGGGACAAGATAAGATTGCAGATATGTGAACGTGACGAGGTGACGCGGGATGACTTGCGAACGGGACGAATTGCACACCACATGGTTGTTAGGGGTATGGCACATGACATGATAACCAATATAACCATACACACTTAAAATTAGGAGTTGAACTGTTAAGCTTTAGTTTTACCTGTTTACATAGAACAGTTTCCCGAATAAATAAGTTTAAATTTAAGATAATGAAATTAATAAAAGACCATTTGCGTTAGAAACAGTGGTTTGGGCAACATAATTATTATGGTACTACGCACCGTATTTTGGAACCAAATCTCGAGCCGTTGCAGCACTGCTTGCGTAGTACAACTGTACAACACATAACCATATTTAAAAAACCATACGACAAAGGATCACTGTTTATTATTCACCAGTCTTGCAAGTTATCTCCAGTTCAGTTTCTCCAGGTTTTTTCAGACTGTTTATTGCGTATTTTCTGTCATAACTATGACAACAGCATGACTTTAAACACTTCGTTCTGGTTATTTCTGTTCTAATAATAGAGGTATATAGGAAGTGGAAAAGTTTAAAGAAGGACTATACAATGTATATTGTTTTGAAAAAATGACACCTCGCCGAGTTTCTTACGCCGGTTCTTCTCGTGGCAGAGGTATATTTTTCCGAACCGGTGGTAGTTTATTGACGTTCATAGGTGCATGTAATATGCCTAATTTGAAGAATAAACTACTTGTACTTTTTTTACTTTTACTTTTAAGGCAATAACACTTTTAATTATAGATTAATAATACCATCTGTGTGCAATAAGAGTCAGGGGCCTTTCAGCTCGAAGTACGAATTTTTCTATGAAAATGTTAGTTTAACTTGTTTGCACCAGATGTCGCTAGGTGTTATCTCTATCGCACTTGCATATTGGAGTGACAGAGATGCAGCAGTCGTGCGGTTAGTTCTTACTAAATACACAGCGGCGCTACGATATATGTGGAGTATATATATATTGTACTTTGTGATAAGAGTAGTGAAATAGGAGATTTATGGTTTATATAAAGATTCATCCGTGACATAATTATATCATTATTTATTATAATCTATGTATTCATCAGTCGATTTTACTTAATTAATTCAGGCAATAAAATAAACGTTGATATTTACCCAACATTCATGAAGATTTGTCGGATTTGTAGTGACAAACATAACTGACGTTATTTTATTAGTTTGTGGTTCTATTACTGACTCGGACTTTTCTGGCATGGGATTTCATATTTACATGACATTGACACTTTACGTTAGTTAGTTTGACAAAATGTGTAAGTGAAAGTGGAAAAATTGTACATAACTTTATTAAAATGTGTGTTTCTGGCGAGGGATCGAATAATTCAATGAAATAGCCTAATATATGATGCAGATTCTGTGATAAAGAACTTTTGGCCTCTCAAGGTATTTTGACCACAGTGACGAACGTTGTTGCCAAACATATTTTACGTTTTATCGAAAACTACGGAAATAAGACGATGTACAAATCACGTCCCATGTGCTCATTTATGATAGCTTGAGAAGGGTTTCATATTATCTGTACTGTGTTTCTTGCCTTAGTGTTCCCGCAATCTACGATGGCAGAGACCCAGCAGTCTGCCTTCCGTACGATAAAGGTGAGCTTAGTTTAATTTTTATAGAATATACCTAATATTCTACAGTTTACCAAGGTTGATCATTATTGGGAATGAGAAAGATTCAAAACACTTAACTAATTTATTTGTATTTAATTACAAAATGACTTTTTCTGCCGACGTCTTACTTAACAGGTAATAGTTTACTTAACACATAAAGTAAATACTATGAAGAGTATGAAGTTATAAAATATACAATAACGATAATGTGAACTGTATTAGGATCCGTAAAGTAGGGTTAAATAAGTGAGCCTTCATTGAAGTAACAGCCGCACCACAGCAGTATATTTTATCACAAAATGCTACCCTGTGTCAAATATTGCTAGGCTAGAAGTCGGAATATCTAAGCTTAACTTTACTTATGTCAAACAAATCTTGTTCCTCATAGCCGCACTGCATTTAGAAAGATTAAATTCATGTAGTCCACTCTTACCTAATTGAAATAATCAGCCAGAAGCGTGTCCTACACATTTTATCATTTATTCTCTCGGCAATTTAGGTAAATTCAAAACTGAATTACCTATAACGTAAAACATAGGAACTAATTTTATAAATTTACTTAAAATGTTTGGAGTCAACTTAAAAGTCACGAAAGGTGTATAATCGTATTTACTGTTATCCGTACATATAAGTAATTGTGGATGTTACGGGTTAACAATAAATTATTTAATATCATTATAAAAGCTATTTCTATTATCATATTTTACTGACAGTAATTAGTTAAGCCTACGAGCTTCCAACTTCAAGCTTATTTACATGAGTTTCATTCAAGAAGCCGTGACAAAATTAAGTTTTGACTTTATTTAAGTTGCATTGAGGTCATTAACTGTAATGCTCGTTCCAGTCTCTAGTCTTAGAAACTCGAGACGCTTTAATAATGTAAAGCAAAGCTAACGAGAAGAGATATATTACTTTATTGTCTGATAAGTTATTAATCATTACTTCGCTCATTTTCTCTCTCACGCCATAATCTATCTTTTCTCTTTGGCCTAGTATAGTTATATTTTAAATAAAACACTGCTATAACAATGTGCTCAGTGTTAGATCTCAATTTAAATTTGGAACTGTTACAATTTGCACTATACTTATCAATTTACTAACTAGAAACATAATATTAATATAGGTCGTAAACTATTTACAAAACATAGTCAACAACAATAAGAAGGTATAAAAATAATCTCAGTTTTTTGTAACGGTCATTAATAGGTATATTAGATCTTTGGCGACCAAAGATTATTTATTTTAATTTTATTATGCGGCATAGAAGCAGTTAAATATATAAATCAATGAAACAGAGACACCGCTTTTGTTAAAAATATGACAGGCATGGGTTTACATGGGTTTTTTTATTAGAGGACGTTAGTGATTTCAATTTGTTCTAATTTAATATAGCTGAATTTCCAGAGCACAAAATACGGTTTTTAAAATCTGCATTTACCACGATGAAAGTATAAAAAAGTACTACTTAAACAGCTGAATAAAACAAACTTTGGTCTTCAAAAGCAAACAACATTCGCAACTGCTCGAATCAGCACCATTGGTTTAAAAACTAATGTCATTCACGCATCACTGAACAATAAAAATAAGTCGCACGTTTTTCAAATTTCGCTAAGTACAAGAATAAAATATGGCAGTACTCATTCAAACGCGATGCTCTTTGAAAACTAGTTTCTCGGGAAATCAATTCACATTTAGTGAGATCTAATGGTATAATGGCCATCTCATTGGTGATGGTCACCATCAGTGTATTGGGAAGAGTGAGGGTGTGATTGCGGGGAGGTGGTTGCCGCAACGGGGGAAATTGGGTGGAACAGGGGGCAGGTCGTGTTGTGTTCCCACGTGGAGTATCAAGTTCATCCCGATGACTATGTGGTAGATAAAGTGACAGTGGAACAACCAGTAGCCTGAAATTAAAATAATAAAGATATGAGTATTAAAATGAAATTAAAATAATAAAGATATGAGTATTGAAAAAAGGGCAGGTAAAGGCTTTAAAGTCCCCCTACAAGGTGGGCTGATGACCTGGTTAAGGTCGCGGGAGTCCGCTGGATGCGGGCGGCCTATGACCGGTCGTTGTGGCGGTCTCTGGGGGAGGCATCGGCTGAAAATGATGATGATGATGCTTATTGGAAGTTATCACTTATTAATTATCACACTGTCGCCAGCAAACAAATAAGCGTTTAATATTATTCAAATCAGTACCCATGAGATTGTACGGTAATAATCGATCTATAATTATGTTTATGATCTATATTAAGTACGAGTATCATCATAATCATCATCATTCGCTTGCCCTTTTCCCATTTTGGGGTCAGCACAGCTTGTCTTTTTCTTCCATACGAGTATTCGTAAATATCTTTCACGCGTCCTTTCATATCGTATCGTCTCTCACATAATCCATCCACCTTTTCTTTGACTTTCCTCGTTTCTCGCAACCATCCACATTCATATTATATCTAATACTCGTGTTGTATGGCTTATCCCTCCTTATTACATGCTCGTACCACGCCAGGCGATTGACTCTTAGTTTTTGGGCCACCACCACCACCATATCAGCCAAAGAACGTCCACTGCTGGACATAGGACTCCCCTAAATTCACGGGGGGTATATCCCATAATCGCCACGCTTGGCATGCGGGTTGGCGATTGCACTATCTGCGCCGCACTCCAGGGATGCTGCTGCCCATCCCCCGTTGGTATTGGTCGTAGTTTTAGGACATATTTGGGTCCCGGGGTAGTTTTTGGGCAATGTATGCTATAAGTACTAGTAGCATATTAACTATTAAATAAAATTAATCATCTATCTATCTGCTAATAAACTGATTACAAAACACATAAACAGTTAATTTGATAAAAAGGTCGACTTAGGTATTCAACGTACAACTACTATGTTTTATGTTATTTTTGCAGGTACTTTTGCAATAAATTGTATTTTATTTATTAAATTGTATACAACAAACTGTTTAGACGAGTTAGCAACTTAGCATTGATTAGGCATTCATTTAGACCTACCTATACTTGTCTTGCCCTTTTTAGGATATGTTTTTATCAATACTGCTACTACTATAAACCTTGATGAAGGGTTTTTCTCCACTGATAAACAAAATCAAAATATTTTCGCCATACTTGAATACAGGTAAGAAATTACCTGGGTTATCAGCCTTCAGCCGCAACACCACATATCCGTTGTTGGGTACGGCCAGAGTGTCCTTCAGTGGCGGGTTATTGTACTGTCGATGTAGTAGACCTTTCCGATCCAGGTCCAGGGCGTGCTTCAGGTTAATCTTCTTGATGTTTTTGTCTGGAGAACGGCCCATGCCGATGACGTTATAACTTGTCCCATGAAGGTGGAATGGGTGAGAGAGGTTCGGCGATTGGACTGAAAAAAAAAGAAATTTCTGAATCGTTGGCTAGGCTACCGATGGAGTTGAATATGAAAGTTGTGTATATATTTATATTAGGAATTTTCCTCCTAATGGCCAACACTAAATAAGCAGGTAGTACAACTACAAGAGTTGTGCAGGATGATGATTAATGAAAAAAAAGAACGTTTAAGAGTTAGCTGCTACAAAATCGTTATAAACTAACTTTAATTGTGGCGAAAATAAAAGGAATGGGAAGACCTAGACGTGCATTGATACTAAAAAATCAAGTCAAAGACAATGTTGTATCAGGAGCTCAAGTCACTTGCAGAGAAAATCAATGCTGATGATGAGGCAAGTCATAATTAGGAAGTGAGTCATACCTTCATCAACCAGCACAATCTCTACTATCGAATTCATGGGAACATCGATCATGTGAGTGCAGCGGCAGTCGACGGGGCAATTTGCGGGGCGGTTGTCTCCGTTGCAGAACAGCTCGGGGGAAAGCTCGTGCATCTGAGATAGCGGTGGTGCGGGCGGCGCGCTGTATGATATCTCGTCGACCAGACTCAACACGTGGTCACCGCCGGGCGCCACTGAAAACATTAAGGTTATATTTTGAGGAAACATGGAATTCAGTGTACTTGGGGATACTATTAGTTTATTACTCTATATTGCGCAAAGAGAGAATTATCATACGAAAAGTGAACATTAAGGCTATAACATGACAATGACTGTGGTTCTAATAGGGAAGTTGTTAAGTGTCTTTCAACAATAAGTGTGCTCGGTATTTCATTTCAAAAAGCCACACAATTAAAGAACACAAACACACATAAAATAGAAAACATAAAAAAAAGCATTATCATTAACATCAAAGATTTCCAATAATAAATTAAATCTGAATCTGAAATCTGTCAATAGCTTAAGTACACATAACGAATGTTATGAATATGATAAAATCTTTAACACAGCACATGTAATTTTCAGTGTCATCGAAAGCGATGCCCACAATACGCTTCAAGCGCTAATACCTATACACCAGCAATGTGAACGACGCCTAAGTAAATATGTACGAGTATATATAGTTACCTAAATAATTCTTGTAACTGTTCTCCTTGAACAGTTCCTTGGGCTTGTAGAAGTGGAATCGGAACGGCAGGAAGATCTTGACGTCCGGTCGCTCCTGTAGAATGCCCTTATCGATGGGCTTGGCCGATTTGAGGTTGCTCACGCAAACGGCGTCGTTTCGATGGACGTTGCAAACTGCGTCCAGTGGGTTCATTACCTTGAAGTATACATAGAATTACGCATTTTTAATAGAACTGCGGTAATTTTAGACGTAGTTAAAATGAATGGGAAGCATGTTAAGAGGAAAAAACACAATGTAATTTTAATTAGGTATTATGCACAATTAAAGCGTGAAAATATTTGGCTTTTCCTGTTGATATAATATAAGTATGCAGTAAAGTTGTCTACACCACAATAGACTTAACACAGTGTGTAAAGTATATTGAGGTGTAGAGAACAATGGGTCTTACTTCATCAAACTGATGGAGTAAGGCTCCTTGTGTGCACTTTCCGCTTCCAAAGTAGCTGGAACATTTGATCGTTGGGCCAAAATTATGATGCCGATCACGCCATTGAGTAAACTAAGGATTTATGACCACAACGGCATGATGATTTTGGTGATTTTACAATGATCCATTGTTAGTATAAGTCATTAAAATCTAGGAAGACATCAATTCAAGGAAATCATGCTTTTATCCAAGGTTTATATGTAATTAGTGTTAATAATTCCACAACGCTGGCTTGAATACACAACTACGGAATAAACTCCGAATCTACTTAGTAAACAAGGGATCTACAACGGGTTAGATTATCTAAGTTAGTAGTTACTTACTAGGTTAGTAGTTACTACGAATAGGGGTGCATTTAAGTAATTAATTTACATACGGTTACAATATTTACACTGTTATTATTTAAATATACAGGATAATATCGAAGGTATAATCAGATAGCAGGTATTCAGATTCTGTTTTTTGTAATATTCTGTAATTGAACGCGAGTTCAAAATGATCCATTTTTCATTTTTTATAGATGCTCGTTTGCTCTGGGGACAAGAATAATATTCAATTAGTGGCCACAATAAAAAATAGCGCACGGGGATTGGGATAGGTCCATGTCAACCGTTCCGTTCCCCGTCCGCTACCCTTTGACGTCACCTCTCTTGCGCCGCCCGCCGCACAGGCACCGTCTGAGTTCAGAAATATAGCGACATCACATTAAACTCCAAATTTTCTGCGTAAAAATCAATACGATTGATCATAAACCCTTTGAACGCCAAGAACCTATAAAGTGGTCGTGTGTCGTCGTGCCCACCACCCCAACAACCACTATAAAGGCCGGAGTTAAGGTTTACAATGATCATGAAAAAAATGTTATATGAATTGTTTATATTTGATTTTATCGGTTTAAAAAACGTTACTTCATTTTTGATAACTTGGCGTGTGAGTGATCACTTCATTCAAATATGAAACCGTTCAAAGGGTTAAGGCAAGGTACTTCTGCGAGCGTATGATGTTTGCCGGTTTATCACTTATTGTCGTGGATAAGACGCCCGACACTCTCCCACTCGCATAATTGTCTGAACGTGACGAATGTCTTATCCACGACGACAAGTGATAAAATGGCAACCATCATAGGCCCGCAGCTCAAACCGATTAGCGTTATTTGCAATCCGTTTTTTAACGTATTTTAATGTAATCGTGTACTTTAACCATTTAGTATCTATGGTCGCTAGTCGAAGTAATAAACTAGTAAATCTACTAAAATGGGTTATTTATTGTTATATAGTTCCATTTTATAAACTTAGGTAGATATCGAATCACAAATACCAGTAATCGCCCTGGATAAACCTCGCCTCGAGGTTTTGGATTAAGTAAGATAAAGGGTTTATTTCATTGAATATATTTATTATTAAACGGTATCAGTTATTTATGTAAAAAATATCAATTAGTAACAAAATGTGCAAAAATAGTGCTCCATACTATATTTAAACACAGTAATCAAACGTTAGCCTTCATTAAAGTAACCAACACAGGTGTATATTTTTGTTCACAAAAATACTACCCTGTGTCAAATATTGTAAGGCTATAAGTTGGAATATCTAAGCTTAACTCAACAGAATTAGCATAGACAACATGTGACAGAATGCTTATGAAAATATTCCTAAATATTCAGGGATATTTAGGAATAATTTCATATATGTTCGCCATTACTCGTACTCACAGACCAGGATCATGGTTATTATTATTATAAATATATTACTATTGTAGTATTTGAAACTAAAACACATACCTTTTTCGCTCTTGTCACAATTACAATATGGAGCACAATATTTACGTATTTAAGTTTTATTTACAGTACATCACACTTAAAAAAAACCATAACCGATCTAAACGTATGAACCTTTTTTTCATCAACTTGCACAAAATTTCACTCAATTTTATACGTAGTGTTTTGTACGTACGTATTTTGAAGTCAGTTATGATTTTGTATCTTTATGAAGTATAAAACTGGAAGGTACTAAATTTGTAAATATCTAGGTACCATACAAATCGAATACGCATTTTGCTGTTTTAAATGGCGGGTTCTATAAGTATAATATGAACTAAATTTCTGGTACTTCTAAAAATTCCAAGTCACTGCTCAGTATCCTCCTCTTGGCTCCAGTTCCAATACTTAAATAAATACATAATTACGTATTTACCCATGTATTTCCAAGCCCAATTAGATTCTCGGATGAGATGAAATTCCAGAAATTATTGAATTCTTCGAACCTTTGCCCTTTACCTTACTATAAGCTGGCATTCAGTTAAGCTTACCATTTTCCAACTTAAGCGTATTTACACGAGTTTCGTTCGCCATGGCTTCAGTGAAGATAAAATTTAACGTTATTTCAGTTGGAACAAGAACACTAACCGTAACAAAGGTTACGGCCTCAAGTATTTAGTAACTTGAGATGAGTTGACGTAGTTTATATTTAAATACAGAGTAATCATTACTAGTGATTTAAACATTAAGTAATTCATATTTTGGAACTGTTACATTTGCACTAACACTTATCTTTATGCCAAATAGATTTACAATGTTAACCTATTATAGTTTGTAGGTATTTACAAGCATAATTAATGTATCAAATAATTAGACCGATAATTATTTACAAAGTGTAGGTAGTCAACAATATGAACCCTTCATAATAATCTGAAACAGAATAACGATTAATAATTTTATGAAATAGTTATTGCTGCATAGTGGGTAGACATTAATATTTACTGATTTTGAACCCTGTATATTTCATTGAGTGAATTAAGGAGACAAAGTAAACCAAATTTATAACGACTTCTTAAATTTCACACTGTGGATTAAATCTCCTTTCTCATTAATAAAACAACATCGTTCAAAATTGGTGAGTTCGGCACGGCAAAAGTAACAAACATCCACCAAATTCACCTAGCTAGCACGCTACCTTATACCTTCACGATATATTGGTGAATTTACTAAAACGTTACCAAAGACGTCACGGTATACTCTAATGCTGGGCCTCATTTCATGAAGCGACAACTTACAATTTTACAAGACTAAAATGTGGCAACACAGAAGCGCTGGACCAATAAAAGCTGGCCGTTTGACCAGTGATGCCAGTTTCTGCCATTCTGATAAAAGTACGATATGAAGATAAGTCACTATTAGGGTAGAAGAGAAGAGTCAGTATTCCTAGCGAAGATTATCCGAAATAGCATTTTTGAGACCAATTTCATTCACGCACTAATATGATCAATAAAATATGTCACTCGTCGCCTATTTCCTTAACTCCAAGAGCAAAATATGGCAGTACACATTCGATATGATGGTATTCTATCTAGTACGAGATTCCTGGAGAATCTAAGTATTCACGTTTTGTGAGATCGAATGTTCTAGCGGTCATTATTGATTGTCACCATCAATATAAAGGGTAGAACGTGGACGTGATTGCGGGGAGATGGTTACCGCAGCGGGGAAAGTTGGGTGGTATGGGAGGCAGGTCTTTTTGCGTTCCCACGTGTAGGATGAAGGCCATTCCGATTACTATGTGGTAGAGGAAGTGACAGTGGAACAACCAGTATCCTGAAAAATAAATAATGTTATTAAAATTATTATCCACTAGACTAATCTAACTACAATAATTTTTAAGAAAAAAAAACCGACTTCAATGGGGGAGGCCGGTGATAGATTATTATACTTAGATGGTGCACTCTTAGATTCCATACAATAAAATAAAAATGGTATAAGTATGTTTATAATGGTAGAAGACTAAGTACCCTCAATTCCTCATGGAATCATGGAAAAACCTTGTTTGCTTGACAAACAAAACGAAGAGAACCAATCGCCAAACGTGAACTACGCGTCGTTGAAGAGTTCCGTTCTGATCATCATCAGCAGTTCCACTTCATCAAATGTCACATTTTTGTATGATAATGCTCGATTTGTTGATAAAAACACAAAAATCACTATATGTTTGCCTTTAAGATTTGAGGAGTTCCCTCAATTCCTCATGGATCCCATCATCAGAAATCAAGCATGACAAAAATTAACCGTGAAAATAGAAATTGCTTGACAAACACAGCTAGGAGGACAAATCGCCAAACGTGAACTTTTCGTCGTTGAAGAGTTCTGTTCTGATCATCATCAGCAGTTCCACTTCTCCCAATGTCACATTTTTGGATGAAAATACTTGACTTGTTGATAAAAATACAAAAATCACTATATGTTTGCCTTTAAGATTTGAGGAGTTCCCTCAATTCCTCATGGATCCCATCAACAAAACTGCGTTTTGACAAAAACGGGACCAACTTGGATATATATACTTACAATCAAAAAAAGAATTTTCCAAATCGGTTAAGAAATGACGGAGTTATGGAGTAACAAACATAAAAAAAAAACACAAAAAAAAACAAAAAAAAAACATACAACCGAATTGATAACCTCCTCTTTTGAAATCTTGAAGTCGGTTAAAAAAAACCATTGCAGAACGAGATGCTCGTGTAGGTACAAATTTTATTATATTATAAACAGTAAATTAAATTTGTCTATACTAAACCATCAGCAATTTTAAACAATTAACAATTTAGTTGCATGGGAGCTTTTTCCTTTCTCTTGCCCAACTTGCGCGTGACGCTACAGGTATAAAGATTCTACTGTAATTCTTCCTTTAAGGCTACATCGAACAAGTTTATAGAATGTTTCAATAATTATATACAGGACAGTATGTATGAGTATTACAGTAAAATTGTTCTGTATTTACTCCAGCATCCCTACAATAAGAGTTAGAAATTACCTGGGTTGTCAGCCTTTAGCCTCAACACCACATATCCGTTGTTCGGCACAGCAATCGTGTCCTTTGCTGGCGGACTATCGAACTGTCGACGCAGTAGACCATTCCGATCCAGTTCCAGAGCCTGTTTTAGATTGATTTTGCTGTTGGTGTTCGGAGACCGGCCCATGCCGATGACGTGATAGCTTCTCCCGTGCATGTGGAACGGGTGAGAGAGGTTGGGTGATTGGACTGGAAATATAAATGTCACATATAGATCTACCGATGTTTTACTCGACTCAACGAACTTTTATTCGTCTTAACAGTTACCAAAGTCAAAAGTATATAGAGAAGTACACTATGCACTATCACATATCAAATTAATTTAGGAAGGACTTTCTTACATATACACGTAGAATAAATATTTCTATGATATGGATGAAGTGATCTCAATGACATTGTGGGGCATGTCTCTATATAACAAATTATGACGGTTAATATTTAGAAAAATGCTTAGGTATGATTTACGCTTCACATGTAGACACGTTAGAAAGTTTCTTAAAGCATCCTCAACAGTTGAATAAGAACTTAAAGGATAAGTATACTTCATCAGATGACGGCCAAGTAAAATATATCTCGTTAATCAGATACAGTTCTCGTAGACATGAATTTGCGATTTATATGTTGATCATGTAGATATGAGTATGAAAGTGGATGAATAAAAGGAACGAGGTAGGCCTCGGAATAGTTGGATAGATTTTGATGTTGGTGTTCGGAGACTGGCCCATGCCGATGACGTGATAGCTTCTCCCGTGCATGTGGAACGGGTGAGAAAGGTTGGGTGATTGGACTGGAAATATAAATGTCACATATAGATCTACCGATGTTTTACTCGACTCAACGAACTTTTTATTCGTCTTAACAGTTACCAAAGTCAAAAGTATATAGAGAAATACACTATGCACTATCACATATCAAATTAATTTAGGAAGGACTTTCTTACATATAGAATAAATATTTCTATGACATGGATGAAGTGATCTCAATGACATTGTGGGGCATGTCTCTATATAACAAATTATGACGGTTAATATTTAGAAAAATGCTTATGTATGATTTATGCTTCACAAGTAGACACGTTAGAAAGTTTCTTAAAGTATCTTCAACAGGATAAGTATACTTCATCAGATGACGGTCAAGTAAAAGATATCTCGTTAATCAGATACAGTTCTCGTAGACATGAATTTGCGATTTATATGTTGATCATGTAGATATGAGTATGAAAGTGGATGAATAAAAGAAACGAGGTAGGCCTCGGAATAGTTGGATAGATTTTGATGTGGTGAATGTGTATGAGACGTTTCAGAGAGGTAAAAGATATCTGCGCTGACCTCAAATAAAGGGGAAAGAGCAATCGGATATTCATGATATAATAGAATATGATTCAAGGATTCTTATACCTTCATCAACCAGCACGATTTCGACCACTGAATTAAGAGGTACATCGATCATGTGAGTGCAGCGGCAGTCAACACCGCAGTTGGCGGGGCGGTTGTCTCCGTTGCAAAACAGCTCGGGAGAGAGCTCGTCCATCTGAGACAGTGGCGGCGCAGGCGGCGCCGTGTACGATATTTCGTCGACGACACTCAGCACGTGTTCGCCGTCGCCTGCCACTGGAAATATTGAAAAGACATTTAGTTATTGAAAACTTATCATCGTATTGTCAAGAACTTTGTTTGGCTTGTACTCGCGTATTAAGGTCATACTAATAGTACTCCTATTTTAGATACGAAACTTAAATAGAATTCATAAGGCTGTAGCAGGATAAGGAAGAAAAATGCCCTTCATGATTAAGAACTGTTTTTTTTACTTACATCTAGTTGTTGAGATAAAAACTACGTTCTAAGTAGATTATGATTTACAACTTACGTTTTTTTGTTCGAAAGCCAGACCTAAGGTGATTATTTGTGTTAAAAGTATTCAATTGCTATGCCCTTACAGGATTTATGTTATACTGTGATCTTTAATTGGAGAAGTTTATGACTGCTTAAGTGCAATAAATACTTTAATTTTGATTTGAAATATGGAATAACTACGAATGACTATGGACTAAGTAAATTAACGCTGGTTTTTTAGGGTCCCACTAAATGTCAACGAGCTAATAAACTCAATGACATATTATAATTAGGTAAGCGATAGACTTTGTACCTAGATATTTCTTGTAAGTATTCTCCTGGAACAGCTCCGCGGGCTTATAGGTATAGAATCGGAAGGGTAGGAAGATCTTGACATCGGGTCGCTCCTGCAGAAGGCTCTGTTCAGAGGGGTTGGCTGATTTGAGGTTGCTTACACACACCGCGTCTTGACGAGGAATGTTGCATATGCCGTCCAGAGGATTCAGTATCTTGAAAATAGAAATTAAAATTTAATAACACGTACTTTGAGATTCGAGATAAATGCGCATGGAAGCTATCCTTCAGATATTTTTAATTTGCAATGTCTGTTAATTTATACAGGAAGCAAGTCAAGAGAAAAATATGAAATAGAATGTTGGTAAATCTTAATCAAGTGTAGATGTATGAAAAAACAGAAATGTACCTTCCCTGTAGACACCGAAGTCCTTTTCTACTTAGGTGTTGTGGTCGTTACGCACTTTGCCGGAGTGAGGTTCATTGTGCACTGTGGACGTTGTGCGAGTACGTTGTTGTGCAGACGAAATGGTAGTACTTTACTGTAGTGATGGCTGAACTAGTTTTTAATATTTTTTTTTGCACGTGTCCTTTGACTGTCATTCAAAAACGCAATTAATGTTGAACAAATTCTTGCATTCTCGATTTTGTCATTTGGCTCGTTTATAATAAATATGTCAGGCTCCTATTTCGCCAACTGTTAATGGTGACTAATAATGATGATTCTGTCAGACACATTGTTAATATCAATAAAATATCAGTGGCCTGATGGCGAATGAAGGACCTGATAGAACGTCGCTGGTATTTCAAAATTTTATATTAATTAATATTTAATTTATGATGGGTTTTGGGTCTGACACGTGAAAGATTAAAGGATTCAGTAGTGATATTTATAGCTTTTTATGACGGCGCTACCATATGTGCTGCAAATTTTACTAATTATATCACTAGATAATCTCGCAATTTGTCCCAGACCCTGGACCCGTCACGAATGACGAGAGCGTGAGAAAGTACTCCATAAAATAATCAAACTAAAAGTTGGCAATTTTGACTTAAGTGTTAGAAATATGTAGGTACCACCATTAATACAATGATAGGCGTACACCAGAACTCGTCGCTCAAAATTATTAGTACTGTTTGATAATTAAGAAATACTTATAAATATAACAGAGAGAGTTATTATATACATAATGGAGTAAATGTATTAATTATTTATTGATAACTAGACAACTGAATAACAACAGTACAGTTCAAGTCCAATACGAGTATAGAAGTTTAGGCCACAAACGCCATGACAGGCGACTTACTCAGCGTCTAAAGCCTGGCGATTATAGCTTAGTAAAACAAACGTTCTAGAATGTTTGCAACCTACTGCACTGCGTGCTTGCTGCATTCGTTAGTCTTATAGCGTGTGCAAAGCGGCTGGCTTAGAACATTCTAGAACTTTCGTTTTACTAAGCTACTCGCTAGGCTCTACCTCTTAGCAACCCGCCTGTCAGCGTGGTCCTAGACCTGGCTCCTGTCCTGTATTTTTCGGGAAAGGTGAGATATAAGGATAATACGAGTCATTCGGCATATATTTCAGAAAAATAAATTCAGCTGTTTGCTGTCACTGTCAGAAAGAGCACAAACTTGGTTTGCTTTGAAAATGATTTTTATTTTTAGCGAAACCATTTCCTGGAATGTAATGGCGTTGTATATTTTTGGAATTAGCTTATTGAGCCCTTTGATTTGGTATCCCAGTCGAAATGTTTTTTTTTCATAAGTTAAAAAAATGACATAGCTGGTAAATGTAACAGGTGACAGATGTCCAATATAATTACTAAGACCCGTGCTTACATTTCCAAAAAAACTCGTCATACGCGAACTTCCCTTCAGTAGCCAGGTCCTGGACTATTTATGGTTTTAGTAAGTTTGATGCTTAGTAAGAGTACCTAGGTAGTATAGTAAAATCAAATTTAAAATGAACGCCCCTCTCCTATTAACCATGCCAATATGCTTACGTGAGATGTGAGTGGAAACCTACTATGGAGACGCGTTCAGTTTAATATTGGTTTTAGTCTAGGGAAGTTAAATAGTGTTCAGTGTTAAGGGAGTAGAGACGAGAAGCATGTAAGAATAGAGTAATATTAATGCATAACGGACTAAAATAAAAGGGTGACGTGAAGTAAGTACTATACTACGAACTACTGGTGCTTGCAATATTTATTTACACTTAAGTTGTGCATAACTATTAAAAAATATTATATCAAATACCTACATAGACACAGATACAGGTTATAAAGTTGCACACGTTACACAGATTGTTGTAAAGAACATTTTGAAATGAAATAAAAATACAGATTTAATTTTTAATTTTATTAAAGAGTATAAAAATGTACACTTATAAGTAATCATTAAAATGATATTACAATTTTGCTAAAGCAGTTTAGCAATGTTTTCATGAATTAGTCGATGTACATTATCGTGGCCTCGAGATAGGCTGTGACGTTTGTTTAATTTATTGGCACAGAAACAAATAAACACGAGACGTGAATATTACACACAAGATCCTTAAAATACTGGTAACCACGAATTGGTAACTTTTGTGAATAACTACTTAAACATGTTGGTTTACAATATTTTTGTACAGTCTTCGTTGCTTATGGGAGGTGACGATGAGGATTGGTCGCAACATTGCGACACGTGGTTGCGGGTGCTTAAATATCAATATTATCTTCTGTGTATTTACAAGGATTTTAGATGTGGGTGTTATTTACATGTTCTAAATTTTGATAGCAAGTGAGTGTTAGTAACTAGAAAACCTTAAACATCTATATTTATTAATAGAAAAATATGGGTTTTTATATATACATGTAATAAATATCCTTGGTGAAACGTATAATGGCAAGTTGTTAGTTAAGAACGGACATCTCCATGATAAATGGAATATACCTAAAGGCGAAACAAAATAAAAAGAAATAGAGCCTCAAATAGCGCAAGGACACATTTAAATAATCTAGATTTATCACCAACTAGTATGGCATATGAAACTGAAAAATGAAACATTAGATATCACCTTTAAATAAATCACGAACCGTCCTAGACCGTTGAATCATTCGAATACATAAGAAACACAAACGGCAGAATCGAGCACTTCGAATCCGCCGAACACATCACACAATACAAACATAAATTTACACTTAGGCAACATAATAAAATCAACTGCTATACTTTTGCACATAAACTGAAACTGATACTAGGAACCGATCTAATTGATGGGAGGAAGGTGGTCTCCGCACGTCGGGAAGTTGGGAGGGATAGGGGGCAGGTCAGCGTGAGTGCCGACTTGGAGGACCAGGCTCATGCCGATGACAATGTGGAACAGGAAGTGGCAATGCAGGAGCCAGAAACCGGGGTTGTTGGCTCTGAAACGGAGGATAACATATCCATTGTTCGGGACTGCTATGGTGTCCTTCGCGGGAGGCAAGTCTCCTTGTTTAAGATGACGTTCGAGTAGACCTCTCCTGTCGAGATCTAGAGCGTGCTTCAAGTTGATTTTCTTGACGTTCTGGTCGGGTGACCGGCCGATACCGATCACATTGTAAGAGTAGCCGTGCAAGTGGAACGGATGAGATAAGTTCGCGATTTGAACTGAAAGCGAAATTTTTCGATTAATGTATGCATGTTTATGAGTACGATATAATAAACTGTGCCGTTAGGTGAAATAAAAAACCAGTACATACCTTCGTCAACTAGTACGATTTCTACGACTGCGTTGAGCGGGATATCGACCTTGTGAGTGCACATGCAGTTCTGTCCACAGTCTGCTGGTCTGTTGTCACCGTTACAGAACTGTTCGGGGTTAATATCGTCGTATTGACTGAGAAGAGGTGTGGGTGGGGCCATGTATGAGATTTCGTCAATTAAACTGATCACATGGTCTCCTTGCGGTGCAACTGTAGAAATTGATAATGTGCATTAGTAATTAATAATATTGAGTGTTATGTCTAAAATAAATAAGAAAAAACATGAATCCAAGTAATTATTACCTAAATATCTGTTATAAGTGTTGGGTTGGAACAGCATTTCTGGTCTGTAGACGAAGAAACGGAAAGGCAAGAAAATCTTGACGTCGGGTCGTTCCTGCAGGATGGCCGGGTCGATGTTCCTGGCGTTTTTCAGCTGGCTGACGCAAATAGCGTCGTTTCTTGGGACATTACATCTTGCATCCAAGGGGTTCATCACCTGAATAGTTAGTGCGGAGAAAGGATACGTGCAATTACTAAAATACGTGCATACTAATGCTAATAACTACATTTACGGTAATTCTACACTAAATACTTCTAGTAGTCAACGCAATTACTTGCAAAACTAGTAGATATCTCATTCAACTACGAGGAACAGGGACCCATTTGATGAAGTGCATTAAATTTACTAAGGTAATCTAGTTACAAGGATCTTATAGTTACAAATAATATTTACAGGTTGAAGTACGAGTAGTTTATCAAAGTCAATCCACCAGTTTTGACCCCATATTGATAAAGTAGTGGCATATAACTTAAGCCATACATAATGAAATATAACCCAATACTAATATTTTAGTTTGAGCAATAATCTGCAACATAGTTGACAGTTCGGCTAAGCTTAATCGAGGCAGGCTACTGGGCGCAGGAATCCAGTCGCAATATCCGCCAATTAATAACCACGATAATTAGTTTCATGAAACGAGGTCTGCGGGCTAACGCAGCGGATGTTTCGCTAATGTCACTTGCACGGAGGAAATATCCGATACTTTTTCCGAGACAAGTCCTAAGTAAGGTAATATGCTATTTACAAGTGAATGTCAAGAGCGGAAACTACCGGCGACACGGTAACACAATGAAGTTCTTAGAAACTGAGGGCAGGCGCTTTTTGTGATAGCCAAGCCAAATGAACTGCTGACTATGTAACAGGTGCTTTTTCAAGGTGCAATATACATTCGGTGTTCTATATAGTCGAAACACGAGTGTACGTTTCTAGTTCCAATAACTATCCACTATTATATAACATTTTCTGTATATATTTACATCAACCTGGACTTACCACACCCTGAGGCACACCGACATCATATGTCGGCGGTTGGCTGGATGGCTGGTAAGGCCCTCTAGCGTACCGCAGGATAGCCAACTGTTGAGCCCTCTTCACACCACATTCACCGAGACCGCGCACTTGGATCCAGTATGCGCCTGGGATGTTGTTGGCCTCAATCACGAAGTCGTAACGTTCACCTGAAGTAAATCAACATGGAATCATAAGTATCTAGTAGTTAATTGGATGTAACATAGGAAATTAATACTTATCCAACGTTTCGCTTGGATAAGTTTATAAATGCTCATTAAATTGCACTACTATGTTTCAGGATTGCTTGAATACATTGTTATAAGTAACCCGCTAGCTATTGCTTGCGACTTCGCCCGCGTGGAACTCGTTTATTTCGCACATCCATACAAACTCCCACCCCCTTTTCACCTTTTTAATTAAAGTCCTAGTTCTATGTCCTTTATGGGGTTTCAAACTATCTTCATATCAAATGTCATTTAAATCCGTTCTCTGGCCTAAGCGTGAATAGACAACTGCCAGACATATTTAATTTAGCATTTATAGTATTAGGTAGTATGGATTTTACCTGAGAACGAAATGATAGTGTTAACTTGTACGGGCTGTACGGGCTCTCCATCCGTAGCAATGACGGTCAAGTTGTGTCCTTCAAAAGTGACTTGTGCCGGGCACACTGAAGCAAAAGCGTTGATCATCCTAAATCTGTATCTCCTTCCAGGGGTAATGGTGAACACTTCCAGAGGAGTGTTTGTCATGAATCCAGTGTTAGGGTCACGGAACTGTCCTTTTCCATTAATGAGTACGGACTCGGGGTCTTGACCAGTGTTGACAGCAAGACGACCAGGGTATCTTTCAGCGGCGTCCTCGTGGAGCCAATCGCTGATCAACATGACATGAGTCGTCAGATCGTAGTCGTACAAGTGGCTGTTGGGGTCCTTGGAAGGCGGTTGACGTACGACAATACTGCCATATAGACCGTCAAGTTTTTGCAGACCAGTGTGCGCGTGCCAGAAGTGAGTACCGGCGTTTCCTTGCCATTGATACCTGGAATTGATAGATTTAAAATTGTTAGCTAAATGATCGTTTATTTAATATGGACATGCAAATCATTGGTATAAGGATCAATGTTTACCTAAAAGTATTTCCTTGCTGAATAGGACACTGTGTTACGAATGGCACTCCGTCATAGTACTGCGACCCTCTCTGCCAGATTCCGTGCCAGTGAATGGTTACTTCCATACCCTCCATGTGGTTTTCAACGTCGATTACAACCTTGTCGTTTTCACAGACTTGAATAGAAGGTCCGGGCAACATTCTATTCGCTGTGAGTATACCACGTTCGACTCCATCAGCCAACACGCATTGGCAGTGAGACCAGACAGCGTTGGTAGCGTTCGGTGTGCACACTTGGCATGCCCTGGAATTTAATTCCACACATTACACACAAGTCAGTAGGCAGTTTCCTTATCAATGTGCTGATTTGATTACACCAGAGTTTCCTCAGCGTACTTGGGTATCATGAAACATCGGCTTGCATAACCTGTGTCGTCACCTATCAATTATAGGCAGCCCCGAAGGTATTTGGATCACTTGGCGTATACTCAAGTTCGGCATTGAAATGTTGTAGTTAGCAGTTCAAGTGAAACAAAGCGTGAAGTGTGTAAAAAGAAAATGTCGGTCGGTGGGTCGCGGGCGTAGCCAGGCGCGAATTTGTACACGGTGAACTCTTTGTTGTATAAAAATGGGCTAGTAGAACTTATTAAGGTAATAAAAAACATGTTTAAGGTAAATTTCTACGTCAAACTATGCTGTTACCGCAAATGAACCTTGTTTTATGTAAATGCTACTAAACTGAAGTGTCAGTGTGAATAATTTTCGTAAGAAATTGATTTCAATGATTGTAGTAGTTCAAATTCTGTCATTTCGATTTCCTTTACTTTTCCCTTTCTCAGTCTGTCCCATCGCTTCAAAAATGTATGAAATTGGGTTTCGTACGGGGGTACAGGCAGGCTTAGTATCGGCTATTACGAGAGTATAGCGATCAAAAGCGATTAACCAATTTCGAGCAATGTCACTGGGTGATCTGTCGTAATCACTTGTTATGTTAAGGAGGCGTGCGACTTCATTTCCGCTGAGTGAAGACAATACGTCGAGGACAATGGTACAATGTTAAAAAAAAACGGCCAAGAGCGAGTCGGACTCGCGCACCGAGAGTTCCGTACAACTAAAACAAATGACTACAATATGGGATTCTTCAAGAAAGGAGTGAATAATTTTTTAAATGGTCGGCAACGCTCATGTGACACCCCTGGGTGGCTGCGGTGCCCGCTTACCAACAGGCGGGCGGTAGGCTTGTTTGCCACCGGCGTGGTATAAAAAAATGTGATTTATCAATATAATGGTAAAATATACGTGATTATAAACATCATCAGTACATTTCAAGTTCATAGGTCGATGGGAAGTTAAAAATTCTTCGGAACAAAATGTGTGACAGACGACATACGGACATGGACACGCGACTGATATTGCTGTACGAAACCCTAAAAAGCGTGGTTTTTACATGCTTGCTGCCACCTTTTAACTTTTCGCTGTTTTTGTGTGCTTTGACTCGGAAAACAGCGACGGAGATTTAAGTTGCTTATAATGACTTTGAAGACATGCGAAAATGTTTTGTAGTATTCAATAACTTTACCTGTGTATGAGTCATGACTCTATATGTCAAACCCCAATTTTGTTCGAAAAATGTTGTAACAAAATTGTTTTTCATTTTTTTTTAGCATTTTTTGTTGTTATATGGTATGAAAGCTTGGAGGAAACTCTGTATATATTGAGTTACAGAAAGTTTTTTTATTTTATTTTATTTGTCGAAATGCTTGTGACAGAGCTTATGACCCCACTAAGTATAACGTTAGATACATTATACTTAAGCGATTTAGGACGACTGGACTACCTAGTTGTTTAACAATGGTCAAAAGAAACAAATTTTATTTACTTACGCTCCCAGTACGGTGTACAATTCAAGTGTGAAGTGATAGTAGCAGATCCTTGGTGGCTCGTTTTCTCTGCAGGCCCTCGCGCACTCATCAGGGGCTGACAATGCGGGGTTCCTTCTCAATTCAGCAGTAGCACTGCTGGTGTAGTCGAGGTGCTTCAGGTTTGGTTTTCCGTTGATGTTTCTCGCCAAAGGAGGTAGCGGGCTGTTTCTGATACCGCCGCTGAGCGGACCGCTGCCGCTCGTCTGGACAAACGGGTTTGATGAAGGCCCGATGGTGCTGCCAATTCCTGCGAATGATCCAAAGGGATCGCTGTTGGATGGGTGGGTCTGCACGAGGCCGTGGGTGGCGGAGAAGACGCTACTACTGGAACTGTCACGGAAAGGGGTGGCCGTGCCCGCTTGCCACCATGACGCTGATGTGGACTGGTCGTCTGGGATGCTTATGGCTTCTGTAAAAAAAGGAGAAACGTATGTTACAAATCACACTTTTAATTTACAGTTAGAGATAATATGGTTATAAGTGTTATAATGCCTGTAATACTCCGTTATAATGCGGCAGACATTTTAGAGATCACTATATGTCTAACATATGTGTAAACCTCAGATTCACAATTTTAATTACAACGCACTTTATTCCAATTACGTAAAACAAGTGAATTCCCTACGAAAATCGAGATTTACTCGTATTATACTAACTTAGCCGTGCACGTAACCTATCAACGCCACACATCTTTCGCGATTCGTGGAGCGTCAGTAGCAGTGAACGTACCTACTCCTCAGATCAGAGCGCAAGATAACTAGCGAAGCAGGTGCGTTAATGCAAATTCCGTTGCAACCTGCGCTTGCGTTGAAGTGCCGACTGGCGTTTATGTTGTCACGACTGTTTTCGTAACGTCGATCAGTTCCCTAGAGAACCACAGGTATCGGGAATATAATTGATAACTGTAACAAGGAAGTGAGTGCGACACCTTTAAAACTACAGGTTGTTTAGAGTATAATAGTGTTGTTGACTCGCGGGTCAAATTAGGTGCTGTTGTAAAGTGCAAACACCATAGCCGCTTGGGTGATGATGTAATGCGTCATAGCACCTAGCTAAAGGATCACGCTGTTTTATGCTTACAGTTTTGTCTTTTAACTAGTATAAACTAAAAAATATATTCAGCGGTTATGGGCAAGTACGGCAACGCATTTACCGTTATTTTAAAATAACAAACATCCGTTTATAAATTACTTAATATAAATATGTGTACATATTTTAGTTCAGTGCCAGTCATATTCTGTCGGTGTAAACGGGAAGTAAGTTTGAGCTACAAGTTCGTATGAGAAGTACGAGTACCTATAACAGTGGACTCGAGGAAGTGAGACATCAAACAGCGTCCGGAAAGCGCGATAAAAAGCCGGACGTGTACGGGAATAAAGACCGGACATGCCTTGTCTTGTTTCTCGACGTTGTCTACGGCAGCAACTCGCGATTGCTACATTTTAAGCTATGGTCTATATTAGAAAGCCAATCATTGTGAAAAAATCACAAGTATGATTTCCTACATGTTTCATCCGAGACCACTGCACGGGCGGAGAAGTAAAGATAAATGGTGAACGGCCTGTGAAAAGTAATATTTTAACAGTGTTGTTTTAATTGTGTGTCAATTACAACTTTACAACCATGCACGGCGCAATCTGTTATTATTTATTTATGAATCATATGTTATACAGCCTACTGAAAATTGCTACCCGAACGCAACGTTTTAAATAACCTTAATGTCACGAATATCATATTATTAATATCTAAACAAACCTAACCTCCTATTATTTCCGTAAAAGTTGATTAATCTAGGTCTTTTTGAATGCCGAACAAAAAATGTTTTTAAAAAGTGGCTGCAATGCTGGGAGCTGGGACACGATTTTAGCTGGGGCCTTGGGCAAAACTGCTGCCACTTCCTTATTGTCAGGCTTTGTTAAATAATATGCTGCCGATTATTAATCAATATCATGCCTATTGTATTTGATTGCCAATTGCGGAGTTCAGCGCAAAACTGATTTAGCTATTATAATATTAGGTTTCTATTAGTAAAATAAAATTCTGAAATAAAGTATAATAAAACATTCCAAAAGTTAACTATTCTATTCGTAGAATCTATAAATGTATATGGAGTAATTGATTACTTGTACTTCAGTAAACGAGGTGCAGTGCAGGTAAATCATGAGTCGGATATAATGAACTGTCACGGTAATAACTGTGCATACCTCCAAGGGCGAAAAGTAAGCGTGGCATTAATTGTCTGTGACACGTACAAACATAAATAGTTTAATTATAGTTTTGATTCCTTGATTAGTATTCGTATAATAATTCAATTTTACGAGCGAAAGAGGTTTTCACTACTGGAACAAGTGGTAAAGTTTTGGCGAGATTTAGGAAGTTGTATAAGAAGGGGTCGAAACACAGAGGTCAAAAAATGCTGATTTTTTAAACATATATATTTTTAAATCGTATATGTACATCGCAAGTTCTCAACTGTGAACTTGACAACTTCAACCACTCGTTATTGACCAAGTGAAACGAAGGTGTCCGTTTTAGCTTCGGTAAAAAAGCTGTCTTTTGTCCTGCTGGCGGATTACCGGCTGTTCTCCCATACAGGTCGCATTGCTCGACCGATTCTCGCGAAATTATGTCAGCAGGTTTCATATTTACATGTATAGACGTTTTTGTTTAACTCAGTTAAAAAAAAAGAATTTAAAAAGAAAGTCGCATTGCTTACTGCTCACAGAGAGAGCTACAAGTAATTCTAATAAAAATGTATACATGTTCCAGGTGTAACATTTTTCAAAATCGTTCAAGAAATGAAATATCCAAGTTTACACGAATCTAACACGGATACGAAGGCACGTTATACCGCTTGACGTCATGCAAATGTTTCCCTGAGACAGAATGCTGATAAACCATTAGTTAATTTCAATTAGCAATTTATCTCCGTACTTTCATAAACTATGCTTAGGTAACTGACATAACTTGACAATTAGGCCGAAGTTACGCGGTTATAGTGTGGTTTTTGTAATCGCGAGACAATTTCCTCGTGTTCCTGGTTCAAATTGATCACGGGGAAGTGTTATGTATATGTAGTACATTACATGTGCGAAGGCGCAACAATAAAGTCGATTACGACAAATAGGGTATATGTTTCAGTGCTAGTACATAGGGAAATGACATGTTAGAAAGTTGCATTTTTGTGTTGCGAATCACGGGGAATTAAATTTGGCATTTGCAAGTCAGCGTGGCTATGGTTTTTATTTTATCCTGTTGAATTTGCTCGCGTTCTTCGTAATACTTGTCCAAAGCCACGAGCCCTTAGTTGCAAAAAAAGAACTTTTAAATCATGGACACATGACTAAACCTGCTTGACGACAAAGTTTCTCGTTAAAAACTGAATACGACTTAATTGATTAATGTCCACTCTTAAGTGGCACTGAAAATTAAATCTATGTATGTAGTATTTTTGTATACTAAGGCTGAATCGTGCTCTTTAGTAGCAGTGTTAACATTACTTAGAAAGTGCACATAAATTTCTCGCCGTAGTATGATTCAGCTACCGGTACATTTACCTTAGTAAACACTTTGCCGTGTCGCGTGGTTTTACGAGAGGAAAAGGTACTCGTAAAAGTGGGTTTAATAGCTTGATTGGTGCAACTTTAAGTGTCTCAGGTTACTTTCCTTATTTCTTGTCGTAGATATCTAAATCTTTTTATGTAAAATAGGAATAGCGAAAATTTAAGTAAGTACTCAGATCAAGATTTAATAGTTTTATTGTAACTACCTATCTATGATTAGTGGCTCTGTGAACTCGCAATTTTTTTTTCTAAATTACTAAATTACCAGATTGCATAAAAAAAAACTTCTAAAAAATTATCGAACCTGCTCATAAAATTACACGAAAATCAGTTGAGAAATGCGACACAAATATTGCTCGTTTAATTGTAGAAATAGAACGAACTTAAAATCAATTAAGTGTACGTATAAAATATGTAATGTAAGCTTTTATTTGCATTGAAAATAAGCAGCGATATTTTACCAAATACCTAGTCGAAAGTTACACTGCCTTCAGTGGGCTTTGTATAAATGAAAATCCATTCGAGCTCTAACTAAATTTCAACAGCTAAACTTGTTAAGGTAATGCCGAAACGTGGATAGCAATGAAAGGCAGTTACTTACCGGTTTGCGATATGCTCGACAGCTTAGCCACTAATTACAAGAAAGAGGACTGCCTTGTATGGGAAAAAATGAGGTAAGTGCACGTATGTATAGTGACACTGAATTAAGTGGTCCTGACGTATTGAGACCGTGGCTGAAGTGATGCAATTTCTTATATTGCCAAGGGCAAGAATGCTAACATTCGACAGCTCAGTAATATGTAAACGTAGGACTTAGGCTGCGGTTGCCTATTTAGGAAATATTAATCTCGGCTTTATATTATAGAGCACTTTTTACGTTATATTACTATATCGTAATATTTCAGTTGCAGAGTTATTGCTTTGCGACATTAATTATCTAAACGGTCCATGGTAGACCCAAATAAAAGTTTATTTACCCTACCTGTACATATTAAAGTTGAGAATAATATATAATAATAGTATAATAAAATACAATAGTATTTTATGCAACAGTTACATAATGCGTTCTTAAAATTCGAGAATTCCCGTAACAAAACCAGCGTGGCAAGTTTTCTTATTAAAGACTCGAGAATTTTAAGACCTAATTATGCAACGTTGCATACAATATTTTCTCTAAAACAGCAATATAATTTGATTTAAATAAAAAATCGGTATGGTGGCAGAATACGGACTTTGACTCTTTAACCGACTTCAAGATTTCAAAACAGGAGGTTATCAATTCGGTTGTATGTTTTTAGGGTTCCGTAGTCAACTAGGAACCCTTATAGTTTCGCCATGTCTGTCCGTCCGTCTGTCCGTCCGTCTGTCCGTCCGTCCGCGGATAATCTCAGTGACCGTTAGCACTAGAAAGCTGAAATGTGGTACTAATATGTATATCAATTACGCCGACAAAGTGGTAAAATAAAAAGTGGAAAAAAATATTTTATTAGGGTACCTCCCCTATACGTAAAGTGGGGAGTGTTTTTTTTTTTCATTTTAACCCTAACGTGTGATATATTGTTAGATAGGTATTTAAAAATAAATAGGGGTTTACTAAAATCATTTTTTGATAATGTTAATATTTTCGGAAATAATCGCTCCAGAAGTAAAAAAAATGTGTCCCCCCCTCTAACTTTTTAACCATAAGTTTTAAAAATATGAAAAAAATCTCAAAAGTAGAACTTTATAAAAACTTTGTAGGAAAATTATTTTGAACTTGATAGGTTGAATAGTTTTTGAAAAAATTACAAAAATAATTTCTGAACTAAGTTTGTAATTTAACCGTATAAACAGGTGTTTATTGTACCTGTCATTTCTACAAAATCACAATGAAATGACGTGCTTTCAAAGGTTTTGTGTTTCTGTACTTAATATGTCAACTTAATGTGACGGACGGAAAACTACGGAACCCTACACTGAGCGTGGCCCGACACGCTCTTGGCCGGTTTTTTTTGTTTGTTACTCCATAACTCCGTCATTTCTTAAGAGGGCGCAGTACGTGGCAGTACGCTCGGTTCTCCATACAAACGTATTTATGGTCTCATTTTAAAACGCCATGCTAGAATAACATGAAACTTTGTATACACAATGAGATCCGGCATATCTAAGTCGGAAATTAGTTTCAGTTCCTAAAAAATGTAAAAGAAAAAAATACAGCGGTTTTTTCAGTTTTTATGGCTTGTATGAAACCTTAATAATCGTTGTATTTTTTCTCCATTATAATTTCAAGCAACAGAAACTAATTTCCGACCTAGATATGCCGGATCCCATTGTGTATACAAAGTTTCATGTTATTCTAGCACGGCGTTTTGAAATGAGAGCGTAAATACGTTTGTATGGAGAACCGAACGTACTGCGCACTCTTAACCGATTTTGAATATATTTTTTTTGATTGTAAGTATATATATCCAAGTTGGTCCCGTTTTTGTCAAAACTCAGTTCTGATGATGGGATCCATGAGGAATTGAGGGAACTCCTCAAATCTTAAAAGCAAACATATAGTGATTTTTGTGTTTTTATCAACAAATCGCGAATTTTCATACAAAAATGTGACATTTGATGAAGTGGAACTGCTGATGATGATTAGAACAGAACTCGTCAACGAAGAAAAGTTCACGTTTGGCGATTTGTATTCCTAGCTGTTTTTGTTAAGCAAGTTCTATTTTCACGATTAATTTTTGTCATGCTCGATTTCTGATGATGGGATCCATGAGGAATTGAGAGAACTCCTCAAATCTTAAAGGCAAACATATAGTGATTTTTGTGTTTTTATCAACAAATCGAGCATTATCATACGAAAATGTGACATTTGATGAAGTGGAACTGCTGATGATGATCAGAACAGAACTCTTCAACGACGAAAAGTTCACGTTTGGCGATTTGTCCTTTTAGTTGTGTTTGTTAAGCAAGTTCTATTTTCACGATAAATTTTAGTCATGCTCGAGTTCTGATGATGGGATCCATTAGAAATCGAGGGAACTCCTCAAATGTGAAAGGCACACACATAGAGTGATTTTAGTATTTTCATGAACTAATCAAGCATTTTCATTCAAAAAAGTGACATTTGATAAAGTGGAACAGCTGATGATGATCAGAACGGAACTCTTCAACGACATGTAATTCACGTTTGGCGATTTGTTCTCTTCGTTTTGTTTGTCAAGCAAGCTAGGTTTTCAAGACACATTTTTGTCAAGCTTGAGTTCTGATGGAGGATTCCATGAGGAATTAAGGGTACTTAGTTTTCTATCATTATAAACATACTTATAGCTATTTTTATTTTATTAAGTATGTGGAATCGAAGAGTGCACTATCTATAAGTATAATAATCTTTCACCGGTTTTGTTTTCTTAAAAATTATTTAAATAAACAGTTATATAATAGTGTATTATGGAAGTTCATTTGATTCCCCCACCAGTCATATAAGACGTATATTTTTTCTTTGGTACAGACATGCAGTTGTATAAAAAGTTTATTGATTTAATACTGCTGTCAGTCATTTAATTGACAGATTAAAATACTGGAGTCGAAAAATATATACCTATATGTATTTATGTAGCAGTTCCTACTACGTAAATCATTTCTAAGCCTACGAGCATAACCTAGAGCTTGTCGGCGTAGGCTTTTTTAATGAATTGACCTCATCAGTGGGTCATGACTGTCACGCCACGCTCAGGCCGAGTGATTGTTTCCCAAACTTCGAAGGTCATCGGCACCGGTGATCTTAAGAGTACTAACAGTTCCCACCTGTCGGCATACAATAGTTTGTGCAATATATCAATCAAGTTTCGATTTATTATACGATTATAATCGGCTACACCCACAGGCGTACAAAGCCTTTAAAGTCATGTTAATATTTGAGCACTGACGTAAAGTAAATCTGTCTTACCCATAAGCTCACTGAACTGGCTCGTTAAAGTGATTTAACAGTAGCACTGAGTAAAATTTTACACAAATAAGAATAAAGTAGGTATGTATTGTAAAACCCAATTATCTGAATTCTGTGACTAAGACTGGAAACATTGTTTTAATAGGCAGGTACATTCGCTGCCAGGCCACGCCCCCTAGGAACAAAATTGTATGGGCGTAAACGGCGTGAATTGTATGGAATTACCGGCATCGGCAGTGAATGCTTTATCCATGTCTCCAATACAAAAAGTATAAATTTATTTCATACTTTGTCACTTTAAATTATTATACCTACAAGAAAAAATATTTATATTTAAATTGTATACAAGTATAGTATGTAATAATTTAAAAAAGTTTAAATATATTTTTAATTTTCCAAACTCAAAATTTAAATAATATCGGAATTTGAAGAAATTTGTAATATTGTTCTCATTCGTCTGTAAAATTTACTCAATTGTAAGAAGCGCGTATTCAAATTACCAACTTCAAATAATATTTGCACCAGTGCTCAAAATAAGGTGACTGTACGGAATCGTAGTGAACGAGAGGGAGAAACTTATGAGTTAAAAACGTCAAGCATCCGTTTCAGCCCTTAATCCACAGTACGATATTTTTAAATTTTTAGGGTTCCGTACCCAAAGGGTAAAAACGGGACCCTAAAAGCTAGACAGTTGAAATTTTCACAGATTATGTATTTTTATTGTGGCTACAACAACAAATACTAAAATCAAAATAATAATAATAATTAAGGGGGGCTCCCATACAACAGAGTAGTTGTTGGCGTTTTTTTTCTGGTACGGAACCCTTCGTGCGCGAGTCCGACTCACACTTGGCCGGTTTTTTTAACAGAAATTTTGTTTTGCTCTATAAGGCGCCAACGAGGCTTGAACCCAGCACTTTTTAGGGTTCCGTACCTTAAAAGGAAAAAAACGGAACCTTTATAGGATCACCCGTGTGTCTGTCCGTCTGTCCGTCTATCACAGCCAATTTGCTCCGAAACTATTGAACCGATTGAGTCGAAATTTAGCACATTACCTACATATATAATTCGGTGATCCAAAGACAGAAGTGTAACGTAAATAAATAAATTTAAAACACGGGGGCCACTATTGGGGAGTAAAATAGAAAAAGGTTTTACAAACTATAACATGTGACAAACTTATTAACGATTTTTTGTAATTATATGATAAATATTTTTCAATTTATTTAAGTACGAAAGTAGGCGAAAATATACCTTCCCCTACTACCGGGCCTAAAATTTTTAGGTTACACAATAGCTCCGATTATGCATTATGATTGTGTGTTAGTTCTTATATAGAAAATAGTTCTTTACCTATTACAGGAAAACCTATAAGTCCAATAGTTTTTTAGTTATTGCTGAAAACTGCCATTCTACAACAAAAGGAAGTAAATGTCTCGATTTTCCTAAGATACGACCTTTTTTAATCCAAAGTACAGGATAGTGGTTCTACACGTGGAGTGGTAGTAGAAGGTAGGGAACTGATATGTATAATGACATGACATACCTTGTATACCTACCCACCGCCAGTCTTCTAATAAACCGCTTACGGAACAGACGCGTGCCTTTCATTATACATATAGATATACTACAGTGGCAATCGAGGATTAAAAAAAATAATATATATGTTATATTAGAGCGTGCAGTTAAAATTAGTGATAAACAGTCGGTGTTAAGTGCCTAAAGTGGTACGGGACGTTATTGCAGCTTTACGGTGTTAATCTGGTACGAAGAAAAGATGGCGGTTGGGAAACTCGGAGCATTCGATGTCTCATCGGGAAGCTGGAGTATGTACACGGAGCGCTTGGAAATGTTTTTTAAGGCAAACGACATAAAGCCAGATGTCCAATTACCAACGCTAATTGCAGTTATGGGCGAAGAGGCGTACGCGTTATTGAGTAATCTAACTAGCCCTCGGAAACCCGGAGATTTAACATATGCGGAGGTAATCAAAATAATGAGCGATCATGTGGAGCCTAAGCCTTCGTTCATGGCTGAGAGGTATCGTTTCCGGCTGCGGCGTCAAGGTGCGGAAGAAACGGCGGCACAATATCTGGCAGACCTAAAGAAGTTGTCAAAACATTGTGAATTTGGGGCGTCATTACAAGATAATCTCCGAGATCAGTTCACGTGTGGATTAAAGAATGACACTATCAGACAACGTCTTTTTGCTGAGAAAATCCTAACCTATACAAATGCGGTAAACATCGCGCTCTCATTGGAAGCGGCGGAGCGAGACGCAGCGATTGTAGAACGTCCGAGTGCGAGCGAGAGCAGAGGCAACGTTGCCGGATCGGACATGACGCCGGTAAATTCACTTTCTTCGCGATCACGTGGCGGAAATATCAGTTATGCAAATAACCGACAAAACAACAGTACCAATATGCACGGCGATGCGACAATGTGTGCGGTTTGTGGCCGGCAAGGTCACCGAGAATCAGGATGCCGGTATAAGAAGTTCACGTGCAGGAGATGTGGGGCTGTGGGGCATCTGAAGCGGGTTTGCCCGGCATGGGAGCCAGCCGGCAACCACGGCACAACCAAGGGGCGCAGTGCGGGCGCGGGCGGGCGCCGCGCGGCAGCTGGCGGGCGCGGCCCGCGGCGCGCCCTGCACCACGTCCAGGCGGCGGGACAAGAGACTCCAGGGCCCGACGAGGAGATTTCGTCGGCGAGCGAGATAGAAGAAGATTTGTATCATCTGTGCTTGAACGGATACAGACCGGTGAGCATGTCCTTGTGTGTAGATAATAAAGTGATAAGCATGGAAGTGGACACGGGCTCTGCCGTGTCTTGTATTAGTAAAGATACTTATTTTAAATATTTTGGGCACAGGCCAATTGAACCATTTGATTTAACTTTTAAGTTTTACGATGGAAGTAAAGTTAGACCATTAGGTGTTATAAGGCCCGATGTTCTATACGAAGGCAAGTTAAAAACATTAGAGCTATTTGTCATAGAAGGGGGCACGACATCCTTGTTGGGGAGGCATTGGTTGATGGAACTGGGAATCCAGATTCCCATATTCAGTTGTCAATCTGTGAGTAATGACGAAATGTGTAAATTACTGGACAGGTATAAGGAGCTATTCAGCGGCGGTTTGGGGCGGTTCACGGGCGGCAAGGCAACGCTCCGCGTGAGGGAGGACGCCACGCCGGTGTACTGTCGCGCGCGCCCGCTGCCGTACGCGCTGCGCGACCAGGTGGACCAGGAGCTGGACGAAATGAGGCGCAACGGGGTCATCGAACCCGTCGACACTTCGGAGTGGGCCACGCCGCTCGTGCCGGTACGTAAAGCTGATGGTGGATTAAGAATTTGTGCCGATTATAAAATAACCCTGAACCCAAATTTGCTGATCGATAGGTACCCTCTCCCCAAGATAGACGATTTGCTAGTAAGGTTAAACGGGGCTCGAGTATTCTCGAAAATTGATTTAACTCAAGCTTACAATCAGGTGGAACTAGATGATTCAAAACAATTTACCGTTATTAACACGCACCGAGGCTTATTTAGGTATAATAGGCTGGTCTATGGATTGTCTTCAAGTCCTGGAATTTTTCAGAGGATTATGTCTAATTTACTGAAGGACATACCACACGTGGAAGTGTTCTTAGACGACATCTTAATTGGAACGACAGACGTGGCGTCACATTTAGTAATATTAGACAAAGTTCTACACAGACTACATAGTCATGGTATGAAGTTAAAAAAAAGTAAGTGTGTTTTTCTTACTGAGGAGGTTCAGTATTTGGGGTTTACAATCTCTAAGGATGGTATTAAAACTGATGCGGCCAAAATTGAGGCCATTGTTAAAATTCCACGACCCCAGAATATAACAGAACTAAAATCATTTTTAGGTATTGTCAATTTTTACGCGCGATTCGTGGCAAGGTTAAGCACCATTTTAGCGCCTTTATATAATTTACTTAGAAAGGGGGTCGCGTGGAAATGGAGTAAACAATGTGAAAAATCATTTAAAACTATTAAGGAGATACTAGTGAGCGCAGAGGTACTGATGCATTACGATCAAAACAAACCATTGATTTTGACAACCGATGCCAGTTCGCGCGGGATTAGCGGAGTGCTGACGCAGCCGTGCGGCGGCGCCGGCGAGGCGCGCGAGCGGCCCGTGGCCTATGTGTCGCGGTCGCTTAATGACGCGGAGCGCCATTATTCGCAAATTGATAAGGAAGCTCTAGCTATTGTGTTTAGTGTTGAAAAATTGCACCAATTTCTTTATGGCAGACGTTTCCTGTTAAGAACTGATCATAAGCCCCTGGTCACCATATTCGGTCCGAAACAGGGCATTCCAGCGATGGTAGCCAGTAGGCTGCAGCGGTGGGCGATCAAGCTGTCAGCATATACCTACGACATAGAATACGTGCGAACAGATGCCAACGGTGCTGACGGTTTATCGCGCTTACCGGTGCCAGTGAGTAATGCAGTGGCGCTGGATGGCCCACCGCCGGAGCAAACTTATTTGCATCTGGTGCATAATGAAATGCTGTTAGACTACCACGAGGTTAAAAAACAAACTCAGAGCGATCCAATTTTGGGTCGGGTTCTAAGTTATTTAAGGTCTAGTTGGCCAGCTGAGATAGACATAATTAACTTACGACCTTATCATAACAGAAAGTGTGAACTTTATGAGGAACTCGGATGCGTTATGTGGGGGCACCGGGTGGTGATTCCGGAGGGGTGCCGTAAAAAAGTATTGGCTTTATTGCATGAAAGCCATATGGGTATAGTCAAAACCAAAGCCTTTGCCAGGAGTTACGTGTGGTGGCCTGGCGTTGACGAGGCCGTGGAGAGAATGTGCCGCGAGTGCGTAGTGTGCGCGGCCGAGGCCGACGCGCCGCCCCGACACGGGCCCGCTGCGTGGCCATTCCCGGCTAAAGCATGGTCTCGGGTGCATGCGGATTTCCTAGGTCCAAGAGGGGGTGAAACTTACCTCATTTTGGTGGATGCGCGATCAAAATGGCTGGAAGTGTTCCCACGGGCTAGCACATCTGCCAATAGCACCATCGAAAAGCTAAGTGAGGCATTTGCACGATGGGGTCTTCCCAGACAATTGGTATCGGATAACGGACCGCCTTTTACTAGTAAGGAGTTTTCAGCATATTTGACAGGTAACGGTATTGAACATTTGTTTTCTGCTCCGTATCACCCGGCATCGAACGGGGCCGCAGAAAATGCCGTTCGCATTATTAAAAAGGTAATTAAAAAAGCGATAAGGCAAAAGCAGAACATAAATGTTGCCATCAATACATTTTTATTACACTATCGTAATACCGCGCACTGTACGACGGGAGAAAGCCCAGCGGCATTAATGCTAGGCAGACAAATACGTACAAAACTAGATGCGATTAGGCCGGACTGTGAAAACAAGGTACGCGAGGCCCAGAGAAAACAAATGTCTAGGTCAGCAGGTATTAGACGTACGTTTCAACCGGGTGAACCAGTTTGGGTTCGCCAATACCAGGGCGACACCAAATGGATACCGGGCCAAATTGTTCGGCGAGAGGGGACAACAGATTACGCAGTAGCCGATAGCTTAGGCAGGGGGTCCCATAGGCATGTCGATCAGTTGAAACGGCGTTCAGGGGTTTTAATCTGTCCACCAGATCCATCATCAGCTTTACACCCATCACAGGACATTCCCTCAGAACACCAGAACACGACAGAAGAGGCAGCGCCCACTCCAGCGACGCCAGGGTGCAACCGACCGCGAGCGCGGTCATCAATACCCCCGCATACCCCCGCGCGCGAGTTCATTCAACCCGGGAGCGCGCGCTACGGGACACCGCCGACTCCTCCCTCAGGCGGCAGCCAGACTCCCCAACCGTCGCCCTTGCCGCCACCTGAACCGCCTCAAACCCGCCATATTAGAGAATGCAGGGTCAAAAATCCACCCACATACAAATTTTAGCCTACTACCTAACCTAAGTAGGTATTACCCATTATACTTGTAGTGGTACGTAGTGTTCCCTTGTGTTACCTTATTTTTAGTTTTAAGTTAAAATGCCATGCGTTTTTTATGCCGTTGTAGACCTGCAATTGTATTAAGTTTTTTTTTCAACTAGTTAATAGAAGTAAAAACTAAGCGAAATGTAATGAATAGTTGCAAATAAAGGGGTACACTAGGCACCTATATATAAAAAAAAAGCAACCATTACCCATTGCACAATTAGAAAAGTAGTTGTTTACTAAATAAAACATTGTATATTAAAAGTTAACCCTTTATAAGGTACAGGCGATTTAGCAACCACTTACAATTACCTACTTAGAATCTGAGTCTTAAATAATTTATGATAAGGTTCAAAATCTGTTGTGTTTATTGAAAATATAACTTGCCTTAGACGTATTCCACAGTGCATTGCAAACATGAAAGTAGTAGTAGTTGTAACTTTCACAAAGCATATCTGTATAACCGGGGCCTTATTAAGGGTTAATCTCTAGCAAGATAATCCAAAATAAATAGTATGTGTAGGTATTGGGCGCCGGCGCATCGGCATCTACTTTTCCTGTTTACTCAGCGCTGGGAATTGCATAATGAGGAGATATCGGTGCGCTAGGCGCGGAATATATATATATGGTGATGTAAGTATAGATGCGTTTTATTTAAGTTTTTTTTAAGAAGAGAGTAAAGAGTAGCTGTGTAAACATAGGGTTAGTGACGTAAGGTAAGAATCTAATAATTTATTATGTAATTTATGTTTAACTTCAAAAAATAGTTTTCGCCGACTGAGACTTAAAAACAAATAATAGTACTTACACGTTTTAGTAGTTAAGAAGAGAGTACTGATATGTATAATGACATGACATACCTTGTATACCTACCCACCGCCAGTCTTCTAATAAACCGCTTACGGAACAGACGCGTGCCTTTCATTATACATATAGATATACTACAGGAACCCTTTATTGTGCGGCTGACACACACTAAGCCGTTTTTTTTAAATAGCGTAATAAAGGATTTAATTGAAAATCACACAAACATAGAGAAAGTCCGTGTGCTCTCACGATGTCAACTTTAAAACACCGAATTTATTTAAAAGCCAGCCAAGCGTAAACACTGTAGAAATGTTTGATGTTGATACTTAAATTGTACGTGAAGTGATTATGGGCTTTCAAGCGGAAAAGATAGAAAGTGACAATGTTAACGAAAGTCTAAGTAAATCGGTTGTTTCAAAGACAAACTAAAGAGCCAATATAGATTTACTAAATGACTCACTCAATAATAGCTGAAACGTGATTCTGACTGTACATACGAGTATGAGTGAGTGAACAATATTGCTGATTGAACGATGTTGCTCGTTGTTCCGTGTCAATTAGTGAATGCTGTCGGCATATCAGTTTCAACATGACTCATTAGGCACCGAGCCGATTTAATGCATATTCGGTTCCTAATGTCACGCTACCGTTTAACGTGTTGGCTGTCAATGTTAAAAAGGAAATTACTACCTACATGATATTAAATTATCAACATTTTATTAAAATTATGCTATAGCGCGTGCAACACAAGTGTTATGTTTATACATACCTATAAGTATTTGCTCAGTAACTACTTACGTTACGATGGTATTCACAAGGTTTTCAGTGGGAATATTTGTGATTTAGCTTTACGCTTCTTTTCCACAATGATGCATGTGATGTTCTCCATTGGGGTCGGTCAGGTTATATAATAAAATTAATAAAACCACGATTTAGGCTATTAGCGCAGTCGTGACTTCGCTCGCCGGCAGCTCGATGGCAAGTGTCACGCCGCGCCGCCACGAATGCTACCTGCATATTTATGTGAGATACCAATACACCAAAATGCATAATGGGAACCATTGCATTTATAATATAAGTCTTGATTTATTAATTATTACTTAATCCGTTGTTAGGATTATCTACATTGGGATAGTTTCCCCCAAGGACTAGGTATACTAAATATTGGTTTCCCCTTTGGGTCGGAAGGTCAGATAGCAAATGACAGTCACATCCACACAAATACTTATTAGTGCATCCCTGCGACTTCTCAACTGGGATAACGTTCAGATGAGGAGTAATTGGAATGTTAATATCTATTACTCGTAATGTAAACAAGTTAATTGCGTAGCACGTTGAGCACTCGGTCGTATTGCGGTTGGCACGCGTGAAACGAGAGCGATGTGTTAGTGGTTGAAGTCACAACGTAGCGACTTCGTGAGCGGGCAGTATCTGCCGTCTGGAAACTAAAGCAACATTGTGACCCGCCTAGCGTGATAGCTTAGATCGTCACGTTTTGTGTGACGTTTTAGTACATGTCGGCCATATAACTTGGCGGTATACGCTATCGTGTTTGCTTGGCTGAACTATTTAAATGCAGAAAAATGGTACGTTACAATAATACAGCTATGAAACACTGAAAATAAAAGACTCGTAAAGAATAATGCACCTAACTACAATTTTAATGAAGGGATACTATTTACTAACCTTTTTGCGTTTTAGAAATTGACTAGAGTGAAGAATAAAATGGAAAGTACAAAAGAAATAAAAATATAAATGTAAAAACCTATGTAATAAAAGATATTATAATTTCGTATCAAATTAAAGTAACAGAAAATGACGTGGCACATTTCAAGCGAAAGTTGAGTTTGGAACTGACTCGATCATTTTTACAGCGGAACAAATTAATTACAAACTTAATTTAACGCTCGTTGATTTTGATATTGGTTATAGACAAATTACAAAATATACAGCACGCGATTGAAACAATTATCAACGTTTAAATATACGATACTGAAAAACCGGCCAAGTGCGAGTCGGACTCGCGCACGAAGGGTACCGTACTCTTATCAATAAAAAGGCAAAAATCATGTCAAGTGAGCTCCCATGCAAAAAAAAATTAAAAAGTTGGTAATTGTATTCATCAGGCGCTGGTGATCAAATGTATGGGAAAACTAAAATCCGACTCGCACTTGACCAAAATTGTAGCCTAAATTTGTACATAAAAGAAATGACATTTTAATACTGACTAAGCCGGGATTTTCTACAATTTAACGCCGGATAAAACTTTAAAATTTAAAGGAGAGAAGTGTGTAGGAGGAAAACTCTCGAAAAAGCGTATCACACAACAGTGCTTGTCGCTGCCAATATGAGTGGCACAGAAAAAAGGAAACAGATTGTAATTGTTTTTTTTTTTTACTTTCCGTTCAACGAAAACTCTTTATAATGCATATAAATATCCGGCCCCTGCAATTTAACGCATTTTTTAACGTTTTTATTATTGATATTGAAACAAAAAAATATATTATTATTTAAATTAATTAAAAAAAGGTTATAATAAAGTGTATATGTTGTATACGAATAGATAAGTACGGAACCCTTCGTGCGCGAATCCGACTCGCACTTGACCGATTTCTTAGTATTTGTTGTTATAGCGGCAACAGAAATACATAATTGCGATTGCGAACCAGACGACATTATACAAAAATAAATCGGCCAAGTGCGAGCCGAACTCGCGCATGAAGAGTTTCGTACTATTATCTATACAACATTAGACACTTTATTTTAACCTTTTTTTAATTTAAAGAATATTTTATTTTTTCATGAGTAATAAGAACGTTAAATACTCGTAATTGATCAAGTAGAATTTTGGTTAAGTGCGAGTCGGATTTTAGTTTTCCCATACATTTTGAAACCTAGCACCTGATGAACATAACGAGAAACTTTTTAAAAGTGTTGTTTCATTGGGAGCTCCCTTTATCATTTATTTTATTTTGTTTTTAGTATTTGTTGTTATAGCGGCAACAGAAATTCTCATCTTTGAAAATTTAAACTGTCTAACTATCACGGTTCATGAGATACAGCCTGGTGACAGACGGATAGACAGACAGACAGAAAGACAAACAGACGGACAGCGGAGTCTTAGTAATAGGGTCCCTTTGGGATTCGTAAAGTAAAACATCCGCGCATGGTCTAACCATTTGTTTTTATTTAAAAAATATATTAAGGATTTATGCAAAGCATCATAAAGTCTCTAAGATTCATACAAAAATTAACTACATTATATCAGATGAAATAATGAAAATATAGGGTATATTTTCATACCCTTAGAAAATTGTAATTAAAACAGCAGCCAGAGTAGGTTTTGTATGTATTTCTAATTAACGATAGAGTTAATAATTGATAATAATATTTTCAAAATGCCCATTAAATCAAGCAGATCATTATATAAACAGTAAGCCTTATAACTATTAGTGTCCGACCGAAGTTTCGGTTTCGGTTTCGGTTTCGGCCAGTTTCGGCCAGTTTCGGCCTAAAAATCATGTTTCGGCCAAAGGTTCGGTTTCGGCCAAAAAAGTGCCGAACCTTTCGGCAGTGCCGAAACTTACAACATTGTACCTACTTTCGGATCGAGAATTCTAATTAGTCTTTCGAGGCTGGCTGATTGTGATCTGTTAACATTAAGATCAAAATATTATTTTAGTTAATTTTATATCTAGTTTAGAAGCTGTTCGATTTAGTCATTCTCAAAGGCATGGGACAGGAGTTTGGTTGTTCTTCTTCAAAACTGAGACCATGGAGAACTTAAGTAATATGTTCGATGATCTAATCGGCTTCTAAAGAAGTTGGGCATAAGATGAACATGGACCAAACGAAGACATAACTAACGTCCATGTACCTATGTAGTACGTACTCCAGTTAAGATCAGAGACTACGCTCAAAGTTGTCCACAAATTTGTGTACTGTCCCAACTGTGTGTTGTAGGACCAACAGTTCAGTTGGGCAGGAGCAATTTCGAGAAGGAGATCAATTTTCAAAAATGACTTGGCTGGGTGGCGTTCTTCATGTATCGATTATCCTCTCGTCAATAGCTAAAGTCTTTGACCAGTGCGTGGAGAGGGCTATGGCATATGCTCGAACTTACTCTGCGAGATCTAAAAAATGACGATACCTGCAGACGAATCAAAGTAACTGACATAGCCTAAAGGTTTGCCAAACTAAATTGGCAGGTGCGGGCCATATTGCCCGGAGAACCGATGGTCGGTGGGGCAAGCGAGTTCTCGAGTGGCGACCACGTACCGGATGACGTAGTGTAGGAACGAGGAATGTTGCTGAGCTGCCCCCACAAGGTTGCTGAGGCTTGATGTAGATTGATGACCTGATGAAGGTCGCGTGGGTCCGCTGAATGCGGGTAGCTCCTAATTGATTGTTTTGGCATTTTCTGGGGGAGGCCTATGTATGACATGATGCCCGCGGTTACCTATCATCATCGCACCTCTCGCCATCGAGCTCATCCCCACACATTAGAGCCATTGCGTTCTTCTACAGTACGTTTCAATAGGTACTTTATACCCAGAACATTTTAGTAGCTAATACCTGCCAAGGGGCTACAGCATGGGATTCTTCAAAAAAGGCGTAAATAAGAGCCAGGATAATCTGGTTCAACCCCACCAAGACACAAGTATACGCGTGCACTACGAAAAAAAACCCATTCACTGTTGCCCAATCCAAGACACAGCCCTCTCCATCTTAGAGAGTTATTGGGATCCTTGGTGTCGACATTTCCAGCGACGTCTAGTTTCGGAGTCACTTAAAAGACAAAGCCAGGCTGGCATCCAAAAAGCTGTGCTCAATAGAGCGAAGCGATCCCTGGGCAGAGACTTCTATAATATAAGTCACAAGTCTGTCCCCACTGAGTTGGCTGTCACCTCTGGGCGGGAGCACCTGGATACCAGCTTGGGCCTTTTGAATTGGTTCAGAGACGTGCTGTACAAATTGTGGACGATCCCAAACTGACGAGCGATATTGAACCGTTTTTAAAAGTAAAAGAAAAGTTTAAGGAGAAAATTTGCCTCCTTGTGCGTGTCCTATGGCTTGTTTAATGGGTTGTGCTCCTAAGAACTGTTCAATATTATGCCTACGGCCGCTTTCTACCATCGCCCAGCTCACCGATGGTGATGGTGGTGTGAGACACCTGCGGACATTCACCCTAACCACCTAAATGGTCACGTTCGGTACGATTCCGAAGGAATTCCTCCCTCGGACTCTCCGGTTGTGGAATGAGCTCCCTGTCGAGGTTTTCCCGAGGGACTACAGTATGGGGTTCTTCAAGAAAGGAATGTATAAAATTTTCAAGAGTCGGCAACGCGCATGGGTCACCCCTATAGTTGCAGCGGTCCATAGGCTGCGGTGACCGATTACCATCAGGCGGACCGTACGCTAGTTTGCCACCGACGTGGTATTAAAAAAAACTTGTTTAATCAACGCACCTACACCGATTATCGGTGTATCATTGATCATATGATTCATATGTCTAAAAAGAATGGCCTACTGACATGTTATTCAACGATTTTAACACGTCTGTAAAAGTTTCGGTTTCGGCCGAAACTAGAACCTAAACCGAACCTTCGGTTTCGGTTTCGGTCAAAAAACATGTTTCGGTCGCACACTAATAATTATGTTATTATTTAATGCAGGATGCATGTATTTCTAACACAACCGTGTGTTATTAACCTTCTTTGGCCACCCATTGAGTTAAAGTGAGCAATCAATTATGTTAACCACTAGTAATTTCATTTGTCTGCATAAACAATTACATAAATCGATTGCTTAACGTAGCAATGCCTGCCAAATCACTGTAGAGGGGTTGAAAATTTTAATTAGCTCAATGAGTGTGTTACAGTGTTTAATTATGTAGCTTCAGGTGGCTTGTATTGCAGAACTTTCACTGCTTAGGCTTCTTGTTGAGCATTGTTCACCCATTGCGCAAGAGTGCATGTGATCGCTAGGAAGTGAGCACTTGGCCTCGTAATATGAGATGCGTGTAAGATATAGCTTGTTTCTCGCGTAAATTGTAGTGTCAAACTTTTTTCATATCCGGTAAATCTCCTGCAAGTGAATCTGTTTAGTTACGATTATTAAAATGTGGTGAAATAATTGAGTAAACAATAAAATCATCTTAATATGCGTAAAAAGAGGAACTATCAGCTTAATATCTTTATGGGTACCATATAACACGGTTTTTATTTGAAAGCGTTAAATCGCAAAGAGGCGAAAACAACGGAAGTTAATGTCTAAACGAGATCGTTTTATGACTGAATCGTATTTGTTGCATGACGAGCCGTTGTAACTAAATAAAAAGAGAATTCCGCTCCGAGATATCTCAGTTGTAAAAGGAAATATGTTTTCGTATATAACGTGCTTGATTTACATTCTGGATGCAGAGGCACAGGTAATAAAACTGAGTTTGAGTAGAAGGTTCGGATGAGTGCGCACAAGTGTGTCCATCCATATGTACCCTTTATAAAAGTCAGGCACTATGACCAACGTTTACTGACATTTGGTTCATTTTGATATTTAGCTAAGATAACTGGGTATACTTAAGGTGAATGTAGGCGTCAAATTTTATTTTTGCTCGCTTGCTTGCTTTTATGCTGTGTTCGTCGCCGGCTTGAAACTTGCAAAAAGCGGCATGAAAATGAGTTTTTGACAAAACGGTGTAGTATTTCCAACAAGTGAACAAGTTTTAAATGAATGAAGTTGATTATTTTCCTGATAGAACGATTAAAATCAAAATATCATTCATAGCTTACAATGTAAGTGTTAATGAGATTCCAACGTTTCAGACAAATCTTTAAAAGAATTTGATCGCTAAATTCATAGCTCTTTTCGAATTCACCTTTTTTCCAGATAGGATCTGCCATAATATGATTTATGTATATTCGTACAAGACTAGTTTCATTTGCCACCAGGAAACTAAATTTTACAGAGATTTGTTTCTATTGCTTTAGAAATCGAAATTTGATATTTGTCCGCTAATTTTCACGTGTGCATGGGAACGTTTGTATCATTACAGAACACTGTGTCTTTGCACCAGAGCCGTTCACACGATCTGTTTGGTTATTCGCCTCTTTCTAATTGTTCACGTAATAGCTGATAATTACTTTTCCCACAGTTTAGGTTGAATTCTGTAAACGTTTTCATGGTTGCCAAAAAGCCGCTTATGGAACTTAGTTGTAATATATTTTGAAATTCGTACGGTAAATGATCATAAACGGTAAAGTTATTCGGATATCATAATATCCCTTTTTCATATTTGTAGAAGCTAAGTATTGCATGACATATTTTGCGGACATACGTGGGGGTCTGCCTTCGTGTCCGAAAATTCAAGTAGACTGACTCGCAAAACGTACTTCTTTTTAATTTTTGTGTGGCCAAAACACGAATATCCAAATGCTGTAAAAAAGCATCATAAACTGGGTACAGGTAAGAATGCGTTTTTATCTATACCGGTGAAGTAGTAAATTAGGTATTATGAAATTAGTGCATCATCGGTTTATGCATTAATCAATATACCTATCTACATAATATATGCCTGTTTAATTCGAACATAAAATATATATTTTACTGATGTCCGTGTTACGAGGCCACACAAATGCAGATTTCATTAACAATCGCTATTCGTATGTGCTAATTTTAACCACGTGAAAATATGCCTGCCTTTCCTGGTTTTAACAGGCGTACATGGTACTTGCACTTTATTTGTTTTTTTTCTTCAGCTAATGACTTTTAGCTGGATTACGCTCGGCTGAACTCGATTCTCCATGCAAACGTAGTTTCGTTCTCATTGCTGGAATAACATGAAACTTTGTATAAACAGTGGGAGCCGCCATATCTAGGTCGGAAATTAAATTCTGTTGCTAAAAATTGCAATTGAAAAAAATATACAGCGTGTTTTTGACTTTTTTACGTCTTGTATGAAAACCTAAATAATCGCTTTATTTTTTCTCCATTATAATTTCAATCAACAGAAACTAATTTCCAACCTAGATATGCCGGATCCCATTGTGTATACAAAGTTTCATGTTATTCTAGCATGGTGTTTTAAAATGAGAGCGAAACTACGTTTGTATGGAGAACCGAGCTTATTGCTGCTTACTGCTTAGATTCGACCAACATCTTAAGAGACTCTCGCTAGATGGTTGGGTCAAGGGTCAGATACAGAAGGCGGTACTCCTGGACACGGCGCGGATAGTCAGGAGGTTCCTGTCTCTGTCGCCCTAACCACCGGTAGCTTAACCCCGCCGCGCTCCCGGCGGCACTTTAGGTTAGGTTTTATAAAATGCTTTTATATTTTGTACGTGTATTTTTATATTTTACATTTGATAAATTTATTGTAAAAAAACCTAACTTGAAGAAATAATAAATAAGGTGAATAATAATTTAATATACGTCGCCGGTTAATTGAACTACATTAAACGAATTTAAGCGCAATTGTCGTGTTTCATAAGCGGAGACAATTAAGGCAAACAAAAGACAAAAGTCTTGATAATGTTACAGTTAAACCCGACTATATCAAGGAACTGTCAATTTTTCTAATTACAACCTTGGCTATGTTATTAAGTTGTGTAGCGTTTCATGCTTTGTTACTCTGATTTGATTACTATATCCAAGTTTAGAACAAAATTATACGAAAATGAAATTATACGTTTCCTATAGCTGTGTTTAGGGGGTACACTTAATTAGTTTTCTTTATTTGGCATTACATATTATGAAAGTCCCTTTTAAAGTAATACGTCGTACGTAGGTACTAATAAAGAACGAAAGAAACGAAAATTATATTTTTACAATTTAGTTCATAGGTCAAAATATGCTATGAGGATAATGGACTAAAGACAAATAAATGTTAATTCTGTTTTTAGGTTATGGGATCGCATCCGTCGAAAAAACCTTGTTCCCGCGCTACACGCCTGCGCTGCATAAGGACGATATGGGCTCAATCTATTATCATCTCTGGGTAGTTGAGATAAGACTGCTTTTTATAGGGGTACAATTATCGCAGTGTGTGGTGTAAGCGAGTAATGGGCAGGTAATTGTCTCGCGTGTGTAATCCCAAGTAATCGCCGCGTACACATTGCTCCACGGTGACTATGACTGCTCTGTGACATTGAAGTGGTGCAAGTTAGGAGAATGCATTAAACTTCTTAGTTATTTTATACGTCTTGTCTTCTTAGCTCGACTTGCTCCCAAATTACGTTCGCGGAACTCAGTGACTCCTGTCTCACATTGTGCAAATTAGAAAGAGGACTGTAGATTTTCTCGCCTCGCAATGCGTCGCGGCGTCAGGTGCGCTAGATCCGTTGTGGTCGCTATAATGAGTTTAATCAGTTTTCGAATAATCCCCTTCTCTTTATTGCTGGAAAAAGACGAAAATGATAGCAAAAGCTAGGCATTGATGCAGCGGTATATATAGGAGTTTTAAAGAAATCTCAAACGATAAAAAATATTATGATGTCATGATAGTAATGTTTTAAGAGTAGGTAGCTTTCTCCAACAATTCAAGTCGCAAATCCTATCAAACGTTATGTAACAGTTGAACATACTTCAAAACGCTCTTTACTTATTCTTGTACCACACTAGCTTCACATAAACAAAAGACCGAATCTAAACGCTGTTTGGACACACATAAAAGGGGCGGGCGGCGTTGTGCAATTACAATTCCTCGCGATACAATTAAGGTTTTGAAAGTAATTAGCCAGTAGGTAGTACCTACTTAGCAGGTGTTTATTAATGCTACCAAAACGATCTGATAACGGTCGAGGCTGTTGAGTTGTGTTAGTGATACACTAAAGGCCTCACACTCCACGCATACGAGACTCGCATGCGAGTTTCATTACATTGCGGGTTAGCGTGGTATAATGAGTCCAATCGATCTGTCAAACCGCGCAATGTAGTGAAACTGTTATCATGTCATGAGGGCATTTTATTTAGCCTTCAGTAATCGAATGTCTAGGCGAGTGTAGTGTCAGTCTTGAATAATGTCTGTTATAGTATTATGTGCACTGGTGATGGATTTGATTAGCTAGCTTCATAAGTTGAAACTGTAACCAAGGAAAGGTAACAAAATAGCCACTTAAGTATGTATATTCCATTAATCTGTAATAGTTCATTACATGACTAGGGTGGTAAAGCAAAGAAAGGCTGAGATCGCAGATTTGCGGGCTGAGCTGTAAGCGAGTGACGTATATATATGCGATCGAGGGCTTTATTTATTACCTCCCGTGGTGTTGTACATCATTTTATTACTACACTTACGGAACGCACTACGCGTACGGAAAAAGCCGCTTTCTGGCCTGTTGCGGCATAATAGCTACTTACGATACAAGGGTTGTAAAACAAAGAAAGGCCGATGTCGCAGATGTTTGAGGCCCGAGCCGCAGGCAAGGTCATAAATATGCGAGAGAGGGCTTTCTGTTTTACGACCCGTGTTTTTTACACAATTTTACGTCACCATTTGGCCAAAAAGTGGGTTTTCCGGACGCGCAGCGTGCGGAAAAACGCGCTTTTTGGCAGGGTGTGGTGTAAAGATATTAACGGAAATAAATATAAACATAATTCTCTACAAATTGTAGTAGGTACAGATGTAGTGAATAATGCTTTCCCGTCGCTCATCCATCACAATCTGCGTAGATTTAATAACCCGCAAAATATCACCTTTAGGTTATTCTGAAATTTAACACTCGAGCGATTTGAAAAATAGACCGCTTTGCTCACATTAAGGCTTCCTGGACGAGCGGATGAGGTTTGTTAACTTGAAACGGCGTAATTATAGATACGCCCTTATTGCGCTACATGGCTTTGTAATTGACACACTTTTAACTACTTTAAATTATCATGATATTAATGATATAGCATTTTTTCACGGGCTTTGTGTATGGGATTACCAATTTGAATAAAAAAAATCTGGAAAAGATATGCGGATTTTACCTCCGAGCTAAATGTTGCATGATTTATTGTTATTTTACGATGTTTTTGTTCTTGATATCTTATATTTTGTAAATATCACGTTTATAACAGCCAAAATAACATTACGGAAAGAACTCAATTTCTGTGGCTGCTAAGAGTAGTACCAAAATCTTTTAAATAATATTTTGCCTCAGCGCACATCTGGCTTACATCCACATTTATGTAAGCCAGATGCGCGCTTCACCTGCGATCTATGTGGCAGAAAGTGCCGTGCTGGGATTGGACTTTACCTCCGAAGTCCGATGTCCGACTTTGCACACACCGCTTCTTCTTAATAAACGGGCGCTGCAACAATCATGTCAAGATGCTGTGGCCAATGATCAAAGCTGGCTGTGGGCAAGAACGATTGTTGCCAAAAACAAAATACACGAAACCATATTAAGGTTGAGGACAATGTTGATTGGCTTACGAAATTTCATATCTGCACTAGTTCTTTTATTTTTAAAAAAGTAGTCGACCTTCGTACGAGTACCTTGCAAATAATTATTATAGTTTAAACTTTGTTTTTTTACTCACACCTTGAATTGCTGGATTGTAAAACGAGACAAATTGCTCTGAATGTGAATGTTCGGAGCAATTGTTGTCTACGTCTACGTCTATGGATAGTAAACAATGATCTTGTAGATGTTGTGTATAGGAATCTAATACAATCTTATAAGAAGAATATGTTAATTAAAATTACTGATTATTTATATACTACAGTTTAGAACAAATGGAGCGGGGCTTTGATAAAACCATAACTATCGGTTAACTGTAAAAAAAAACTCGCAAGGTGTAGCGAAAAAAGTATATAAATAGCTATGGTGTTAAAACTGATCCACTACCATCACCATATCAGCCCATGGACGTCCACTGTTGGACGTAGGCCTCCCTCATTCCATGGGGGGTAAATGCTATAATCGCCACGCTTGGCATGCGGGTTGGTGATCGCAGTATCTCCACCGTACTCCAAGGATGCTGCTGGCCATCCCACGGCGGATACGGTGGTGGTTAAAACTGATCGCAGCCCCCAAATTAATATGATACTCACGGTAGATAGGGTCGTAGTTCACAATATATTGATTTAAACTTGCACGATTTTTACACATTATTATTGGTAAACGGAACTTAATCGCGTACAAAAAATCCAGTTATTAGTAAGTGCAAGCGTCAAAATGCCTACGTCTTCCATTACATTAGCGGATGTTGTTAGTGTTGTGTGTCGGGCGAGTGACAAATGTGAATAATAAAGACCAGTTGCGGGTAGTACGGAAAACCCGTGCGGCTAGAAGATGTTGATACCCGCTGAAGCCAGTCAGGTCGTGACCACGGATGTTGCGATACATTCGAAACGTCGGGCACACCCTAGTTGAATATTTTTTGTACGCGATTAAGTCCCGTTTACCAATAATAAAGGGTCGCAGTTCATACATTATGTGAATACGGCGATATCTACTTATACAAATGAATAAGATAAAACGATTTCCGAGCAAATTGGGGCTAATTTTATATTTCGAAATGGATTATCTAAAGCACTCTACTAGACAATAAGTTTTCGGGTTCCATTAGATCATAACACAAGATCCTATTAATAAAACGATCGGTGGTTTAGATTCAATTGTGCCGGCGACCTTGACATCGTCTATTACGTACGCTTTCGCAATTCACGGTCACCCTTGATTTTTTAACTGTTTTTTTATAGGAAACGTAAATTGTATGATATAAATTTTACAAACTGGAACTAACGTGTATTTTTATTGTAGAAAAATACACTAGCTACCGACCAGTTAAATCTATCGTCGTCGTATTTATAGTGGTTGGAGTGAGAATCATTATTTACAGTAAAAAGGGGTCTTGCGCTTGACCCTCGTCTACCCCGTTGAAAAGTTAAGACAAGGTCTAAGATGGAACACACTCTCACAGAAGATTGTTCACTCTTATCTTGATCATTTATGAGTTAAAATTGCGACATACATATATAACAAAAGATTCCTCGTACTTACGGTCTAAAACAAAGCCAGTAGAATGATGGGAGCGTAAACATAACATTGAAATCATAAAAGATAAAAACTAAAACCGCTTCCAAAAAACAAAAACAAAAACAACAAATAAACTAAAACCTTCACGAACTTTTAAGTAACTAGCTACCTACGAGTAACAAATATCGTCGGGTGACAAGCAAAACTCACTAAGTAACACATACCTACTTAAAGTAAAACTCTTATCTCAGAATTGTTTTAGTACTGCGATACGAGGTTTTTAAGAGTAATAACAGATTTTATAGTGACTTTTGGTTGTCAGCCGGCGAAATACAATTTCTTAAAGTTCTTTCTTCTGAAATCGGTGCCAAAGAGTTCTAGATCTTGCTTAGATGGCGTTAGTAGTCCCATAGTTATGCTGCACGTGCGTCATCAACTATTTAATTCGTTTGGCACTGACTTCAAAAAGTGGTAGAACTTTAAGAAATATAATTTTTGTTAGGTAGCTAATTATTAAAAAGGTATTTCGTGGAGATCTCAGTTTATTTATTACTTGTTAGTTCTCTGAAAGCGGTTTTTGTTTTTATTTAAAAATAGTTTATTACACACTAATGAATGACAGCCAGAGTGCTTCTCGTGACAAATTCCACCACCACCACCACCATATCAGCCGAAGGACGTCCACTGCTGGACATAGGCCTCTCCCAATTTCAAGGGGGGTAAATGCCATAATCGCCACGCTTGGCATGCGGGTTGGCGATCGCAGTATCTCCACCGCACTCCAGGGAAGCTGCTGCCCATCCTGTTGTTGACAAATTCAATGAGTCCTAACCTAACATGCCAAGCTACTGTATAGTTTTATTACGGAGTTCCGTTGCCTATTTTCCGGCTTCAGTCATGCATGAGAGCAGGTTGATGGTAACATTACACGATGACCGGTAAAATTGACTTGCTCATAGTCGCTTAACTGTCTTGATCGAAATATCTAAGAGCCATCCATGAGACACTTGGAGTTTCGGATGACCATCTGTGGTCTTCTTCATCAGTTCCAGTTCACCAAATGCTTCTTTCTGAATTTCTTTCTCACATTTACACAATTACATGAATAGCTTAAAGTCAAGATTTGGACTACAATTCTTATACATGTGTGAACAGACTGATAAAACCATACATTACAAATACTGATAAATAACATAAATATGCTTTCAAACAAAGAAAGAATTGTTCAGATCGGTTCTTAAATGACCGAGCACTAATCGCTTTACAAACACACAAAAAAAAATTGAAAAAGCATACAGACGAATAAGAACCTCCTCCTTTTTTCTAAGTCGGTCAATAAGTACCTAAGGTATGTATATAATGAAATTTTTAGGTGTTGTTTGTCAATATTATATGGGTTTATGGATAACTACACAGACAAAGCAAATTGCATAGATTATGCTAATCGCGACACCTGCTTTACGGCAGTTCCATTTCAAACCCAATCTATATCATTTCAATAATAAATTAACTGTAGTTTTAATCGTAACCGCGCCCTAGGCCGGCGTCGTGATAAGTCGCCTTCGCATTACCGTCAGCCCTAGTCATGGCGGTTATCGATAAATTACAGAGTCCGTTCGATAATAAAATAATGAAGGGCTTAGCGTAACGACGTAATCGATTTGAGTTTAAATCGATACAGATTTGATTCCCACGATTACGCCTTGATTTTGCATAGCGAATGTACACACAACACTAAAATCAAAACAGGCCTCCGGCTACTTGTGATTCATAATCATGCAAGCCTACCCTAATTCTATGGTACAGATACCCTAAAAGGAGTGACAATCGAGGTTTCGAATTGAAATAGTCTGTTATCCGAATAAATATCTTTCTATTCTATTCTAAATACATTCTCCTAATTTTACGCTGTATTATCTCCTACTTTCACTATAGGTAAACCGAATTGTTACGAAAATTCCGTAGGAATTCTAAATGCAAAAACGCGAATAATTTAACACAATTGGAATACATACTTTGTATAAGACACATAAGAAGTCCCGTTAAAGCTTTTACTATTCAAGGTCGAATAAAAGTAAAACCATGAGTACAACTTAAGCTTAACTAAGTAATTATAACGACACTTACTGGTATACTTGTAAGGCGTTATGGAGGAAATATTTGCCTCAATTAAAACTAGTAACACAACTTTAAATCAAATAAATTTATAGCTCATTTACTAGTTTCGAAACGCTTTGGTCGTAAATAAACTAAAATAAATAACTTTAGATGTAATCATATTAGGACAATATACAACGTGTATTCTATATACATAGTTCTACCTCTACTGTGTTATTAGCAGTTTTGTCGGCAAAATGTACGTAATTTTTAATATTTTCTCGAACAGCAATGTAATCGGTGGCGCTAGAAGTACTACTGGACCTACCGCCACTTCATATAGTGATTAAGTCGGAAGCGCGCAAATCGCTTTACAGACTGAGGTTTCTTGGGCTGTGAAGCGATAGCAAGCCGAAGACGAAACACCAAACATGGAAACGGACAGTTTCTTAGACAAAATAACAAACATGGGGTGCGACAAAATGCAACCCAAGTTTGTATTCCACAGGAACTTCACCACAAAAGTTCCCTCAAGGGCCGAGTGGGCTGAAGGTCTGGAATCACTAGGTACTGGTGGTGAAGACCATATCTGGTACACGGATGGATCAAAAATGGGATCCGGTACGGGAGCAGGCATCTATGCAAAAGACTATAAAAGTAGTGTAAGCATGGGGCAATTCGCGACTGTCTTCCAGGCGGAGACATATGCCGTAGATGCCTGTGCACAGGAGAGTATGGACAGACGAACCAAAGGAGAGACTATCTGTATACTCAGTGACAGTCAAGCAGCCCTCAAGGCGCTTACAGCGCCGAGAGTGGACTCCAGACTAGTTTACAATAGCGTACAAGCTTTGAATAAGCTTGGAAGGCATAACAAAGTGCAACTAGTATGGATACCAGGGTTCATCGGCAACGAAAAAGCAGATGAACTGGCAAGAATGGGATCTACAGGCCATTTTGTAGGTCCGGAACCGTTTGTGGGACTCTGGCAGAGAACCATAACATCGGCCTTAAAGGATTACGCCAGAGCCAAATACCAACAGGAGTGGAGGATTGAGGCGGGCTTGAGGCACTCAAAGCTCTTCATCGAAGAAGCGAACCCAAGCTGGACCAAGAAGCTTTGGAAATTCAGCAGAAAGTGAAAGGAAATTCAGCAGCAACTCACAATTATAACTGGGGTGTTTACAGGTCACTTCGGGTTCAAGGGTCTCTTGGCCAAGATGGGACTATCAGACAACATAGATTGTAGGATGTGTGGCGAGGATGACGAGACAATGGAACACCTGCTGTGTGAATATCACGCCCTTGCCAGACAAAGAACCAAAAAATGGCTATCCAGAACCACCCGCTTAGCTCCATCATCCGGTTTGTGGAAATGTTGGATAGCAGCTTGGAGTAGGTATAACGGAGGGGGCAACTGCATAAAAGATCCCATTGGGTCGAAGTGCATCCGCAAGGGCCCTCATATAAATAAGATTGACGGCCTGTTTAGCCTAGTTGGTAGTTACTCTGTCTCCGAAGCTGGAGGTCCCGGGTTCGAATCCCGGCCAGGGCATTTATTTGTACATTTATCATGGATATTTGTTTTTGGGTCTTGGATGTTTTCTATGTACTTAAGTATGTATTTATCTATATAAGTATGTATATCGTCGTCTAGCACCCATAGTACAAGCTTTGCTTAGTTTGGGACTAGGTCGATTTGTGTAAGATTGTCCCCAATATTAAAAAAAAAGATAAGATAAGATAACAGCTATGTACCTAATGGAACACACAATATATCTGTTTGACACTTCACTTCACTTCTTGTTACCGAGACATAGAGGCCTGATTAAAAATTAAAACAAAAATGTTTTGCTTATACTTTTAGCTCTGTAAAAATAAAACTTCGTATGGAAAACACACCGTATACCTGATTTATCATTTGTATAAAAAGTGCAGAGTGCAACTTTTAAACTACATGACGTAACGTTAACTCCGAAACTTGAAAACTTGAATGTAATTAAGTGTATATTTACAACAGAGTCTAAAATCAATGATAATCAATATTAATTATAGGACTTCGATGTTCATACCAAAGAAATTAATCGAATCCATGTTGGTATATCATCAATTCATCACTTCTAGGTTATCCGGCCAAATTGGATTCCATATCTGTTTAAGGCCGGATTTGATGAAACAAGAAAAAAGACTACCATCTACCATACTATTTTGACATTTGACCTCAGATTTAGTCATTAAAATCCCTATTTGGTAATGGAATCGTAAGCACGTGACCGTTGTGTGTCTACCTACACATATGTAGTGACCGTTCTGCTAGAAAATTTTGTACACGGGGTCTGAGGAGGATATGACAAACTAAAATAGTATCAACGGGATTTCAAGGATGATAACGAAGAAAGCCTTCAAACATGACGAGTTATTGTTAGATAAATACCTACCGTAACGAACGACCGTGGACTCACTAATAAGTATAATCATACAAATTAGTTCCTCAAAATGGCAATTAGTTTTTATTTGAATTTCTAGACAAATTCTATGAAATATACTAAATTAATCATAGCTTCGTAAGCTCTTATGCTTAATATCTACACGTGTCATCATCATGTCAGCCGAAAGACGTCCACTGCTGGACATAGGCCTCCCCCAAAGACTTCCACAATGACCGGTCCTGCGCCACTCGCATCCAGCGGACACCCGCGACCTTCACCAGGTCATCAGTCCACCGTGTGGGGGGCCTGCCCACGCTACGCCTTCCGGTACGTGGTCGCCACTCGAGAACCTTTCCGCCCCAACGGCCATCGGTTCTACGTGCTATGTGCCCCGCCCACTGCCACTTAAGTTTAGCGATTCGGAGGGCTATATCGGTCACTTTGGTTCTGCTGCGGATGGCCTCATTCCTGATGCGATCACGCAGAGAAACTCCCAACATAGCTCTCTCCATTGCCCGGGTGACTTTGACCCTTCTTATGAGGCCCATAGTATGTCATGAGGGGTAACACGGTGGGCTACACGTGTAATCTAACGGTATGTAATAATATTATAGAGATTACATCTAAGTATGGATTAGATAAATTCAGTTCCTCCTTGGCAATATTAACAATAAAAGTGATTGCAAATTTTGCTACACTTTCGTTTTGATTATAGTTTTATAGCCACTTTATTTCATGGTCGCGGAGAAAGCCGCGCAACGCTATGCTTTGTTTTATTTATCAATTTAATAAAAGGTAAAGATGAAAGATAGATGAAAAAGAAAATATTGTGAAATACGGAGATTTGAATTCCAGGTTTATTGACTTGTGCTAAATCAAAGCTATTTTGAGTCTGATATGATATGAGATGAGATCGTAAAAAATATGTTTTGAGGGCAAAGTATAAAGTCGGTATTGTAAAACTCCAAACGTCAATGAAATTTTAATTACCTATCACATTATTTTCATTAAATTGGTACCCTGTTTTCATGTCCCAAAAGCCCCCGTATCATCTTAAAGAATCGCCGGCACTCAGGATAATGTACTCCATTCATACAATTCGATACAATCAATTTCAATAGATACTTAGTAAAGCCGGAGATAAAAATCAACTCCGCAAGTATGGAAGCTGCGTTCCTCTATTAATTTCAAACCATCATCATTAGTAAAGCCTTTTGTTTCAAATCGCCTCCTCCAATGTCACAGTCATTGTGGCTGGTTGGATGATTGATAAGATTATAAGCCGCCTAAATCAACCGCCTTGCGTGAACAATGAGTTACGAAACCGTTCACACGTTTTCGTATTATGATATGGTATAACAAGCGAACATAATTCTGTGATTCAAGGTCTGCCTGAGGCCTGCACTAATCAATTTTGTTACAGGTGTTGAAATGTTTGTTGATGTTTGTTAATGCTGATGAATTTTGTATAAATATACATCGTGGAAGTCCTTCAGGAAGCCTATGTCCAGCAGTGGACGTCTTTCGGCTGACATGATGATGATGATACAATTCAAGTGAGTGCAACTGAACTGGTATAACGCTGATGATGATGATGATGATACAAATTAAGTGAATGAAAACTTTAGTCGCACCTATTTATTTATTACTGAATATCAATGAGAAAATTTTACATAGAAAACTGGATATGGTATATATTGAATTCGTAGGTATAAGTAATTAAAATTAATTCGCACGACACGAACGGGAAATCCATCTTCAATCAAATACTCGGATAAACTGTACACTACAGGTTATTATTATTACTGCCCCATTGATCATAATTGTTAGATCAAAATATGCAATTGACAAATTAGAATTACCGAATGATATTATCAGGATCAGAACAAAGGCCATTTTGTAAAACGGAAAGAGTTACAAAAATATTATGAAATTGTAATCGTGTTCCCGTGGTTGCGCCGACCTAGCCCGGTATCGGCCGATCTCGCACGACACTCGTTTCGCTCGATAGCGCGATCGCGATATAGAAGTAGCGCAGCTTTTGTGTAATAATTGCGCAACTTCGATTCAATACAGCTTTAACTATAAAAAAAATCAGTTTTGTTAAGTGTTGGACTGTTGGTTGTGAAAATCGGGAACCTGCGTTAATACGTTTAAGTACTAGTATTATTAACGTATCGAAAACTTTGTTTAACTCATCTTCAGCGCATTCTTATTACTAACGTACCTACCCAAGAAATCCGCCTGAACAACAACTTGACTTCGATTAGGGAAAGAGTATTGAAGTGTAAAATAAATTTATCAATAATTCACGTATTAATATTAAGCTAGCATAACCGGGTCCTGTCACTTGACCTACTAACTTTTGCTCTAATGTTTTACTACCTATAGACTTAACGCATTGTTTTTATAAACAGTGAACTATTATGGTTTTCTTTGAATATTATAAAATAGAAGCCATTAGGTTAGGTTAGGTTAGGTTTGTTTAGCAATAATCCGAGAAAAATGTATTAGGTCTAATGAAAAATTAGGTCAAATGAAGCATTTGGGGCGAGTGTAGTTAGGTCTATCAAGGGAAAACCAGCATAAAGATATATTTTTGTGGAATACATTCGGATTATATTTCAGTAAAGATGCACTGCTATCTTCCTGCAAGCTATAAGGTAGAGCGAAATAAGCATGTACATATTCCAAGGACAATCATATCGCTGGCTTGGTCTATCTTGTAGCTGCAGTCCAACACATTGATACTTTATTATTACTAATATAAGTATTAATAAAGAATATACTACGAGTTAATTTTGCATTATTTTTATAAATAGTTAATTTTCAATTTGTCACATACTATATGACCGGTAATATAACGGATATGTGCGATAATTTATTACATAATAATTACTAATATAATTAGTTGGGTATGTAAAAAAGATAATTGTTTGAGTTGCCATTCAATTCAAATTGAGTTTTGCGGATGCTGTTTAGCAATAACTAGACGTATTAATATTTATAAAATGAATTTCTGTTGTTTAATTATATAAGTATTTTACTACACCAACAAATCGGAAGATATATGAACTATAATCGGATGTATTGTGTTCAATAGCCTCGCGCCCTATTTTATTTTATTATTAACTAGCATTTGCCCGCGGCTCCGCCCGCGTACTAAGCGAAATTTTTAACCGTCTACAAAAAACAGGTTCGTATGTTTGTCCACGATTATCTCGCGTTTGGCTGAACCGATTTAGATGCGGTCTCCAGAAAAGTAGTTGTTACATTCTGGGGGTTTCGGTATACGAAGTTTGGTGATTGTGATTCATTAACAGATGAACAGATGAAAAGTCAGTATAAATTCGGAGAACCGGCAAACTGTTGAATTTCATTTGATTTTGCCAAAAATAAGGATCGAAAACTATTATCATACATTTCCGAGAGGCCGAAGGGGAAAGGGCCGATGAAATAAAAGCATGTCTTAAATGGCCCTTAGTAAAAGTATCTGTGTACTACAGTAACACCGATAGATCTGTAAACGACCAATCAGCGCGCAGCGGTCATAAACTCTGGTCCTTTGAAGTACAGAAATACGGCTAATTCAATATCACGTGTAACATTAATTTTTCCTAAAATTAAATTTATTAGGTAGGTTTTGCCAGTTCCCATTAGAGCATCCGAAAAGAAAATTTGGCCTCACTTCCATTCGCACTCCTTACTTCAGTCCGTCTGTTACAACCAAGTTGCTTTTACTGGACCGATTGAATTGCAAATGGGCACAAACTATCAAGAATTTAGAGCGCTCGTGGCCCAGCGGCACCCGCCTACCGCGTGCGGTGTGCGAGGTTAAGCAATGTGGGCGCAGGTCAGTTCTTGGATGGGTGATCGCTTTGAGTGGTTACTAAATGACTCTCGTGCTTTGGAAGGCACGCTAAGCCGTTGATCCCGGCTGCAATCGTTAAGCCAAGTTAGAGGCCTTCGAGCGGCTTGCGAACTTCTAACAGTCAAGTTGCCCACTCACTTGACAAAGGGGGTCGAAGTTGCACCACGTCCGTAGGGAGTACCCACCGTTACCCTACACGTGACCCCTGGGTGGTGCTAAAAGTGCATCAAAAACTGGCAACCGTACTTGTTGATTTAAATGAAAAAAAAATCGAAACCTCTATGTCGTTTTTAAAAGCAAGTCCATAGATACCCCACACGCCTATATAGTAACATTAAACTTTTTTGCATACAGGCATGTATGGAGTGCCAAATTTTACCTCAGATTCGTATTCAGAGACCTCTCGAACACACAGATTATCGATTTTGAACGAAATTGGGACGAAAATGAAGGAAATCAATATGGCCACCACCTTTTCCAAATTTTACCTCGGATTCGTATTACGAGACCTGTCGGACGCTCAGATATCGATTTTAAACGAAATCGGGAAGAAAATGAAGAAAATCAATATGCCTGCGACTATTTCCAAATTTTACCTCTGATTCTGATTAAAAGACATCTCGGACGCTCAGATTTCTATTTTGAATGAAATCGGGACGGAAATGAAGAAAATCAATATTGCCGCCACTTTTTTCAAATTTTACCTCGGTGTCTTATTTGGGGACCTCTCGGACGCTCAGATATCGATTTTGAACGAAATCGGGACGAAAATGAAGAAAAGCAATATGGCCGCCACTTTTGCCAAATTTTACCTAGGAGTCGTACGAGGCTTGCACTGAAAGTGGCGGGAATCGAATACTTATTAATTTATTTTTAACATGTATTATACCTTTTTATAATCTCTGAAGTTTCCTTATCTCAACACACTGGCCACTTAGAAAAAAAAAAGTATGGTTCGGTTTCAATTGTTTATTGAAGTCGAGTCACTGCTTAAAATGGAATTGTGCCGTGAAAATTTCAGAGCTATGATTTATTATGACTTTAAAAGTGGACTAACACAAAAACAATGTGAAGAGCGGATGGTTGCTGCTTTTAATATTGAAGCTCCTTCAAAGACTACAATATACAGGTGGTATTCAGAATTTCAACGTGGCCGTGTATCCCTCACCGACGAAGTGCGTGAAGGTCGACCAAAATCGGCAGTCACGCAAGAAAACGTCGATGTTGTGCGTCGTCTGATAAATGAAGACCAACATGTGACATATCGGGAAATTCAAGAGCACCTGGGTATTGGAATGAGTCAAATACAAATTATTTTAAAAGAAGAATTAGGCGTGAAAAAGTTATTTTCCCGTTGGATACCTCACCTATTGTCTGACGAGCAGAAAATAGTCCGTGTCAATTGGTGCCGCAAAACTTTGAAAAGATTTAACAAGGGACGCTCAAATGCTGTTTTTAGCATAGTATCAGGCGACGAGTCGTGGATATACGCTTATGAGCCTGAAACTAAAAACCAATCCCGAGTATGGGTCTTCGAAGTCGAGCTCAAACCCACAAAAGTTGTTCGTTCTCGCAGTACGGCTAAGAAGATGGTGGCTACGTTTATCTCTAAATCTGGTCACGTAGCTACTGTGGCTCTTGAGGATCGTAGAACAGTCAATGCTGATTGGTACACCACTATTTGTTTGCCGAACGTCTTTGCTGAACTCCGAAAAACAAACCCTAGTCTGCTTTTTCTCTTGTTCGGAGCATAACCCAATATATTGATAAAAAAATCACAGTTGTAGCCACGTTTTTTGATATGTGCAAGGCTTTTGACTTTGTGAATCATACAATACTATTACGTAAATGCGAATGCTATGGCCTTAGAGGAAACGCTCTAAAGTGGATTGACAGTTACCTAAGCAATCGAATGCAGTGCGTTGAACTAGAAAAAATCAACGAAAACAACGAAATCGTAGTCTATCAGTCAAAATGTAGACAAAACCAAAGTGGAGTCCCACAAGGGAGCGTGCTGGGACCTCTCTTATTCCTGATCTATATTAACGACCTTCCTAAAGAGACACCATATCCCATGTCGTTGTTTGCTGACGACATAGCTGTCATAATACCGGACGATGACAAAACAAGCTCATATGAGGGTAAAATAAATGACACCATAGAATCAATAGATTCATGGCTAAATAGAAATAATTTGAAGACCAACATTTTAAAGACCTGTTATGTTCAATTTCTTAACTACAAAGCGCGTAAGGTAGACCTTAAGATACTATGTAAAGGCCAAGACATACACCGCGTAAATGAAACGAAATTTCTAGGTATTACATTAGACCAACACTGTTCTTGGAAAGCGCACATAAAAGTAATATGCAATAAACTTGAAAAATTCGTATACGCTCTAAAACAATTGAGATTAGTTGCAGGAGAAAGGACCGCATTGCTCGCCTATCATGGCTACGTAACCTCAGTCTTAAAATATGGCATCCTAATATGGGGCAATTCAACAGATGCTACCAAAGCCTTTGTTATTCAAAAAAAATGTATAAGAGCGGTTTGTGGGAATAGACCTAGGGATTCCTGTAAACCTTTGTTCCAAAGGCTGGGTCTGCTTACACTGACTGGCTTATACATTCTCGAGTTGGCGTGTTATGTACGAAAAGAGCTCTCATCGTACAACACACCAAAGTTCAACCAACGACTTAGGCAAAGAGACGAGAGTAAATTACTAATGCCCCCATGCTCAACCGCTTTATTTAAAAATAATTGTTATGGCATGAGTATAACCGTATATAATAAGATACCAGAAGAGCTGCGTAAGCAACAAGACAGATTATTTGTAATAAAATTAAGAAAATGGCTGACAAATAAATGTTTTTATACACTTAGAGAATTTTTGAACGGATAAAATGTATCATATTATAACTGTATCATTTAATTTGGAAAAAAAAATGTAAAATAATTTGTAATAATAATGTAATGCGTAATGTAATTTTTCTTTCTATTGATAATGGAAATCTAATGTATCGGTAAAAAAAAAAGTTTAGTGTCAATGTATATAATGTTTATACCTGAATAACTACTATTGTTTATTTTAAGCACAATATTTGCATGCCTGCTGTTGGCTAAACATGTGAAACTTAATAATACCTATGTCACCTTCAAAGCTACCATGTTTAAGCAAATAAATCATTCATTCATTCATTCATTCATTCATTCATTCATTCATTCGCATCATCCTTCACCACGACAACGCCAGCCCACACACCGCTCGGACAACAACTGAGTACCTGGACGGTGAAAAAGTCGAAATATTGGACCACCCTCCATATAGCCCTGACTTAAGTTCCAACGACTTTTTTACATTCCCCAGAATCAAGGACAAACTGCGTGGTCAGCGGTTTCAGATGCCAGAAGAAGCAGTGGAGGCCTATAAAATAGCCATTTTGTCGACCCCTACTTCAGAGTTCAAAAAGTGCTTTATGGACTGGTTTGAACGCATGCATAAGTGCATGAAATACAAAGGAGAATATTTTGAAAAACAATAAAAATAAATAAACTCACTTATACTGCATATTTTCTTCTATTCCCGAAACTTTCAGTTTTACCCTCGTATTAAGAGTCCTCTCGGACGCTCAAATATCGATTTTTGTCGAAATCGTATCGGACGGCACTAATTAATAAAACCATTTACAATACATTGACTCAAGAAAGGTCGTATCTTCATAGAGAATTCACTGCACTTCATGCGCCTTTAGACCTTATAAGGAACCTACATGCCAAATTTGGTATCTCTCGAGTCTCGAACCAGCAGTTTGGGCTGTGTGTTGATATGTCACTCACTCAGTCAGTCAGTTTCTTCTTGCAATTTGGCACCTACTTTTAAGTTTTCATGCCCGCAATATTAAATTTCAAAATCAACGCCATTTTCGAAATTAACGACCCAATAAATCATAAAAATCACACCCATATTAATATTTAGACATTCCAACCCCCTCGCACCCCAACAAAGGGGATGGTATTTCACGTCCTCCACGTGGGATTTTAAAATTATTGTTGTTTTCGTAATCAGCGACCCGATAAACCATAAATACCACACCCATATCGATTTTCAGAATTTGTCACCAGATTTCCCCCTTTTAGGGGTTGATTTCTCAAAAACCTGAAACACATGTTTACTGATTTATCGTTAGAAATACTCCTGTGAAGTTTCGAATAAAATAATCTAACTAATCTTGATTTCCTATACAAACTTCGGACCCCCATTTCACCCCCTTAGGGGTTGAATTTTGAAAAATCCTTTCTTAATGCACCACTAGACCTTATATGGAACCTACATACTAAATTTGGAATCTCTAGAACCAGCAGTTTGCGCTGTGCGTTGATATGTTGGTCACTCAGTCAGTCAGTTATTTCTTGCAATTTGGCACAAATTTTCAAAAGTTTTCATGTCCACAATATTTAATTTCAAAACCGATGCCATTTTCGCAATTAACGTCCCAAAAAACCATAAAAACGACACCCATATTAATATTTAGACATTTCATCCCCCTCGCACCCCAACAGGAGGGGATGGTATTTTACGTTCTCCACGTGGGATTTTAAAATACTTGTTATTTTCGTTACCAGCGACCTAATAAACCATAAAAACAATACCCATGTCGATTATCAGAATTTGTCACCACATTTCCCCCTTTTAGGGGTTGATTTTTCAAAAAACCTGAAACACGTGTTTACTCATTTATCGTTAGAAACACTCCTGTGAAGTTTCGAATAAAATAGTCCAGCTAATCTTGTTTCCCCATACAAACTTCGGACCCCCATTTCACCCTCTTAGGGGTTGAATTTTGAAAAATCCTTTCTTAGTGCACCCCTAGACCTTATAAGGAACCTACGTGCCAAATTTGGAATCTCTAGGACCAGCGGTTTGGGCTGTGCGTTGATATGTCAGTCAGTCAGTCAGTCAGTCAGTTTCTTCTTTTATATATTTAGATGGTTCGTTAGCATCATAAACAACTATTTTATTTCTAAACAAAAGAGTGCTCATGAGCTAGTGTATATGCTGTACATATTCATGATGTCCAGATCATAGGGGCCTGACACACGGTGATTATTATCACGCGATACACTCATCCTTATCACGATACATATGACGTGAATCATAATGAATATTCAAGCAAGACCCAAACAATTTTGATATCCGCGATAATATTGACATCCCATATGTGGTGATAATGATAATACTCCTAATGTCGTGTAAATGGCCCCATGCAGTCTACAGTCAGCTTGTAGATTACAGAAGCTGCGTGAATTAAACGAGTAATAATTAGTAACCACACGTCAGTGCAGACAGAATAATATCTTAATATCTGTTGTATATCAAGTTATTTCAGTATAAAAATAATATAATATATAGTATATAATATTCGTCGGCCTTTTTAGCCTAGTTGGTTCACTGCCTCCGAAGCTAGAGGTCCCGGGTTCGAATCTCGGTAAGGAAATTTGTTTCTGTTGTGAGCAACGACATTTGTTACGGAACTTGGATGTTTTCTATGTATTTAAGTATATACATATCTATTAAATATATCGTCGTCTAGTACCCATAACAGAGCCTTAATTAAGCCTTATTGAGCTTACTATGGGACTAGTTCGATATGTGTAAAAAAAAAGTCCCCTAATATTGAGTTGCCACTTATCGAGCGATATACCAGTAGTAGCGTTCTTCATGTACACAGATAGTGCTAATAACTAAAACTAAATCATAAATGCGTCATCATTTAGTTCTGTGGTCATCATTTTTATTGCCATGTATTGTTTCTAGTTGTCTAGTAAGTTGGCGAGATTTTGGTACTATCTGAAGTAAAATTAGCAAGCGCTCAGTGTTTATACTCGAGTGTATATACAGGATGTTTTTATTCAATTCCGTTAATTGCGAGGGTAAAATCCCGAGATGAAATAAAGTAATCTTCTCTACCACACTAGTACCTCAGCTCGTACCATTTCGAAGATATTCAAGAATTCATTTTTGTTAATTAACACACCCCTAGTATGCTATTAATATCCTTTACAGTACATATGGTGTTATATTACCGCACGAGTGCGGTAATCAGCAGATTACGTGCATATGTCGAAACTTTAAAGAGCCATATGTACTGTAAAACGTTGTACGATACACGTGCAAACAGGTAATTCGCAACTCGTGTCGATTTAAAACACTCCCTTCGGTCGTGTTTTAATTTATCACCACTCGTTGCGAGTTTCCTGTTCTCTGCACTTGTATCGTAATGTACTATAACAATTAAACGACGTTGACGTGCGTGTCATTAATTTTTGCTTAACTCCACGTTAACTCTTAAGGCCGTTTTTCATTAGTAGACAAAGAGAGTCCTTTAAGTAAATTACTGATAAGATTACTTATACTTTAGTTACACAATACAATCTGTGGTGTATAAAGTAGGCTACACAAGTACAAACTACACATGTGTCGAAACATGCCATGAGTTGTTTCCAACAGCATCATCAATCAAAGCGTGAATTAAGTGTTATATTTCTAATTTGCCAATTTTTACGTAATAATAATTTGGTTTAAGAATTGGTCTAACGAGCTGCACTCTAATCGGTTGTAACCTGGGGAACCTTTTCTTTGAATATAATGGTACAGCAATTAATATTGCTTAAGGTGTAATAATGAGCGCTTTGCTCTTGCTACACTGACGTGACTTACTGTTGGGGATGTCTGGGTCAAACGTATCAAAGGCTTATCTCATTTGCCTGCAAACAATAAATTAGTATGCAGTTCTGTCGTAATTTAGTCAAAGGAGCTTTTTCATAATACATACATTTAAATCAATTTGATGTCGATTATTAATTTATCATCATAGACAACGGCGTGGACTGAAAAAAAAATTCACGTTTTTGTCATAAAATATCCTTATTAATTGAACGAGCGAGCGAAGCGTCTCCGTTTCGGCTTGGGTGAAAGTGCCTTCGTATGTACAAAAGTATTCCATTTCTGACTTTTCTCCTTTGTAGGTCGCACTTTTAACCGCGTGCGATAATTATATGGAAATTTTGTGTCGAATTAGTTTCTCGAAATTGAAGTTAAAAAAAACCTCAGTGTACACAAAGCCACTAGTTGTATTTAGTTATTTACGGTTAACTACAGTACCATCATACAAATATAATGCTATTGGCTGTTTTATTAGCACCTCAGAGTAGCAGTCAAATATATCGTGACACTTACTCCGACAGTCATAAACACGTGTTGCCATGTATTAGAGTGGCTACTTTACCAGCTACAAACTATAGGATGCTGATTGTACCTATACGTAAATGCAGCCTTTGCAAACGAAAGAGCACTTACGCACGCCACACACGCTCCTAAATAGTTTAAGTGCAATTTTAACTTTTTTTCTCACTTTCCGTGGTGGGTCCGATTAGCGTCCTGTAGACGTGACCCGCAAGCTCATCGTGGTTTATTTGCCATTCTCACTGCCAAGAGGTTTCACTTGCCGATAGATTACATTATTCTCTTATCTAGAGCGCAACTTTCGCTGAAAGTGACGCTGTGACGTTCAGTTTTCATTACACCTTTGTGATTTTAAAAGTTTTAGTGAATCGAATACGGAAAATAACTTTGATTTATTAAAAGTCTGTTAACTGAAACGTCTTTTGTCCCTTTCCTACGAACGAATGTGAAAGTAACAAATAACGAACATCCCAATGTTAACTTAAATAGGTTTCATAGACGTTTATATTTTTACAGATATTAAGTCCTGCCAATATTCTATCCATTAAGTCGATGAAAGAACTGGTTTAGAACAGTACTCATATTACTTACTATTAATACGTATACTGGTAAATCTATTAAATAAAACGGTAAACCGCATTCAATTGTTGTTTCTTCACGTCTGGTGTACGCTTTATGCAAAAACGCATGCACCTCTGTAACTGGGCAGTTTGTGTGTGATTCTGATTACATATGATAAGTATTTTATATGTATTGTTCCATTATTTGTGTGAGTTATAAACTTTCGTTCAGACAGTTACGAGTTACTTATTTCATTATGTATTTTATCAAATGTACTCATCGATAAACATGAAATGATTAAAGTCTTTGAATACATTTTACGCAGGTCAGGTGTAATTCAATATTAGGTCAATATTATAAAATAATGAGCCTCATCGCTGTAAATTTTATAAATAGTGTAAAATGTGTCTTCCTAACCTAACCGCCTCATTCATAATACTTAACAAGCATCTGTTAACTATAATAATGTCTTGTCCCTTTCTCACATACGCAATGTCAAAGTAATAGATAGTAATAGGTAGGTTTGGGATAAATAAGGGCATAAGTTTGCATCGTTCTTTTGCAATAAAAGTAAACGAATAACGTAGCATTTACTTATGGAAAGCGTAGACTAAACGAGTAATAAATTTTATCAGGCATCGTTAAAGCAAATTTCCCAGTCGACGCCTGTGGTCACAGAATATTAAGCTCCTTTTAAGTAGGTAGTTCAGACGGTTATGAATAACGACCACCTTGTAATATGCATATTTGCAACAAGAAAAACGTCTTGCTGATACAAGAATATTATTAGAAAATAGGAAGGAAAAGCCACATGTGTTGGCCTCATGTAAATTATTAGCGGGAGCATTGACGCGGCGGATGTTGCCGACTCGTTACTTGTTTGTTTACTACTGCACCGATAGATAGCCGCTGTTAACTTTTACAAAATCGTAAGTCGTATCTAATACATACTAAATTTTCATTGAAAAATTGTCGACAGCTGGTGGGAATGCATGGAATGACTGAATAAGATTATTTATCGGTTGTACCTTAAACCCCTTGTTGCGAAGAGTCCTTAGAGACTTACACATATTTATGTAGATGCAGTTTTTACCTGAAATTAAGAAAAGAACATGAGTACATTGAGTACGTATATTTACGATTATCTAATAACAGTCTTCATTCTTATAAAATTTGTCATTTGTTACCAATAAAAACTAAAATAATATGCAAAAGGCAGATTGTTGCATTAGAATTCTCTATCATACTTTCTCTAGAATTATGTAAGAAGTCACCTCTGTTGTAACTCATTCATTATATTGGAAATAGAAAACGAATCTGTATTCGACTTGATTCTGAGAAGTCACTGATCGTATTTGCATATGACGGAGTCATCGCTCATTCATAAAATATGCGTATAACTAGCTTATTCGGAGCAAAAAGTAGTAGTAATGGCAATACTGTTCTGTTTAAATAAAATCACCGGCGGGAGAGTATGGACATTTTGGCGTTTTACGGTTTATTTTTATCAAATCTCATTCCAATTTAGTATTTTTTCGCCTATTTTTAGAATAGCACTATATTAGTCTGGGCTGGAATGTCAATTGCAGGCTTGGTATTAATAAAATCTAATACTCAATCTGCAATTGCCTCCTTCCATGACTCGACAATAATATACTATTTAAGACTAGGACATACACAACCCAAAAATCAACAAAAAATTATACACCGTAGCATCCAAGTAATGTAACCGCGATTAGACAACGTTTAGAAATAACAATAATATTCACACAATTTTGTAACCATCTAGCCGTAACAGGTACCTTTGTTTTGCATGACGAGATGACACATTTCCGGTACTCTTAACACATACCTTTTTTTGATCACTCACGTAACATGTCACTCACGGTATTCATATTCATACTCATTCTCAATTCTGGCGATTATTTTTGACGATAATTTCTTTTCTTTATGGAAGTAATCGATTATAAGACAGTTTTATAAAGATTGCCAGTCTGTGTTTGGAATAAAATATGAAATTATGGCCCAAATCCCACAACGGTCCTGGTACGAGTACAGATCATTACAATTAACGAAGTTTCTTATAGTACTTACCAATAATACACATTCAAAAAATTGTACGTACGTATGTATATGTGTTATGTGTGTACGTGGATGTGTGTGTTGTATGTACGTATTTCTGTGAGAAGGCACTAGTTCGGTTGGACCCGAAATGTACTCTTTGGTCGGATCATAGTTGTATTTGGACCATAATACTACACCATGTTTTATTCTGAATTCTGATCCGTACAAAATATATTAGAAAATGGTTTTGTGGTCTTGTTAGTTTGTTAATTGGTATTCGGAGCTAAGACAAATCCAATAAATCAAATATCATAGAAATCGACCCAACCGTTCTCGAGTTATAAATAGTATTATAAGTAACACAACTTGGTTCGTATATGTACATAGATTCCGGGTTTTGGTGTATTTACGAGTAGATACTAGCTTTTTTCCTTCATAATATTATACTAGCTTTTCCCTGCGATTTCATCCCAGTGAACTTTCGCATTAACATTTTTATTTTTATTTTACTTCCACCGTCATTTCCATTCTATCGTCTTCGTAAACGACTTTAGAAATAAAAAGTATTCCTAGGTTTTAACTATCTATGGCAAATTATTAAAATTATATGATCATTTACCATTACCGTTCGTGGTTAATGTAAGTCCTTGATCGGCATGTTTGCGGCGCACTGACCTCTACTGTACTTAATTAACAATTGAAAATAAAACCTGATTTGGACATAACGACTTAAGGCGTTTCCGGTTCGACTTTATTAGAATGTTGCACAAAAATGACAGCTGTCAAGATTGACAAGACATGGGCGAGAGAGTTGGCAAATGATTTGGCATGTCAGATTTAAAATGGTTAAGTAAGTACGGTAAGTGGTATTATGTCTTACTTGGATAAAAGTAGTGACCCGTATTCGTGGAACACTTTTTTATCGAACACCAAACAGGCTTAGTTCGAAATCCTGCCGGTTTGGATCCCAGTAAGGGAAAAATGTTTGTGTTCTGAGCATGAGCATTTTTCGAGAGTATTGGATAATATAATTTTAAATGTATTCATATATTTAAGTAGATACCGCACGGCTAGCACAATACAGCGCGCGAGATAAACTATCCGTCTCTTTCTAATTGGTACACACAGAAAGAGACGGATAGTCTATAGCGCGCGTGAGAGCCATGCAGTCAGCGTCATATAGTACGTAGCAGCCAAAGTGGCCAAAGAACAAAATAAACAAAACATATTGTGTACCGAACTATTTGGCCACTTTGGCTGCTACGTAGTATATCAAGCTCACTGTACACATGTATTGTGTCTAGGTAGATAGATAGTACATACGTCTTGCATCAGTAGAATTCTAGACCGATTTCTATTTGTCACATTATTTTATAATTTACCTGCTTTGAAATAATGGTTTTTAACCGGAGTGAAAAACTATAATTTCGCTAAGCGGACTTTTCCGCCGGTAATAATATTTACAGTTTGAAATAATGGGTATGATAATCGCGTTAACCACTATAGTAATGTCTTTTTTTCTTCGGATAGGTATTTGATTTTTTTAAAAACTTCAAAAAAAGGAGGAGGTTCTCAATTCGTCGGAATATTATTTTATTTTTTATGTATGTTCACCGATTACTCTGAGGCTAGTAGACCGATTTCAAAGATTCTTTATTTGTTGTAAGGGTATGTTTTCTAGTTGGTCCCATTGTCACCAAGTGACGTCTGATGACGGGATCTCGGAAAAATTTAGGGAACTCCTCAAATTATATACCAAGAGGATGTGGTAAGGCTAAATCGAAGGAACTCCTCAAATTATATACCAAGAGGATGGGGTAAGCAAGGAAAAATCGAAGGAACTCAAATTATATAGCAGGAGGATGGGGTCTGGCAAAGTTTGGAGTCGGTGTTTTTTTGTTAAAAAAAATATTGTTTGCGTTCAACGTTAAGTCTGTACAAAGATAAGCGGACGGTTCTTGCAGAATGAGATACCTAGTTGAGTGTTAGTTATATTCCGTTTCCCGTTGCACTGCTGTGATAAATCACAGCAGTGTAGAAGTGATTAATGACAAAAGTGGTTGACATAAAATATAGTGTCAATATCACGAATGTCTACATTAGGGTATTCTACTCTTTAAAAAATATTTAGAAATCGTTATTTTTAACTTTATGTGGTTATCTCAATAGTATCGTCACGAGTTGTTATTTTTAATGCTAAAGTTCCTCTATTATCTTACTACCTATCAATACATGTTTTATGCGTAATATAACAAGTAAGACGCTGACGTAAATATAGCTTTGGTGTATTGATAATAATAATTATTGTTGCGGAAGCAAAGCCTGGGGTCTGCGAGCCGGGGCAATAGAGTGGAAAACGATACGATTTAGCTGTCATTTATATTATTAGTATGACTGGCGCCGATTACTGAGATTGACAGTCAAATCGTGTCTTTCAGTTCCTTGTTGTCTAAACAAATGATGCAAATAAATAAACGAATGCGCATATTTAGAGTGAGTGGGCACCAGTCACCAAGTGATATGGGAGGATGTCTTTTCATAATACATTTGATACCTCGCAAGCTTCTACTAGATGTTAACACATCTTTTGTGGTCTCGATCACTCGATATTTATGAAGTGTAGCTTTTTATTACCTACAGAATGCTGAATAATAAATACAAGAGTACCCGCAACCTAGAGGCATTTTTGTTGTATGCGACGAGTTGATAATGAGATTTCAGCAGATGTTTAGCTTTCATAGCAACGGTTTGATTATACGAGTATATATAACTCTATTGTCTGTATTATTTAGCCCTTTGCCAGTCGTATTTCATTATTTTTCAGTTGTCATTACATTTTTACATGGGACGAAGGTTCTTTGTTTGGTTCTTCTTCCTTTTAACTATCGAGTAAAGCAGGCCTCTTCGTGAATAAATCTCAGACCATAAGAGCTTCATGGGACTGGTAGATTTGAAAGGGCTCACAAATACTAGTCAAACGTGTTGAAGCTTATTCTTTTTTACTATTCACGCTTATAAAATATACGACTGTAAGAGTGTCACATGATCTCGCTTTAAAATATTTCCACGAATGTCGCAATGCTATTTTTGAGAAATTACAACATTACCAAATTGCATAGAAAGTGGGCATGTCACATTGTTCCCTTGACAGGTTCACATGTAGACGTGAGCGGTATTTGGGCGATTCACCTGTCTCACTTAATGCCATCAGAATGTCATGATGGCATCGCAGACGAGCTCAAATAAACAATTTTGTAACAAGATGCGCTAGATGTACTAGTACAATGGTTATTGTTGGATCTGTATTGAGTGGATAATAGCTGTTGCGATAGGTACATGAATGCTAATTAAAAGGTTTGCTGAAACAGTTCAAAGGTTGGCTATCGCTTGATATCGCACTTCTTTTGGGTTCAATGTTTAAAGCTCTATTTAAATTCGGAAAAATACGTCTCTGACTCCGATCCCTCATAAATGCAAAAAAGGCAAGCGAATGGAGGATTATTTACCTTAGAAATCCAGCTAAGTCGAATTGCATCTTAGTGATGAGAATTTTGCATAAAAACTGATATCATTTTTAAGTCACACCAAAATACATGCAATTATTCTTTAGACACGCGATCAAATGCACAATGATAAAATTGCATCTACGTTGCGATCATTAGGACAAGGTCGGCTACCACAGTAACAGCTTTTATGATAGCTGTCATTATATCTCGGTTAATTTTGCCTTTAGTTTACTTTGTCACCTTAAGCACGTTTTCCATCAGCGACATAAGACAAAGCAAATTCCATTAACGGCATAAAACAAATTACTAATCTCCTATGCCATAAAACTTAATGTTAGCTAAAATTTGATTGTTCTTATCTCACAAGCACCAATGCCGATGTGGCGAATATAGACACTCATATATTAAAAGCATCTTTTAATATGTGGGTGTCTATTATTAATCGACTTCAATAGAAGGAAGGAGGTTCTCAGGTCGTCGGCATGTTTGTTTTTCTTTTTTTCATGTATGTATGTATGTTTCCCGATAACTCTTGACCACGTGCCGATTTTGATAATTCTCTTTTGTTTAAAAGCAGGTACCTACCCCAACTTGGTCCCATATAAATTTGGTCAAGGTCTGATGATGGGATCTAGGAGGAATCGAGGGAACTCCTCGAATTTGATAGGCACGCATATGCCGATCTGGTATTTTCTGTAGGTAACCAAGCATTTGCTCACGTAAACCACAAATTGTGGCAAAGCGAAGTACAAAATTGGAGTCGGTTTTTTTAGTATGAATTATTTAAAATTGTTTGATGAAAGGTTGTGAATGAGGCTATAGCTATTTAATTATACACATTATGAAATTTCCTGCCTCGCCTCTTTTCGCCTCGCTGGTGGACAATCAGTATTATTGCCACATTAATTACAATTCAACAGATTAAGTGGGCTAAGGTTTCCTACGGTCACATTCAGTGTTCCGAATCCGTTTCCATAATGCATGTATAATTACCATAGCGTCTCCGGTTTTCATATTAATTAATGTTCTTGTTATTGCACAAAAACGATCTGATAGTCGTGTTTTATTCATTAGCTAAAGATCACAAAGTGTTGAGTTCTTCCAACGGTCTTCCAAAAAGTCCCACTCACTGTGTACTGTACCCAGGTAAGTTAATTTGTCGTTTAAGGACACCCCTTTAAAATATGCATTTATCGTTATTGTTAATAACATATTGAAGGAAAGACATTAAAAAAACTACATTATGATAAAACGCAGTTGCTGAAAATATCGATTTGCATCAATTCCTTTCCGGCAAAAAATAGACGCGATCCAGGGCCATGTTCGTGCAAATATGACCATACCTTTATTGTAGGTATGGGGGAGTCCTAGCAAAATACTAAATAATGTATTCGTATTACGAGTACATAAGAACTGAAAAAACGCCAACGTCAATATACTAAACAAATGATCAATTGCCCGCGACAGTCACTTGTTCTCAGCGGATTCCATGACAAGGGCGTTCCCAACATCCGCCTCGATGTTTAACGCCGACTTCAAATCAATCAGATCCGCTTTTGCGTTGTCATATCGACCAGCTGACCTTATAATTTATACTTAAATACCTGAGGAAGAGATCTTAAATTGGATTGTCAGACTTGCAGAATTAATATAGAATGCAATTGTCGTGCGGCACATTCACACCGTGGCCTTGACAGCAATAAGTTGTACCTTTAATGGTCCGGAAATTATAAACCTTTTGTTAAATTGTGCAGATTTGGTCAAATGTAATTATGATTTGCGGTCGCGCGCGGAATTAGATTGTTCTTACCTATTAATTAACAATGGTAGTGGCATAGAAAATGCAAATTAGATGTATAGCTTACCATACTTTATTAATACTATACTTGGTGTTTTAATCCTTTGACCATTATTTTTTAAGGCAACTATTTAATAGTTTGCAAGCACGTACAATCTACGTATTTTTTTAAAATTAATTTTACAGTACATATGGTGCTACTTTACCGCACGAGTGCGGTAATCATCAGATTACGTGCATATGTCGAAACTTTAAAGAGCCATATGTACTGTAAAACGTTGTACTATACACGTCCGAATTTCCTGTTATCTGCATTTGTATCGTTATGTACTATTAAGCGAGGATTATCTTTTTCTTCTATTGTCATTTCACAGTTATTAGACAGCAATATGTTTGCCACTATCGGTCAATGAATGACATAAATTAGCCATTTTCATAGTGCGACTGAAAGTTTGTAGGCAATTTTTTCTTTTCTAAAATAAGTTATTATAATTAAATAAATTTTGTACTAGAGCAGTAACGCTGCTAACAAAAATTTCAAATTAACGAGAAAAATTGAAAAATGTCATGCTCCGGAGGATTCGAACCTGCGACATCTGGCATACGCGGCCAATCGCTCTAGCCTCTGAGCTATCTGAACAACCAAGCTCGTCCACGAAATCCTTTACTAGTTCCCTCTTAAAACGCCTTAGATTAATTTAGTATGGGATGGCGCATCGTTACTGACGATTTCTCAATGTAATTTGAGACGTTGGTGCCGTTAATAGAAGCCTAAGTCTTCTACGGTAGATGTCGCTGTACGCCTCCCTAAGGCGTTTTAAAAGGGAACTAATTTAAAACGGTTTAATTACGAATTGCGGTGTTCTGTGTCCAGCAAAGTTCAGAGACCAAATCTGGTAAAATCAGTATTATATATTTCATTCCACCCTTAGCGTGAGTGAGCCTCTGCAAACATTATCGTTTCACATCCAATCTCAATATATATGTACCTACGTCTTATGTTTACATTTTATTAATATTAATTTAGGCATGTAATAGGTAACATCACTGTATCAACTTGTAACATTGAAGAAACCGTGTGAATTTACTAATAGTCAACATAGTTCGTAAATCAAGTCCATTGGACAAGTGCGTAAGCAGAGATCTAGAGCAGGGAGGTAATTCACAAGACTAACCACGACTACACCGTAACGAAGACCAGTATAACTCAGACATCCGATTACACATTTAACTTACTAATCTAGGACCCAATTAAACTAAAAACAAGCTTTGCAGCGTTTATAAACCGGTTATATATAGGGGGACAGTTGTTTCGCAACCTTGCGCCAGTGGTCCAGAGCGGACCCGTTGACTGCACCAGTTTGGCGAAAGTGACATGAGACGGAGCAACCGCTTAAGCGGAGTTAAGGTAGAGCGGAAATATTTTGAGCTAGAATCTTGTTCAAAAACTGGATTGGTGTTTTTACCATCTTTGTCGGCTTGTTTAGCATAGTTGGTAGTCGTCCACTGTTGGACATATGCCTCCCCCAAAGACTTCCACATTGACCGGTCCTGCGCCACCCGCATCCAGGGGACACCCGCGACCTTTAGCTGGTTATCGGTCTACCGTGTGGGGGGCCTGCCCACGCTACGCCTTACGGTACGTGGTCGCCACTCGAAAACCTTTCCGCCCCAACGGCCATCGGTTCTACGTGCTATGTGCCCCGCCCACTGCCACTTAAGTTAAGCGATCGGAGGGCTATATCGGTCACTTTAGTTCTGCTGAGAATGGCCTCAGTCCTGATGCGAATCTTTGACCAGTGTGTGCTACCAGTGATGACATATGACACTGAAACGTGGTCGCTTACTATGGGCCTCATAAGAAGGCTCAAAGTTACCCAAAGAGCAATGGAGAAAGCTATGTTAGGAGTTTCTCTGCGTGATCGCATCAGGTAGTGATAATGCCTATGATAAATAATTGAACATACAGAAAATATCAGAGTGATAACCACACGTAGCATCAGAATAGTTCATATTAATATGTAACATACCAAAGGATCATGGACAACTATGTATGGAAGGTGGACCAAAAACCAACAGAGCTAAGAGTTATGTCATTAAATAGGTATATATGTGTACTTCATTTCATTCTATTGACACCAAGTTCAGTTTCAGTGCAGAACTGGGATATTCATATTTTAGTCAGAATGAAAACAAGCAAACAGTAGATTTTAAAGACCTAATTAATGACCTAAATCTCAGCTTTGATGGTTTTAGGACCATTTTGACGCAATTCATATTTTAGTCAAAGTGAATAAGCTAATAGTAGAGTTAAAGACTTATGTAATGATCTAACTCTCAGCTTTGTTGGTTTTTGGTCCATTTTGACGCATGGTCCTTTATAGTTACGAGTGCACATATCAAACTATGGCAAAGGAAGATTGCTAGAGTAATGATTAGGTATGTCGGCCTAACTGTTTAGGCCGTCTGTTGACTTATTTGTATAGTGAACTAGCAACTGAATTATTTTTTATAAATGGCCAATTACAGGCAATTTTCCCTGCTTTTTATTCACTCGTGTAAGAATAACCTAGTAGGCATAAAGAAATTTAAATAAGTTTGAATAAAATATTGCTACTTTTACTAAACAATACTGTATATTTTTGTTAATTCGCTCATTGCAAAGCTATAGCCTTACTCGATGCATATAGGTATCTTCAAATATTATACCGGTACAAACAAAATGCAATGGCAGTAAAGTCTTATTATTTTTATAGACCTTTTTACGACTTTAACCTCTTTATGTGTATTACTTGACGTGAAAGTGTAAGAAATAAGTGAACATCAAGCCTTGAGTGGAAATACTCACTTGTATACATGAGGTTACGACATCCTTTTATTTCTTCCTCTTTTATGCATGCAATTTGTTACAAAGATAGTTTTACAGATGTTGCCGGACTTCAGGTAATTTTCTTCTAGTACTCATATCCCTTTGATTACACTTGAATAATATATACTTACACGTATTAATGCAATATTAATTATTATTACATCTCGTGCTTTGAAAGCCTGTTACGCTCCGTATTGTAAATACTTATGAACAACTGGTTTCGCTTGTAGTTCATTCCTACAATCCATTTTTATCTCCGAATTATTTGAATAGAAGCACTTGAGTCAAACAACAACTTTGCAGCCTTGCGTAACAAATAACGATTGTTTTTTTGACTACTTATCATGGAACTAGTAAATTTCAATGAGGGTCGATCGATCACTCCAAGGTGCGGGTGAAAACTTTTACTTATACCGCGTTCTATGTATATTCACTTTTTCGCGCGTATAATATATGTGTGATTATCATAAGTATGGATAGGTTTGTTTTTCACACACCAATAACGTCAAGTGATCAGGTTGATTGATTTACAGAGACGCTACGTAAAAATGCTGTTCCCATCGAGTCGTATACGGCGGTAGAAAGTTACGACCATTCCTCTAGAGAAAATAAAACTCAACCACTTAATTAGGGAAACGTCCTTATGTCATTTAAATGTCTATGGGAACCATTAAGATATCGATCAGTTGTGAAACGTGGAATTATTGTCTGCCTACATAAACAATTAAGACTACATTAATCATAGTATAAAGACGCTAAATCAGAATTGACAGGATAAAAAAAAAGCATCACGGACGAGACGGTAGAAGTGAAAAAAAAAATTACTTAGATATATAAAGGTAAGTATAAGTTAACAATAATTTATTTTCATAATCATCGTCGCATTTCATTTACTTACTTAAGTAGCTATTTTTACATTTTATTTGATATTTAAGGGTTTTTACGAATTTCTCGTTGCCCCTTTTTAAAAAAAATTAAGGTATTTATCGAGCACGCAATGCACTGGCCTTTTGTTTTTACGGCTTAGCGTTGATTGAGTACGAGTAAGTGTTCGTAAGTGCACCTGAAATTCGGTCCAATTCTTATCCTCGTACATTATTTATATGGCACGAGACATTACTAAATAATTTGAACTGGTTCTTTTATCAAGTATTGTAAGTAAATAAGTACGTGCTAACTGACTTTCTGATACATTTTACGTGCTTCGTTTGTAATTATAATATTTAATATTCGTCTAAAATGAATGCAATATACCAACGTTTCTTCTTAAATATTGTACAATTTGCACATGAATTACCTAATGAATGTAAAAGTATATCCATAAATATAGGTACATATAGCCGTTTTGGTCAATTAAATTGTCAGCGATTGATTTGATTTAAATAACAGATAGGTCTCGTAATACCATGTTTCTCATAAATTGATAGCTTTTAGCTGTAAGATACGGAATCGTTACGTCAAACAGCACAACAGTGAAAGTATAATAATCACAGTGGCTTGGACAAAGTTAGATTACCTACAAATTGTGCTAGGCGCTTGCTGCATACAGCTCTATTTAATCAGACCATGTTTGGTAATCGTTAATTACATTAGCGAAGCGTTCAATGCGTATCGACAACGCGACAACACGCCGTGCTGTGTAAGCCGAGAGAGTAATGTACGGTTATCTATTGTGTGATCGTCGTTAATGCGCGAGACTCGAGCGCATGGTAGCAGCGCTCTTGCCAGCTGTTCGCGTTATTGTAACTGGAACTAGTAGAGCGGTCAATAAATACCGAATCGCATTCCCGAATCGTAATGTACGAGGGTGGTTTGAGAAGTAACTTGGTTTGATATGAAAAAAAAAATTTTGAGCGATTGTATATATTTTATTTTTCGACATAGTCCCCTCGAAGCTCGACGCACTTGCCCCAACGTTTCTGCAACTTCTCGATGCCTTCACGAAAATGCGTTTCTTCGAGGTCCTCGAAATACGCGTTTACCTCCTGTATCACATCTTCGTTGGAGTTAAACTTTTTCCCCGATAAAAAGATTTTGAGTTTGGGGAATAGGTGATAGTCCGACGGGGCCAAATCCGGGGAATAAGCGGGGTGAGGAAGGAGTTCAAACCGTAATTCCGACAATTTTTGTGCAGCGACACGACTTGAATGCACCGGTGCGTTGTCATGGTGAAACATTACTTTCTTTCTTGCCAAACCTGGCCGTTTCTCGGCTATCGCCGCATGCAATTGGTCCAACAGTGATGCATAGTATGCCCCAGTAATGGTTTTTCCCTTCGCAAGGTAATCAATTAAGAGAATCCCCTTTGCATCCCAAAAAACGGATGCCATCACTTTTCCAGCTGATGGAATAACCTTGGCTTTCTTTGGAGTTGGCTCACCACGACCAACCCATTGTCTGGACTGTTGTTTCGTCTCCGGAATATAGTGATGAATCCAGGTTTCATCCATTGTCACAAAACGGCGAATAAAGTCTGTTGGATTTCTTTCAAAGACCTGGAGATTATCCGCAGATGTTCGCATACGAACACGCATTTGTTCTGGAGTGAGCAGCCGCGGCACCCACCTTGCACACAGCTTTTTCATGTGCAGTTCGTTGTGCAAAATAAAATGCACCCGCTCAGAAGAGATGTTTGTGGCTTCAGCTAATTCGCGTACCTTCAATCTTCTGTCGGTTAAAACCAAATCATGGATTTTATCGACTATTTCGGGTACAACCGCCGTTTTTGGGGCTCCAGGACGAGGTGCATCATCAATGCTTGTCCTGCCTCGCTTGAACTCATTCACCCAAAGTCGAACTGTCTCATAGGAAGGACACGAGCTACCCAATGTAGGTAAAATCCTTTCATGGATTTCTTTTGCAGTTTTACCTTCCAAAAAAAAGAACTGAATTACACCACGAATTCCTATTTTCTCCATTTTGCCGCGCTACTCCGATCACTTTTGTTTAAACTACTGTCAAATCTAAAATTCCCGCCAAAAATGACATTTGGCCACAGATAAATTATCTTGATTAAATAATCTTTGTGAATAGTTACATAGATTACACTAACGCCATCTATCGGTATCCGAAACAAGTTACTTATCTAACCACCCTCGTATATATTTTGCCTTTTGCGTGCGCGCCAATTGCGCAACACAATATTCATGAAACTGTTTCCAACTCGAGCACTTTATTAGAAGTTAATTGTGCGGATTCTTTGTCATGTGAGTGATTTGATCTCGATCGATCGCTGACGTTGATAGCTTCAATTGACATATTTTAGAGCGATAATGCGCTACGTTTCATTTTTTTCTGCAATTACGTTTAAGAATCATATTTGAGCGATTTGTCGAATGCAAATACTTATAGATAAAAGTTATAATCGTTAAATATATTTTATTGCAATGATTCCGTTATGCAAAGTTCGATGACAGACCCAGGCCGAGGTTTCGATGCCATGGCCGAGCGACGCACTTGACCTAGGCTCCGCGTCGGTGCGTCTTCGAAAACATCGAATCGCAGCCGATAAATATCTTTAATCGATTAGTTATTCCCAAAATCGATTACAATCGGTTTTCTAGAAATGTCTTTGCTTTCTAAACTACGTAAATGGAACTAAATCGTATTTAACTGTGAATGCACTTAGAGGTGTTCAATGACCAAATTTGATTTGTTTGTCTAAGGTTGAATTGGTACAGTGTTGTGGTATATTTGTTAAATCGTTATTGAAAGTGTATGTAGGAAATGTCGAAATGGTTGCCGCACGTTAAGCCCCGAAAGGCGTTTGTAAACTAATTGCTAATCCATGTTTTGTTTAAGGGTTACCTAAGTTACATTTAAAAATCCGGGTCAATCTTTAAGGAGCATGTTTGCTCCGAAGTTTAAAGTAACTCAATACTGATGCGCTTGCGACATCCTCAAGGTGATATTTAGGCTTGAACATGAACATGTTGTGTCACCTATTGTGTCTAGTCCACAGATGTTGAGTGCTCAAATTAAAATATTTTTCGGGTGCACGTGATTAAGTTGTTTTCTTTGTAACATATACCGTGTGTTACCGGCATTAGGGTTTTTCTTTATGTAGGGTATGTGAACGTAGCTCCTTAACCTAATCATGAGCATAATTTTATTATGAAACTAAAGTATCAACTTCATTCATTTCCTAACAAAACTTTAATTGCCAGCAATGTATAGCCAAGTAAATTGAAAAGACAGTACAAATGACAGCCCTTAATGTATTGTTTACTACGACGTCTTCTGGAGCAGTGTAGGTACATAATACATTGATGGTGCTGATTTAGAAAATTTAATTCAAAAGTGCATTTTTAATTATTACGAGTAACAAAGTTAGATAGTTTAGTTGGTATTCAAATGTGAACTTGCAAGGCAGTGGAGCCAAGTCAAATTTGGAGCTTTATTTTATCCGAAGTTATCGGTTTTGTGTAAATATTCGAGTGTTCAAATTTAAGAAGTTATACTTTTAAATAGCAAAAAACAACAGTACCTAGCAGAAAAAAATAGATTTTTTTAAATGTTTTGTTCTTAATAAATAAATATCATGATAATCTACGGAACTTGACGCCCATTTACCTAGATCTCAATTCTTTTGTCGATTTCGTTGACAACCACGCATCTCATATTCTTATAGTAGTTGGCGGTTAAGAAGTCAATCTTGACACCTGTCATTTACATACAGTTTATAACCTAAAAAATGACTTTTAGGCCGCCACCGACCCATATTAATATTGAACTTGACTGACTCGGTCTCATTTTCACATTTATGCTTTTGGTGGGTATAACATTATTTTTTATCAAATAAGTAGGTATGCGTTTCGTTTCCTAAATGAATAGGATTAATATCAGATAAATTACCATTCAATAATATTATGTTGCTCGGGGGTGGAGGATGTGGTCACCTAAGTGGTGAGTTGGATATATGTAAGTATATTTGAATGAATGATCTTTGTTCGAAGAATAATAAATAAATCAGTACAATTTCCTAATGCAGTAAATGTCTTAATGCTATTTTACAGTTTTACTTTTTAATGCTCGTTTGCTTTGAGGTGCAGACACCCGAACTAGGTGAAACCTGTATCTTAGGGTCCTTTTCTCTTTGCAACCGGCATTATCCAAGGTGGTGTAAGTAGGATTTGCTAGTTAAGGATGACTAATTTAAATTACCCTTCCAGTCCGTATACTAGCGCAAGCTGTGTTTTACGGACTGGGTGTACCTAAGCCTAAAGCTATATTCGAATAGTGCTCTTACCCTCAGTTTTCAAGAGAGAAAGTATACATGCCGTTTGCACTAAAAATATATCTATACTTTTTTATTTTTATTACAATGGCAAGTATAATTTTATCCTACTTACTTACTAGGCTGGCTCGACGACCCGAAGAGGATCTTGGCCTCCGACACAAGAGAGCGCCACTCTTCTCTACTCTGCGCCACCAAGGCCAGTCGGGTACTCCGAGGTTAGCCAGGTCCTTGAGGGCCTCGTCACTGCAGCGGTATCTGGGACGACCAACCGGATGTTTTCCATTGGGCCGGCCCACATACGCTCTCTTCACTGTACGATCGTCTCCCGTCCTCTCCAAATGGCCGAGCCAGCGGAGTCGCGCTGCTTTTACCTCGGCCACAATGTTCGGCATGTCCACCAGCTCTTCCAGCTGGAATTTTATCCTAATTTATTATTAATTATAGTGAATGTAAATGAGAGTATAAACTTTGTATGTATATGTGAGAGTGTCAGTGGAAGTATACATAGTGAAGGTAACTGTTTAGGATGCCTTACATTCGATCTGTATTTGTGCAATTATTGTTTCATGCCGGTGAGTAGTTTTTCTGTGTTGTCATAGTTGAGGTTGGATTTAAAGTCCAGTGCCACCTCTCTACTCCCCATCCCTTAGTACCAGTGAAGCCTTTAGGCCATTCTCTATTAGTAGGGACCCATTTAGCAGAGGGCGAGTCATCGTCTGTCGGAGATCAAAATGAGAGGCAGAGGATTAGGTACTTTATACTTTGTACGTTTTGACTTCGTTAACAAAAAACAAGATTACCCTTGATTACGATGAACAAATGAGCGGTTTATACAAGCTGCCGGTCGGAAGCGGTTGTCGGGAAACGCCCGGTTTCCCGACATTGTCGTTTTCGCATGATGAAAGTTAAGATTCCAATGTTACGCAACTTTCATTTCGGGTCCGATATTACAGTTATGTCATGTACATATCGAAATCAGCAATGTTAATTAGACGTCCAAGCAGATTGCGTAATATTTAAAGGCGCATTTTTCATAATGAATATTTAGACGGTAGGCACATTAATGTCTGAATAGCTGTCACAATGTTGAAATAGAATTTATCTTGTGATTAATTAATGGCATTTCACCTGCCAATCAAAGTTCGAGCAATTGCCAAATACTAAACCTCGGGCGGATGTTGCACTAGGTAAATGTATGTTATCGATTTTATTTGAGGCAGTGAGTAGTGCTAACTTTTTGTTGCTTTACTGGTACTAATGGTTCTAAGGGGAGCTAAATGAACCTATAAACCGGTACCTATATCCGAATTAAAGACGTGAGTGAACATTTCATTATATTTTAATATGAGCTGAATAAAGTACGTAGAGAAGAAGAGGGGGAAGTGTGGGAATAAATTTTCCTGCATGAAGAGAGAATGAGAACTGAAAAAGGGTACCACAAGTTTCGTTCATGCATGGAGCAAACTCGTCCTCCGCGGCTACGCGATAATAACAGCTGCGTTTAAAAGTACTTCCTTGCGGTAAGCAAGATCGCAAAGGACTCCCCAAAATGTGCAGCGTTAATGATAAGCATCTGTATATGTATGTATGCTGTAATGTTAAAACGTGAAATATCATTTAACCATTTCCCTATGTAGTGTATCCATTTGAATATCAAGGCATTTATTTTCCGAACCGTGAGATCTTCCTACAGATTGAAAATGGATTGATTGGAAAATGCAAATAAACCCAAAAATATAATAAAATTAAACTAATTAAAGGACAGGGAGGGATAGGGAATGCCTTAACTACAAGGGTTGTCAATGGGCATGTTTATCTACGCTCTACTAGCGCATATAGGCCCTATTTTTAGGCGGCTCGTATGCTTGTTTACTATCATCGTGATATTCGAGTAAACACACTATCGTCATTTTCCTACCCCTAATTTGGTTGATTATAACGAGCAACGACTAGTTCCATCTTTTTTAATTTTCCCCAAAATTCCGCAGCAATTTTTTTTAATATTCTTTATACGACTTTTCCAATTTGTCATTAAAAACTATTCTTAATCATTAAATAAATAAAAAACTAGTTGTCTCCAAAATATACTTCTTTGGCTTTGATAATGCAAACGTTTGTTAAAATTGATATCGATATGCCGCAGCTCATCCGACGTTATTTTTGCCCACTCTTTGTAGTGTGTTATAAGTGTCGCTTTCAGAGCTTCTACACTTTTATGTTTATTGGCACAGACCCTTATTTCCAAAATTGACCACAAACTATAGTCCATTGGTTTTGATCAGGTGAGGAGGGTGGCTACTCTTTCGAGCTTATTAATCCAGGAAATTGTCCTTACACCACTGCTAAACACTACGAGCCCTGTGAGATGGAGTAGGCCTGTTGAAATATCCATGGCTGCCTGCCGAAATGTTGTGGACTCCAAGGAAGAACTACAGCTTCAAACATCTATTTTATATATTTCCTGATTAATTTTGACACCATACAAATACACAAAGGGGAGTTTAGCCTGTCGAGCAAATACCAACCAACCCCCAACCAAAACTGATCCCGGCTTTTGGTGGTGAGGAATTACATGAGCGACAATACGTTGAACTGCCGAATGACTTACACCGAGCTCCCGATGCATTTTTGCACTTTGGTCCGTGGATTGTGATTAAACCGTTTTTTGAGAATGTTTCGGAGCCTGGAAGTCCTTGCCGTCCTCTTTCCGCCTCTGCCTGGGCTGCCTGCGATATGCTCGAGTTAATTAAATCCTTTCATAGTCTTGGACACTAGTTTACGACTAATACTTAGCGATTTAACTATTTCATACTGTCGTCTTCTAGCTTCATGTAAGGAAATTATTGCTTTGCGTTTAGAAGTCAAAAACTAAATCAAACGTTGATTTATTTACATTGACCGACATCCGCCGATTTGACATTGATCGATTTCCAAGTACCTTAACTACGATTATTTACGTCGGTTTCGTTACCCAATGGTGTTATATTACCAGCGTCGCCTGCACAGGTCATAAGGAGCTGGATAATAAAGTTTTGTGACCACAAAGGTCGTTCCTATCATACCGGGTCAAACTTGAATAAAGGGCGGGTTACAAGTATTGTAGACAGTTCAACGTTCTAAATATAAAATTACATAAGTTGACTATAAAAGATGAAAGTAAACAAATGAATACAGAATTAAAATACAACCTTGTTTAACGCCTAAATCAATACGGAAACCGAATGTTAATGAGGGAAAAACGTTTAAAATGCGTCAACAGCGATTAGAGAGCTTATTTATGTTTTTTTCGTGGAATCTACAAAGAAAACTCTTGTTGGAAATGTGTTTAGAATATAGCCAATTTCCTATATAAACAGTGAAACCTAATCGAGAGTACATCAGGATCGAATACTAAGTATCAAAGAGTAAAAGTGCATAGCTAGGCACAGCTACGCGTTGATTCAAATGCCATTGAGAAGGAATGTTGCGGTAACTCGCCGTTTACTTAACTAATTTACTAGTACCTATATTTACTTTTTTCTCCCGTGACTTGTCTTAGAAAAAAAAACTAATTTGCACTAAGGAATTGCGATACTAAATTAATATTTTATTTTCCACCGACCATATTTGGTCCTTTATCTAGGTTCGGTTCTGTATGCGTGGAGTTTCAGGAGGCTTCTCGATTGATTTCAAAGAACGTGACAGATTTTCCTTGAATTCGGATCAAACTGTTACTCGTACATATTAATTGGTTAAGTATTTTAGCCGTCACATGTAGCAGGAAAATTGCAAATATCTGATTTTACACAAAGTTTCTTCAATATCGTTTGTTATGTGATCTCACGGATGTAATGGATAATGAGTTGGGCGTGTTGTTACATCAATCTGTTATACTATTCGCTCATACCAATTGATGATCTAAATACTCATCCAATCAGTCCATAAAATTACATGCATACGCAAAACATGCTTGGGTCTGCTTAACTCTGATGTTATACTTTAATTAAAGAAAATTATATTTTTTCTGGGTCAAAAAACCTACAATGGCGTGACACCCCTGGCGTCCATAGGCTGCGGTGACCGCTTACCATCAGGCGGACCGTACGCTTGTTTGTCATCAATGTGGTATTACTAATGCATAACAATTTTGCAAACGTTATTTATTAACCATCACAAAGTAATACAGTGTTAATAGTAACAACTAGTTCTCAATTGTATTGAATCCATTATGATGTAAAGATTTTTATTAAAGTAGGTGATTATACGTGAGAATCATTATCTGATTCAGTACCACCTGTCAAAATTTTATGCTACACCGCGTTTTTAGGGCTGCACTGGCTGCTCTTGTTACGAATCAACGTATTGTTTTTTAAGGCACTGATAACGATAGGTAATTAATACTAGTGAGGTGTTTCGTAAAAATGTACATCCAGCAGCGGAAGTAGGTGATTAGAATTACTGTTTTTTTAGTATAGGTACTTATACTAATAGTGCTTTTATATAGTTATTCGATAATAATTACTTCTCTAGAAGTTTAGACACTACACGACAAAACCGCAAGTGCGTCCAAACTTGGTTAATTTTCCAACATTGTGGTAGCCCATTATTGAGGATATCGAATTTCATATGCAATACGAATGGGAAATCAACGCACATTATGCACTAATAATGCGTAGCGAGATACTTAAGGGTCATTTACGGTGGTCGTAAAAAGTTGCAAGTCTTGCAATAGTGTATTTTGGGCTAATGACGGAAGGTTTTGTCAAGAACTCTACTGAAGTCGCATGTACATATAATTTTAGACCTTCTTCCCTATAAATAAGTTTTAAAACGTATACCAGATACAAAAGCAATTACTGATACATGAAAGTTTCAATGATACATGAAAAAACTAATTAGAATAAGCAAGGCTGTGGTGGATAGCAATGACGATACCATGCGCAGCTGATGATGGTCATCATCATAAACTAAGGGTGAGACCACACGAGGGTAATGTTGTTTGTTGTAAGCGGCGTAATTTCGGTCGTCGCCATACTTGTGACTATCACGGAACTTTTCGGTACATGTCACAAGTATGGCGATGGACGAAATTACGCTGCCCACAACTCCCAAAGTTACGCTCGTGTGGCCTCACCCTTAAGAATGCTCTAGAAATAGGTATATGGAAAAGGAGTAATTAGTGTTTGATGGTATTTGATATTGAGTGTAATATAAAAAAAATAGTTTCGAGCGTTTTTGTTATTTGACTTAATTTGTAATTTTTCGTAAATAATGTAGTTAAGGACTTAATTATGTCTACGCTTTAATTGAGTCAACTGTGTAACGAAAATTACCCGTATAAAGTGTATGACCAATTTTCGTTACACACTTGACTCAATTAAAATGTAGACATAATTAAGCCCTTAACTATGTACCAAAAATTATAAATTAATCCATTTACATTGGTAACTTTTCGGCGCATGAATTAGGCGTAGTTTACTAGAGTTGCATCAGACTTTTGGTCATACTATTTTTTTTTATTAAAAATGGGATTGCTCTCGGCATGCATCTAGCCAGGGGGCAAAGATGAGGCCGACGATGAACCGAGCTCACCTATAAGAAGCCTATTCACTCGTGCCTTAAAAAGATCTAGGTCATACTATTACTTATTCTGTGGTTTGTGAGTTGTATATCTATCAAAAGCGCACGGTTTAATTTGTAAAATAACCATGCTAGAATAGGAAATCTTATGAGAGTTCGAATAATGTCTTGTTAATAACTCTGCCCTCAGTTTTCTTTTTTTTTTAACTTTTGAGACATTAATGTGTTATGTTTAGCATAAATATATAGGTATTATGAATAAATAAATATTAATAAATATGTATTTTTCTTTTGTATTTAATAATCAATATTTGTAGATAATCTTACACAAATCAACTTGGGCCCAAACTAAGCAGAGCTTGTACTATGGGTACTAGGCGACGATGCAGGCGTACTTATACATCTGTCATATAAGTACCTGTTTATCTGTCTAGATAAATACTTCAGTGCATAGAAAACATCCAAAACTCAGTATAACCATTAGTGCTCATCATACAAATAAATGCCCTGACAGGAACCCCGGACCACCAGCTTCGAAGGCACGGTCACTACCAGCTAAGCCAAAGCGGTCGGCGGTTATAGTTTAAGGGATGGTGTTAGAGCCTGCGTATAAGCCAAATGTTCCATACTGGCTGTTAAAAACTGTAATGACGGATGTCTGTATCGTATACGTATTATAGTTGCGACATCATAATATTAATGGTTATTTTTTTATATTTCGGGTTCATGAGTACCTAAACAGTAAGGTACCTACAGTTGTTATTTCTTGGTCACTTATGTTGGTTCTAAGTATGAATAATGCATGGCAAATACATGAGGCAAAGCTGATTTCTGTGATATGAATATCAACAGGTAATTCTAAGAGTTAGTGTGAATGTTACGGATTTGAATTAGTTACGTGACATGAAATTACAAGACCCTTGGTAAAACAAATGCAAGTAGGGCTTACTGGCCTTACTCGGTGAGCTGCTTAATTTGTATTGAGATATAATTATATTATATTTAAATAGACATTTAAATGAAGGAATATACGACCGTGTAGTACGAGTACGCTATCGTGTAATTATGGTAAAAAATTAGATCAAATACGCCAGCAGGCCAGGATTTGACTAAATACGGTGTAATGCACTTAATTAAATATTAAATCAACGGTACCTGTTGGATAAATTGCTGGTAAGCTTTTTCTAGGGCTGCTCATACTTACGTAGTAATTTCAATTACTGTTAATTAACAGTTAACCACCCACTGCTGCTGCTTGCTGGTGTGGTCTAATGAATGAAAAAAAAACATGAATGGAAAAAGAAGGAGGCTGTCAAGGCTAAAGTCGTAAAAATCTCGGAAATTAATGTCTCGTCGTATCCAATTGCCTATACAGAAAATTGAAGACAAATCTATAATTGGTTCATTATAGGAATCAACTAATAATTTTTATTGAAAGTTACATTTTTTATATCGTAAGATCAATCATATCTAATTACTTTTTATTACTTATTTTAATAGAAACAATACCTTAATAGTTACCTATATGTCAACTTAGGGTCGTATAAAAAATAAGTAGGTAGGTTTCGTCCGATTAATGTTATGCGATATTTAAATTTGTACATAAGTAGAAATACGTTTGCTAAATATTGTACTACACAAAATTAACTATCATTTAGGCTTATCTCTTTATAATGGATATAATGATGTACCGTTAAGTTCATAATTAACAGGTCGTGAAATTAACAGTTCCATTACACATAAATTACTCTCTAGTTCAGTGCGCACAATTTGTTACAAGATAATGCTCTGTTAATAGTAATTTTATGCTTAGGTACATAGCTCTTCCGGAAACCGACCTTCGAACTTCGAGGAAGGAATTGACCTACGATAAAAGAAATAATTTCACACGTTAACTTAAGCACGTGGGTGTTATCAAATAGGCATTTGGATACTTTCACTAACTAACTGAATCGGAATGAAATCGATTTTAGAGCATTACGTCACGATGACATCGAGCAGAGAAACCGCAACCAGGATTCGTGCATAGATATTTGCGTTGGAATCGATCTGTGCACACGTAGACATTACGAGATAATTTTACAGTTTCTACGTATTATTAGGAGATGCAATTGAGACTAATTATTTGGAAAACATGTCGGGAAACCCAGGCACGCGAGCGTTGCCCGGGACCGGTTGGACTCTCGCTTCGGCTTCACTTTTCATCAGACCGGTCGGCGGCCAGACGCCGTCCGGATGTCGCCCGTAAACCGCTTATTATAACGAACAAATCTACTCGCATTGCCAAATAACTGGCCGTAATAGACGAAAAAACTCTACTTTGGGTGGTGAAGTCGTTAACATATAAAATATCAGGTAATACGTGTACAGAATGCTACTTTAAAAAGTCGAGTTATGAACTTCATTAGTATCACGAAAGGTATAAAAGTTTTTGTTTAAGAAAGCTAAAAGTAAAATAATTACAGTTTTTGAAAAGGGAACGTTTTTCTTTTTTGTTTCATTTTCAGCCATCTTTTAAAAGGAGGTTGTCAAAAAGGAGTTTATATAACAAAACTGAATTTTCTACATAATGCTTTTTATTTCAAGTTTCTAATTTAAATAGTACAGAAGTTTTCGTCACGTTAATTAATGTTATACCTTCTTTTGCAGGCCAGTGTAGTTGAAGTTAGTAATACATTGTGTGTAGAAAAATATGTAAATGTAAATATCGTAATGGTCACGTGGGGGGACAGGAAACCTTGCAGTAATTATAATACTCAATTCCAGTTACAACAAAATAATGCTTTATTATAAAAATTTAACTATAAAAACACGTCCGATAAACTTTTTTTTTTACTTTTGTTCAATACCTTAATTACGTACTCTCGATGTCTGACAGGATGTTTAGGAACTATGAAACTTGACTTGGATTCAATTGCGATATTAACGAGCGCCCAAGCGTGCACGGACCTACGTACATATTTTCACACAGATTAGTGAAGCGAAATAAGGCGCGAAAACTGCTCTAGTAACTTAATCGCCTAATAAGGTGGATAGCAAAACCTTGTGATACAGTGCTATTTAAGGATAGGCGGCTCGTTTTATTTCACTGTTATCGGTTCTTGGACTTAATTTCTTAGACCAGGGCACCATTTTCGTGCTATTTGGAAGCGTATTCAATGCATACGAGTAACTCTGGAGCCGTGCAGCTGTCTTTTGTTCATCAAAACGTGACTGAAGTGCCCTCGTGTCTTACCTAATTCGAGTAAAAAGTGGACCGGTTATAATTTTTCCTTTTACAGAATTTCATCAAGATTTTAGTAAGTAACGGTGCTGGCGTAGCAACAGGTTTGTTGATGCCAAATGCTGCATTCTAGTAGTCATGTTTTATTAAAATTTTGCTTGAAACCCATCTAACGGTGGATTGTAATGGTCATGGTTTTTAATAAATGAATTAGGTTGCGGCGGGGTCAGGAATACAGTTAGGTTAATGTGTTTAGTTTTGTATCAATTATGACTTGACATCTTAAAATTAGTATTTTAATTACAACGTAAAAGAATAAAAATCCAAAATTATTAAAAACATCTAATAAAATATAATTTCAAATACTATTTTCTACACGAAGTCCGTTTCACCTTTACACTGCGACTAAGATGCTGTAAAATGTTCGATGTCTGATTATAACTGCGTAGGTACAGCCTGTGCCCGTTACTATAGCTGTACGGTACAGGTATAAGAACAGGTACACTCTTTATGGAAAATCAGTACAACGTATCTACTGCATTGATTTATTAATAATTTAGATGCAGTCGGCTGTAATTAATAAAGCATTAACCTAATGCACCCATTAGGTACACTTTCGCTAGTGATATAATTTGGAATGCTGCAAGAGAACCTGTTGAACGGAGGATTTTTTCGTGATTGTTGTACGTTAGTTTTATTGTTACTTATTTTTTTATGTTATTTGTCTCTCTATTTTAAGGAATAATAAACCGTATTTTTTTATGTAACAATTTAATTATAATAATATAATAATATTGGAGGACAATCTTACACAAATCGACCTAGTCCCAATTTCCCAAACTAAGCAAAGCTTGTACGACGATATACATACTTATATAGATAAATATATACTTAAATATATAGAAAACATCCAAGACAAAAGAACAAATATCCGTGAAAAATGAACAAATAAATGCCCTGGCCGGGATTCGAACCCGGGACCTCTAGCTTCGGAGGCAGAGTCACTACCAACTAGGCTTAACAGGCCGTCGATTAAATCTAGTAAATCAATAAAAATGGTAAAAATAGTCAATAAATATTGTTACTATTAAAATGCATAAAATATGTTTCCCACATGAGAAATATCTCCATAAACTTAATATAGGCTAAGACGAAGAGGAGCGTTTTTTTAAATAATTTTGTGGTGAGAGACTTATTATTACAGCCCTTACCAATAATTGTTTGATTAATGAAAAAAAAAGCATTGATGAAAGCACAACATTCCTCCAAGGGTATAAGAATAATCCTGCTAAAACGCTGCGAATAACGCTGTTCAGTGGGACCTGCATGAAGTTAATCACAGATAATTTCTAGTGCAGAACGGGCAGTCAAGCACCAAATTTTACATTAGAACTGTAAGCAGCATGTGACTGATTAATTACCTTTCTTCCGCTTGGGCACCACTCTCACTCCAGCCGCGTGTTCCACCACTAGCCACAAGGCCACAGTCAGTAAACAGTATCTCGCACTGCACCCCATGATCACACAAAGTCCTAGTAAATATCACTCAATTATTGCGGCACTGCACGTAGCATTTGCCTGGCACAGGGAGTCGCGTAAATCCAAAAAAAATCGTGTGCACAAAATAAAAATAAAAACACGATCGACGCACGCAGGGTAGAGCACGTCGAACGAGTGAACCGCCCGACTACCCTATATTTTGACTTATAGCAATTTGGCAGTGCGAATTCCACTTGTATATAAAACCTTTCGCCGGCTCGGGGCGGGCGGTCATTGGTTAGCGCGCGCGCCGAAGGTGAAGGGAGTTAGGAGCCCCCTCTACCGTGGGGGGGGGGGGGGGGGGGGACCAGGGTCGACAGACACTTTTGCTATCGATAGAGTGCAATAGCTGCCTGCACTGCCTTTAACATTGTACTCTAGTTTTCGGTGGCTTATGAATGAATCAATGATCGCGTTTGCAATTAGCGATATCATTAACGGCTTTACATTAATTTATTACTAATGACGTAAATGACGTACGATGAGGAGGGATTTACATGTTTGAAAAGGTACAAAAAACCCAGTGGTAAAATGAAAAACAGATATTGATAAACACAATTTTACTCTAGTGTTTTGGGTTTTAACGCTGATTAAGTTACCTGCCTATAACGAATTGTACGTACGTTATAATACGTACAATATGGTACTTGGTGAATATCATTTTGTTCCAATTTAATAATGGGCAATGGTACATTTTGTTGCAGTTACTGGTGCACTATCAAATTAATACACTGCTTTTAGATTTATTAAGCTTAACCATATTAGTTATTTCCACATGTCACTTCTAGATCATCAGTTCCCAAATATCATGTAAATCAAGTAATTAGTAAAAATAACAAGGTATACATATATATACCTCTATTCACTACTTCCTGTATATATATGTATTACTGAATAGGATGGTATCAATGAAGTCATTTTGGTTCATTTTATGTTTTTATGTTATAACATATTATCGTGCTACTAACTAGACTGTTGAACTTTCTGATATTATCAGTTTACACCTAAGCATAATAGATTTATCTATTTTCGATGTTAAAGCGGAGGGCTTTCCATCGTTTTTCTAAGTGATTAGGTTTTATCAACTATCTATTTGCTAGTAATTAAGGTAAAGAATGAATAAGATGTCTGCATCAATGACACGAAGCTCTCCATGTTGAATGTTACGATGCCTAACCCATGCAGCAGCAGTCTCTTTTGCGCTCTTGCCATGATAAACATCAGGAACTTCGTGACGGAGGGGTCAGCCCAGTTCTCCCACGGGGCACAATAGATGTCTGTGCCAGACTGTTCTCCCAACTGCAAACAATTTAGATGTACGAGTAGTGTCAGTAATATTTGCCATCAAGTTAATCCGACCTGATTATTATACTTCTAAATACTGGCTCAGTGGAAACACCAAAGTATGCGCGATATTTTCATTTTTCAAATTAATTAAAAATGTGAGTATTAACTCGCAATAAATACAATTTTAGCCAGTCAGGTCGTAAAATATACTTTCTATTTCACACTTGCACGGTTTTATGGAGCATGCATGACTTGCAATTAGAGTGCAGGTAGTATTACGAATAAAAAGGTTTCATTGTCACTTCTATGATACGAATTACCAAATGGTATTGAGGAAGCAATTTTAGAGATGAATTTATAATTTAACAAAATTGTATATAGAGAAAATAAAATATACCTCAATCAAACAGCTAGCGAAGTAGCATGGTGTATACATATGGAATACACCGGTGAGAGCAAACATGGTGTACCTGGGATCAATGCCAGTCAGATAAATCTGGTACAGATTACAAGAGATCAAAAACGAAGTCAGCATAAATACGGCAAACAGCCAAGGCCCGTACAGCTTTTGTATTTGAGTATAAAACTCAAGTGCATCTTGATGATCTTTAACGCAACTTTTCAATCTCGCTTTCAATTCCAAAATATCGTTCGAGTCTCTGAAAGCTCTTTGGATGCAGTGAGTCATTAATTTAATTTTCAGACGCAGATGACTAGTGGCAATACAAAAAGACCCATCGAAGCCTGCGAAATTCGGAACTAATACAAAAATTCCTAATGTGTAATACGCAAATATTAATTGAAAGTAAGGAAAATCGTATTGCTTATCTTCGATATATTTTATTTCCATTTCATGTACCATGTATTTCTTGAAGTCGTCGGACATCAGGCTTTCATAAACCATGGCTGATCCCGCGTACACCGGGAATATCAAGCTCAGAATTATTGGGATCACTACGTAACACTTCTGACCGAAGAGCCCTTGATCTATATAGTAGTTGTAGATTTCTTGATAACCAGGGTCCACGTTGTTACCCTTCAATAAATCCTTACTTATTTGCTCCAATAGCGTTGCAAACATATCAGTTTTCAAATGTGCGTAAATGGTTTTGAAAAGAAAGAGCAATATAATAACTCCAACTGTGATATTCCTTGTCGAATTATAAATATCTAGTTGTACTAAACATTCAACCGTGTACCATATGAACCAAAACAGAGTACCAAAATTAAACAATAAAACCAGAACGAATATTGTAGATCTTTTGCACACATTTTTTCTGTTTGGATAAATAAGGCCAAAAGCTAACGCAAAAGAACAAAACTTAAACGTTTCACTAAACGTTTTATACTTTGTATATTCTTCTTTATTTTTTTGCATTTTTGTAGTACTTTGTCTAAGTTCGCTTTGATACTGTGAAATCTGAAAATATGTGACCTATTCAGGCCTAGCTGTTATTGAGGGTTCATTTGTTATAAATTACCAGGCAATTGCTTGCCACGTAGCAACCGCCCTCTTAACGCCACCTCATCATCTAGGTACCAATTTTCTTCCGCCGTATGATTTCTGCCGCTAATTTGTGTTTTGCATGTTATGGCAGACTGTTTTATGTTCCTGCTACAGTCTAGTTCATAAACATGTGTACTCGTATGATCCCAAAGGTTAAATATTATCTGAGCAAGCGTATGTGTTTAACAAAAAAGTTGTGAGCATTTGTAATTTTAATCACTTCGTCCGTGCATATTATTCGAACTCGACTGCATGTCGTCGATTACAAAATATTAGAAAAAATATGTTGTAGATATGTAAAATTGCTAAATAATGTTGTTCTCGTGTTGATTCAGCGTTATATAGTTTTAGTTAGTAACCGCCAAGACAGCCAAATAAATCGTAACCACCACCATATCAGCCAAAGGACGTCCACTGCTGGACATAGGCCTCCTCCAAACTCACGGGGTTGGCGATCGCAGTATCTCCACCGCACTCCAGGGATGCTGCTGCCCATCCCCAGGTGGTCTTGCTCGTAGTTTTAGGACATACTCGGGTAAAAATATCTTTTGTACTGTAAGAATAGAGATGTGTCACGATATATTTGGCTACGTTGACTGCTACTTACTATATGATACAAAAATGTAACTTTGAGTCGACCTTAATCTCGATACATTACAATCTTCAAATCTTAGCCACTTTTTTTTTATAAATTTGGTGCATTTATTGACATTTATTAATTAATTTTTAACAATTTGCGCCTGTCAAAACTAGCGCGTCTGGCACATGAAAAGTTCTGTCTTGACGCAACCAGAGATCAATGGCTGTCCAATGTCAATGAGTGCGTAATAAATGTCTTAATGTGTAAATGTCTGTACGCATAAGTGAATGTACCTATAGTTAAGGCAGTTTTACGCCACACGACCCTTAAAACCATTATACAACTGCACCAGATTTTACCGACGAATTAAGAAGGAATGTTGAGAAACTTAATGTGGCTAACTGACAACGGCTTGTTTCTGTCATAAATTCGCATTTAAAAAGATAAAAAGACAATGATGTATGTTACGAAAACCCGTACCTAAAAGTGTTGCGAAATATAGTTTAAAGTAGACTCATGATGTTTTATGGGTTTTCATGGGAGTTCTATTATAATTAATTGAGTATTACATTAATCACGATATATTGTTCTTAGTAACTAAATTGGAAGTACAATCAGCCAAGGCAGTGTTGTACCACATTTACGGTTGCCAGATAGCCGGACCGGACATGTCCGGCTTTTTACGGTTCTGCCCGGTCAGATTTTTACCTGTCCGGCCTGTTCGGCTTTTGTCTGGCTTTTTCAAATTAACCATCGACTAAAAATAATAACAATTAAAAAAAAAACAATAACATAACTTCAAGTTCGGCTTTTGAAGGTTAGGGCCTGGTAAAAATGGTATGTCCAGCTTTTTGGTCAAAATGATCGGCTTTTTGTAACGCCATGTTCAGCTTATAAAGTTTTAGTACTTTGTCGCACTAACGTAATAATATTGCTACAGTTGGGATACGGATCAAATTAGTGAAAGTGACAAGGTACTAAAATGATCATCTACTTTTGCTGTTGACTATACCGTCCGGTATGGCTACTCGTATGAAAACACACACACACACAGTTATCATACTTGACATTAACTTTTGCTTAACTCAACGTTAACTTTTAAGGCCGTTTTGCAATCACCGTTGGTGATATAATTAATTATTTTGTATGAAAATGGAAGGGAATAGTTTTTTCATTTTGAAAAACTAAATATGCTACGTCGTTTTTATGGCTATGCACGGCTATGTGCTGGAATGAACGGAAATCAATAAAAACATCCTGTATAACTGAATGTAGTTAGGGCATGCCTATATAATTTTCAGATATTGGCAATTTATTACAAATAATAGTAACCGAGTTACTCACTAGGCCTAGCGGAATATAATTTAAAAACCTGTAGTTACTAGTTGCCACACCCTCAATCGGTTTCAGTAGCATCCCGCTCAATTTCGCAAACCACCGCCTACACCTACTTACTAACTACGGTACGCTACTAGCGGGTAATTTCCTTTCCATTTATAATCTGTTTTCATCGGCCGAAGTGTAATCAATTACCCTAATAATTAATGATTAACATTATTATTAACGTCGCTCACGTTATTCCGTTGTTGTTATAATGAATAGTATTAAACAAAATGGGATTCAGTATTCATTGAATTGTGAATTATATTTTATTCAATACCTACACATAATCATCATCATCAATCATATCAGCCGATGAACGTCAACTGCTGGACATAGGCCTCTCCAAACGAGTGTCACAATGACCGGTCCTGCGCAACCCGCATCTAGCGGACTCCCGCGACCTTTACCACGTCACCAGTCCACCTAGTGGGGGGCCTACACACGCTGCGCCTTCCAGACTTCTTTCCTTTACCTACACACTAAAAATACATTTAATCTTACACCAAATAACGAGTATTTAAATCTTAAATGCAACTTACCTTGCGAGTATTAAGCAACGTCGGCTCAGTCTTTGGATGGGTAACCGCTTTGATACTAACTGAGCTCTTTCGTGCTTTGTAAGGCACGTTAAGCCGTTGCTCCCGGCTGCTGTCTATGACAGTAGTGGTTAAGCCAAGTGAGAGGCGAAGGTATTAGGGAAGTGTCCTTCGGGCGGGCGTCTTGAGTACTTCCCTAATCCCAATAAGGTATAGTATAGTTTCCCGTTCGGGTTGGAAGGTCAGATGGCAGTCGCTTTCGTAAAAACTAGTGTCTACGCCAATTCTTGGGATAAGGTAGCGGACCCCAGGCATCTTTCCAGATGCTACTGTACTGGGATAACGCAAGGCTGATGATGAATATGCTGATGTATGATATAAATATCAATAATTTCCCTTCAAAAACTTTTTGTTAACGTGATTTTTAAAAACAGAACGCCAATGGCATGGAACCGGAGTGTGGTGGAGGGTGTAGTTCTTCAAAAAAATAGATAATATCCTGCTAAAAAAATTAGAGGCCCATCTCACTTCTGAGCCATGTCTACAAGTTGTTTTCGTTACGAACCGTCACACACGCAGACTTTGAGCCTCCCCAATAAACCGATTTCAGGAAAGGCTACATTAACCGTAGATTTTAAATTTTCCCTATTGCCTAGCGCAAAATTAAAAAAAACCGGCCAAGTGCGTGTCACACCATGCACAATAAGGGTTCCGTACCGTCACCACCTAATCTACATTTAAAACCACTATACAATACATTTAATCACAAAAAGTCGTATCTTCATAGGAAACTTACGACACTTACGCCCTTTTGTTTTGGCAAGACAGTTTTTCAACAATAACTCAAAAACCGTTAAACCTAACTTGTTCAAACTAAAAATCGTTGAAAGTCGTTTTCATGTTTTTTTTTTCAGAATTTTAATCATCATAGTTGCACACTTTTTACGACTATGACAGCTAATATCTCATCAACGGATGACTTAAATGAAAAAGTTTTTGTAGAAATAGTTATTTGTTATACAAGGGTGCAAAGTTGTATTTTACCCGCGAGTGTGGAATTGAAACACGAGCCAGCGAAAGGATTCTATAGTTGAACCACGAGCGAAGCGAGTGGTTCTAAAATAGAATCCTGAGCGTAGCGAGTGTTTCAACACACGAGAAGTAAAATATAACTTTGCACCCGTGTGTAACACAAAACTTTTCTCCTCACTATAGCGAGGAAAGTGCAATATGCAAAAACACAGTTCCACAGGCATGATTTTCATCACAGGAATCACTGATTTTTTTACGATATTATAACAGAAAACTCTGAAAGTTGTGTATAATATTTACGCGAGTCGGAGTCGGTGACAAGTTGTGTATATTTTAATTGACATTGTCAATGCTGACATTTCTGACGATGCGTTTTGAAATTGCTTCGACTCAACTTGTGCGTTTACAATTATACTCAGTCATTATAAAAAAAAATGTTACTTATAGAATTTTAAGGTTTACGACTTAAATCATTAAATAAAGCTAAATTTGGTATTTTTTATTAAATTCTCAAACCATTTATTTAATGATAATTGATATCAAACGGGACCCGAATCCGCTCCGACTCAGCTTTTAAGAACCCTTATTATGCATATAATACTTTAATAGCAATACGTCATAACGTTTCAACTAATTTTAAGGTCCGGTTCAAATCGACGGACTGCAGCACTATGTCCGTACAAACCTTATTCTTGGTGTAACTTTTATTTTGTAAGTCTTTATAAAATACTGAATATCATGCATTAAGGTACAAATTAGGAACTAAATAATTACGAAAAGATGGATTCGGTATAACGCCTGCAACTAGGAGAACTAGACTTGGTCCTGTCAACCTGACGTCAGAATGGCTGACCACTTTATTTTCAATATTTCTGGATTTTTTGCGAGGTACAAATTTTATGATGTCAGGTACCAAATAGTACAAAAAAGGTACTAAAACTTGGAATTACTCTCGATATAAAAATCTATCATGGTCCTGTCATCCTGACGCTCACACAAACTCGTCATCAATGATTATCAGTTAACTATTTTATTCATTTAATCAAAGTATGAAATAATACCAACATCAAAGAACTTCCGTTCTTTTTAACTGTAGTTGTTACAATTACGTGATGTATCTATTAAAAAAAAAAACATCTATTACTTACGCCCATTGTTGGAGTACATATGTCGCTTACATTGTAACTCAAGAAGTCTGCGTGTTATGAATGTTATGCTACAATCACCCAGTGTGATGAAAATAATAATACATAGAAACGCATACGCAAATTGTCTGCGTTACATTTCTCCGTTGCATTACTTCATGCAGATTCAATAATACGTGTTGCATCTAATGTCATAACGTGCGATTAGCGATAATTTGAGGAACGAGCGGTGCGTACGCACGCAACGTGGCGTGCGCACTGATCCGGTGGTTAGGCAACCGAGGGAAGTGCGAATGCTTTCGCCTCTTAGATAGGGGTGTATTTACTCTAATGCGAGTGAATATAATACGTACATGCTAAACTACTTTTTTAGGATTTCGTGCCAAGGTACAAGAGGATAATCTATCACATCGCATAATATCTCGGAAACTACTACAATTTGGAATAGAAACAAAACTACCCCACTTATACGTAAGTCCCAAATAAAAAAGAAATATAAGTATAAATGAAGGGGTGTTTACAAAAACAATATACCTACACTTGAGATGATTTTACAGGAGATCAATAAAACTAAATTACTTTGTTACTTATTAGAGCTTTTCATTATACACATACACACACCCATATGTTCATAAGTATGTATATGTGCGTGTATGTGTTTTGTGGCCATATGTTTAAATGTAGACATATTATTCCAACCATATTTTTTTTACGAAACATATAATAAAATAGCTCTGTCACTTGCGCTGTTTCTGCAAATTTTTTGTTACTTATGTTGTTTTAGTAAGAAAATTAGATATTTTTTCATAGAGAATCCTATATATGTTTTTGGTAGGTTCAGGTCTAATTGGAAAATTTTGTCTAATTTAATGGTAATTGAATACTCTAGCTTATGTTATTTCTACATTCCACGGTTGTTATCTTCAATATTCTCATTTCTAAAGGCATAAGAAGTGAGTTCTGGAAAACACGACCATCATAAAGCAATATTTTTTTCACCAAATGTAGCCCATTCAAGGTCTAACAGAATGTTACCATAAAGGTGCATTTGCAAAAAAATTTAAGTTATGTTGTATTTGTATACATCTCTTCACATGTAAAATGTTAAATGTGTGATGTTAAATATTCCCGATAATGGAATATTTATTTATCGTTAAAATATTTTTGTTTGCTGTGTACTCGTAAAAACCACTCCGAGATAGAACTTAAAGTTGACGTGAAAGACCTACCAACGCAATTATTCTTTGAGTTAGTCACAGAATCGTGTAATATCGACTACGATAAAAAAATTAGTTGAGTTACTTCTCATTCCTTAACCCGGCAGGCAACTTCTTTGTCAATTGCCTAGTCAGTCGGTTGTGATACGTTCATTAAGTGTAAGATTCTTGAATGAACTTGCTAGCTGATGCAATTACTACGAAGATTTACAGTATTGTTCATTAATATTCTCTTCATAGCTATAATTCTTTATTTGCTTGCAACTGTGCTGTAATTTTTTCTTATCAATGGCAGGAGACTATTTCTGTAATAATCTAGTATCAGAGTGTACCACCACTAATAGTCATAAAATTGGAGTTACTTGTCTATTGTGTAATAGGTTACATACAGAGAGAATACCACTAGCATTGCATATCGATAAAGTACAGACTATGATTAATTAAGACATAATGTAATTACATTGTAAATACATAATAGTCTGATGATTACCCATAAAAAGTTTTCACTTATGATAGAACCCTGCCGATCAGCAGGCCTTCAGGCATGCTGTTGCGTTATCATTGCGCCACGCCCCACTAGAGAACTTGTTCTAACTGTAACAGGAAAATTAAAGCATAACTGCTGAGGCGTTTTTATTTCTTCTGAACGTTCTGAAACTGCGGCGTTCTGAGTAAAGGGTGTACCGGACAAAATTACAAATATCATTAAGGCGCTCTACCATGGATCATCTTGTAGAGTGCTCCCCAAGGGGAAACTAACAGAGAGCATAGACGTCACGGCAGGAGTAAAGCAGGGCTGCTTGTTATCCCCATTACTGTTTCTGATGGTGCTCGACGGTGTGATGCGGAGGGTCATAAGCAAGGGTCGACGAGGTTTACCTTGGACTACTGAACAGGACCTGGAGAATATCGACTTTGCAGATGACCTTTGTCTTTCAGCGACTAGTCGTAAACATTTGTAAAACAAAGCAGAAGACCTAGCAAATAAAGCTGAAAAGGAAGGAGTGTCTATTAATTATGTAAAGACAAAAGAAATGCGTCAAAACACTACAGACTCAACTTCAATGCTCATCAAGGGTAAACAAATTGAGCGAGTGGGAAAATTCTGCTATTTAGGTAGCATTGTGGACGACAGTGGAGGCACGGAAGCCGATATCGAAGCACGGATAAATAAAGCTAGAGCTGCATTCAGCCATTTAAGACCCGTGTGGGACTTTCCAAATTAACAAGAAGAACTAAAGTTAGGATTTTCAACTCAAATGTAAAGGCCGTGTTGTTGTATGGGTGAGAGACCTGGTTCGTTCGAAAAGACTTAACGGCCAAACTCCAGGTGTTTGTGAACAAATGTCTACGGCAAATTCTTCGCATCCTTTGGCCGAAATGGATCAAAAACACAGAGCTGTGGATACTTACAAAACAGACACCCATACAAAAAGAAATACAAGTACGGAAATGGCATTGGATTGGTCATATCCTTCGAAAACCGGACTCCCACTCGTCCAAGAAAGTCCTGACTTGGTAGATACCCGGAAAGCAGAAAAAAGGTCGCCCCAGAGCAACTTGGCGGCGTTCCGTGGATCGAGAGTTGGGCTCGCTCACGAACCTTCCGTGAATAGTTGATCTTATTGAGAGACTAGCTATCCCGCTGAACTTTGTACCGCCCCCAATCCGTTTCGTACAAAATATATGGGAAAATGTTTGCAGGTTCATATATTTAGATTTTTTTTGACTAGGCTTAAGCTGGTCTTAAGTATTATTGTGTATTTTTTGTATTATAATTTTTTTTACTTAGAGTTACATACTAAGTCAAAATAAACTAATGGTCTAAGTAAAAAAAAATGTAGTAATATGCGAATAAATTATTCATTTCCCATTTTAAAAGTTAATCTGCTATTAGATGCGAAGACAAAATCAAAAAATCAAAGATTAAAAGAATTGGCCCAGCCGTTCTTCAGTTATAGGGTCATTTGACGTCAACAAAAAATTGCACTTTAAAGTTTAACATAACGCAAACCGATTCCTGAACCAGAAAATGGTAATAAGGGCCATATTACTTATAAATGAACCATCCAACGACATCCCATTCGGTGGGTTAAGAAAATAATGCATAATCGTAAAGTAGGGATGCATTTTTGTCTTAAGAGTGCGCAGTACGCTCGGTTCTCTATACAAACGTATTTACGCTCTCATTTTAAAACGCCATGCTAAAATAACATGAAATTTTGTATACACAATGGGATTCGGCAAATCTAGGTTGGAAATTATTTAGTTTCAGTTGCTTGAAATTATAATGGAGAAAAAATACAGCGATTACTAAGGTTTTCATACAAGCCGTAAAAAACTCAAAAAACCGCTGTATTTTTTTTCTTTTACAATTTATAGCAACAGAAATTATTTTCCGACCTAGACATGCCGGATCCCATTGCGTATACAAAGTTTCATGTTATTCTAGCATGGCGTTTTAAAATGAGAGGGTAAATAAGTTTGTATGGAGAACCGAGCCTACTGCACCCTCTTAACAAGTACCTACTCTAACAATGCAGTTCTAGTAGTAACGATTACGGAGCTAAAATCAAAGAACATGGGCTCCAGGGGAAGTAATATATATAGCATATAGGTATTTTAACTAACGTAGGATTTTAACAATATTGTATTTAACTAATATAATTTATGCATAGACTTTATTGAAAAAAAAATGAATTGAATTGAATAAGCCGCGAACGGATGGACGGACGGACGGACATGGAGAAACTGTAAGAGTTCCTTGTTTACTACGGGACCCTAAAAAGATGTAAAATATTATAAGTAGAGGTGGATGTTTTGAACTACTTCCCTATTTGTCGAAAAATGCCCTTTGTGTATGGGTATAAAAATAAAGTTTGAAATCCAACCTCGACCAGCACAAAAATCCAAAATTACCTCATTGCGAAATCCAGACAGTCTCAAAAATTTGCACAAAACCTTGGGTCAGTCACTAATGAGTACCGCACTCTGCAATGAAACCGCACCCAGTAATGAATTTTCTAGTCAAAAACTACCATTATCATTAATTAAGCAAGCCGTGCTGGTAATCAATTAAATCATGAAGTATCTCGTGGGAGGCTAGTCTAGGAATATCATTTTAGTTTATTGTTAATTCGAAGGCCGTAGTTATTCATACATCTAGTTTTGACAATGAGTGTCGGCGTTACAGGTGTACGATCATGAAATAATTAACTAGATACTCGTATAAATCACGGTACTGTGTGAGTCATACTTACAGGTTATCTCTTATAATGCCATTTGCTTTCTTACCTACATGACACCGATATTCTCTGCGTTCTTAACTATATAGTTGGCAAATAACGTCTCCATTCAAATATACAGAATAAGGCTTGTAATAGGAGCAAAAAATGAGCTCTCCAGAAATTATTTCCGAGAAGTTTCAATTGATTTTTTTTTGCCAATATAGCTTGAGAGTGGAGTACGTGTTACTCTTCTGGAGTGATATTAATAACTATATGTTACCTCAAACTCACCAGTGACTGCTGCGCTGTATTTCGTGGTGTCAAGATCCATTCATTTCGTGGTGTCATAACTTAAGGTCAAAAATTCTCCGAATTGAAAAAATATAATAAAATACCTATTCACACACAGGTACTGTACATATTCTAAGGAAGCGTTCTTTTAATTTTTTGCTCCTATTATAGGCCACTGGCTCCTATTACACCATGTATAGCTAACTTTTACTTGTGCCAAAACCTGCACCGAAATATTCCACAACTCACAGTTCCCCATCCGCCAATCCGGATGCCATAATCGCCACGCTTGGCATGCGGATTGGCGATCGCAGTATCTCCACCGCACTCCATGGATGCTGCTGCCTATCCTCGATGGTCTTGGTCGTAGTTTTTAAGATATACTCCTGGGTCTCGGGATTTCTGACAACAACTGTCAATAGCTACTAACTATATCACTGATTAGATATGATTGGTGGATTTTAACACTGTTGTCTCCACGTCGTGCTGCCTGCTGGTGACAATCTATTGGAAAATACTAAATCAGCTTGTAAATTTATTTTAGTTCATTCGAAAAGCATCGTACGTATGACCGTTTCACGAGAACTGTGCTTAGATATCTAGTGATCTCACTGGAAATAGTTAAAAAAGTTCCATTTGGTAATGCCTGTTCGTCATAAAAGTAGCATGGTTAATTTTGGTATAATGGATCATTTATAATTCTTATTTATTGAGTGACGCCCGGCCGTTCAGTACTTAAGAACGGATGTATCCTTTAGTCCGGACATAGAATACGGCTTCGGTATCCCCTACCCTGTCGTACAAGGCCACTAAAAGGGGGTCCTTGGGGTCGAAGACGGTCGCATTTGGGGGCTGCGAGCTAGGGCAGCACTGGTGCGGTTTGAAGGAGATCCCAGCCGTCCGAAATGAGTTGAGGATGACCATCAGGGGGGGGGGGGGGGGGGTTAGTCGATGTAAGTCCGACATAACCCTCCGCACTGTCCCCGTGGTGCGGTGGTATCCATAAGGAATTTCTCCCCGGAGAAAAAAGTTAACAATGGATACCTAAGCTATACTTCCTATTCCGTTGGTTTGATCGTTTAAAAACTGTAATTAATGTCACAGATTTGACGCTCGAATCGTTCGATATGAAGCATATCGCAATTAATTGGTACCGACGGCTGACGCCGCTGTGCCTCGGGTAGCATTATACATTTTCAAGGCAAATAGCTGCCTAATTGATCTCACGCTACAGATAGACCACGGATCTAGAGATCCGTTTCCGTTATTCTATTTTTTATTTTACGGTAACTTTCTTCCTATTACACAATGCGTAAGAAAGTTCTTCGATTTAATTTGTAAGTTTTTTTTTTGTGTTATTTAAGCTCCGTTCTATTAGTACCACCTCATTTCTATCTCAATTCGACTTGATTAAAAAGATATCGCTTTAACAATTAAAATGTAAATTAAATTAAATACTACTGCCTACTTTAGATTAGACTCATGTTGCATAAAGTTGAATGATCGATTGAATGTATGGGAAATGTAAATAAATTTGAAAAACGATTCCCATACAAAACGAAGGTATAAATTGATTATATATTAGTCTAGTGACACTCAATCGCCTTAATACTCAGTAATTCACAACTATTCCAAGAAAAGTATCTTAAAATTGGTAGGTAAATCTTTATGCGCATTATTTTCATACGCTTTTCATCAATGTAATGCCGTATCGTATGTACCTACTAGCATTTGCCCGCGGCTTCGCCCGCGTACTAAGCTAAATTTTTAACCGTCTACAAAAACAGGTTCGTATGTTTGTCCACGATTATCTCGCGTTTGGCTGAACCGATTTAGATGCGGTCTCCAGAAAAGTAGTTGTTACATTCTGGGGGTTTCGGTATACGAAGTTTGGTGATTGTGATTCATTAACAGGTGAACAGATGAAAAGTCAGTATACATTCTGAGAACCGGCAAACTGTTGAATTTCATTTGATTTTGCCAAAAATAAGGATCGAAAACTATTATCATACATTTCCGAGAGGCCGAAGGGGAAAGGGCCGATGAAATAAAAGCATGTCTTAAATGGCCCTTAGTAAAAGTATCTGTGTACTACAGTAACACCGATAGGTCTTTAAACGACCAAGCAGCGCGCAGCGGTCATAAACTCTGGTCCTTTGAAGTACAGAAATACGGCTAATTCAATATCACGTGTAACATTTATTTTTCCTAAAATTAAATTGATTACGTAGGTTTTGCCAGTTCCCATTGTAGCATCCAAAAAGAAAATTTGGCCTCACTTCCATTCGCACTCCTTACTTCAGTCCGTCTGTTACAACCAAGTTGCTTTTACTGGACCGATTGAATTGCAAATTGGCACAAACTATCAAGAATTTAGAGCGCTCGTGGCCCAGCGGCACCCGCCTACCGCGTGCGGTGTGCGAGGTTAAGCAATGTCGCAGGTCAGTTCTTGGATGGGTGATCGCTTTGAGTGGTTACTAAATGACTCTCGTGCTTTGGAAGGAACGCTAAGCCGTTGATCCCGGCTGCAATCGTTAAGCCAAGTTAGAGGCCTTCGAGCGGCTTGCGAACTTCTAACAGTCAAGTTGCCCACTCACTTGACAAAGGGGGGTCGAAGTTGCACCACGTCCGTAGGGAGTACCCACCGTTACCCTACACGTGACCCCTGGGTGGTGCTAAAAGTGAAACAAAAACTGGCAACGTACTTGTTGATTTAAATGGAAAAAAATATCTAAACCTCTATGTCGTTTTTAAAAGCAAGTCCATAGATACCCCACACGCCTATATAGTAACATTAAACTTTTTTGCATACAGGCATGTATGGAGTGAAAAATTTTACCTCAGATTCGTATTCAGAGACCTCTCAGACGCTCAGATATCGATTTTGAACGAAATTGGGACAAAAAAATGGTAATCAATATGGCCGCCACTTTCACAAATTTTACCTCAGATTCGTATTAAGAGACCTCTCGGACACACAGATATCGATTTTGAACGAAATCGGGACGAAAATAAAGAAAATCAATATGGCTACCACTTTTTCCAAATTTTACCTCGGATTCGTATTAGGGGACCTGTCGGACGCTCAGATATCGATTTTGAACGAAATCGGGTTGGAAATGAAGAAAATCAATATGGCTCCCACTTTTTCCAAATTTTATCTCGGATTCGTATTAAAATTCTCTCAGACGCTCAGATATCGATTTTGAACGAAATCGGGAAAGAAAAGAAGAAAATCAATATGGCCGCCACTTTTTCCAAATTTTATCTCGGATTCGTATTAAAATTCTCTCGGACGCTCGGATATCGATTTTGAACGAAATCGGGTTGTAATGAAGAAAATCATTATGGCCGCCACTTTCACAAATTTTACCTCGGATTCGTATTAAGAGACCTCTCGGACACACATATATCGATTTTGAACGAAATCGGGCCGAAAATGAAGAAAATCAATATGGCCGCCACTTTTTTCAAATTATACCTCGGATTCATATTAGGGGACCTCTCGGACGCTCAGATATCGATTTTGAACGAAATCGGGTTGGAAATGAAGAAAATCAATATGGCTCCCACTTTTTCCAAATTTTATCTCGGATTCGTATTAAAATTCTCTCAGACGCTCAGATATCGATTTTGAACGAAATCGGGAAAGAAAAGAAGAAAATCAATATGGCCGCCACTGTTTCCAAATTTTACCTCGGATTCGTATTAGGGGACCTCTCGGACGCTCAGATATCGATTTTGAACGAAATCGGGACGAAAAAAAAGATAATCAATATGGCCACAACTTTCACAAATTTTACCTCGGATTCGTATTAAGAGACCTCTCGGACACACAGATATCAATTTTGAACTAAATCGGGACGAAAATGAAGGAAATCAATATGGCCACCACTTTGTCCAAATTTTACCTCGGATTCGTATTAGGGGACCTCTCGGACACACAGATATCGATTTTGAACGAAATCGGGACGAAAATGAAGGAAATCAATATAGCCACCACTTTTCCCAAATTTTACCTTGGATTTGTATTAGGGGACCTCTCGGACGCTCAGATATCGATTTTGAACGAAATCGGGTTGGAAATGAAGAAAATCAATATGGCTGCCACTTTTTCCAAATTTTACCTCGGATTCGTATTAGGGGACCTCTCGGACGCTCGGATATCGATTTTGAACGAAATCGGGTTGAAATGAAGAAAATCTATATGGCTGCCACTTTTTTTTTAAATTTTACTTCGGATTCGTATTCGGGGACCTCTCGGACGCTCAGATATAGATTTTGAACGAAATTAGGAAGAAGATGAAAAAATCAATATGGCTGCGACTTTTTCCAAATTTTACCTCGCATTCGTATTACGCGACCTGCCAGACGCTCAGATATCGATTTTGAACGAAATCGGGAAGAAAATGAAGAAAATCAATATGCCTGCGACTTTTTCCAAATTTTACCTCGAATTCTTATTAAGAGACATCTCGGACGCTCAGATTTCTATTTTGAATGAAATCGGGACGGAAATGAAGAAAATCAATATTGCCGCCACTTTTTTCAAATTTTACCTCGGTGTCGTATTTGGGGACCTCTCGGACGCTCAGATATCGATTTTGAACGAAATCGGGACGAAAATGAAGAAAAGCAATATGGCCGCCACTTTTGCCAAATTTTACCTAGGAGTCCTCTTGGACGCTCAAATATCGATTTTCGTCGAAATCGTATCGGACGGCACTAATTAATAAAACCACTTACAATACATTGACTCAAGAAAGGTCGTATCTTCATAGGGAATTCACGGCACTTCATGCGCCTTTAGACCTTATAAGGAACCTACATGCCAAATTTGGTATCTCTCGAGTCTCAAACCAGCAGTTTGGGCTGTGCGTTGATATGTCACTCACTCAGTCAGTCAGTTTCTTCTTGCAATTTGGCACCTACTTTTAAGTTTTCATGCCCGCAATATTAAATTTCAAAATCAACGCCATTTTCGAAATTAACGACCCAATAAATCATAAAAATCACACCCATATTAATATTTAGACATTCCAACCCCCTCGGAGCCCAACAAAGGGGATGGTATTTCACGTCCTCCACGTGGGATATTAAAGTTATTGTTGTTTTCCTAATCAGCGACCCGATAAACCATAGAAACCACACCCATATCGATTTTCAGAATTTGTCACCAGATTTCCCCCTTTTAGGGGTTGATTTCTCAAAAAACCTGAAACACATGTTTACTGATTTATCGTTAGAAATACTCCTGTGAAGTTTCGAATAAAATAATCTAACTAATCTTGATTTCCTGTACAAACTTCGGACCGCTATTTCACACCCTTAGGGGTTGAATTTTGAAAAATCCTTTCTTAATGCACCTCAAGACCTTATATGGAAACCTACATACTAAATTTGGAATCTCTAGAACCAGCAGTTTGCGCTGTGCGTTGATATGTTGGTCACTCAGTCAGTCAGTTATTTCTTGCAATTTGGCACAAACTTTCAAAAGTTTTCATGTCCACAATATTTAATTTCAAAACCGATGCCATTTTCGTAATTAACGTCCCAAAAAATCATAAAAACGACACCCATATTAATATTTAGACATTTCATCCCCCTCGCACCCCAACAGGAGGGGATGGTATTTCACGTCCTCCACGTGGGATTTTAAAATCCTTGTTATTTTCGTTATCAGCGACCTAATAAACCATAAAAACAATACCCATATCGATTATCAGAATTTGTCACCACATTTCCCCCTTTTAGGGGTTCATTTTTCAAAAAACCTGAAACATGTGTTTACTCATTTATCGTTAGAAATACTCCTGTGAAGTTTCGAATAAAATAGTCCAGCTAATCTTGTTTCCCCATACAAACTTCGGACCCCCATTTCACCCCCTTAGGGGTTGAATTTTGAAAAATCCTTTCTTAGTGCACCCCTAGACCTTATAAGGAACCTACGTGCCAAATTTGGAATCTCTAGGACCATCGGTTTGGGCTGTGCGTTGATATGTCAGTCAGTCAGTCAGTCAGTCAGTCAGTCAGTCAGTCAGTCAGTTTCTTCTTTTATATATTTAGATGGAAACAATTCCCTATAGGCGGTTTGTCGAATGTCGTGCTCCTAATTCGGATAAGGTTAGAAGGTTACCACTCAATAGTCTCAATACGCTGTTTGACGGCGTCTATGAAATGCGTGACGGAGAATATTGCTTTACCACACGACTTGTTGGGCGTAAGATCCATAATTTTATAGCGTGTATACAACGGTCTGGGCTCGGTTAACAATTAACATTGAAATAATCGATTGATTAAGCCGTGTTCGGATTCAATATCGAGCAACTTCTAAAGAATGTATTGTTGCTAAGAAAGGTTTTATTTGGATAAAATACGCCTTAACTAAATTGCAACTTTAGTTATTGCTTTATAATGGGAAATTAAAGTCAGTTGCGTGTGTGTGTATTGTTATATAATAATATTGTTCAACATAGCAAATGGTTAATATGGTATGGTGATTGGTTAATATGGTTCAGACTAGGCATCAACATAAACGTCAAGTACATCACTCACGGTTTGCTGACGATATACTCGTAGTAGTCTTGGCTTAAATCCTCCATGGTGGCGAGTTGGTCTTAAAGATGAACATGTTAGTACGGTCCCCAAATCTCAAAAGCCCTCTAGAAACACGATTTAATTTACTCAGCTCGGCCTTACCTACTACCGGTATCAATGTATTCGTGCTGCTCTCCTGATCATTGTACATGCGGTAGTAAAGCGGAAAAATGGTGGAGGGGATAGTAATGACGTCACAAAGATGGCGGCCGGACCTATTCTTTTTGGCGGTTTATCTCGATAACTACAAAACCGATTTCATTCATCCAGGTGTCAAATAAAAGATTATATTATGAATATTATTTCCCTCTTTACAAACATTTACGTGAAACCTATAGGAAAAAAAATAATCACAAAAAACCTTATTTTCAATAAAATGCATTTTTTTATTTTCCAAATTTCTCGGTAAATATTAGCATTTCGCAAATTTTGTTTATTATAAAGCATATTGCTCTATCATTAAGAATTATAATGAGCCTTAAATCATACAGATGGAGTTATAAACAACGGAGCTACACTCATTTCTTTGGGCATGGGTAACGATAACTTGCTTTTACCGGTCGAAAACTGTGGTGACTGTTACGATACGTATTGAATGGAATTTATAGATTATCGGTTTTAATTACTAAAATTTTAATGAAAATAATAAAAACCAGACACAATAATGTTACTTTACCTCGACGTTTAGTATCTTTTTTTTTCTTTTCCTTTATATAATATTACGTCTTTTCATTATACCTAAAAATTTGAAGATTAAATTGAACTATAAATCTTACCTTGAATTTTTACAAATATTAAGGTATAATGTATATCATGATAGGTAGATTAAGATTCATATATTTGGAGCGCTCCGCTCCTTGTAGGTACCTATCAGCACCAAAAACCGCGCGTGCGCGCCACTGCTATTACCCCGCATAGAAACCCGCATACAAAAGCACGGTGCGCTGACTCGAAATGTTAATATCTATTGCGGCGACAAATTACTAGGTAAAACATGAATTTGGAACCTGTGTGTAGTGTGGGTGAATGCCAGAGATCGTCGAACAATTGAAATTGGTGTATAATTTGTCATAAACATACGAAAACAGTTCTAAGTACGGCCACGCAGAATGGAATAGATCGATTTAAGGAATCGTTTGAAATTCGTAGAAAGAATAACGATGTAACATGTAGAAACTTATTTCAACGCATTTGGTGTAAGTACTTATTTAACTACTTACCTAATAATAATAATACTACTCATTTCTATCAATGAGTGATATTTGCTACCTATAGCCGGGTAGGTAAGTAGGTATCAACATACCTACTCTTCAGTGCAACACCGGCAGCAACTTTTAGAAACTATAAGACCGTGCAGAATTTTGTGCTAGGTAACTACTTGAATAATATATCCTAACGAAATAATTTGAGATTACTTTTCATGAATATTTTTTTTTTGTAGCATTAGACGATTTAGACGCCATTCAGCAAAATACAATACTATGGCATAAAGCTTGTTATGCTTCATTCACTAGCCGACAGAATCTAAAAAAAAATCAAAAAGAAACAATTAAACAAGTAATACAGCAGCCAGAGGTACTACAACCTGTAAGTAACTACCTATAATACCTATTCATACTTACTTAAAATGAATGGTAATTTCGTTGTAAAAGAAACAACAAATGCTTTTAACGGAAAATCCCCCGCTCAAGCACTCGAACATATAAATAAAATCCATAAAGTTGCTGGAGGTGTAATAGGTATAACAAAAAACGATACGGCGCGTGATCGATGGTGTTTAACATTTAATTACCGATCTCATTTAACAGAAATGGCGAGAAAACTTTTTGGAGTCCAATACAATGAAACTTGTGAAAAAACCTTCACTACAAATTTAAAAAAAGATGAAGCTGATGTGCAAAACTTGTCAATGCGTTTAATAAACGCAATGTTTTTGACGACACAAACAGAAAACTAAGTAATATTGTGACCGGTGAAATAGCTTCTAATGAAATAGCTAATGATCTGCTATCAGCTAAATCTTGTGGGCATGAATTGGCAGAAGATTTTTTGACCAACCGTTTAATTGAAAGGCAGATAGATTTTTACAGCCCTCTTAAGAAAATAAAATCAAAAACATTCAAACATCTACATACCTCAAAACTGGTCGGAAAGGGGGGGGGGGGGGCAAAAAGTTGGCAGTGCTGTGGACACAAATGTATTGGTTCGTCAAATGTTTTCAGCTGTGAAAACTGGACGTTCAATCGACCTGAAGAACATACTGAAAAATGAGTTACGTGATCCACCTCCGTCTCTTTTTGATACTAATGGACTAATAAGAAACACACCAAAAGCAGCACTATGCAATTTACTCGCAGACAAATGTACATTTGAAACTTTACCTAATGAAGAAACTGTGAAAACTGCTACGATTATTGATGGCCAAGCTCTAGTGCAGAGTATCGGAAAACCTAAAGCAGCTAAAACTTTTGGAGATTTGGGTGACGTTTTCATATCATCTGTGGTGTCAAATTTCAAAACATACAATTGCCAGAGTGTGCATGTACTTTTTGATCGCTATGATACTACATCTATAAAGTCTAGCACTCGAGAAAAGCGAAAACAATGTATCGTTACAATCGAACATCAAATAACAGGACGAGACACGTTACTGCCATCAAAATGGGACAAATTCATACATTCCACTGAAAACAAAGCTCGACTGTCCAACTTTTTGTCGATGGAAATTGCCACTAAAGCGTCACTCACACCTTCCAAATACGCAGGAACTTTTAACTTCTGGTGGATATTCTGACGCAAAACAAGTCAGCACCAATATCGATAGAAACATAGATCATTTGAGGAGTACTCAAGAGGAAGCTGACACCCGCATCATCCTACATGGAATTGACTGTAAACAATTGAATTTTGAGAGATTAATAGTGAACTGTCGCGATACCGATGTCTTATTGCTTCTTATACACCATTATGAGAAACTACCTAAACACGTGTGGATAAAATCAGGCACTAAAAAGCACCCAAAATATATTTCGGTAAAAAATATTCAAGCCATATGATAAAAGAAAGTCATTGCTGGCATATCACAGCCTAACTGGATGTGATACTACGAGCGCATTAGCAGGTCACACAAAAAAATCACATTGGCCGATTTATCAAAAAAAAAATCAGCTTTTAACTAATGTTGGTATAAGCCAACAAGTATCGGAAGATGACTTTTTAAAAGTTGAAAAATTTGTAATTCTCATGTACACTAACAAAAAATCAGGTCTTCAAGAATCAGGAATCCTAGATGAATTAAGAGCATCAATGTTCCAAAATATTAAAGAACTCGATAAATTACCACCAATAACACAAACGTTTCGCCTTCACATGCAAAGAGCTAACTATCAGGCATTATGTTGGAGGAATGCCGACGTAGCTCACCCCATATTACCAGTACCCACTGACAGTGGATGGAAAATGACTGAAGCCGGTGTTCTAGCACCAGTTCTATCATTAAATGCTTCAATATCGTTACGAGATCTGGAACTTATCTCATGTCGATGCAAAGCTGGATGCCGGTCATCTCGTTGTAGCTGCAGTAATAAAAAACAAAAATGCATGAAGGGTGTGTGCCACGTTGGATTAAAATGTTTTAATCAATACAATTATGGATGTGATGGCGATCAGAGTGACGATAATGTTTAGGTAGATGATGATGGAGAATGTTTAGGTACTAAGTAAAACCAGTAAAAGTGTGAATGTAAAAAAAAAGTAATAATTACAACAACATTACAAAGAAAAGTTGAAAAGAATCGACTTTTTAATAATATAACGTTGTAATGTAACAAGTAATGTAGAAGTCTTAAAATAAAAATACGACATTTCACGATCACATTTGGCTCACCTGTATGTTTATATTTTTAAATCTTTTGATTTGGTAGGTTTAAGGATACGGTAGGTAAGTTTGTCTTATGTTTTAAAGCAGTAAAATCTTTGCAAGCAATCTTTAAAAGCAAGTTATCGTTACCCATGCCCAAAGAAATGAGTGTAGCTCCGTTGTTTATTACTCGATATGTATGATTTAAGGCTCATTATATTCCTTAATAATAGAGCAATATGCTTTATAATAAACAAAATTTACGAAATGCTAATATTTACCGAGAAAAGTGGAAAATAAATAAAATGCATTTTATAAAAAAAAACGCTTTTTGTGATTATTATTTTTTCTATAGGTTGCACGTACATGTTTGTAAGAAAAAAATTAATACTCATAATTTAAGCTTTTATTTGACACCTAAATGAATGAAATCGGTTAAGTAGTTGTCGAGATAAACCGCCAAAAATAATATGTCCAGCCGCCATCTTTGTGACGTCATTACTATCCCCCCCCCCCCCACCATTGTTCTGCTTTACTACCGCATGTACGGTGATCAGGAGAGCAGCCCGAACAGATTGATACCGGTAGTAGGTAAGGCCGAGCTGAGTAAATGAAATCGGGCCTCAGAGCGACTTGGGGACCGTACTATGTACAAGACGAAGATCATGTCAAATGCCCATGTAGCACGTTGGTCCTAGGTAAATGTAATCGTCTACAACTTCGAGCCTCAAGTGTCCGATTTTTACGGGACAACCCCCGAGACATTTACCTAGGACAGACTATCCACTCGACTCGGCTGGGTGCCGTTCGGGAAGCTATGACACATTTTTTCGTCCAATATTCCGCAGTGTCTCAAGACGAAAGTTTTTGACCAGTGTGTGTTGCCAGTGATGACATATGGTACAGAACCCGTGGTCGCTTACTATGGGCCTCGTAAGAAGGCTCAAAGTCACCCAAAGAGCAATGGAGAGGGCTATGCTGGGAGTATATCTGTGTGATCGCATCAGGAATGAAGTTATCCGCAGCAGAACCAAAGTGACCGATATAACCCTTCTAGTCGCTACACTTGTGGGCGGGGCACATTGCACGTTGAACCGATGGCCGTTGGGGCGGAAAGGTTCTCGAGTGGCGACCACGTACCGGAAGGCGTAGCGTGGGCAGGCCCCCCACACGGTGGACTGATGACCTGGTAAGGGTCGCGGGTGTCCGCTGGATGAGGGTGGCGCAGGACCGGTTATTATGGAAGTTTTTGGGGTAGACCTATGCTCAGCACTGGACGTCTTTCGGCTGACATGATGATGATGATGAATATGGTTCTCATCAAGTAAGCGTATGATAGACGCTAGTCTACAATATCACAGTAATATGCATTTGCAGTAATGTATGTACATTAATACATTATCAGTCAATTTGTGCTACGAATTAAAATTTTGAATATTAATGTTTACTTTGCTACTTATATTCCGACTGAAACAAACCTGGTAGGACATTCGCTACAGTACATTCGCTACAATTCATTCTATATATCATTTAGGCGCTTGTCAAATAGGCTATAGGTGCAGGTAACAAATGCTGTGTCTGACTTCGCAATTCATACAAAGGTCAATAATGGGTCAGGCTTTGACATTTTACGCTATTCACTGGCCTCTTATCACATTGAGCATTGTTGCCTTTGTTACACCCGTAACATTACGTGTTTATCCAAAGGTAAGAAAATTGTAAAGTGTTATAGCTACGAATATTGTGTACAATACTACTTCCGTGGTACATATTCGTGATCGTGTTTTGTTTGCAGTGACTCACTGGTCATACGTAGATCCGTATTGAATATACGAGCTTGTGATAAAATTGCAGTGTAATTAAGTACGATACGTGATTTATAGATATGTATGCATTGTTGTAGTCCGTTTCTTGACTTCCGTACACTTAATAAAGGGGCTTTTTTGTGGAGAACGGTTAACGCAAATAATTATTAGTTTAATTTTGTACTAAAGCAGTAACGCTGCTAACGAAAATTTCAAATTAAAGGGAAAAATTGAAAAATTTAATGCTGCGGCGTTGTGAGAGGGAACTAGTGAAGGATTTCGTGGTCGAGCTTGGTTGTTCCGATAGCTCAGAGGCTAGAGCGATTGGCCGCGTATGCCAGATGTCGCAGGTTCAAATCCTGCTCGGAGCATTAAATTTTTAAATTTTTCCCTTTAGTTTGAAATTATTAGTTTCTTCATGTAACTATACCATCATGATTAGCTTGCCCTTTATTTGGGCTCTTTGGGGCTTTATTTCCATTTATTTTGTGGCTATTTCTTGTTCTTCTTCTTAAGGAATTTGTATGTCTTTATTATGCCACATAGATGGCAAACAAGTGTACGGCCCGCCTGACGGTAAGCAGTTAACGCAACGTATGAACGTTTGCAATTATACGCTATATCCGAAATACTTAATATTTAAATACCAAGTTATCTGTGATTATACCTATTTTTGAATTACCTAAAAAAGTGTATATAATTATTTAAGTATACTGCACCTCCATCCGAACGTGTATCTTCATGCCAAATATAAACAATAATGTATGTCAGTAAGTAACTAAAATCAAGTTAACGAAATGAGTTAATATTTCGTACTACTTGAAAATATGAAATACTGACAATTATTATTATCTTTTAATCGACACTGTTATTATTATTCATATAATTTTTACAATAATGATATATAGTTAACTTTAACCTGCAAACTTTTACCTACTAACAAATTCTAAATGGCATTTTACTAACAAACTATGGATCTTTAGTTATCTGACAAATAATGTTTTTTTATTATTATCTTTATTTAGCTTTCAACTTAACTCAGCACGATATCAGGTTTGTTGACTATAATTGTCCTGTCTGTGATGACAGATCGATCCCAATAGACGACCATTTTCAAGAACTTCAAAGTCCACAAGACCGTACAGAAGAGCAAGCTGCTGGTGGATAATCTTGGCTACCAAGTTATGTCTGTGCAAGTATTCGCCGTTAGCGAGATGATTACAACCGAAAATGATATGCCTGAGCGACTCTCCAGGACATCGGCATGCCCGACAAATGTCGACCGTACCGTCCTTCAGGATATATTTCCGGTAGTTGTTCATTATGATAACTTCGTCCGCAATTGCACAGACTAAACCTGTTTCTGCAAAGAGATCCCCGAAACGTAGCCAGTTCACCGACGCGACCAGGTCCACGTCGGGCACCGTAAGAGCTTTGTCGAACCTTATTATTATTATTATATCTGTTAGGATCACAGTTGTAACTTGAACTTACCTAAATTTTATTGGTTCAGTTTCGATTCTAGGAATTTGCTTACCAGGAACAGGTTAGGTTAAAACATTTGAACCTGTGTCTAAGCACCTCAGTCATAATTTGGTTAAACGCACGGACACATACACTAATGGCGTATAAATTCGGTGTTTCATGTAAATCCGGTTGATAACCGACGGAGACCACCTACAGAGTCGACTGTGATGGTATCACCACCGCTGCGGGGTACCCACGTTCACCGAGCCATACAGTTGAGCAATTCTAAAATGGGGTATATACTAAAGACTTTTGTAGGATTTGCGTCTTTTAAGAGTCCAGTACAATACATTACGCGAACACTTTCCTGTTAAAGTGTAACAATTGGTGTATTGCTGTCTTCGATCACTGACATTTACAGGAATTTATTGTCAGATAGCTAAAAAGGAAGAAAGTTAATGAATTTTATAAGTAGAAGGTAATAAAGAGGTAAAGGGGCAATACAGCTCTTTAAAAAGAAAGAAAATGCGAAAACCAGTTTTGCATGACAGGCAAATTTCATCTAACAAAGTAGGTAAATTTGGGTTGATCCCATAAACGATTGGCAATGTCTTACGAAGTTTTATTTAATCTGGCATAAACTCGCCTTTCTTAACTCCTTAAATAAATAAACGATTAAAACCATATGTGTCAAATAAATAATTATATGCTGTGAAAAAGCGCCATTAAATTATGAATACTATCTTTTTGTCAGTTCTTGTTCGTACCACGCTTTCACCCCGTTAATACAATACAAGCAAAACCTGAAAATATAAAGAAAGTGTAAGATTTCTCCACGAATTAGACTGGACCAAAGTTTTAATTATACTAATGTCTAATTATCAAAACAATGGGTATTGTTAAAGTGTGGGATTAGATCGCATGTTTTACGCTCACATTACAATCCGTACTTGTTAAAAAGAATATAAGCTAATAAGTTACATTCAAAACACTATAAACACAACTGGAATAAAAAAGGACTGAATTATAATTGATATAAGGTTCAATCTTAAATGATAAACGGCATTGATAATAGCTGAATTAATTGCTGTTACTATGTTTACATTGGGCATTCACACGATGACGCTTTTACATTATATTTGAGTGAGATAAGAAAACATTATTCGACGATAATACGGGGCGATTGTCAAAGCGTATTGTTGTAAAATGAGTAAATGTAGAAATTGTTTACCTTGCTCTATGAAACATTGTTAATGCAGTTTTTAGAAGCTAATATTGAAGGAAAGCGCGAGGGAGGAAAGCAAAAGAATACTACATGCAATAATTAATTAAAGAAGAGCAGCCGTTATGCTGTATAATGTACAGTCCAGTTCATAAATATATGAGCAAATCCAAGCCTTCAAAAATAATTGTACATAGTAACGTACAAATACATCTGAACAGATTTATCATTCGAAAATGTACACATGTCTCATCCGTCATATTCATCTGAGCAATCCTCTCAATATATTTAAGCAGCTGAAAAAAAAATCTGTACTATGATTTCTACAAAATTATTCAAACAAGTGGAAGCATATAACTATTGACACAAGGGTTACTTTCAAAGTTTTGTAAACAGGTACTGGCACATAAATATATGTACTCACGTTTTCCAATTTGTAGTGAACAAGTAGAAGCTCACAAATATCTGTACAGATAAAACATTTAGAATTTTCATAGATGACAATCACCGAAACGAGTACCATACTGTCATATGATACATTTGTTTCTTCCAGTTTGAGTGGCACGTCATAGGACTGTCATTAATCTGCATGCTGCTTCTTTTACTATTTTGTGATTTATACTCGGTTTAAAAAAGGTTTGATATCAACATTTATTACTGGCTTCTGAATATTTTTTCTTGTTTCTGTCTTTTTTGTTCAGATATTTATGAATTTTTACTTGCTTACAGAATTTTTGCAAACTTTATTGCAGAATTTGATATTTAAGTGAAATGTTTTATATGTGCAGATATTTATGAGCTCCTACTTGTTCACAACAAATTGGAAAACGTTACTACATATATTTATGTGCCACTACCTGTTTATAAATATTTGAAAATAACTCTTGTCTCAATAGTCATGTGCTTCCACTCGTTTAAATAATTTCGTAAAAATCTGTTCCGAAAGTTTTTAGCTGCTCTCACTCTATTCATGCGGTATATTTTTTATTTACACCATTATGTGGGTAATTACAATAGTTATGAGCTGAGATAAAATCGTTGGTAAGTAGCAAGTATTTTTTTCATAACATCTTTTACCAAAAGGCCTTTTGTATGGGCTTTTAAAAAATTGCGAAATAGTACTATTTTTGATACCTAAAAATAGTTTTGGCAACGAAATCCCTAACAGCTGTAGTGGAAACTGCCCGGGATGACTTCCTAAGTTAGTTTTGCTGATTTTAATGTAATATCAGTAAATGATTTTATTTAATTTATGTTTTGTTGTGATGATGACCAGTCCCTAGTCTCGCGACCTAGACTAATATTTGACACACCAGCTTTTTGTCGCTAATTTTTATGCAATCGAAAAAGATTACGTGGGTAGAGACAGGGAAGATTCATAGTTTGCGGTGTATAAAATTTCGTTTAGTTGTGGTGACGTATTAATCAAAATTGGCCCGCAACACAAAATTGGTATTGTGACCCGTTCATCGCATATTAGATAGGGTTGTTGACACGTCGTACTTAAAATACAATTAAAAAAACCCAAGCGACTTTCATCAACAGTTTCACCCCAACACATATGTATTGAAATTACCCGCATAATGGTATCATTAAAACATATATGGCATGAATAGAGAGAGAGCAGCTAAAAACTTTCGGAACAGCCTACGTAGTACAGATATTTATTATGTTTCAGTCGCTGAAATATTATTGAGAGGCTTGCTCAGATGAATATGACGAATTACACGTGTATAAATTTTCGAATGATAAATTTGTTTAGATGTATTTGTACGTTACTATGTACATTTATTTTTGAAGGCTTGGATTTGCTCATATATTTATGAACTCGACTGTACAATCGCGAAATGAAAAGGTTCATCACATTTCAACTCTATTTTAATGTCGTTAAGGTCAACTAAGTATACGATGCTCATCAAATGGCTGGAGTCGGCGAGCACCTTACTAGGGTCAAAAGAACGTATAGAAACTATAGAACTTCAACCATACCTTGTACTATTACTTATTCTGTGACAGAAGTAAGATTTCGTATTTAAGGCAGCCAGCCGGTCGCTCTACCTTGTTGACTTCTATATAAAAGGTTCAAATTCGTTTGACTCTAGTAATAAGGTGCTAGCCGAATTCAGCCGTTTGATGACAATCGTATACTTGGTCAAAATAGAGTTAAAAAGTCTTCTAAATACATTTTTATCATTACCTGTAGAAGTACTGGGAAGTCTCCATTTGAAGAAGTTGACAATGTATTGAATCTATTATTGCCGAAGTTATATCTTAAGATGTTTAGATATTTTGCCTTTTGTTGTATTTTATTTATTTGATTCCTCGCAAATGTGATGAAAAGCGTTGTGTACGAGCAGTAAAGGGATTACAAACTCAAGGCATTAAAAGCCGTCGCTATTGGGCTTCTAATAGACCTTTTTTGTAACACCTTCTTAATACCATTCATGCACAAATATTTACTCAAATGGAATGGTTTCTCCACTATTAAGTACCTACCTAATTAATTAATAAACAATGAAAAAAATATTCTAAACATGCAATGTCTTCGTAATCTTTAAACGGCAGGCGTTAACAGTAAAACAATTAATACCAGCGATGTTACTATTGTGGAAACAACACGTTAACGCTATCATTACTTTAGTTACGTAAGTATTATATCAGCGGTATCAGAATATAATGCAACGGTAAGGTCGCATTATGGTTACGAGTATAAATGGAACCTGTCCTGCTACAATCACCAACTCCCATATAAATTATCTTCGAACTAAAATATTGGCATAACTAGCTTGCTTAATGAGTGAATTACCTGTTATGAATATGCAATGTCAGTTTGGATGGATTTTAATGTGATGAACTAATAAAATTATACTGTTGAAAAGTGACGTAAAATAGTAGTAGATGCTCGTGTTTTACACTTTTCTGCTTTTCACTTTGATTGCAATGAAATAAAACAAGGTTTAAAGCACATAAATGAAAGTTGACGAACAATTTAAATAAAAATAAATAAATATTGGGGACAATCTTACACAATTTATTTATTTATTTTGCATTGCTTGTTGTTTATGTCAATTACGCCCGTTTAATCTTTATATTTCTATTTAGATAGTAATACATAGGTCAAAATTAATTTAAGATATAACCATGGATGTAAGGCCTAATTGCTTTAGTCTTAAAAGAAGAAATTATTTTTTGCAGGAGAGTATAGAAAGCCATTTCATTTATGTAGCCTTTCAAATAAAATAAAAAAAACCGGCCAAGAGCGTGTCGGGCCACGCTCAGTGTAGGGTTCCGTAGTTTTCCGTCCGTCACATTTTTTTTTTGAAAAAATTACAAATACTATTCAACCTATCAAGTTCAAAATAATTTTCCTACAAAGTTTTTATAAAGTTCTACTTTTGAGATTTTTTTCATATTTTTAAAACTTATGGTTCAAAAGTTAGAGGGGGGGGACACATTTTTTTTTACTTCTGGAGCGATTATTTCCGAAAATATTAACATTATCAAAAAATGATTTTAGTAAACCCGTATTTATTTTTAAATACCTATCTAACAATATATCACACGTTAGGGTTAAAATGAAAAAAAAATCACTCCCCACTTTACGTATAGGGGAGGTACCCTAATAAAATATTTTTTTCCACTTTTTATTTTACCACTTTGTCGGCGTAATTGATATACATATTAGTACCAAATTTCAGCTTTCTAGTGCTAACGGTCACTGAGATTATCCGCGGACGGACGGACAGACGGACGGACAGACGGACGGACAGACGGACGGACAGACATGGCGAAACTATAAGGGTTCCTAGTTGACTACGGAACCCTAAAAAGAAACAACTTTACACGCATGACAAGGGAAAAGAAAGTTATACTAAAATACGATTGAAGTGTTGGCTAATCAAATCACACAACTTTTCGAACTCGCATTTTTTATCAAAAGCTTTCCGTTTGGTATAGTCGAGTTTTTTAATTTGTGACCCATTTCGTAAATTTTTTTGAATGTCTGTCTATACCCTTTGAAAGGACTGTTAACCTTAAGGGGGTCCCAAATTAAAGTCCTCGACTGTACCTAGGACTAAACTGATAGTTTTTGAAATTAAAATGTGCGTCTTACTCCTAACGCGTATTAGAAAAGTTAAGCAGTTTCAGTCCCTGCTACAAAAAATATTCAAAGAGTGATAATAACCTAAAATGAAAATGAAAAAGAGTTTGACTTCATAGTTCATACACAGTGCAGTATTAAAAAACCAAACTGCTCGATCAAATAGCAATGATTGCTGCATACTGGCTTCAATTCCCAACTAACCAACCAATCAACCAACCTCTGATTAAAATGGTGCCCTGTCCTCAGCTTGTCATATGTACATCTTATATTATCTACTACTATTACTTAACGGCTGTATCTAACAAAGTGGCCATTACTTTAAAAATATTTTCCTGAATTGAAGAACATATTTTACAGTGCATATTTGGCAGTGACGTAAAACATATACTTTCGAGCAAGCATTCTGGTGAAATAGTGCATACGGGAGCCGCATGACTTAACATACTGTCTAAAAAACCGGCCAAGTGCATGTCGAGCCACGCGCAAAGCTTACTTAGAACCTTGCTTCCGTAGTTGTTCACTCTTTACATTATGGAGACTTAAAATTATTGTATTACTGTTGCAATAAATGAATTATGAATTATATGCAAGAACCTCTATAAAATCGATCCTATGATAGACTAGTTCAAGTATTAATTACATAGTAGTTATGTCTTGTATTTGTAATCTGTAATGTTGTTGATAAATAAATGTTTAAGTAAAAAAGTATCTTAAGATACGTCTTAGGTAAGGTACGCAGCTCAATTTACTTTAATTCGCACGTGAGAAAGCATCGCCCACTTATTGAGTAATCAATACAGTAAGTGAATGCAATTATTTCAACGTGCTGAGATAACAACATGAAATTACAAAGTGCTTCAGGCCATATTAAATTCAGTTCATATTATGTTTTACTATAAACGACGTGATTGCACCAGCCGCCTCACCGGGGAAAAAATATTTGAATAAATGATTTTTCTACTCCTGTAAGTTTATCTGTCATTTCTCTGTCTCTGAATCATATAAAGTCTGAGATGGGATTAGAGATCAAAAATGTAAACAAACAACTTTCAATCTGACATGACTTTCCTTTTTAAAACCTTTTTTCATTACCAGTAGCATAAATCATATCTCCTCATATTTTATTAAAACAACACCAATACGTTATTAAAGACTCTATTTAGTTCAGAGTGGTTATTTTTTGTATTAATTCAAATTTAGTTCACTTAAATTTTGAACGCGGCGCGGTAATTTTTTTCAAGTAATCCAATGATTTTCAATTACCCACTGCATACGTTAATTTTTTGCTGGTGGCAACTCACTTGCTTACATTTTTGATCTCTAAATCTATCAGCGACTGTACAATGACACCGTAAAATAAAAGCATTGTTTATGTTGTTTTTATAGTACATTTTTCGTAAAAGCTCTTTTGTATTTTAATAATCTTTGGTCCTAATTTTTCTACAATACTTACAATGGTAAAGTCAGCAGCAGAAGTAGCTACGCGGGCCTAGTGCTCAAAATGAGCTGCACATAAACTCTAATGTCAAGAGAATAAGGCTCTGTGTAGATAATTGTTAACGTGTTATAGTGCCTGCTCCTTCTGCTGCTGACTGTACAAAGAAAATTATACTTAACGTTTTCTAATCAAACATTTGTATATTATATTATTTACGAATATAAATAAATACATCTATTTTATGTTACTTTTATCTATTATATTTGGTAATATTTTAAAAAACAAATAGTTCAAATTCGGCCCGGGTTTTTAGATTCAGTTTGGTTCGGATGCAGCAATTAAAAACAAGGAAATCATATACAAAAAAATTCCACCAAAATTCTAATTGAAAGCGAAAGTATTTAAACTGATTAACCCACTTCATTACTCATATCATCATCATCATGTCAGCCGAAAGACGTCCAATGACCGGTCCTTACTCATATAATAGTAATAGTACATTACTACAGAGGCCGGGACGAAAGGGGTTGCCGGCCGAAGACATATAGACGGCCGAGCAGGCGAGGCCGGATAGCTCTAAGGCGGGAAACTCCTTATTTCCCGCCGAGGTATGTACTCATATAGTGCTTGTCTCAAACACGCAATGAAATAAACAACAAAAATTATTCGTCTTCGTGAAGAAAAAGGTGTATGTTAATACTTTTAAAAAAATACACGGAGAAGAAAATAACTGCACTGCATAAGATATTGCGTACGATGCACGATAAATAGGGAAAAAACATGGTGCGTGAAAACTCTTAAAACTACAATGGATTTGAAATTAGTCATAATTTTTTTTTTACCCCAGTACAATGCTGACTGATGTAATCTGACTATTAAAAGACTGACAGCAGTTTTAAGACAAAAAAAAAACTTTATATACCACTGCAAGTCTATACCATAGACAAGTCATTCTAAGACTGGTGGAAGTATCATAACGGATTTCCGTACATTATTAATATACAACTGTTATATTTCTAATTTATAAGGATATAATTTGAATATTACATAATAAGGATTCGTAAAATTCGAGAGTCGCTGTAACAAAACGAACTTAGTGAGTTGTGTTATTAAAAATTCGAGAATTTTAAGTCCTAATTATACTTATATAACGTTGCTAATACTTTTCGACAACGGCAAAATAATTTGATTTAGATTAAAAATCGATATGGTGGCAGAATACGGGCGTTGACGTGTGCCTCTTAAAAAAAAAACATTGCTTTAATAATAATAATAATCGTTCGGCATTTATTTTCGAACCGTGAGATCTTCGAGAAGACAAGTAGGGTTGCCAGTTTGGTTGCACTTGTAGAACCACCCAGGGGTCACGTGTAGGTAACGGTGGGTACTCCCTACGGACGTGGTGCAACTTTGACCCCCCTTTTTCAAGTGGTCCACTCACTTGACTGTTAGAATTAGAAGTTGTCAAGCCGCGCGAAGGCCTCTTACTTGGCTTAACGACTGCTGTCATAGACAACAGCCAGGATCAAGCACGGGAGTGCTCAGTAAGTAACCACTCAAAGCGGTCACCCATCCAAGGACTGACCCCGCCCGACACTGCTTAACCTCGCATACCGCACGCGGAACGCGGGCGTCGCTGAGCCTTGTATAATAATGTATGAAAATCCATTAAGATTCTCCCAACAGTCGTATAATGACTTGTCTATGGTATTTTTTTTTTATTAAAAATGGGATTGCTCTTGGCCAGCATCTAGCCAGGGGGCAAAGATGAGGCCGACGATGAAGCGAGCTCACCCAGAAGATGCCTATTCACTCGTGCCTTAAAAAGGTCCAGGTTATATGAACTCGGAAATACAGACGCCGGCAGAGAATTCCAAACCTTAGAAGTGCGCATTATAAAAGAAGATGCAAAGCGCTTGGTTCGAATTAGAGGAATTTTTATAGATTTGATGCATTTGTAAAAAAGTTTATTGTTTTAATACTACATATATATCATATTAAAATCTTGGAGTAGAAAAAGAGGCTTTAACGGGCATTAAAGGAAATGAGTATTATGCCACCATTTCAAATTTAAATATAAAATAATTTGGTATACACTGGCCTGCCCGGCTAGTATGATAGCTTATACCGCCATGTTATATGGCCAAAATGTACTGAAACGTCACATAAACCGGGCCGGGCTGCAAAAGGTATAACAGTTTTTGTTCAAGTCACGTTTATGAGTGTTATAACTTCTTTTGCAGGCCAGTGTAGTAGAAAAAATATTGTATGCCACGTTACATTATTAGGTCTTAAATTTCTCGAGGCTTTTAAAAAAAACTTGCTACGCTCTGTTACAGCGATATTCGAATTTTAGGAACCCTTATGACGTATCTGTTGCATAAAATAATCGTATTTAATGGTCTAATAACGCTCGTGGCTTCTTTCTTTCAATATTACCTCTATAGTGAAATACAAAACCAACTTTTACTTTAAACCCAGACAACATAATAAAGATACATAAATTATGCGTCCTTTTATTCTCTAAAATTTCATTCAAATTCTTGTTCTGTATTTAAAAAACGATCGAATGTCAAGATCATACCCAATTTCCATTTTAACATGTGTTTGTTTTAGGCGTGGGATTTTTTCGCATCACTAGCGGGTTTTTAATGTCAATAATGCTTACTTGTATTGATATATGGCCAGGGCTGTTTGAGCGTGTCAACTTGCTCGTATAATTTATGTTTTATCGACCAATCGATAAATTTGTCGTCCATTGCACTAATACAGGATACCGGTTGTTATGTGGTAATAATAATTCTTATAAATAGTCGTTTTTTAACCCTCAATCTTAATAATGACAGTAATATACTGAATAGACCATGACCTTGTATAATAATAAATGTATTGTTAACTTTAAACATACTCTTGACGGTCAAACCGGAAGAACAACTGTAAAACGATTGTGTTCATTAAATTTATCGTGAGACTTTTTATCTATTTAAAGACCGATTATACAGCAATATCGACGACCTGTTTAGCCTAGTTGGTAGTGACACTGCCTCCGAAGCTAGACGTCCCGGGTTCGAATCCCGGCCAGGGCATTATTTGTGCATTTAGCACGGATATTTGTTCTTGCGTCTTGATATTTTCTATGTATTTACGTATTAATTTATCTATATATGTATATCGTCGTCTAGTACCCATAGTAAAAGCTGTGATTAGTTTGGGACTAGGTCGATTTGTGTAAGATTGTCCTCCAATATTTATATATTTATTTATATCAATACCGTACAAGTTCAATATGAGCTCCAGCATTAATATTAAAAAGCCTTGGACTGTTTCGGCCGACCGACGTCGTATGATAATCACTTCTCAAACTCACACGCAACTTTCTCGGCGAGTTTACGTAACGATTACTACATTTTTAAGTCGATTCCGCCTTTATTATATCGGCCTTGATACGCTTTGTGTCAATGCGACACGAAAGTATGCGACACTGAGCGCGAAATTATATTTGACGAAACTAAGCGATGTGGAGCAGTACAGTCTGTAATAACATTTAAAACTTCTGTGAAATAGCTCCCTTTTAGTCATGCTTGTGAAACGGCTTGTGAAAATCAGTTTCTAATAAAATGAGTCGAGTGCGCAATCGGAAGTCTCCCTGAGCTCTTGAAGTGATTTTACACGGTCTTTATCAAAGACCAATTGCTATTCTTTCAATATTACAATCAGTTTTCTGACTGCACTTAACCCTACATCTATTCTCAAAGCATATTTTTATGGTCCACTGCTTGCGTTTTGTAATACTTATTGAAATAACTACGATTCTCAAAAGATAGTCGAGAGACCATGAACTCAAAGCCAAAGTAATGTATTTTAACAACAGGTACTCTTGCAGACAAATTGACGCGTACCTAGCTAATACCTACTTGTTTTATATATTATAATTATGTCTACTGAAAAGGCCGACATGAGAAATATGTCAAATCTTACATAACAATACACTGAATGTAGAAATAAACATTTAATTTAGAATGTATACATAACATAAACATTAAGTACACGTATATGACTGTACACATTAGGTCGCTACCAAACGTACGCTTTGTGAGTAATCCAAGAAGCGTGAACAACGAGTGGTCACACTATAGCGCCCGATTAGAGAACATTAACTGTCAGTCAAGCGTGACGCCAAATATAAATTTAGTTTTTTTTTTTATCTGTTGGTCTGTTGGAAAGTAATTCGATATTTCAATGTGCTTTATTTTTGTGAATGTTTCTTTTCCTACACCACCTACATGCCTGATACACCAGGACTATGTTTATTTTTAACATACAAGGTGTAAGAGTTAAACGTTTGCTTAAGAGGGCGCAGTACGATCGGTGTGGATCGGTTCTCCATACAAATGTATTTAGGCTCTCATTTTAAAACGGCGTGCTAGAATAACATGAAACTTTGTATACACCATGGGATCCGGCATACCTAGGTCGGAAATTAGTTTCTGTTGCTAGAAATTGAAAAAGAAAAAAATACAGCGGTTTTTTGAGTTTTTTACGGCTTGTATGAAAACCTTAATAATCGCTGTATTTTTTCGCCATTATAATTTCAAGCAACAGAAACTAATTTCCGCCCTAGACAAGCTGGATCCCATTGTGTATACAAAGTTTCATATTATTTTAGCATGGCGTTTTAAAATGAGAGCATAAATACGTTTGTAAGGAGAACCAAACGTACTGCGCCCTCTTAAGTTGTCCCTAAATATGTTGAACAAAATTGAGTTACATATATATTGTATTGGACATGTGCCTACTCCCCACAATGACCTATACATACCAAACATAGAAGTTTTCATCAAAAGTATGTACTATTACTTATTCTGTGTCAAAATCAAAACAGGCGATAGTTACTATTCCCTATGCCAAAGAATGATGGGACGGAGTATGACGAAAATAAGAAAAACCCATTAGATGAATCACTCCAGAATAAGAGAAAGAGCAGGGGTCGTTGACGGTGGGTGTGGAGGGCCTGGAATAGAGATATCTGGAATTCAAGAAGAGTCCTTTACCTTTCCGAGAGGCCGAAGGGGAAAGGGCCGATGAAATAAAAGCATGTCTTGAATGGCCCTTACTAAAAGTATCTGTGTACTACAGTAACACCAATAGGTCTGTAAACGACCACAAGCGCGCAGCGGTCATAAACTCTGGTCCTTTGAAGTACAGAAATACGGCTAATTCAATATCACGAGTAACATTTATTTTTCGTAAAATTAAATTTATTTGGTAGGTTTTGCCAGTTCCCATTGAAGCATCCAAAAAGAAAATTTGGCCTCACTTCCATTCGCACCCCTTACTGTCAGTCCGTCTCTTACAACCAAGTTGCTTTTACTGGACCGATTGAATTGCAATTTAGCACAAACTATCAAGAATTTAGAGCGCTCGTGGCCCAGCGGCACCCGCCTACCGCGTGCGGTGTGCGAGGTGAAGCAATGTGGGCGCAGGTCAGTTCTTGGATGGGTGACCGCTTTGAGTGGTTACTAACTGACTCTCGTGCTTTGGAAGGCACGCTAAGCCGTTGATCCCGGCTGCAATCGTTAAGCCAAGTTAGAGGCCTTCGAGCGGCTTGCGAACTTTTAACAGTCAAGTTGCCCACTCACTTGACAAAGGGGGGTCGAAGTTGCACCACGTACGTAGGGAGTACCCACCGTTACCCTACACGTGACCCCTGGGTGGTGCTAAAAGTGCAACAAAAACTGACAACCGTAGTCTTCTCGAAAATGTCACGGTTCGTAAATAAATGCCATACGATAAAAAAAATCTAAAGGTTGATTTAAATGGAAAAAATATTGAAACCTCTATCCATAGATACCCACACGCCTATATAGTAACATTAAACTTTTTTGCATACAGGCATGTATGGAGTACCAAACTTTACCTCGGATTCGTATTAGGGGACCTCTCGGACGCTCAGATATCGATTATGAACGAAATTGCGTTGAAACGAAGAAAATCAATATGGCTGCCACTTTTGCCAAATTTTACCTCGGATTCGTATTAAGAATTCTGTAGGACGCTTAGATATCGATTTTGAACGAAATCGAGACGGAAATGATAAAAATTAATATGGCGGCCACTTTTTCTAAATTTTACCTTGGATTCGTATTACGCGACCTCTAGGACGCTCAGATATCGAATTTGAACGAAAAAAAAGAAAATCAATATGACCGCGCCTTTTCCAAATTTTACCTCGGAGTCGTATTAGGGGAGCTCTCGGACGCTCAGATATCGATTTTGAACGAAATCGGGACGAAAATGAAGAAAAGCAATATGGCCGCCACTTTTTCCAAATTTTACCTCGGAGTCGTATTAGGGGACCTCTCGGACGCTCAGATATCGATTTTGAACGAAATCGGGACGGAAATGAAGAAAATCAATATGGCTGCCACTTTTTCCAAATTTTACCTCGGATTCGTATTAAGAATTCTGTAGGACGCTTAGATATCGATTTTGAACGAAATCGAGACGGAAATGATAAAAATGAATACGGCGGCCACTTTTTGTAAATTTTACCTTGGATTCGTATTACGCGACCTCTAGGACGCTCAGATATCGATTTTGAACGAAATCGGGACGAAAAAAAAGAAAATCAACATGACCGCGCCTTTTCCAAATTTTACCTCGGAGTCGTATTAGGGGAGCTCTCGGACGATCAGATATCGATTTTGAACGAAATCGGGACGAAAATGAAGAAAAGCAATATGGCCGCCACTTTTTTCCAAATTTTACCTCGGAGTCGTATTAGGGGACCTCTCGGACGCTCAGATATCGATTTTGAACGAAATCGGGACGGAAATGAAGAGAATCAATATGGCCGTTACTTTATTTAAAGTTTAGGTACCTCGGATTCCTATTAAGAGTCCTCTCGGACGCTCAAATATCGATTTATGTCGAAATCGTATCGGAACGCACTGATTAATAAAACCACTTACAATACATTGAATCAAAAGAGGTCGTATCTTCATAGGGAACTCACGGCACTTCATGCACCTTTAGACCTTATAAGGAACTTACATGCCAAATTTGGTATCTCTCGAACCAGCAGTTTGGGCTGTGCGTTGATATGTCACTCACTCAGTCAGTCAGTTTCTTCTTGCAATTTTGCACCTACTTTTAAGTTTTTATGCCCGCAATATTAAATTTCAAAATCAATGCCATTTTCGAAATTAACGACCCAAAGAACCATATAAACGACACCCATATTAATATTTAGACATTTCATCCCCCTCGTACCCCAACAGGGGGGATGGTATTTCACGTCCTCCATGTGAGATTTTAAAATCATTGTTGTTTTCGTTATCAGCGACCCGGTATATCATAAAAACAATACCCATGTCGATTTTCAGAATTTGTAACCACTTTTCCCCCTTTTAGGGGTTGATTTCTCAAAAAACCTGAAACACGTATTCACTCATTTATCGTTAGAAATACTCCTGTGAAGTTTCGAATAAAATAGTCCAACTAATCTTGTTTCCCCATACAAACTTCGGACCCCCATTTCACCCCCTTAGGGGTTGAATTTTGAAAAATCCTTTTTTAGTGCACCCCTAGACCTTATAAGGAACCTACATGCCAAATTTGAAATCTCTAGGACCAGTGGTTTGGGCTGTGCGTTGATATGTCAGTCAGTCAGTCAGTCAGTCAGTCAGTCTGTTTCTTCTTTTATACATTTAGAAGATGGGTATATATATGTTGCGATTGAAATTGAATGTTACTGATGAATCTTGCCGCCAATGAGAATAAAGTATAATATTAAAAAAAAAACTGATGATAATCTACTCGTATGCTTAGCGTCTTACATGAACGGTGAATAGGATGGAAATTGTAAGCACATTTCCAGACGTACCGTAGGTCAATTGTATAATAATCTACTTATTACCTATAATGAATTTAGCTATTGATAACGTTTCGGAAGCAAGCGAATGACGTTGATGTATTTATGGTTTGTTTAGTCATAAGTGCATATTTTTTGTCGGACTTAAGGAATGAATCGTTGCAAATTTATTCCAAAGTGCAAAACCATGAAGCAAACAACCCAAGTAGTTGCCGTTCGGCTCAGAATCACTGAAATTTACCAGAAGCTACTACTGCCGTTTTGTTCTGCAACTACAAAAGTAATAAATGTAAATACCTTTCACGTTTTCTTTGTATGCGCGTGATTTCCGCTTTGTAGCGTAAGTTTGAATTGCAGGCGTATAATTGCCTATGCAAAACGCTTTATTGAACAGAATAATTGGTTTGATTTCTAGCTGAACCTCCTATATCTATCCTTACGTATAAAGCTGCAGTAACGTAAAATTATAATAATTTATTGGATTTTAAAAGTAGTAATAGAAACAGAAATATAAATAAATATAAATACGAGTATAATTACAAATATTTATTTAATAAAAACATATTTTATAACAACAGTTTCCTTAAAACTAGTATCCTACGGGAGTATAAATAGGTAAAACCTGTACTTCAGGATAAGCTATTTTCCAGTACAGTGTAGTGCAGTGTAGTGAAAGATTGCTATTGATGGATCTATTAACAAGAATCTATTTAAAATTTACTTGACCAAGAAATCTTTATTTCCCAGGAAAATATTTACATACTTATTATAATTCAACACAAAGAGAACCTTGATCTATGGTTGTACATAGTTCCGCAAAATGACATTTGACAAATGTCAAAACGTTACAACAACGACAATTACAACTTCAATAACTTCCATGCATTGGAAATCTGTCAATGTCTTGTCTTGTGTTTGATGGATCACCAATGATCGGTAGTATTTTATGAAGATTTTAATTAATTAAGAATTTATACCAAAATCACAACTAACGAAGAGTTTACGAGGTCAATCTTTTACATGGTACTTTAGCTATCCATAAAAATATATGCTAAGTAGAACTAGACAAGACATTATCGGATAATCGTTTCATTACTAATCTGGCAAATACTTTTCTTACGATTCAACAATGGTCGCATAACCGACAGATTATATAGGGAATGTCTTGAGTGCAGTAATGCAAACTTTATAATGCAGGTGGCTAAACTGAGAACCAATGCGGTAGTGTAGTAAATAGTTGGAACTAGTTTGGTAGCAGCGCCACTTTGGTTAGCAATTGTTAATTTGTAGCGTTTAATATGCGGTCAATTCAAAGTTCAAAAGTCAAGTGCTTGATCGAGTTCTTGCTCCCGATATAATCAGTGAACAGTAAAACTATTCACCTTTCAGATTTAATTGGTTTTGCATAATGAGAATAAACCATAAGGCCATCGCTTATTGAAATATGAAGTAAAGTAAGGAAGTAACAAAATAAATATGTAGTTGTTAAGGAAGTGAATTTATTTGTTGTTACGAGTATTATTTACGTATACCTAATAATTTTAGCATGAAATTTAAATCTTAACTCCAAAACGACAACGAAATATAGTCGCCTATAACTAAGCAACATTAAAAATACAGCAAAATATAAATTACTTTTGCTTATTTTCCAGGCGATTATTTGTTGTGGATTAAATATTTTTTACATATTTAGATAGGGAAGGTCCAGGAAACACAATAGGTACTGTATTACTTTCCCTGATCATTGGTAACCAAATATAAATCAAATGAACGTATCTAAAGATGTATCAGGTATATTCTATGAACTGTTTAAAGAGCCTAATAAATACATTATTATTATTAATAATAATAATATATTTAGGCGTTGGGATGTGACGACACCATCACCGACTGGTTCTCTAGTGCAATCAGTTAACGTAAAGCAGCTGTTAGGGAGTGGCGACGACGTAACTGGGTGCTCCTGGGGGTGCGCCTGAGGTTAGGCTGTACTGATCGGTTGGTTGGTGGGAGTACATCATCCTCACCAAATAACCCGGTTCATTTAGATTCCATCAACCAGCAATGGTTCCTGTACACCCAGCGGGTGTTGTCTCTGTGTGCGTACATGACACGGGCAGGGTCAGCATCCGCTTGGTGTACCCCTTGCATTTCATTAAATTGTCAAAAGGGCATCTACGTGTTGGCTATATGGTACTCGGTTAGTACTTCGGTACTTCGGCTCCGCGCACGCTTTCCAAAGGTCTAGCAGAAAAGACATACAATAATAAATGCATTATTTGGTGCGAGGTAACAGTATACTGTCGAAAGTGTCGAATGACTAGGACTAACAATTATTACAAACTCTAGGGTACTCTTTCTCATACTGCAATTTTCACACGCTTCCGAATAGCAATTAGACATGGCATGGAGATCTATTTTTGTACACCGCTTCCTATTTCGATCATTTATCAATCTGTTTCATTCGCTCGTTTCCATACGCACCGAGCTTACATGTCTGATCGAGCGCGCGAAATATGGCATTGGAATGTGAAACAAATGAACTGAACTGCAGCCCGTTTCTTATATACCCTACAATACAGACAATCTGAATGATTGCTACAATTAGCCGAATCCTACAGTAGACGCATGCTAGTTTTAATAACATGAAATTAAATATAAACCACTATTAAGTTTAGTGTAACAACGGAAGAGATGGCAGTTAGTTCGAGCCGTGGAACTTAAAGAAATATGTTACACCGAATACATAATTCGCAAATTGCGTCATGGGTGCGCAATTTTATTCGATTTGAATAACTGTAACTCCGGTGATGGAGATGAATTTATTTAAATGAGTAGGTACTACAGCAAATGAGTAGGTACGATTCCAAACGTGAAAATATTTTATTCATAGTATATATTCTAACTAATAGCGTTGAATATGTGTAATTTAATGATAATAGTAAACTGTTTTGATAACTAAACCCAACCCTGCATATCTCTAGCTGTCAACTTAACGAATCCTCAAGCTAATAAAGGGTCGGCAACGAGCTTGTGATACTTCTGGAGTAGCAAGCGTCCATACGCGACGACGGTGTCAGCGTAAGCATGTTTGCTATTATCGTAGAATAAAAATACCTATATAATAATATACACACATTTCAATTAACTTTTTCTACATGATTTGTAACGGACATTAGAAGGTTACGTCGTCCGAAAGCCACGATGACCGAAAGCCACGTGATGGTCAAATGTCAAAAAAATGACAACACAGGAATGTCTGGCGCACACGATCAAGGAGATCTGACTCCAAGTAGATAGGATAGGATAAGGGAAAGAAAAAGAAGATTAGTAGATTTCGTCATCGGTAGACAGCTACATAGTTGTGATTATTGATAATTTAAAAAATTTTGACGGTCTGTTTAGCCTAGTTGGTAGTGTCCTGCCTCCGAAGCTAGAGGTCCCGGGTTCGAATCCCGGTAATTAGTTTCTGTGGTGAGCAGAGCCATTTGTTCCTGAGACTTGGATGTTTTTTTATGTATTTAAGTATATATCTATTAAATATGTCATCGTCTAGTACCCATAACACAAGCCTTATTTGAGCTTACTATGGGACTAGTTCGATTTGTGTAAAAACTGGCCCCTAATACCTAGTCTAGCCATAAGTTCTGTTACAAATGAAATGAAACATATTTTTAAAAGGATGTAATTAATTTACCATAAGTAAATGTTTATTTATAGGTAAGTTAATAAGGTTTCTAAACAATATATTTTTTATTCAAAATGCCCGCCTTTAGCTTTAATACACGCCCTCAAACGATCCGGCCACACGTCTATAGATTCACGCACTGTATCCATTGGGAAATTTGCCACTGCTACCTTCAAAGATTTTTTTAGAGAATCGATATTGGCATGGCGTTTAGAGCAGACCATGTCCTCTAACACTGACCACAATTTATAGTCCAGGGGATTTAAGTCGGGATTGGAAGAGGGCCAATCATCTGCCTTGATGAAGTCCGGAACATTCCTTTGCAGCCAAATCTGGGTGGTGCGAGCTTTATGACCCGGGGCTGAGTCCTGCTGAAAGGTCCAGTGTACATTTTTGAACATTGTGTCGTTTAGTGGTTTAACTACTGTTTCTAAAATCGTATCCTGATACACTTTAGCTGAAATTTTCACTCCTTTTTCGCAAAAATGGATCTCAGAGACGCCTTGATACGACACACCCCACCAAACCATGACGTAAGCGGGATGATGACCTCGCTGAATCCTTCCAACTATCTCTTTAGCTTCTCGAGAGTTGTGTGCGTACACTTTATCATTTTGTTTGTTGTAGTGCTGCTCGATAGTAAAAATTTTTTCATCCGTGAAAAGAATATTTTTATATTTCCCATGTGCGTATCGAGATAAAAGGCTTTTTGATCTTTCAACTTTCTTGTCCTTTAGTGACTGATTTAACATATGTCCTGTATATCGTCGGTAAGCTGCAAGACTCAAGTCATCTTTGATTATACGCGAAAGTGTCCTAGGTGGTATTTTCATTTCCTTAGAAAGGATCTTCTGTTTTCTTATGGGATTTCGGCGAATTCTGGCCCTTACAGCATTAACGGCTTGTTTTGTTCTAACAGTACGTGGTCGGCCAGATCTTTTACTGTCATCGACAGAGGACGTTTTGGTGTATCTTTGAATGGTACGATACACAAACATTCGACTGATCTCTAACTTTTTTAGTGTCTCAAAAATGTGGGACGGCTCCATTCCTACCTTATGCAGAGCAATCACAGCAATTCTATTTTCTTTGACACCCCACTCCATTATTAATTTACTTATTTTAATATTATATTGTATATAAATGGTGGCAAAAACATCTAAGTACTTACGTCAAAACACAACATTCGAAATTCGAATTATTATTTTTCTTAAAATCATTGTTAACTGCCAGTAACAGAACTTATGGCTAGACTAGGTATATATTGAAAAATTAAATGAAACTTGCATACCTACTTTTCAGTATGTAAAGTTTTATTCAAGTAATCAACAAAACCATTAGGTATTATCATCATCCTAATAGCTTATCGGCTATATTTCTTAAGTTAGAATTGTTTTTTCATAATAATAATTAATAACACATTTTGGGGGACAATCTTACACAAATCAGCCTAGTCCCAAACTAAGCAAAGCTTGTGCTATGGATACTAGCTTTCATAGAATTATTAATAGTAATTAAATACATACAGTAGGTTATCTGTCCATCAAAACTGAAATTTGACAGCTAGAACATTCAAAACATAGCCTCCCGCTCGCACGCGCTCGCCGCGTACCACGCGCTCTTTCGTCCCTAAAGCGATCGTATATATCTACACCTCGGGGGTGTACGGTGTACGAGTCTAATGGACGATTCTCACCGAACGGCGCACTCCACTAGAGTCAATGGAATTCAAACCCTCCATACAGAAGTTTCTTAGTTTGTGTTCTGTCTATCTGTTTGTCTGTCTGTCTGTTCGAGGCTTTGCTCTGTGATTGTAAGTGCTAGAAAGCTGCAATTTGGTATAGATCTATAAATCAATAAATCTGACAAAGTGGTAAAATAAATTCTAAAAACATTCATTTCATTTCAAAATTTTTTTGATAAAGTGAATATTTTAGGAAATTAAATTATTCTTTAAACCTGAAAAAACCAGGGGCCAAAAATGAGGCCGACGATGAAGCGAGCTTAACCAGAAGATGCTTATTCACTCATACCTTAAAAAGGTCTAGGTTATATGAACTCAGACATACAAACGCCGGCAGAGAATTCCAATCTTTAGAAGTGCGAATTATAAATGATGATGCAAAGCGCTTGGTTCGAATAAACACTTAAAAAGAAAAAAAAATGTCCCGGCATGCTGTCTGGCCGACTTTTATTTCTTAGTCTATTCGATTTAATATAGCATTGCCAGAAGTTTTGAAAGTTCTAGGCAGCGGTAAATTATGGGATTTGGTAGGATTATTGTATAATGTATTAGTACGAGTATTCTTAGGAATTCAGTAATCCGAAAAATAAACTTTTTAATTTTGGGCCTAGCCTAGAAGTTAAAATTAGGCTCGCGTGTGAGCACGTTTGTGAAACAGATAATTACAAGCAATCTGACTTCGTGTGGTACTTATTTACTGGTCTTTCAGTTAAGTATTTATCAGTTGGATATCAACCTATACATTAAGATGACAAAACTTATTTTGTTATGCCGGATGCCGTCATTCAATCAAGTTTTATACCTGCGTGCGGAGTGAGACATAATTTGCGAATTGCTTCATGTCGACGTAATTCTGTGATAATAAATGCCGATTACAGATTTCTAAGAGTGCGTAATGTGACTCGTTGCACAATTGCAACTTGTAAATATTAATAATCTAGACGTAGGCCTGTTGCTACAAAATCACTGTTTAGGTTGCTGATTATGTTTTTCTAGTTTCCTAAACGGGTCAATAAGAAATTCTCATATTATAATCGTAATTTGTAATGCTTCAATGAAAGACATGCTGTGTTGAGAGTGAAGGACCTGTATATGTCTCTAGCAGTCAACACAACGAATTCTCATGTCGATAAAGGGTTGACAATGCACTCGTGATTCTTCTAGAGTAACAAACGTCTATACCTATAAGTGACGATTTTGATAAAACATGTCTAAGATGAACCATCGCTAAAAAATCCTGGTTTAAAATGTATAAAAAAAACACATTCATATCGGTTCACGCGTTTAATATCTACGAGGCCACAGACAGACACACATATTAAACATAGACGATTCACATGTTAAACGTAGAACACCCCTTTTTTGCGTGGCGTTGGAGTTTAAAAAAGCCCGATTCTGTCAGTGACCAACACGTGACCAATCGCCATTCATGTGTGTCGGATCCCAGTTCCCCGTGAACTACAACCTTACGGTCTTCAAGACGTGGTTGATTCGGTTTTTACTATAGGTTTAGCCTAATTGGTAGTGACTCTGCCTCCGAAACTAGAGGTCCCGGGTTCGAATCCCGGCCAGGGCATTTATTTGTGCATGTTTCACGGATATTTGTTCTTGGGTCTTGGATGTTTTCTATGTATTTATCTATATAAGTATATATATCGTCGTCTAGTACCCATAGTACAAGCTTGGCTTAGTTTGGGACTAGGTCGATTTGTGTAACATTGTCCCCCAATATTATTATTATTATTAAGTCGCAAACAAAGGATTCCGCACCACACAGACCACCACAAGATTAAATTAAACACCATTGTATTGTTTAATACTTTCGCGAAAGAAACCCATGCTTAAATTTGAACTTTATTTTATTTCCATTATTTACTGTTATATCAGTCATCATATTATATATATAATTAGTATAAAATACTGTAAAAAAGTCTGTAGGCGGTTACGGTTTAAGAGATAATTTTTTATTTATTTTTATTTTGGTATGTGCTATTTTAGCTTCCGTAAAAAATCAATTGCACCCAAAGCAGTGTGCCAACGATGTTCGAAAAATATTAAAAGTGACACACCAGAGGCGGGTTATATTATACGAACCATTACGGCCCCCTTTTGACCGCGAAGTAACTTGAAATCTATTTTATCTAGACACTTGCCATTTCGCGAGTCTTGTTCAAGTTACGAGTAGAAGATAGTCTTACACCATCTTCTCACTACCGAATCTTGAATTCGAATAAAAACCCTCTACTCATTCCCGAGGTTTTGAAGTCCAAAAATTACTATTTTATACTGATTGGCTGACTCACTCAGGAGACGTAGGATGTAGAAATATGGAATCCAACTGGGTGTATACAAAGGATAACGAATAGCCGGGAAGAGTTATGATTATGAATACCAGTGTATAACTGTCAGGGCTCAGATCGTATGATTGAAATGGAAGCGGAGGCTGTAACGTGCGCCAGCGCACGTTGTCTATTCAGAATTACAAAAGGTGCTAAATATATGTGAGTTGTTATGACTATTAAGACTTTTATCAACTGAGCTGGTTTCTTTTCAGGCAGCGCCGGAAACGGAAACAGTACGAGTATAAAAAATCCGAGGTATATTACTAAAGAAATAATTTTAGTTACCGAAAACTAAATTCCAAGAAAGTAATCGTCAAATCATGATTTATATGTACAATGAAAAGTAGAACTGTATTTTTTTTTAATAACAACTTTAAAGTTACTGATAGATTAGCCGAGCGGTAAGTAACGCGACTTTCAATATGGAGGTCGCGGGATCGAACCTCGGCTCATATCGCCAGGCCTTAAAAAACTTGCTTACGTTTGACAAGAATCATTTGATATTTAGCAAGCTTTTCGGAGAAGGAAAACATCGTGTCGAAACAAGTCTAATCCCAATAAGGTCTCGTTGTCAGTATGGGTTGGAAGGTCAGATGGCAGTCGCTTTCGTAAAACTAGTGCCTACGCCAAATATTAGTATTAGGTGCTAAAGCAAACTTCAGGGCTCCATTGAATTATAACCGGGAAAAGCTTGCAGGATGATGATGATTAAAGTAGCTGATAGGTGTTTGTAATGTTTATATTTTTGTATGTTTGTTTTTATATTTCACTTTTTGTACCTACACAAATGTACCTAAATAAAAACCTAATCTACTAAAACAATAATCATAAAGGGAATAATAAGATTAATAGGTTACTTACCTTAAGCTGTGGGGGGGGAGGGGGATGAGGAAATACTTGGGTTTTTACTCGTCTTTCAGGACCTTCATCTCTTTCAATACTTATTTCTCAGACGTCACGACATTCGAATTCTTATTTCTTACCACTGTGTACGCATAATTTAAACAATAATACAATATCAAATGGTTTTCATCGTTCATTTTCATTGTTTTGTAAAACCTAATTTCAATAATTCGTAACGAATATCAAATATAATGTGTGTCCCTAAACAAAACACAATCGTGAAAATTGGAACGACGCTGGATGTTTATTTTCTTAGCGGCCAGTGCGACCACGCTGGCACCAAGGAGCTTTGCCATTTCACAACCTCTATTTCGTGATATAACTGAGAACGATGTTCTATTTGATGACTTTTTTGCAAAATGAACGCATTAGGCCTGAATCACAGCCTAGGCCGCGCGTTCAATAGTAAAGTTGTCATTAGCTGTCAAATTTTCTATTGACCGCTGCCTCATGCTACACCAGTGTGATTCAGGCCTTATAGTCGAGGATCCTCTTCTATGGATTTTCATATTTTATTATAGAACTTTTATATTTTTAAAGAGGCACACGCCAATGCCAGTAGGTATTCTGCCACCATATCAATTTTTAATTTAAATCAAATTATTTTTATGTTGTAGTAAAGATATTGTACTATGCAACGTGACATAACTAGGTCTTATTTTCAAGAACCTTTATTATGAAACAATAATATATATATATATATATATATCCTATGTAAACAATTTGTGTGTACAATGAAAAGAATTTCATCGAATTCCGAACACTAACAAGTAACTATGCTTGCACTCTAAAGTCGTCAAAAGAGGTCGAGAAGCAAAAATTCCACCAGTAGTTTCGTTGGTTAGCTGGTAGAAAGTGCCAAGGTTACCTGGAGGTCAGCCAGATATGCTTCGACCACTCTACTTACGTTTTTTAATGTTTTGACCGAACGTGGACCAATTTACAACAATTATATATATCCTTGTGTAATTATGTAGACTGGATATTTTATTGATTAATGGCGTTTTGTAATAAAAGTCTGCTGGCGAATACTACTAACTACCTATCTCTTTACCCGGATTCGATGTCCTTTTAATGTGATTTCATTCTAAATACAAAAACTAACTTAATAACAATGAGAGTTTTAATAAAAATGTAAAAATCATCTAGTACTGGGATAGTTGTTGTGATATTTTTATATTTGTTACTTATGTAACCTTCATTATCTATATATAAGATATCATATTTATACATTCCTCATCCTTAATCATGTAGCAGAAATATTATGAATTAATGTGGCTATATTTGTGGTTTAACAATTAAAATATATACTCGTACAACTACATTAGTTAGGTACAGAAACCTAAACTGCGGTCGTTGTCGTTAAACTACGCTACTTCATTTTTTGTTTCATGAACGAATTCCAGGAATCAAACAGTGTGCTACCTCCGCAAATACGTCAGAAAAATTTGTCACTATTCAAGTAGTCATGAAGGTGTAACTTTTTATGTCGGAACCGGACATTGACATGTGACGTGGGGCATAGATCATGTTGTCCGCAGCTCCGGCTTGCACTGATAATTAATGATACATTATTAACGTGTATGATTGATATGGTGTCCTTACACGTGTTACTATGCCACAGAGAATAGTGTATAACATAATGCAATATTTTGACTGCCTTGAATATCGACACTCGTCAACCGCTTGAAGCAAATTAACTAGTAGCTCTGTGAGCTGTAGATATCGCGAAGTTTGTTTTTCATATTTAGAATGTTCCAAAAACAAAAAAAAAAACTACATACTAAGTATCAAAAATGCTTGCAAAATTTCAGAAAAATCTGTTGAGACGTGCGACTTGTAGAGGGGAAAAGCTGGAAATTCGCATATCAAGATACACGAAATTTTTTGCTGAAGTTCAAATGGAGACCTTCGTTTCACTCGGTCGATTAAGGGTTTTTAAAGCTCCTTAAGGACTTACATGTTGCTGTTTTGTTTCTGACTGTAACTGTTTTTGTGTGAGGTTTGCAATAAAGAGTATTTGTTAAATGTTGTTCTTATGCAGTGTGCCAAAAAAGTTGCTACTTTCAACACTATTATTTGAATAAAATTGGAAGACTACTTTTGCTTAAGCCACGCCAATATAATACTTACATATATTTTGGTAGTTAAACTTCTGTGCATTATTTTTATGTTTACGCTGCATAATTCTTACTTCTTAATTAGGTTACATATGTATGTTGGTTAATCGTAACCTTATCTTAAATGGTCAAGCACGATCTAGCAAAGTAAACACATGTTTGTTTTAAGAAGAGATTTAAAGTTCGGGTAGGTAGGAATTAACGAATGCGGTAGTGAAGTGGACAGATAGGAACGGAATGTTAAATTCGATTGGTACTCTTAAATAAAAACCCAGGGTTTTTTGTGAGTAATAATAATCTGATTTGTGTTTTGTGCTTACAAAAATTTGGCTGAGCAACTGTCCATGTCAAAGAGTATGCATGATGAGCTAAGATAGGTCTAGTATTTAGGGATTGGTTATCCGGTCGGTGATCTTATTCTACGCGTTAAGCTGTACTGTACTATACTGTAGTCTTGAAGGATAATTATAGCAGGTTTACTCTATTTATAATCGGGATCCATTCAATTATTGTTCTACGTATGTTATTGGCGCTAATATCGCAGAAAGGAGATACTTTTTCCTTTCTGTTCTCTCTGAATTGAGAGTTTTTTTTTGTCTGGAGCTGAAGATGATGTGCGTCATTTTAATGTGCGACCATGCATGGAGTTTAATTATTTCAATTAGTGTATAAACTATATCAATGTGAAGTTTCCAGTGGAGAGAAAAATGGGTAATTTTAATGGATATAAAAATATTTCTGCCAATGTTATTATCTAAGGTTAACCAAGCAATCACATGTAATAAAAATAAGTGTACAGGCTGTGTTTTAGTGTTAAACTAGGCCGCCATTGACACTTATATTGTAAGCTCGTTGGTATGCAAATATTGCGATATCGATCGGTCACGTGACGGGTACTTAATATAACTACAATGTTGCATTTAGTCATTATTCATTACGTTCATAGGACATTCAAATAGCTAAAAGTAAATGGTAGCGAATTACAATGACTGCCAATGTCAAATGACAATTTCATTACATGTGTAAGAGAGGTCGTAGTTTCACTAGTTTCACATGTCTCATACGAGTATGTGACGCGAAGCCCTGTTTCTACAACGCCATACAGTACAGTCAGCAAAATAAAGTATAGTCTGCAATAAAAACTTGCACCATATACTGTATTTTGTTCAGAAACTTATTTCAAGGTTTTGTTTAGTTTCATCTCTCCCGGTGCCTGTAATAAAGCTCTGAAAGTTTAATTTAACCCACTTCTCAGTGTCAAATTGAGCTGACATAAAAATACTGTTAGTTCGGTGACAATGCAATATTACGGAATAACTGAGCCGATCTGATTCAGGAGCTAGATAGAAACTGGGCAGAGCAACTACCAAACTACTGAACATTCAATAAACTCGTCGTGTTTGGACTCATAGGATCCCTCTTAGTGAGTAACTGATGATAATTGATGACTGTGGAAAAAAAGATAGTAAAACAGTGGGCAATTAGCTTGTATAATTTGTATAGTCAACAGCAAATGTAGATGGTAAATATAGCACTTTATAGCACGAACGTAACAATACTGCGACAATTGGGATGCATCAGAGTAGTGAAAATGACGAGGTACTAAAATTATCACCTACTTTTGCTGTTGATTATACCAAGAATGAAATTTTGATTAATTTTTTTTTACTCATTCAAACGCTTGTTTTTGTGATAGCGAAAATCGTGTCCGGAGTGGCGTAACCGCTCGTCATACCGTGTCATTGTATAATGCTGTAGAAGCAAAGTTGAAGAATGCAGGGCTCCGTCCACACGCAATTCCCACGGAATGTCAAAACGTATTCTACTCTCTTTATTTGCACATTAGAGCCATGGCTGCATTGTGTGTAAATAATACATAAGTCATGTAAGTGATGTTATCTATGACGCGTTTAGGGGTCCCTAGGAATACGAGTATGCTATGGAATGATACCACACAATATAAATGGCAACAGAGTTTCATGCTATAAGTACTTTCAAATGCAAGTATTATTTATGTAGCGTCTTCTTCAATAAAAGCACTTATTTTTTAATAATATCCTTTCATTTGCACCCACACAAGAATAGCAGTTTTTAATATTGTTTTGTCTTAAGCGATACTCGTTTCACAATTTATCCTAATCCGGCCTCTCAGTCAATCCCCGTTCATCATTCCTTCTCATTCCTTCGTTCGTTCTATTCTAGTTATACTCACTCGTTCAGTCAATCGTCTATCACTCGGTAAACACATTCATTCCTACATTTATTATTATTATAATTATTAAATACAGAGAATCACAAACAGTCATCAGATCCGCAAAACTGCACTGCCGTTTTTCTCCGGATCTCAGTCTCTAGCATTTGTTAAACACAACTGGCTAAAAATAGATATAGATAATAATTACTAAAAAGATGTAGGCAGGTACCTATAATGTAATGGTAATGATTTAGACGTTACCACAAAAACTCCTACCGAACACCTAAGTACAGTAGGCACTCAATAAGTGTTTATGCAGCAACGGTAGCTAACCTAGGTTTTTTTTCAGATACGCTAATCATGATTTGATGTGAATTGGTCAACATAACAGTGCAAAATAGTTCAATTACATATAATAAAAAAAATAAGTTAAAGTTAAGTAAATAATTAATTTTGTTAATTAATGTTAATAACATCACTATTGATCTTCTATGACAGGGGTCAGCAACCTGTTAGCGATCAGTGGTCATAAACTCGTAGTAGCAAAATAATTTGAAGCGGGCTTATTAATAATTTGTGATATTACCGACAAAAGATTGTTTATATACAAAATAGCCAGGGGGCTTTGCAAGGAAGGGGTTAAAAACAGCAGATTAGGTAGGTCAATTATAAATTTCTCTTATTAAATACATATTAAATTACCATACATCATTGTATCTAACATTAACAATGTAGCTAACATTTTGTATACCGCAGCAATTTGTACGAGTATGATAACATGGCTTAGCAAGGCTTAGAAGGGCAGCTTGATATGGCAAATAAAAAATGAAAGCTGTCATATACTCGTACGTCATATGCTGATGTACGGAACCTTCTTAGACAAAAGTGTAATTCCACTAGGCAATCTATAAGCCTCGGCCGAACCTGTAGCCGCGTTCCGGCTATATTTACGTTCATTGTATTCAAATTCGTATTCGGCTTTGGCTTTACTCGCTCAAATAAATATTTTAGCTTGTGACCTGTTTATTGAACTTGTCCAGGGCTTATGCAAACGTTGCAATGTAGTCCAAAAGCAAATTCCTTGTGTTCTCAAATACGCTTAGGTATTAGGTAAGTTTAGTTAAATCATTTGTGTTTTCAGAGAAATAAGTAATTGATAAAAAAACCTACACTTACAGACAGTCATGCCTTAAAACCTATAGCTCATCCAGTGTCTAAATGGCTATTATATTGTAGGCAGCATGAATTGAGCAGTTGATATCGAGTGTACCTACCAGCAGGGTAGTCACGTAACTTTTTTAACGTATACGAGTATAAGATAGGTAGATTTAATTGTCAATTTTAGCATGAAAAATGACATTAAAATCTAATTACTTACGCTCAAAACCGTTGTATAATTAATTTCCTAGCGCTTACGCAAAAAGAAAATTAAAAATCGGACAAATATGGTAATTATAATTCTCGCTTAACATAAAAAACATTAAAACCATGGTTCTCCTTCTTTCATTCATGGATTTTCCGATGATAAATAAGTATTTTAGCCGTTGTCGAAGACACAACTTGCTCATCACTTTTCCATCTCATTCGCGTTTATTTGTGGATTCGTCCTTTTTATGTTGCTAGTAGCTTTGGAGCGACTTCTCCATTTACTACGAATTGACGCTGGAGGGTCCCGTAGATAAACGCGTAGAAGCAAGCGCGTGAGATATTAAAATACAAATACGTCTACAGTGTCCAATAAAATAACAATAGCGAGATATGACGACATCTTTCTATCTCTTATCTCACTTGTCAGCGCTATGTAATGCTAGGTCTCATTATATTGAAATGAATTCGGCGTTGACAACTGGTCATGTTGCATCATCAATTCATGAGCGTCATACTAGTGTTCACTTTGCGAATTCTATCGATGCCCGAAGTTGTAATGAATTAAAAACTACAGCATAGTTTAGTTATCTAACTGATTTCTGACATTAGACGCCTATAAAATCGAACTAGCCCCGTAGTAAGCTCGATAAGGCTTGTGTTAATATGCTAGACGACAATATTCAATAGATATAAATACTTAAATGCATGGAAAACACTAACTTTGAAACAAATATTCATACTCATCAGTCTCATCACACAAATATTGGCCTCAGCTTCCTAGGATTACTAACTACTAGGTTAAGAGTCCGCAGTAAGCTCGGTTCTCCATACAAACGCAGTTTCGCTCTCTTTTTAAAACGCCATGCTAGAATAACATGAAACTTTGTATACACAATGGGATCCGGCATATCTAGGTCGGAAATTAGTTTCTGTTGCTTTATAATGGAGAAAAAATAAAGATTATTAAGGTTTTCATACAAGACGTAAAAAACTCAAAAACAATTTCTAGCAACAGAAACTAATTTCAGACCTAGATATGGCGGCTCCCATTATGTATACAAAGTTTCATGTTATTTAAGCAAGGCGTTTAAAATGAGAACGGTACTACGTTTGTATGGTAAATCGAGTTCAGCCGAGCGTACTGGGGACTCTTAAACTGGTCGTCTAAAGAGGAATAGATCCAACATCATCCACAAGGAAACAGACGTATTCTTCAAATGTCTCCTGGTTGACCGGCATTCAGGAATTATTTGGTTTTTATTATTTAAGGACAAATATAACTACATCTCTTCGGCGGCTTTGTTGGTGGCCTGTTTAGCCTAGTTGGTAGTGACACCGCCTCCGAAGCTAGAAGTTGTCTATTTTTTTGTAGCATAAGCGGCTAATCTTAGTTTACGCGCCAAATCGGCTACATGAGGACTCCACTGTAGTTTTTTCCAATGTTATACCTATGTACATATATAATAATAATTGATTCGACGATCGTTGTCCCGATACTCGTCTCTGCGAACGGTCTAATTGCAAAGGGTCTCGACCAACATTTTAAGAGACTCTCGCTAGATGGTTGGGTCAAACGTCAGATACAGAAGGCGGTATTCCTGGACACGGCGCGGTTAGTCAGGAGGTTCCTCTCTCTGTCGCCCTAACCACCGGTAGCTTAGGCCCCGCCTCGCTGCCGGCGGCACTCTAGGTTACGTTTTTTATAATACTTTTATATTTTGTACGTGTATTTTTATATTTTACTTTTATAAATGTTTTTAAAAAACCTAAATTCAGTTTTAAGATAAATAAAGAGATAATAATAATAAACTTTAGTGACAAAACATGAATGGTGTTACAAAACAATTAAGAATAATAATTTATAGATAATATTAAGTTTACTAATCTAAGCTTATTTATACAGTAAATTTGGAATCATGTTAGCCAAAGGTACCAACCTCAGCATTTGCTGAACGGCCCGACGGGTTGCCCAGCGCTGATTTTCTGTTTGGCCCCTTTTTTTGGAGGTGTAAATGTTAGGTACATAATTTAAGGATGCGCTGTGCAATTTGCCGTTAGGTAGGTAAACACCCACACCACAAGCCTTATTGAGCTTACTACTACTACTACTACGACTAGTTCGATTTGTGTAAAAAATTGACCCCAAATATTTATTTGTTTATATTTCAGTTTTTATCCTTTATGGACTGTATGGGAACCTGGGTGCGCGAGTCTAACTCTCAGTTGACCGGTTGTTTTTATTTCTTATGGGTTTGTTTACAAAATAAATAAGATTATGATCAACCTCGAATTCTAGCGGAAAAGTTGCCGTTTACAATTAGGTAACCCCAAATGCACTTTACAGGGTTTTTAGGGTTCCGTAGTCAACTAGGAACCCTTATAGTTTCGCCATGTCTGTCCGTCCGTCTGTCCGTCCGTCCGCGGATAATCTCAGTGACCGTTAGCACTAGAAAGCTGAAATTTGGTACTAATATGTATATCAATTACGCCGACGAAGTGGTAAAATAAAAAGTGGAAAAAAATATTTTATTAGGGTACCTCCCCTATACGTAAAGTGGGGAGTGATTTTTTTTTTCATTTTAACCCTATCGTGTGATATATTGTTAGATAGGTATTTAAAAATAAATAGGGGTTTACTAAAATTATTTTTTGATAATGTTAATATTTTCGGAAATAATCGCTCCAGAAGTAAAAAAAATGTGTCCCCCCCCTCTAACTTTTGAACCATAAGTTTTAAAAATATGAAAAAAATCTCAAATGTAGAACTTTATAAAAACTTTGTAGGAAAATTATTTTGAACTTGATAGGTTGAATAGTTTTTGAAAAAATTACAAAAACTACGGAACCCTACACTGAGCGTGGCCCGACACGCTCTTGGCCGGTTTTTTAATATCAAAAGGAAATGCCGGTTTTTTATTACTAGTAATTTTATTGAATTCAATGTATGTTGATTTATTTTATATTTTAGTGAAGGGAGCTTTTTCGAGGTTATGTTCAGTGATATCTGTACACGGTAGACAGTAAAGTAAAATTAAGGTTAATTACAAACGGATTGTCATAACTTCGTAGGATTACCGGTAAGGGTAAATAAAAACAAAAATAATACGATATAATATTTTAGAAGATAATGTGGCTTGGGGCTACATAACAGATGATGAATGGCTCCCAGTGTTGCCAGTCATCGCCTTCACAAACCAGATTCATTCGACGAATTATAATATTAATTTATTAAACATATTGTGACCATAAAATATTTCAAAGTCATTCCTGTTGGGGTGTAGCAAACTATCTTAATCTAAACTAAATATTATTAAATTATGATCATTGTTAGATTACTGTATTCTTAGGTATTATCATTAACATCATATCAGCTGAATGACGTCCACTGCTGGACATAGGCCTCACCCAAAGTATTCCACTCCCACGACCTTTACCAGGTCATCAAGGAAAGGTTCTTGAGTGGTCACCACGTACCGGAAGGCCTAGCAAAATGGAATGATACTTAATCAAATGCAATAAAATATTTGGTTGCAAAATGAAGTACTTTAGTCAGCGTCAAATTATTTATTTTAAAAAGATGCGGTTTTAATGTATCACGGAGTGTCGTAAAGATTTTATAACGAATAGGTATGTGATCTTAAAATTATTCACACTAGTGGGAAATTAATACAAATTCAAAGGAAACCGGTTTATTCACGTGTGTGTTACAATTTATAGAAAGTGAAAATAATGTCACCAGACGTTTCCGCTACAGCCCACTTCTTTGAATACCATCTTCATAGTAAATATCTGATGACATAACCGAAATGAACTACATGCGTTCGTTTCGCGTGACATTTTGGTTTGGTAATGGTGACATCTATGTATGATGGTTAAGACGTTAATATTTATCGTTTATCGAGTAGAAAAGGTAATCAAAGATTAAATAAATAATTAATTAATAAATATTAAGGGATTCTTTTTACACAAATCGAACTGGTACTGGTACATAGTAAGGTCAATACACGTAAAGGTTTCTGTAATGGGTACTATACGATGATATATTTAATAAATATATACTTAAATACGTAGAAATCATCCAAGTCTCAGGAACAAATGCTTCTGCTCTCCACAGAAACAAATACCCTTACTAGGATTCGAACCCGGGACCTCTAGCTTCGGAGGCAGTGTCACTACCAACTAGGCCAAACAGGCCGACATCCGAAATATAGTAAATAATAATAAAGTAAATAAAAAATATAAAGCCTTTTATTTCAGTGCAGATTACAAAAGAAAAAATATTTTTACAACACACCTTGCCAAAAAGCGCGTTTTTCCGCACGCTGCGCGTCCGGAAAAACCCACTTTTTGGCCAAGTGGTGACGTAAAATTGTGTACAAAACACGGGTCGTAAAACAGAAAGCCCTCTCTCGCATATTTATCACCCTCGCCTGCGGCTCGGGCCTCAAGCATCTGCGATATCGGCCTTTCTGTGTTTTACAACCCTTGTATCGTAATGGACTATTAATCCTATGTTAGTATTGTTCATTAGGTTATAATATATAATATAAGTATTTTGTTCTGTAATTTGGTTGTAAGTATTTTTTTTTATTTTTATTTATCGTGTGTTAGATATATTCTATTTTTTATTTATTTATGAATCTGCAAGAACCCCTTTGCAGGTAAAGTGAAGGCCTCCTCCAAAGATAGCCAGTCCTCTCTATTTTGGGCTACTTGAACCCAGTTGTGGCCAGCCGTTTTTTATATTTATATTATATTTATTTTGTTTTTTTTTGAGGTACTTGCATATAGTAAATTCCATCAAAAACATAAATGGAAGCCAAGTTCAAAATTAAGAATATGCGATGCTTCGTTGGCGTCTTCACCGACAAAAGAATTGAGATCTAAATGGGTGCCAAGTTCCGTAGATTCTCTGAAATGGTGCCAAGTCCGGCACTACATTGTTTACATTAAAATTAATTTACTGCCGCTTAGTGCATTTTGAGCTTTAACTTGGCACTTTTCTTAAATATCCAATAGCTTTTATGGTATTATAACATACTGCATAGAAAACTGCCAAGTTAAGGCTTAAAATTCATTAAGCCACAGTAAATCTAGACTCGCGGCAGCGTGGCCAGCCAAGTTCACCCCAGGAACTGACGGACATCAGCCGTGTGTTATATTACACGAACCGTTTGGAGCCATTTTTGACCCCCCAATAACTCCAAATCTATCTAAATATATAAAACAAGAAACTGACTGACTGACTGACATATTAACGCACAGCCCAAACCGCTGGTCCTAGAGATTCCAAATTTGGCACGTAGGTTCCTTATAAGGTCTAGGGGTGCACTAAGAAAGGATTTTTCGATATTCAACCCCTACGGGGATGAAATGGGGGTCCGAAGTTTGTATGGGGAAACAAGATTAGCAGGACTATTTTATTCGAAACTTCACAGAAGTATTTCTAACGATAAACGAGTAAACATGTGTTTCAGGTTTTCTGAAAAATCAACCCCTATAAGCGGGAAATTTGGTGACAAATTCTGAAAATCGACATGGGTATTGTTTTTATGGTTTATTAGGTCGCTGATAACGAAAACAACACTGATTTTAAAATCCCACGTGGAGGACGTGAAATACCATCCCCCCTGTTGGGGTGCCAGGGGGATGAAATGTCTAAATATTAATATGGGTGTCTTTGTGCCAAATTGCAAGAAATAACTGACTGACTGCGTGAGAGACATATCAACGCACAGCCCAATCTGCTGGTTTTAGAGATTCCAAATTTAGTATGTCGGTTCCATATAAGGTCTAGAGGTGCGTTAAGAAAGGATTTTTCAAAATTCAACCCCTAAAGGGGTGAAATGGGGGTCCGAAATTTGTATAGCGAATCAAGATTAGTTGGACTATTTTAATCGAAACTTCACAGGAGTATTTCTAACGATAAATGAATAAACATGTGTTTCAGGTTTTTTGAGTAATCAACCCCTAAAAGGGGGAAATGAGGTGAGAAATTCTAAAAATCGATATGGGTATTGTTACTATGGTTTATCGGGTCGCTGATTACGAAAACAACAATGATTTTAAAATCCCATGTGGAGGACGTGAAATACCATCCCCTCTGTTGGGGTACGAGGGGGTTACATCACTAAGCACTTTGAAATCATTGTTATTAATCATATTTGGACGCTCAGAGACCATATACATCTCTGAGATATTAAATTAATTTTATATTCCTTTTGTTTATTCGGACACAGATCGTATTCAATACGTCCTTAATATTTGTAAATTTATTTTCATTGAATTGTCAATCAGTATATTTTTTTTGTATCATTTTTATTAAGTAAGATTGTCAGTTTTTTAAATTGTATAAATTCATGCTTTGACATGTAAAAGTGCCCTTGTGGCCTATTTGCAGAATAAATATTTGATTTTTGATTTTTTTTTGATTTTTTGAATGTCTAAATATTAATATGGGTGTCGTTTTTATGGTTATTTGGGGCGTTAATTTGGAAGTTAGCTTTGATTTTGAAATTTCATAGTGCGGACATAAAAAGTTAAAAGTTTGTGCCAAATTGCAATAAGAAACTGACTGACTGAGTGAGTGACATATCAGCACAGCCCAAACTGCTGGTTCGAGAGATACCAAATTTGGCATGTAGGTAGTAGGTTAAAGGTCCATGAAGTGCCGTGAGTTCATATGAAGATACGACCTTTTTTGATTGAATGAATTATTAATCAGTATATCATAAGTGATTTAATTATTCAGTGCAGTCCGATACGATTTCAACAAAAATCGATATATGAGCGTCCGAGAGGTTTCTTCATACGAATCCGTGGAAAAATTTGGAAAAAGTTGCGGTCATATTGATTTTCTTAATATCCAACCCAATTTCATTCAAAATCGATATCTGAGCGTCCAAGAGGTCCCCTAATACGAATCCGAGGTAAAATTTGGAAAAATTGGCGGTCATATTGATTTTCCTCATATCCCGATTTTGTTCAAGCAACCCCCTTTGTCAAGTGAGTGGGCAACTTGACTGTTCGAAGTTCGTAAGCCACTCGAAGGCCTCTAACTTGGCTTAACGATTGCAGCCGGGAATCAACGGCTTAGCGTGCCTTCCAAAGCACGAGAGTCGGTTATTAACCACTCAAAGCGGTCACCCATCCAAGAACTGACCTGCGCCCACATTGCTTAACCTCGCACACCGCACGCGGTAGGCGGGTGCCGCTCGGCCACGAGCGCTCTAAATTCTTGATAGTTTGTGCCAAATTGCAGTTCAATCGGTCCAGTAAAAACAACTTGGTTGTAACAGACGGACTGACAGTAAGGAGTGCGAATGGAGGTGAGGCCAAGTTTTCTTTTTGGATGCTCCAATGGGAACTGGCAAAACCTACCTAATAAATTGAAACCAACCAAGCGCTTTGCATCTTCTTTTATAATGCGCACTTCTAAGGTTTGGAATTTTCTGCCGGTGTCTGTATTTCCGAGTTCAAATAACCTGGACCTTTTTAAGGCACGAGTGAATAGGCATCTTCTGGGTGAGCTCGCTTCATCGCCGGCCTCATCTTTGCCCCCTGGCTAGATGCTGGCCAAGAGCAATTACATTTTTAATTAAAACCAAAAAAAAATTGGAAAAATAAGGGTTCCACGTGATATTGAATTAGCCGTATTTCTGTACTTCAAAGGACCAGAGTTTATGATCGCTGCGCGGTGCTTGGTCGTTATCAGACCTATTGGTGTTACTGTAGTACACAGATACTTTTACTAAGGGCCATTTAAGACATGGTTTTATTTCATCGGCCCTTTCCCCTTCGGCCTCTCGGAAATGTATGATAATAGTTTTCGATCCTTATTTTTGCCAAAATCAAATGAAATTCAACAGTTTGCCGGTTCTCAGAATATATACTGACTTTTTATCTATTCATCTGTTATTGAATCACAATCACCAAACTTCATATACCGAAACCCCCCGAATGCAACAACTACTTTTCTGGAGACCGCATCTAAAGCGGTTCAGCCAAACGCGACATAATCGTGGACAAACATACGAACCTCTTTTATGTAGACGGTTATAAATTACGCTTAGTACGCGAGCGAAGCCGCAGGCAAATGCTAGTCTAACATAAAAAAATGAAATTTAGTACATGTATTAAGATCCTTTAGAACAACTAGAACTCCAAATTTCATAAATATAGGTTTAATAGTTATTGAGATATTAAATTCCAAAAAATGGCATTTTTATCACTGACTGACTGACTGATAGTATAATACAAGTAATCAAATACCTAACCTACTTCCAGATGACCTAGAAAGCTGAAATTTGGCATGCAGCTTGGTAATTGTATATGTACACCAGAAAAAAACAGAAAATAGTAATGTTTTTAATAGTTTTATTTATTTATTTATTTATTTCTCGTCTTAGGTTGGTTTTTACAATATTTCTATAAAAGTAAAATATATAACTATAAATACTAAACATAAAATCATTATAAAAACCTAACCTAGGGTGCCGCCGGCAGCGAGGCAGGGCCTAAGCTACCGGTGGTTAGGGCGACAGAGAGAGGAACCTCCGGACTATCCGCGCCGTGTCCAGGAGTACCGCCTTCTGTATCTGACCCTTGACCCAGCCATCTAGCGAGAGTCTCTTGAGGTGTTGGTCGAGACTCTTCGCTATTAAACCGTTCGCAGAAACGACTATCGGGACAATGATCGTCGAATCAACATCCCACATGGCGGTTACCTCGTATGCCAAGTCTAGGTACTTGCTGACTTTGTCCTTCTCGGCCTTCACGAGGTTCTCGTCATGGGGGATGGTGATGTCGACGAGCACTGCCTGGCGCTTCGATCGATCTATCAGCACGATGTCGGGCTTATTGGCTACAATAGTCCTGTCCGTGATGATAGATCGATCCCAATAGAGCGTAGCACGACCATTTTCGAGAACTGGCGCAGGTAAGTATTTATAGTACGGCACTTCGAAGTTCACAAGACCGTATGAAAGAGCAAGTTGCTGGTGAATAATTCTGGCTACCAAGTTATGCCTGTGCAAGTACTCGCCGTTAGCAAGATGACCACAACCGGAAATGATATGCCTGAGTGACTCTCCGGGACGGCGGCATGCCCGACAAATGTCGGCCGTACCGTCCTTCAGGATATACTTCCGGTAGTTGTTCGTCATGATAACTTCGTCCGCAATTGCACAGACAAAACCTTCGGTTTCCCCGAAGAGATCCCCGAAACGTAGCCAGTTCACCGACGCGAGCAGGTCTACGTCGGGCCCCGTAAGGGCCTTGTAGAACCGCCCGTGTAGCTCCCTACTCTTCCATTCCGCCTTGCGGTCCTCGGTGCTCAGTACTTTAAATCTGCGCCAGTTCTCGTTTGCCATGGAGAGCGGGGTGAAAGATGCGTCTACTGCCACTACGTCACGATGCATCCCACACTCGCTGTTTAGGAAATAATCCCTGAGACTGCACACCTCGCGGTTGTGGAGGTCTTTGGCATTTAAAAAGCCGCGACCTCCACACTTCCGCGGGATGTACAGTCTCATAACAGACGAGCGTGGGTGCAACATGCGGTGAGCAGTGAGCAGTACACGCACCCTTCGATCCAGGGCATCCAGCTCAGTCTGAGTCCACCTTAGTATGCCAAATTTGTATGTGAGCAAGGGCATAACCCAGGCGTTGAATGCGCGCACCTTATTGCCACCCGACAAAAAACTATTAAGTACTTTTGTCAGGCGACAGAAGAAGCGCTCCTTCATCGCCTGCTTTATGCCCTCACCCTCAATACCCAAAGACTGTGACATACCAAGATATTTGTAGGTTTCTGCTTCGGAGAGAGATCTGAGTGACATTGTCTCAGAAAGCTGTAAATTTGTTGAATTTACAACTTTCTCCCGCTGTACATGCATGACCGCACACTTATCTACACCAAATTCCATTTTGATGGCGCTACTGAAAACTTCTGTTGTTTTCAGTAGCTCCAACAGGTCCTGTCTATTTGGTGCAAATAGCTTGAGGTCATCCATGTAGAGCAGATGAGAAATGACCTCACCCCCTCTCCGCAGCTGGCAACCTAGCCCCGAATCCTTCAGCAGAGTGCTGAGCGGATTCAGCGCTAGGCAGAACCACAAGGGACTCAGACTGTCACCCTGGAAAATACCTCGCTCAATCCTGATAGAGTCTTGCGGACCAGAGGAGCCGTCACCTCCTCCCGGTTGACGAAGAACTGTGGTCCACTGCCCCATGCAAGCACTTAAGAAGGATCTTAAAGCTGCATCAACTTTATACAGCTCTAAGATCCTCCTCAGCCATGAATGAGGCACCGAATCATAGGCCTTCTTATAGTCAATCCAAGCGGCCGATATTATTTAACGAGTTAAAGGCGAACTTAACACTTTAAGTGCCAGGAACCAGCTGGGCGGACGCTCGTCTCGCAGGTGATTTCCGCTACATACGGTTTTTCGCATGTTATTGGCTACGAGCGTAGCGCTACGAAATCGCTGGCAGTTAAAGTGGAAAATTACTTGGAAAAACAAGCTTTCGTAAAATTGCCATTGAAACAGTTTTTTTCTTAATTTCTAATTTACCACTTAACAGTGCCTTTAAGTTTAAAAATCGTTTTATATAAGTTACACGTCCGTCTTTGGGTTACCGACTTACATATGTGTACCAGAATTCAACTCAATCGGTCTTACACATCGGTATTATCGATCTTACTTTTATATTATTCATGTTATATATTTCTTTTTTTATGTTGTACATATTGTATGTCTACTTTATGTAGATAATTAAATATAAATACAAAACAAAGCTCTTGCAATATACATAGGTAAAAAATATAATATATCTTAAACATCGATTTAGTGGTTTACGAGAGAGAAATTGGCTGTAACAGACGGACTCACAGACAGACTGATAGACACGAGTGATCTTATAAGGGCTGCTTTTTTTCCTTTTTGAGGTACGGAACCCTAAACGGGTTTATCCGGCTTTAACGGTTTCTGAATTATGCCATTATTCAATTAAAACTCAATGTTATATCCACGTAAAGTATTCACGTAATATATGCTACATCTACAGGTCCAGTAATCATTCCAATTCCACTTTTTGCTCCTATAAAATTGTTAGCAGTAGTCGAGTCGCAACTAACATTCTAACAATCTTCAAGACGTGGCTAAGGTTTTTACCAAGTATTTTACATTCCACAAATTCTGTTTATAATTCAAACTGTATTTTTTTTGTACGTCACATGATATTGTATGAATCTCTCGTTTTAAGTTCATTCACTAATTTGCCTACTGCGACACTGGCTGCAGTTAATAAAAAAGCGGCCAAGTGCGTGTCGGACCATGCACGATGAAGGATTCCAATTTTAGGCTGTACACATGAAACGCAATAAATAATTTGAACTTGAACTATTGGACCCATCTTATGTAAAAGCATTTTTCGTCGAGAAATTTAGAAGTCAACTTTAGTAGGTAATTCCATCATTCCACTTTTTAACGAAAAAATATACTTTTGTCTATTGCATGGGCATTGGCAATTTGTGACAATGCCTATCACCATTACTCATGCGTTTTCTTTCATCATTGTTTGCACTGAAACTTTTAATCATCGTTATCTAGACACGCAGCAGCGTGTCCAGCCAAGTTCACCCCAGGAACTGGCGGACGGCAGCCGTGTGTTATATTACACGAACCGTTTGGAGCCACTTTTGACCCCCCAATAACTCCAAATCTGTCTAACATAGAGAGAGGCCCCTCTGCTCCGCCGGACTCGTTGGCAGATGGTCATGTCTATGAGGAGGAGCTCTTTAGTACCACGCGACCCAGCCCTACATCCATTTTGAGCAGGGGCCAAAATGTTGTTCGCAACAATGTGCGTGTTAATTTTTGCTCTTAAAATGGATGTAAGGAGCTTGTACAGCGTAGGCAAGCACGTGATGGGTCTGTAGTTCTTCGCTTCCGTGGTACTACCGGACTTGTAGAGCAGGGAGGTAACACCAGTTGTTAAGAGATGTGGCAGGGAACCGAGCTCGAGGGCTTGCTGGAACTGTGTTGCCAAACGTTCATGTGAGCATCGAAACCACTTCAGCCAGAAGTTGTGCAATCCATCCGGTCCCGGACTTTTCCAGTTCGGGGCAGTACGGATGGCACAACTTATGTCTTCGGGGCTGATGGTAACAGACCCCATGGGTTCGATGGACTCACACTCACGTTCGACAACACCGATCCAGGCACCTTCAGTGTGTTCGACAGGCACCGACCAGATACTACGCCAAAAGTTACCCATGGCAGTAGCATCCGGTCGCTGACCGTCGCACACACGATGGTCGGTTCCCTCCCACTTCCGGTATACCTTCCTTTGGTCACTCTGGAAAAGGCGATTCTGCTGGTATCGGTCCACACGCTCTCTGTAGCGGCGAATACGGCTTGCCCATGCATAGACTTTCTGCTTCAGAAAGTCAATGCGTTCCGTGACACAAGTCACATAGTCGCGGGGCCTGACACCAGTCCCCGCAAAGGCTTGGTTCACGAAGCGCATAATTATTATTATTATTATTAATATTATTTATGCTAGTTACCTCAGAACTCCGTCATTTATGAACCGATGTGGAAAATTATTTTTTTGTTTGTAACTTCTTTCAAACAAATAAATATCTTAAAAATACTTTTTTGTACTTCAGGAGTAGTCCCATAATAATCAGGTAAGAATCTGATCACAGGGTCCTGGAGAAATCGAGGGATCTCTTCATATATTTGAGGTGCACCTATAGCAGCATCGCATATTCGTAATATTGAACTTGGCTCCCATTTTCACATTTATGTTTTTCATGGGATATCATTACTTTTTGTCAATCTTCGCCAAATGGTGCTTTTTAAGAGCGAATGCACGAGTTACTTTACAAAATACCCAAATCACTATGTGCACCTTAAATATTTGAAGAGTTCCCTCGATTTCTCCAGCACCTTATGATCAGATTCTTACCTGATAACTATGGGACTATCCCTGAATTATACCGTTTCAAACAAAAAAAAGAATTTTCCAAATCGGTTAATAAGCGACGGTGTTCTGAGATAACTAGCATAAATAATAATAAAACTAATAAAAAACACTGTTTTCTGATTTTTTCTGGTGTAAGTATACACACAATTACCAAGCTGCATACCAAATTTCAGCTTTCTAGGTCACCTGGAAGTGGGTTAGGTTTTTGATTAGTAGTCAGTCGGTCAGTCAGTGGTAAAAATGCCGTTTTTTGGTATTTAATATCTCAATAACTATTTAACCTATATTTATGAAATTTGGGGTTATGGTTGTTCCAAAGGATCTTAATACATGAACCAAATTTTGTTTTTATGTTAGACAGATTTGGAGTTATTGGGGGGTCAAAAGTGGCTCCAAACGGTTCGTGTAATATAACACACGGCTGCCGTCCGCCAGTTCCTGGGGTGAACTTGGCTGGACACGCTGCTGCGTGTCTAGATAACGATGATTAAAAGTTTCAGTGCAAACAATGATGAAAGAAAACGCATGAGTAATGGTGATAGGCATTGTCACAAATTGCCAATGCCCATGCAATAGACAAAAGTATATTTTTTCGTTAAAAAGTGGAATGATGGAATTACCTACTAAAGTTGACTTCTAAATTTCTCGACGAAAAATGCTTTTACATAAGATGGGTCCAATAGTTCAAGTTCAAATTATTTATTGCGTTTCATGTGTACAGCCTAAAATTGGAATCCTTCATCGTGCATGGTCCGACACGCACTTGGCCGCTTTTTTATTAACTGCAGCCAGTGTCGCAGTAGGCAAATTAGTGAATGAACTTAAAACGAGAGATTCATACAATATCATGTGACGTACAAAAAAAATACAGTTTGAATTATAAACAGAATTTGTGGAATGTAAAATACTTGGTAAAAACCTTAGCCACGTCTTGAAGATTGTTAGAATGTTAGTTGCGACTCGACTACTGCTAACAATTTTATAGGAGCAAAAAGTGGAATTGGAATGATTACTGGACCTGTAGATGTAGCATATATTACGTGAATACTTTACGTGGATATAACATTGAGTTTTAATTGAATAATGGCATAATTCAGAAACCGTTAAAGCCGGATAAACCCGTTTAGGGTTCCGTACCTCAAAAAGGAAAAAAAGCAGCCCTTATAAGATCACTCGTGTCTATCAGTCTGTCTGTGAGTCCGTCTGTTACAGCCAATTTCTCTCTCGTAAACCACTAAATCGATGTTTAAGATATATTATATTTTTTACCTATGTATATTGCAAGAGCTTTGTTTTGTATTTATATTTAATTATCTACATAAAGTAGACATACAATATGTACAACATAAAAAAAGAAATATATAACATGAATAATATAAAAGTAAGATCGATAATACCGATGTGTAAGACCGATTGAGTTGAATTCTGGTACACATATGTAAGTCGGTAACCCAAAGACGGACGTGTAACTTATATAAAACGATTTTTAAACTTAAAGGCACTGTTAAGTGGTAAATTAGAAATTAAGAAAAAAACTGTTTCAATGGCAATTTTACGAAAGCTTGTTTTTCCAAGTAATTTTCCACTTTAACTGCCAGCGATTTCGTAGCGCTACGCTCGTAGCCAATAACATGCGAAAAACCGTATGTAGCGGAAATCGCCTGCGAGACGAGCGTCCGCCCAGCTGGTTCCTGGCACTTAAAGTGTTAAGTTCGCCTTTAACTCGTTAAATAATAATGTCTACTTAGCTGTGATAGTTTTCCTTTTTTTTATACAGGATGTTTTTATCGATTTCCGTTCCTTCAGGCATAAAACCAAGTATAACCATACAAAAGACAGAGCTTTAGTTTTTCAAAATTCGAAAAAAATGTGTTTCTAAATTCGAGAAAAAAACATTTTTCATTCTCATACAAAATAATTAATTATATCACCAAGGGTGTATGCAAAAGGGCCTGAACATTAATTTCACGTTATATCAAGTATGGCAATATTTGAAATTCGAATGACATGCACGCCAATAAAACCACACACACACACGGATAGTTTTTTGCACAACCAGCTTCACCTCTTTGAAAATTGTTCCGTTTTACTAAATTTTCAGGAAAATTATACAAGCTAGGACGAAATGGTGAAAGACTGTTTAGTTGTTTACTGACAATACTTATTAATTATTGTCAGTGTGTGTAAGTAATTTCAACAGGTTTTTTTATGAAATAGGAGGCAAACGAGTAGACGAATCGACTGTTGGTAAGTGATTATCGCCGCTCATGGACACCCGCAACACCTGATGGCTGTTAATTGAGTGCGTTGCCGGCCTTTAAGATGAGAGTACGATCTCTTCTTGAAGGTTTGAAGGTCTTATTGGTCCGGAAGTACCGCAGGCGACAGTTCATTACACAGTTTAGCTGTGCGAGGCATGAAGTGTCTGGAGAAACGCACAGTAACAAGCACAGGCAAATAAAAACTATAACTATGACAGTTGAAGACTGCCTACCATCTTAGTGGTGAGGATGAAAATGTTGTCGCGTTGGGCGATGGCGGAAATAAGCGTCAAGGATTAATCAGAACAATTCCTCAATTCAATAGGTAATAAAGCTTGCCACCCCCAGGCGATGACGATGACAGCCACGACCCCTCTGGCAAGAGTGCAATGACGAAGAATAAACCTATTGGGCTAAAACAAGCGTGGGTCGTACACAGATTTTAGTTCGCGTTTTACCTGTAGAAGTAGCCAAAGTTGAGGAACAAAAAGCATAATTTTTTTATTAGACTTATAATCCGCATATTAAATTTCCACCTCCCCATCCTCATCCGCATCCTCTTATAAAATTGCAAGTGATAAAATATTTTATATTTCCACGCCCTTAGCTAACTTTATCACGGGAAAGACAACCTGCGTGCACAAAAATAGTAAAACATACGAAATGGTATTTAATTCTAAGAGATGTATGCTGAAATTTATGCCGCTTAGCAGTCGGCACATAGTAATATATCATGTAGACTCTTGTTAATTTACAACTTACGACACTTTGCTATCATTTATGCTGTACACTAAAGTGCCAGTACACACGCGTAATCATAATAGTGTGTAAAGTTAATGCGTAGAATATTAAACACGATCCTAATCTGTAATAAAATATATTTAATTAAACATATTGCACAATTTAAACGGTATCAGGGGCATGTAAAAAGGGTCGTAAACAGTAAGTAATATGTATGAACGAATTACAAAATAAGCAGTAATTTATTCGGTGCAAACTAGGTGGAAATAGTTAATTAAAACGTTAAGAAACGTGCGCTGACGCAGGTTAATAGCAATAAATTCTGTATGATATTATTGAAGATTTAGGAACTCATAGCAGATTGAAGTACATATAAGTAAGTTAGTTTAATTTCACATATTATTTTTCGTACATTTCTTACAAAACAAGTAATTGATAGAATCAGGCGTGACTTTGCGGAAATCCATGACAAGCTTCTTGAACAATATTTCTTTGCTATTCCGCTAAAAAACGTGTAGGTCTATTAGTGTTAATGTATCCACTTGCGTATTTTTGCACGCGGTTAATGCTCCCACCCTCCCTCCGCTCGCACAAGCATGCAAATAAATACAAAAAACCACCACACAGAAACACACCAGCCTCTTACAAAACATACCAGTCGTGATTAATGTGATTATCAAGCATATGATAAACGTCACTTTATGGCTGATAATTGAAAAGACTTTTCTTGTTAATGGAATAAATAATATATAAAGTTGAAAACACTAAAGTCGGGTAGCGTTTGATCAATAGTTAACGACTTGTGTGCATGTAAGTTCTCATTACATAAAGGACCATGCGTCAAAATGGACCAAATCAGTACACTCCTTCTTTTGGAAGTCGTGTAAAAACTTTAAATCTACTATTAGCTTGTATTCACTTTGACTAAAGAATAAATTGGGTCAAAATGGTCTTAAAACAACAAAGCTGAGAATTAGGTCAATATATAGATCTTTGAATCTACTACTAGCATCGTATTCATCATCATCATCATCATGTCAGCCGAATGACGTCCACAGGTGGACATGGGCCTCCCCCAAAGACGTGTGGGGGCCCTACCCACGCTACGGCTTCCGGTACGTGGTCGCCACTCGAGAACCTTTCCGCCCCAACGGCCATCGGTTCTACGTGCTATCATTGTATTCACTTAGACTAAAATATTTATATCTCAGTTCTGTAATGGAAACTGAATTTGATGCTTATAGAATGAAATGAAGTACACGTAAACATCTATTTAATGACGTAACTCTTAGCTCTGTTGGTTTTTGGTCCACCTTCTTTACATAGTTGCCCATGGTCCTTTGTAGTATCGGAGACGCCATTTTTTTATGGAGTCCAAGTGCGCGTCGCCTCTATAAGGAAATTTCACCGCGCCTTATAGAGGCTTCTGGTGACCAGAGGGCTGGCCATTATTTCGCCTCTGGGCGACATAATCTGCCCATACGTGGAAAAACATGATTACATTCATATCAAAATTCAAAAAGAATCGATGATACTCCTCATGAATATTATTTTGTATAGGTACCTTTAGTCCTATATATGTACAAAGTTAATTATGCGAGAATATCTATTAATTAAAACCAGTTTCCTATATTAGAGTGTGGCAAACGGCGAGCGATGATTTCCTTTACCGGAAAGCATTAACGTTTTATGTAATGTACATCACCTTTTTGCACCGCAGAAGATTGAATTAGCCACCGGAATTACCGACCCATGGCTGTGTGGAAACATAATGTTCTTAATAGAGTAAAGGCGCATGTCGCTTTGGGTGTCAAACTCATAATATAAAACCGGTTCTAAGTAAATTTAAATTTTGTAATTTTGTTCTCCTATAATTTTATAAGCTACGTGTCTTACCTTAGAAACGGATATATTGCATTAGCGGCCTTGATTACTTTTAATAATGTAGCCTAAATAGATTATCATCGCCGAATAGGAAGTTGGATTAAACAGTGTCTCAGGGTTCGATAGAACAATGGTATTTTAATGTAATTTATTACTTACCTACTAATTATGGACAGCACACCCATACTTAACCATGAATTACGTCCAATTAGTTATGATATTTTATTTTTCCTTCATTTCATAGTGATATTAATGAGAAGTTGTTGCTATTGATTATAAAAGAAAATATAACACTGTTTTACTGACACGCGTATTTAGTAATGCATTGTCTCACGTTTAATTAACATTTTAAATTAACGTATATGTTCGGGAGAAAATACATATGTAGTAATTATTGTACAAAACAAGTCACTGAACATTAGTGAGCGAGGATAGGGTTGAATAATAAAAAAAAAGCCTTTGGAATCGCCTTTTGTATATATAACTGGTTTTAGGTGCCGTAAATTCGGGTTACTATAGCCTTGGGGGGTAATTTTGGCCATTGGGTTTTACTCTGTCCAGGCTTAAGGTATTGTTCCATTTAAATTATGGCGCATTACCATTTTTGTATTTTTTTAGTGTGGTTTTCATATGGGTCAAACTTACCCTCCATTGGGTCAAAGTAACCGTACTTTACAGCACAGTCATATAATAAGGAATATACAGTGAAAATATATAGTACATTATTTTAATTGCGTGTGTACGTACGAATATTGTCAAAGTATCAGCAATTGCATAAAAAAAAAATAACCAAATTAATTAATCGTTTTACAATTGGCCCGGAAAATATCCATTGTTCATAATGGACGGAATCGTTTCGCTTTAAGTACGTTTTTTTCCCCGGGGGGAAACCCATTAAGGTTACCACTGCAGCGACATACCCCCCAATCGTCCTCCTCAACTCATTTTGGACGGCTCTGGGATCTCCGTCGGAACGCACCAGTGCCGCCCTAGAGTCACACCTATGTGGGTCCCACCATCTGTTTTCATAGACGATCGCAGCCCCCAACTGCAACCGTCTTCAACCCCAAGCACCCCCTTTTAGTCGCCTTCTAGAACAGGCAGACGATACCGTAGCCGTATTCTATCCCCCGGCTACAGGGCGCTCGCTTTAAGTACCTACATGTATGTACTAATAAATAGAACCCCTTAAATCGTTATATCTTGTTTCGCAGACAGAAGTTTCATAGAATGTATGTTTCCCGTAATTTTCCTTTAATAGAAAGCTTTTTTTTTCACAAAGGATCGCAGTTCAAACCTAACCTACTTTTCTGGTAGACCTAAATGAGTTCTACACAATGACCTAAAAAGCCTACCTAGAAATTAACGGTTTCGGAAAAAAAGCTTTCTATGAAATGAATAATTCTGCGAATAAATAAATTTATGACACTTTAGTCTGCGAAACAAGAGAACACCGCTTTAAATACAACATTGGCAGGTGCTGTCAAGATTATCAAACTACATAATTAATCTCACACATAGATACTCGTAAGTAGGTGCTAAGTAATTTTCGAAACACAATTTACACCGTAAGGTCAGGTATGTAAATTGTTACACCAATGACAGGATTGACTGCCAAATGTACAGAAAATTTGAAAGTGCAGGAAGCCAATTACTTTAAGGTCGCCTACAAACCTGTTGTATGTAGTGTAGTTTGGTCACAAGAAATGTGCGGTGACAATTCAAATATTGAATAGTTACTTAAATCAATTTACGGAGCAGTCAATCTACTGAAGTTTATCGAATATCATCATCATCATCCTAGGCGTTATTTCCATTACAGTTGCATCCTGAAGGATGCCCGGGGTCCGCTACCTAATCCCAAGATTTGGCGTAGGCACTAGTTTTTACGGAAGCGAGTGCCATCTGACCTTCCAAACCAAGGGGTAAACTAGACCTTATTGGGATTAGGCTTGTCAAGTGAGTGGGCAACTCGACTGTTAGAAGATCTCAAGTGCCCCCAAGGCCTCTAACTTGGCTTAACGACTTCTATCATAGAAAGCAGCCGGAATCAATGGCTTAACGTGCCTTCCAAAGCACGGGAGCGCTCAGTTAGTAACCACTCAAAGCGTTCACCCATCCAAGGACTGACTGCGCCCGACATTACTTAACCTCGCGTACCTCACGCGGTACGCGGGCGCCGCTGGGCACGAAATTTATCGAATATTTTAGGTAATATTAATTCATGGTTCTTAGTTTGTATTAATAATTGAGGCATCTACGTAAACGTTATATACTTTATTTGTTGCAAGACTTTGCCTAGTAGTTGACCGTTTCATCCTCTTATCTTTAAATAAATAAAGGTATCGCCTTCGACTTATCATTCCTGAAATTTAAAATGAAATCTTTTTTTGGAGCCGCCATTTGTAGAAAATTTATTTTAAATTGTTTTTATATGTTTACCTTATTCAATTGAATCTGACATTGACACACAAAATCACTTGTCTCTAGTACTTATTTAACTATTATTAAAGACCCTTCAATTATGCTACTATACCTAAAGGTAGCAGTCTAACGTAGTCTAACGAAAAGAAATAACTTGACAGAGTTAAAATGACTATATTACTAACCTTATTTAACTGTACCTAACGATAATATCGTAATTAACGCTGCAGCAAATGTTGCAAGTGGATTTTAAAACACTATTTACTGAATTGGTTCGATATTCTGCAACCGAGATTTCCAATGGCAATAATATAGTTGCCAAATTGCTTGTATAATGCACTCGTATTGAGTCTAAAGATAATTAAGTAAAGTATGCTTGATAATTTCATGAATTCAGACACTTGTTTTACTTATTAAATGAAAGCTGAAAGGGTCTTTCTTTCTCTTTCTTGTTGTCGGCTCAATCTTGGTTATTCAGTGAGTACCATTAATCATTCACGACGAAAAGGTGATTACATAAAGTTTTCGAGCGTACGTATAAGGTTGATCTAAATGTCATGTTCCATTGTAAAAATGACAGTAAATTTCCCTAACGAAAGTTTGAGCTGTTACACAATCAAATAGCTCTACTTACTCACTAACCTTCTTATTTTAACGTTCATCAAACCTATATTATTTAAAATGCCGCTAAAGTTCGTTTAGTCCTCAACTGTCAATTTGACATTTATGTTATAAGAATGGGTCAAATACATTTTAGTTAACAACAGAGATTTGTTTAGTTTGGTGAATAAGGGGATAAGGATAAGGTTTACAGTGTGTATGTACCATGAGAGTTGAGGTTTGAGAAGAATGATTAGACAAACATATACTTGAAGTACTGACTGCATAAAATCAGTAAATGAAAGAAACGATATATTCTTGAAAACAAGGTACTTAAAATAGAAACATTGAATAATATGACACCTCTAGGAGTTGCAGGCGTCTATAGGTGACCGCTTATCATCAGGCGGGCCGTACGCTTGTTTGCCATCGACGTGGTATTAAAAAATGAATAAAAATATAAAAATACGCTTTAATAAATTAGTCATTTGTATGTATTTATCTGATTCGTTAATATACATTAGAAGGTTATGGTTTAGTTGTCGGATAAAATACGCTTAGGTCCCATAACCTCAGCTGCTACCGCGAAACTAAAACGAAACAAGTTCGCATATCTCCCTCCTTGTCGCTCGAATTTGCAAGTGCGATAGAGATGGAGATACATGAAGTTCTTTCGTTTTCGGTTCGCGCATAGATAAATAACCATTATCTTTGCTTTCGCGGTAGCAGCTCTGTATCGTTCTTCAGAAACGAGTAATCTTCCAAATATTCGCGTCTGTAGGCACATGGGTGATTCTGATGCTCCCAAGCTCACACTACCTATCATTACACGTGACCTAATAGAACAATAAAATTCAAGTTAAAGCAGTGAACGAAAAAAGCATGTTAAAAACCCGAACAACAGTAGATGTATTTGATATATAATTGAATATAATATTGAGTATTTGGCCGATAAATTCTGTCATTTTAGTAATTTTAATTAATAATATGTTCCAAAATGGTATATATCCTGACGTTTTAAAAAACATTAGAGTATGCCCCGTATATAAAGGTAAAGGAGATAGGGAAGATTTGAACAATTACAGACCCATCACCATTGTACCTACCATATCAAATATAGTGGAGTCCATTTTATCATCTTGCCTAATGACCCACTTAGAATCAAATGACTTGCTTACTGACAACCAATACGCATATAGACAAAAAAGTCGACAGTCACGGCGGCGCACAGGATCATAGACTGCATTGTAACGGGTATTGATGACAAGTACAAAGTGGCAGGCATTATGTGCGACCTGTCTAAGGCTTTCGACGTGATTTGTCACAAATTACTGCTATCGAAGCTAAGTCTATATGGCATAAATGATTCGGCTTACAAATTGTTCACATCTTTCCTATCTAACCGTAAACACGTTGTGAAAATGTCCACGAACGGCAAAACCCACACATCCAGCGCTGGTTTTGTGAAATTGGGCATTCCACAGGGGTCAGCGGTAGGAAATTCATTATTTTTATTATTTATAAACGATTTACCATCGGCAGTAACTAGCGGTCTATCTGTGCTGTTTGCGGATGATACAACAGTCATAGTGAGCGCAAAAACATATGACCAGCTCTCTGATAAAATACATGCGGCATGTGGACAACTACAAAAATGGTTCTCATCAAATGGCCTTCGACTGAACTTGTCAAAATCAAATATTATGGTATTTTCAGGCCGAAATACTGCACTGCCTCAATGCATTTCCAACAGTCCCATGCCATTATCCAATGAGTCCAAGTTTCTTGGCTTTACACTGGACTCGTGCCTCAACTGGAAGTGCCATGTTGACCATCTGTGCAATAGGCTTAGTAGTGCTGTCTTTACCATAAAACAATTAAAGCCATTAGTGTCCAATTCATCGTTGAGATCCGTATATTATTCCCATTTTCATTCATTAATGTCATATGGTACGTTATTATGGGGGAATTCTACAGATGCCAAGCGAGTATTTATACTTCAAAAACGCACACTTCGGTTATTAGCCGGAGTCAAACCAAGACACTCTTGCAAAGACCTCTTCAAACTTCATAATATAATGACGCACTACTCCCTATACATATTTGAGGTACTGATGTTTGTGAGAAATAGTATACGGATGTTCAGGCGAGTCGAGGTCACAGGAAAAGTGATTCGATCCACAGGTAGACTTATAACAGTCCCGCGTCGCATGGCACTTCCAGAAAAAACCCGCGCGTTATAGGACCGACGTATTACGAGCACCTACCCACCAAATTAAGAAATGAAACATCTGACGAAGCATTTAAACGCCAACTTAGAATCTTTTTATTGGAAAATTCATTTTATTCTGTCAATGACTTCATGGATATAAAATTTGTTTGACATTGTATTTTTAAATTATAGTTTTATTTCATTATTTATTTTATGTCCTAATGATTATTTAAGTTATTTACATTGTATTTTTATTCTTATAATTTATTTGGTTTTAGTATGATTATTATTTAAATATTGTGAGAAATCTGTATAATTGATTATTCTCATTTTGACATCGCATTAATGATTTGACGATCATAATATAAAGTCGTATAAATTGACTTAGGATAATTTATATTGTATTTTTATATTATGAGATAAATAAATCTAAATCTAAAAATCTATTATCACATCAAAAAAAATTGGATCTGTTTTATTTAAATCAAATATATTTTCCTAAAAAATTATTCTTAACGAAATACCTTGAAAACCCTTAGGTATGTATTTTTAGGGACAAGAATGTCTGTTATCTACCTCTACCTACATATTACTGTTTTTATTTTCTGTTTGTAACTTTCAATTGTGTGACGTGTGTAATAAAGAGTATTCGTATCGTATCGCATGTCAATTTTGCAGTTTTTTTTTATACTAAGACGGTTGCAAACTAGCTTACGGCCTGCCTGATGGTAAGCAGACACCGTGGCCTATGGACTATTGTGACTCCAGAGGAATCACAAGTGTTCACTGTCCAAAATCCCGCTGTCATTTACATGAAATGTTGTTGTGTGTGTGATTTCAATTCTGTTGGCTTACCTTTACTACAAAATATACCTACCCGTGAATATAGAAAAGCATAAATGAGCTTTTAGGTTAGATTTTTTTGATTATCGTACGTAGTGCTTATACAAATTTTCAAGTAGTAAAAACCGGCCAAGTGCGAGTCGGACTCGAGCATGAAGGGTTCCGTACCGCATGAACTATAAAAAGAGTCCGACTCGCACTTGGCAGGTTTTTAATATTTGTTGTTATAGCGGCAACAGAAATACACAATCTGTTGAAATTTCAACTGTCTAGCCATTACGGTTCTTGAGATACAGCCTGGTGACAGACGGACAGACGGACGGACGGACGGACAGCGAAGTCTTAGTAATAGGGACCCGTTTTTACCCATTGGGTACGGAACCCTTAAAATGAAATATTTCGAATTACTTACCGCCGCTTAATGAAGCAGTAATCCAAGTTTTTTGCGTTTTTAGGGTTCCGTAGTCAACTAGGAACCCTTATAGTTTCGCCATGTCTGTCCGTCCGTCTGTCCGTCCGTCTGTCCGTCCGTCCGCGGATAATCTCAGTGACCGTTAGCACTAGAAAGCTGAAATTTGGTACTAATATGTATATCAATTACGCCGACAAAGTGGTAAAATAAAAAGTGGAAAAAAATATTTTATTAGGGTACCTCCCCTATACGTAAAGTGGGGAGTGTTTTTTTTTTTCATTTTTACCCTAACGTGTGATATATTGTTAGATAGGTATTTAAAAATAAATAGGGGTTTACTAAAATAATTTTTTGATAATGTTAATATTTTCGGAAATAATCGCTCCAGAAGTAAAAAAAAATGTGTCCCCCCCTCAAACTTTTGAACCATAAGTTTTAAAAATATGAAAAAAATCTCAAATGTAGAACTTTATAAAAACTTTGTAGGAAAATTATTTTGAACTTGATAGGTTGAATAGTTTTTGAAAAAATTACAAAAACTACGGAACCCTACACTGAGCGTGGCCCGACACGCTCTTGGCCGGTTTTTTTTTAATATGAGGCTTGTAATGCTATCTTCCACAAAGACTACCGCTTCGAAAAATATTTGGGTTAATCTGTGACCTCGGTGCCACTATAGTGGTAACCACAAAATTGAAAGGACTTTATACTGACTACCGTTCAGTCGGCAATTTCTTCACATTTGCTTCGAAAGGCGATGGTAGTGAGATTTTATCGCTTGCCTTTAAAGTAAGTGTTATTCTAGATCAAATACTTGGAACGGCTAATTCCAAAATGGTTTATTAAATTTATTAAGCTGCGGGTGATTTGGTCATGCATCTGGATTCCAACAACGCAAAAACCGATTCCGAGGGGAGTGACCAGGCATGTACTTTTGTAAATCGTGGGAATCATGGGCAAAAGAAATAGTAATTCTTTAGGTATATAAAAATATTTTTTGTATACATTGAGTAGAGTTCATTGGCTATCGTGTATTTATACCACTTATCGTATAGAGAATTGTTATTTGGCTATCGTGTACTTATACCACTTATCTATGAAGCTTATAACTATACAGTACAAGCTACTTACTGAGGCTTGCAATCGTTACAGGTGACATCAGCACCTGTCAGCAACGAACTTGCAATTTCTAATCAATAAACGTGAGCGTGCTCTAAATAAAGATATCATACTATATATTCTTCGTAATCCTCATAAAGACGTACTATGCATTAAAATTAAATGTACACTTTATTGCAATGATGGTAAGTACGCATTTGCAAAGATGCGATAGACGACATACGAGTTTGAGAGCTAAGCAGAGGATACGCAAACGAAAGTATGGTAACGGATCTGTCGGAACGTGCATAGGAATGTGGACGGAATAACATGCAAATAGTGCGTGGTCCTGGATTTACAACAACTATCTTCATGCGTACTACGCATTGCCTTTTATAGATTTTTGAACGATCTTACAGAATGGAGGTAAAGCACCCGAACCTGGGTCATAATCATAACAATTGTCTTCATCAAGGAATATAAGAAACACAATTAGTACGTTTATTGCACGCCAATAATAAAATAATTATATTAGAAACTGAGACTCAGTTTCGCAAGTAACTGGGGACAAAAACTACAAAAAGTCTTGCTATATAGCATGGTTAATTAATAATGTTTAACGTGAAGACATAAATGGAGTAACGGGGCGTCTCGTAGAAAACTCTATTTGGGATAAATTTTATAATCTTGTGACTATATAGGTACCACATACCCGCAGCTTGTCATCCATGGTGGTATCACCAAGATCCATCAAGCAGATTTGGAAGTGTCAAAGTGGTTGGACCGACTGCCTTTTACTTTGTAGCAAAAGTGTGCACTTGCCATACCCAAAATAATAGTTATTTGTGCAACAAGAGAGCAAAGTGACATACCAAATTAAAAAAAATATATTTTTTTCTCACGGAGTGAGTAAATATTATTTTTCGCAGTAAAATAGGCTTGTTCGAACTGCTGCCCGGGGTGAAAATAAATAATATAGGTGCCTCTACTGTTTGAGGATAAATAAATGTCGCACTACAACGACACTGGACATTCTACGCTACTATCGTAGGTCTGCGACTTCTGTCTACCTCTCATATAATCAACGTTTAATACCGAATTAAACAAGGATTGCACCAAAAAATGTGACGAAAACATTGGATGCAAGTGGAGAAGTGATCTTAGCGCGGTGCGATTTATACGACTCTCCACGTAATGGTTATTTGCTGCGATTTAACTTGCTGCTCTTATACGGTTGTGTACTTGCATTCTATACGATGCGTTTTTTTTAACGCGTGGTGCAACGGTTGAACTATGCGTAGCGGCGTGTTTGGACTCGTAATCATTGAAGAAACTTTATTTTAATGCTTTTTGAGATATACGATTTTTTTGCGTTCCGTAGTAAACAAGGACTTATATATTCGCCATGTCCGTTCGTCCATCCGTCCGCGGTACGCGGCTTATGTCAGTAACCGTTACTACTATAGAAAGTTGTAATTTGGTATAGGTGTAAGAACATATCCATCACGCCGCCGAAACAGTAGAATAAACACTCTCCCATAAACCCTCTTTAAATTTCTTGAGGAAACTCATGAACGCCATCTTCGTTCGTCGGGCAATCTCTCTCTGGCCATACCGCTTCACCGTTCTGGTTTTATGTCTAATTCTATTTCCGTCCAGGCGGCTCGTCTATGGAACGGTCTTCCACCTAAAATTAAAAATATTCCTAGCAAATTTGCCTTCAAAAAAGCTGTACGCGTTTTTGTTGCTGGTAGTCTACGGAATTCTTAGGGTATCTGTTTAGTAGGTATTCGTTATTATATAAGGACCTGTATCTATTTATCTATAATTATGTATTTGTGTATGTCTATGTAATAGTTTAAATAATTATTTATGTAACTATATGACAGATGTATATATTTGAATCAATATTTTGTATACAAGCTTACCAAATTTGTTCTCTGGTATTTTATAGTTGCACCGCCTACAGTCTTTCTGTTCTGCCTAAAGGTTGCCTGGTAGAGAATGCCTCATGGCATTAAGTCCGCCTTTTGTACGTTAAGATTTCTTATTGTGCAATAAAGATTAAATAAATAAATAAAACACTTGAAAAAAGTCGTCCCTATTGACGTAGTGAATAAAGATTTTGATGACGTTTTAGTTTGTTTCCTAGAAGGTTGCCGTTAAAAACTAACCCAGTCACCGAATAAGTAATTGCCACCGAAGTCGACAGCCAATTCGTCAAAAACATGTGCACGAAAGTGACGTGGTTGAAACGCTCGAACCAATGACCCTCCTCATAATGTAAATTAACATTTATAATTTCAAGTTATATCTATTTACATAAATTTATTTTGATCTAATAATCACACAAAAAACTTATTTTTGGGAACTCATTTAACCTTTTTTTCATTCCCTGTCAAGTGTCATTACTACTTAGAAAGACGGAAATGAAACTGGTGACAGGCAGGGTACATATCAAACTTAATAATAGGTAAGTCGAATGCCTTATGTTTATGTAACAATTTATATTTTTACTTTGTTCATATCTACATCATATAACGGGAATATTTTGTTTTATATGCACTATCAGCCGATCACTTTAAAAATAAACAATTTTATTAAAATAAAATTAATTATTGAGGTCCAGCCTTCTCACAGCAAACGTGATTTTTTGCCGTTTTTATAGAAAATGGTACGGAACCCTTCATGCGAGAGTCCGACTCGCACTTGCCGTTTTTTTTTTATTCGAACCATTGGATAACAGGCCGTACACATCAGGCTATAAAAATGTAGCAGCCAATAACTAATTATTTAGTTACATATATAAGAACTCGCTTGCGAAATGCACTAAATATGCATTGCCGTAAGCAAATAAAAAGGCTTGCATCAGACATAGTAAGCACCGCAACAATTTTCCAGATACGTACCTACCTGTGTCGACAGACTTTTTTCCTACTCTAGATTAAACGATTTGCACGTTTTACCAACAATCTATTGTAATTACCTATATACCGTGGTTAGGTAGAATATTTATTTCAATTTGGCCCTTTCGAAGATACGGCTTACGCGCGTGCGTTATGCGATGCATTTTTCTAACAGCAGGCTGTGAGTTGGAATATTTTCTCGTACCAATGAGTTAGTAAATATACACATATCTATTAAATATATCGTCATCTAGTACCCAAAACACTAGCCTTATTGCGTTTACTGTAGGACTAGTTCGATTTGTGTAAAATATTATCCCCTAAGTAAGTCAATTATCTTGTCATCTGGCCGTATAACAACGGGCATTTTCAGTGAATTATTAATTGGTTAACTGTGGTCACACTGGCGATTACTGTCAGACACATCGCAGCTTTAGAATTAAACCGTCATAACTCAAAATTGCCGAAAATTGAGTTTTTGTGTTAAAACGCTTTAATTCTGATAGCTTTACCCGGTCTCTTTCTCAGACCCGCGAAACTAACGTAAACAAGAGAGATAGCATGATTTAGTGCGTTTCACTTTTTCTCAAATCACGCGTTTCAATGTGTGCTAAAGTGGCTAACTTCAGTTATGATCCGACAAGCAAATAAGCAGGACGTCGCTGTTCGGGCACATTACGAGATATCGCTGTGCTGTATAAAATATAAGGTATGTTTGTTTGAGTTCTTTCATTACAAGATAGGCATATTTCGAGTTGATTCACTTTAGAGCAAAATGTTTGAAGAAAGTAAGTGATGCAATTCGGGTTATGTCGTTTAAGTAATAATACTCATCGAAATATTTTGAACTATTTAGATATAAATCAGTTTAGTACTAGCAAAAATACATATTTAGAGTAGTATTTCTAGATGACACGCTTTATTGTAAAAGGAACGGTAGAACACTATTATTTATTTCGAGTTAAGTAGTTTCTCTCGAACGTATTAGTAGTTTATTTCGAGTTAAGTAGTTTCTCTCAACACGCCGTTTTTGAGAATTATTTCTGTTTATTTCTTTAAAATATTAGCTATGAAAGCCATTTTTCTTCATTAAGTAGTCACCCACCGACGATGTAGGTACACGCTTATCGTGGTACGTAGTAAACGTGTTCATCAGTGCGATTTGAATGTATGTAGGTACAATGTGCACGATCACCACGTTTACTATTTAGTACCTACCGTAGGTTTTTATCCTTATAATAATCTTAGTTTAGTTCGTTTGCACATGATAATATGGGCCACCAACTGATAAAGCCATTTTTTTTTAGCATGAGTCGAAGAATAAAAGAAATGCTGCGGTTGGCTGGAGCCCCGGTGAAAAAGAGAAACAGAGAAGATGTCGCTGATGAGAGTATTGAGGTAATGTAATATTATAATAAATTAATATAATATTATCCTACATAATTACTTCTAATTAACTAGACCAATCGTTATATAATTTTGTTTAAAAAATTCGTGGATATTTTGTTTACATTATTTATTTTGTTTTCAGGTACCGCCAGCAAAATGTGGTAAAACAATTAACAATGAAAATATAGATTCCGGAAATCCTGCAAACAATTTTGAGTTAAACTTTAATTGAATCTCATTACCTAACAAATGAAACAACTAGAGATTATATTGAAGGATCAAAAACAATTGCAGACTTGCACAGAGACTTCAAAAACCAACAAATTGAAAATGGGAAAGGCTTTGTGTCGTATAATACCTATCACAAAATCTTTACAACAGAATTTAATCTAGGTTTTTTTCAACCGAAAAAAGATTTGTGCGACTTGTGTACGAGATATGAAAATTCCACTGAGGACCAAAAAAACAAATTAAAAGATCAGTATGAACTACATTTAAAAGAAAAGGAACTGGCTCGGGCTGAAAAAGCCATTGATCGTCAAAAAATATCGGCTAAATACAAGGTGTTGTGTACGATTTACAGGCAGTACTGCAATGTCCCGATGGTGACACCTCTTCTTTTTACTACAAGTCGAAATTAAATAGCTATAATTTTACACTGACCGAACTTTGTAAAAAGGAAGGTAACAAAACCCAAACAAGCAAAGATTATACAGCTTATGATAAAGTTGACTGTTATTTCTGGAGTGAGGTTGATGGTAAAAGGGGGTCCTGTGAAATTGGGTTCTGCATTTATAACTATTTACAAGATTTGTGCCAAAGCTTAGATGATGAGGTTGATGTAATTTTTTACTCGGATAACTGCTGCGGACAAAACAAAAACAAATACATCACAACGATGTATCTTTATGCAGTTCATTCGTTAGATAAAATTAAATCTATAACTCACAAATTCCTTATAAAAGGTCACACTCAAAATGAAGCCGATAACGTGCACAGCTTAATAGCGAAAGAAATAAAAAAAATAGGAAATCCGGCCCAATTTACTGTCCGCAGCAGTATATCCCTTTAATAAAAAATGCAAAAAAAACAAGAATAATTTTGTAGTCCATGAACTAACTTATGATTTTTTCAAGGACTTGCAGTTATTGTAAAAAGAATGGGGCTACAATTATAAAGTAAACGACGAAGGTGGAAACGTAATTTGGAATGATATCAAGGTACTAAAGTTCACTAAAGAAGATCCGTACACATTCTACTATAAAGACTCTTATGAGCAAGAAGAGTACTACAAATTGATCGTGCGAAATAAAAGAACAAAGATGACTGATACATCGGATATTTACTTAAATGGACTGTACAGCGAAAAACAAAAATTAGGACAAAATAAAATAAAAGATTTACGTGAACTGATTCAAAAAAATCTCATACCGAATTACTACGTTGATTACTATAATACGATATTGTAAAATGTTGTATTTCTAGTTATAAGTACATAGTATATTATACTCAATGTTTATATACATTATTAAGATGTTTTTTTATGTTTGCTACGCTGTGATGATTTTTATAATACGTGTTGTTAATGTTACATACCTATACGTAGGTAGTAACAGTTTTGATTGATCTCGATGTCGAATTAAGTACTTAATCGTAAGCATTTCGTTTTTGTTGTGTCAAGTTTTTATTTTGAAGAAAGTTTCTGTTTACTTTATTTAGATAAGAAAGTCAATTGATGCCGTCAGTATTTTAGTTACATGATGATATTATAAGGAAAAGTGCGTTGATCGATCTCGATGTAAAATTAATCGTATCGTCAAGTTGATAATTATTTTAAGAAAGAAATATAAGCTGATAAGAATGTATCTTGATCTCTTTATTGTGATTTTATTAAGGCTGATTAAGCAGAATTTTGTAAGTTTATTATAAGGAAAAAGTGCCTTATAGTCATTAAAATAATTAATAAATACTCACTTCATGTCTATTTCATTTATTAAATACAAGCTCTACTTATAGCTACGCGGATAAAGTGTAATATACTTACCTATTCATTCTCGATTATGAAAATTGAGGCATCGTATTCAAAGTTAATTTCATTTATATTTCCATATTTTTACATTAACTATTGCTAAATAGTGATATTCCCAGATACCCTGCATAAATAATTACAATATTTAGTATTATACTGCAATAACACGAGTTAGAGACAAAGCTAGTTTCATAAAATTTATAAAATAACGTATTTTTATGACTTGTTTCATTATTAAAACTAATATTGAATTTTTATTTCATCATAAAACGGCATATGTCGCTAAGGTTTTTTTACAAGCTCCATTTACTACCTTTATCACATTGACATTGTTTTACTTGTAACAGAGTCTAAAAATAGACACTATAATCTATGTAATAGATATGATAAAATATCAATCTAACACAATTTCATACAAAAAATATATATTCAAAAGTAAATCATACCAATTGCTCTAACTTTAAACTCGATTTGCCACAATTTCACGTTTTGGAGTTATGACGGTTTAATTCTAAAGCTGCGACATACGGTTTGTCACAAAACTGACAGTTAAGACATGACATGATTTATGTACAACTCAAGTGGCGCTTGACAGCGTAAGTTAAATGAAATAATTTTTAAGAAAAAAAACCGACTTCAATTGGGGAGGCCGGTGAAAGATTATTATACTTATAGGTAGATGGTGCACTCTTAGATTCCATATAATAAAATAAAAATGGCTATTAGTATGTTTATAATGGTAGAAGACTAAGTACCCTCAATTCCTCATGGAATCCTCCATCAGAACTCAAGCTTGACAAAAATGTGTCTTTAAAACCTAGCTTTCTTGACAAACAAAACGAAGAGAAAAAATCGCCGAACTACGCGTCGTTGAAGAGTTCCGTTCTGATCATCATCAGCAGTTCCACTTCATCAAATGTCACATTTTTGTCTCCCTCCTCTTTTGAAATCTTGAAGTCGGTTAAAAATAAACTAAGTTTGCCTAGACGCAATGTTCACTGTAATTCTTATAGTCGCTATCAATTATCGGAGCAAACAAAGTGCTCACAAACATTTAAACAGGACTTTAGTAGTCAAGCAAGGCGTTAGAGTGCATATTCTAATATTTTTGAGATATATTCGTTGGCGACTATACATCAGTAGATGTGAGTTTTGCAATAGATGTGACAAACCCACGGTCACCTCAGCCTGCTAATTTTGAAATCTATGTCGGTCTCTTTGATCTTGTGCTTAATCACTTCTTCCCGTATTTATCTCAGAAAGGCTATCGTGGAGTCTATTTTTTACGAAATAACAAATTAATAGAGTTCTAGGCCTCAGTCGTGGCTAGATAATAACTTGTGAATTGTACTCTTACACAATCGAACAAAACTACCAAGCCATTTCAATAGTTGTCCAAGAGCCAGCGACAAAGACAGATAGAACTGTCGTGACTATAACTGGGAAAAAATACAAGTTAATAGATACTCACAATCAGCATGGCACGATACAGAAATTTGGAGTTCTAAAATTGCTGCGGGTAAAGCAAAAAATCAATATCTTCGTAATACTTTACAGGATATGTTCCAAAGCTTTGTTTTTATGGTTTTTTTGACATCTTTTTTTTTCTGAAGCGCATTAGTTGTAAAGTCTTGTAATGCCTTTCTAAATTGCATACCTACCGTATAATATTGATTAACCAACGTGAAAGCCATGCTGATGAACGTTCCTCTCCAAAACTCGCAAAAACTACTGAACGGATTTCGCTGAAAATTTCCAATAAGACTACATTGTTAAAAAGTCTAACATAAACATCAAAATAGGACATTAGCTATCCAATTGTACATGTATGAAGACGCTGGTAGCACCTAGTAATAATCTGACTACTTAGTGTTTTTGGTTCCTGCAAAGCATATTTTCGTATCTTGCGAATACATCTTGTTTGGTGTTGGCTAACATAACGCTACTAATTGGCCATCGATTCTAAGGTTTCTTGAATACCTCATAATGAGTTATAACCAAAACCTTTTACTTTCTTAATTAACTAGTCCTTGAACCAATTCTTAGCAAGAACAAATCTGTCAATACAGTTTATTATAGAAAATAGCAACAGTAAATTACAAGATATGTTTTGTCGGCGTAGAGTTTGCTATTGTTCTGTGGTACGTATAGCTTTAAATGCACTAGTTAGACTATTTTAACAATAATAATAAATATTAGGAAACATTTATTTTTTCAGAAATAAAACGCTCAATTAGGTTAAAAAGTTTTGTAGTAGTGTATTTCCTAAAAGTCTCTGAATATTTGAGAGTTATTTATTTGATATCTATGATATCACTTTAGTCACAATTACTTGAGTGAAGACTCTCCTAGAGTATTTTTTATTTCTTGGGTTGGGATTTCAGGTAGACTAATTTTTATAACAGAAACACCAGATAACTCATATAATTAAGGTATCTTATTGATTAAAACAATATAGATCACGAGAGTAAACCTTCTTCGATCGATAAGGTTTGCCACTGGTCAACTTATTTGTAACATTATTGTATCATTTGTGCATTTGTTCCGGCCGTTGCAAAATCGCAATGACATATTGCTGTAACGTAGGTTACTCATTTGTTTTATGTGCCATGTTTCGTCAAAAACGCCGTGCCGAAGTAAAGGTCTTTCGAACTAGCAGTTGTTTATTACCCATTGTTTGATCTCTCAATCAAAATCGAGATCAAACATGCGTATCAACATGCTGCGATATTGCGTAACGTTGACATTGTTATAATACTTATAATACATTTCAATCTCATTTGTCAGTTGTATATACTGCAGTGAACCAAATAACTTTTAACTATCTTGATAAGATTGTTCTATTAATGTAAGGCGTCACAGCGTAACAAATCATACAGAAGCACTGTTACTAAGACAAATTTACTAAAAAAAGTGAACTGCTGTTTATTATTTCATTAAAATTTACGAAATGAGTTAAGATTTCATACTACTTAAAAATTTGAAATGTTGTCAATTGACCAATTAAGCTTAATATGGGTCTTGGTCGATTTGTGTATGATTGTCCCTCAGGAAAGAAGAAAGAAAGAAGGAGCGTTACGATAAACCTAGTCAAACTGATTCTTAACAATTACCAATAAAAAAAAATTGTATATAGATTTTATGACCATAACATTGTATACCCGGAAGGGTAACTGTTGATACACTTACATTTATTGGCACCATCTTTGTACCTACACAGTTTTATAGAATGAAGATTTTTTATTCTATTCTAAAACTAGGTACTAGGTTACGCGTTACGGATGCACTGCACACTAACGCTGGGCATATTTATTAAACTGGCGTCACTAGATTGTAATGCTCCGTCTATCTGTTCTTCTTGGTCTGAGGATTTTCTACTGTCCCCTAATAATTATTTAGAGTTTATTTTGAAGATTTCGAACTCAATATCAACCAACTTCTGTCAATATAAATCGGGAGAATATTCTTCATGTGGTATCCCCAGAGGAACTGTCAAATTATCTTCCAGCTCTTTCAGTGATACGCTAAACCTCTTTCTAAAGTTATCCTATTTCTACGTTAATAAGATATATGCGGCAATATCTACATTAATTGCCCACAATGTACATACAAACAAGGAAAAATTCCCAGTTTATACAGTTTCTATTAAACGTTTTTTTTATTGATTAATTAAACAGTTGAAAAGCAATTAGTAAAATGTAGGAATATCGTGCGCGAATAAAGTGGCACCTGTCGTACTGCTGTGATACTTATACTTAATTTATACAAAGCGAACCATGATCGCTTGCGTAATGCATTTTATCGCCGGCCAAGCGCCTACCAAGAGTCGCTCATGGCCGGGAAACTCACATTTTCACTATCGCAGTTTTAATGAGAGTCAACTTAGCGATTTTAGAGATGGAAACGGTTGATTTCTACCCCGTAGCACAAGCCCAGTTTAATTTCCTTTCTTTTTTGTGTACTATTTTGGGTGAGCAATAAAGAATATTTTGTTGTACTTAATTGTAAAGTCAAAATGTATTTAACTAGGGAAAGTGTTTCCCTGCTATACCTTAGGTACGTTAAGAAAAACGTTAAGAATCGAATTAATTGGCTGTAGTAGAAACGTTACATAATTAGGTTTTAAAATTATCGAGTGTTTAATAACAAAACTCGCTATGCTCGTTCTGTTACAGCGACTTTCGAGTTTTGAGAACCCTTATTATGTAACTGTTGCATAAAATACTATAATAATAATAATAATATCCACAAAGCGCACGCCCACCACCTTCGCCCGCCTCATCCTCGTCAGCATCGTCGTCGGAGGAGTTCGCCACCGCTCCCGACACCAGCAGCAGCAGTTCGAGCGACGAGTGCGGGCCGCCGCCGCCGCCGCCACGACCACCTGCGCGGCGCGGGCGGCCACCGCTGCCGGCACGCTTGGGGCCTGCGGGGCATTCTGCTCCGCCCACGGCTCCCGCTACCGGTGGTATAGTGCGCCGCATGCAGTGGTCGCAATCGATTAACGAGAACTGCATGCGCGCCTACTATGGGGCGACAGACGGAGGAACAAATCTGTCCGCGTACCGTGATAGGATGCTTCCTCTGTTTCGGGCGCTTGAACCTGCCATCTCTGTATCTGCGCAACGGCTATCGGATCAAGTGCGCGTCATCCAACGGCTCAAGCGGTTGGATGACGCGACACTTGATCGGCTCCGTCTGGAGGCACTCTCTGCTCGCGCAGCCTCCGCTTCGGCGCGGAACCCATCCGCCACGTTGCCGGCTCCGGTGCCCGCACTCGATACGGCACCGGGGGCCGATCCCAGTGCCGACGAAGGCTGTGCGAATCAGAGTGTAAGTAGCCAAGCCTATGAGCAATTGAGGAGGGCTTTGGAAGAGGCGATTACGCAGTATCGCTCCACACCCAATTCTAGGCCGCGACTACCACGCTTGCCCGTGAATAGACGCAATCTAGCGTTAATGGGAGCCCTGAACGATCTCCTAGTCCCGTATTTAGGGGCTAGCGAAGATTTGATTGACACGCACTCAATTATGTACTGCGGGGCCATCGCGGCGTGCCGTGTTGCTCGCGTCAAGTTTCCGGACGCTGACCGGGCACCTAGGACCGCCGGGAGTGTCCCTACCTGGCAAGTGCGAATTGAGCGGCGTGTCGATACGTATAGGACTCTCATTGCAAAGCTGATCTGCTTCAGAGGGGGCAATAGCCGCCCCCGAGTCATGCGCTTCGTGAACCAGGCCTTCGCGGGGACTGGTATCAGGCCCCGTGACTACATGACCTGTGTCACGGAACGCATTGACTTTCTGAAGCAGAAAGTTTATGCATGGGCAAGCCGTATTCGTCGCTACAGAGAGCGTCTGGACCGATACCAGCAGAATCGCCTTTTCCAAAGCGATCAAAGGAAGGTATACCGGAAGTGGGATGGAACCGACCATCGTGTGTCTGATGGACAGCGACCGGATGCTACTGCCATGGTTAACTTTTGGCGTAGTATTTGGTCGGTGCCTGTCGAACACAATGAGGGCGCCTGGATGGGTGTTGTCGAGCGTGAGTGTGAGTCCATCGAACCCATGGGGTCTGTAACCATCAGCCCCGCAGACGTAAGTTGTGCCATCCGTACGGCTCCGAACTGGAAAAGTCCGGGTCCGGATGGATTGCACAACTTCTGGTTAAAGTGGTTTCGGTGCTCGCACGCGCGTTTGGCAGCACAGTTCCAGCAAGCACTCGAGCTCGGTTCCCTACCGCCTCCCTTAACAACTGGTGTCACCTCCTTGCTCTACAAGTCCGGTAGTACCACGGAAGCGAAGAACTACAGACCCATCACGTGCTTGCCGACGCTATACAAGCTCCTTACATCCATTTTGAGAGCAAAAATTAACACGCACATTGTTGCGAACAACATTTTAGCCCCCGCTCAAAATGGATGTAGGGTTGGGTCACGTGGTACTAAAGAGCTCCTCCTCATAGACATGACCATTTGTCAACGAGTCCGGCGAAACAGAGGGACCCTCTCGACCGCCTGGATTGACTATAGGAAGGCCTATGATTCGGTGCCTCATTCATGGCTGAGGAGGATCTTAGAACTGTATAAAGTTGATGCAGTTCTGAGATCCTTCTTAGTGGCTTGCATGGGGCAGTGGACCACAGTCCTTCGTCAACCCGGGGGAGGAGAGGGCCCCTCTGGCCCGCAGGATTCCATCAGGATTGAGCGAGGTATTTTTCAGGGTGATAGTCTGAGTCCCTTGTGGCAGCCTAGCGCTGAATCCGCTCAGTACCCTGCTGAAGGTTTCAGGACTAGGTTGCCAGCTACGGAGAGAGGGTGAGGTCATTTCTCATCTGCTCTACATGGACGACCTCAAACTATTTGCACCAAATAAACATGACCTGTTGGAGCTACTGAAAACCACAGAGGCCTTCAGTAGTGCCATCAAAATGGAATTTGGTGTCGATAAGTGTGCAGCCATGCATGTACAGCGGGGGAAAGTAGTAAATTCCACAAATTTACAAATTTCTGAGACAATGGATCTCAGATCACTCTCCGAAGCAGAAACCTATAAATATCTTGGTATGTCACAGTCTTTGGGTATCGAGGGTGGAGACATCAAGCGGGCGGTGAAGGAGCGCTTCTTCTGTCGCCTGACAAAAGTACTCAACAGTTTTTTGTCGGGCGGCAATAGGGTGCGTGCCTTCAACGCCTGGGTGATGCCCTTGCTTACATACTCCTTTGGCATATTAAGGTGGACTCAGACTGAGCTCGATTTCCTGGATCGAAGAGTGCGTGTACTGCTCACTGCGCACCGTATGTTACACCCACGATCTTCTGTTATGAGACTGTACATCCCGCGGAAGTTTGGAGGTCGCGGCTTCTTAAATGCCAAAGACCTCCACAACCGCGAAGTGTGCAGTCTCAGGGATTACTTCCTAAACAGTGAGTGTGGGATGCATCGTGACGTAGTGGCAGTAGACGCATCTTTTACCCCGCTCTCCATGGCAAACGAGAACTGGCGCAGACTTAAAGTACTAAGCACCGAGGACCGCAAGGCGGTATGGAAGAGTAAGGAGCTACATGGGCGGTTCTACAAGGCTCTTACGGGGCCCGACGTAGACCTGCTCGCGTCGGTGAACTGGTTACGTTTCGGGGATCTCTTTGCGGAAACCGAAGGTTTTGTCTGTGCAATTGCGGACGAAGTTATCATGACGAACAACTACCGGAAATATATCCTGAAGGACGGTACGGTTGACATTTGTCGGGCATGCCGCCGTCCCGGAGAGTCGCTCAGGCATATCATTTCCGGTTGTGGTCATCTTGCTAACGGCGAGTACTTGCACAGACATAACTTGGTAGCCAAGATTATTCACCAGCAGCTTGCTCTTCTGTACGGTCTTGTGGACTTCGAAGTGCCGTACTATAAGTACACACCTGCGCCAGTTCTCGAAAATGGTCGTGCCACGCTCTATTGGGATCGATCTGTCATCACGGACAGGACTATTATAGCCAACAAACCTGATATCGTGCTGACAGATCGATTGAAGCGCCAGGCAGTGCTCGTCGACATCACCATCCCCCATGATGAGAACCTCGTGAAGGCCGAGAAGGACAAGGTTAGTAAGTACCTAGACCTGGCACACGAGGTAACCGCTATGTGGGATGTTGATTCGACGATCATTGTCCCGAAAGTCGTCTCTGCGAACGGTCTAATTGCGAAGAGTCTCGACCAACATCTTAAGAGACTCTCGCTAGATGGCTGGGTCAAGGGTCAGATGCAGAAGGCGGTACTCTTGGACACGGCGCGTATAGTCAGGAGGTTCCTCTCTCTGTCGCCCTAACCACCGGTAGCTTAGGCCCCGCCTCGCTGCCGGCGGCACTCTAGGTTAGGTTTTTTATAATGCTTTTATATTTTGTATGTATATTTTTATATTTACATTTGATAAATTTATTGTAAAAAACCTAACATGTGAAAAAGAATAAATAAGGAGAATAATAATAATAGGCGTAGGGATGTGACGACCCCATCGCCCACTGGATTTCCAGTGCAATCAGTCAACGTAAGGCAGCTTGTGGCGGGCTGTTAGGGAGCAGCGACCCTACGTACCTGAGTGCTCCTGGGGTTGCGCCTGGGGTCAGGCGTTTACTGATCGGTTGGTTGGTTGGACAGCCCCCCCCCCCCCCCGCCTCTGGCTTGCCTTAACCAGCCGTCCAGAGTGGAGTCGCAAGAGCTGTTGCTCGAGGGTAGATGTGGTCATCTAAGCTTTTTTTTTTATATGTCGCTATTAATAGGGGCCCAGCTTAGCAGGGAGCGCGACACCGTCTGCCGGAAATAAAATGTGAGACTGTTTTATTAGGCAGGCGTCCGATGTCTCACCCAATAGCCCAGCCATTAGTCCATCATCCTCACCAAATAACCCGGTTCATTTAGATTCCATCAACCAACAATAGTCCATGTGCACCTTGGCGGGTGCTGTCTCTGTGTGCGTCCCATGACACGGGCAGGGACAGTATCCTCTATGTGTACCCCTTGCATTTCATTAAATTGTCAAAAGGGCCTCTACGTGTTGGCTATGTGGTACTCGTTTTGTACTTCGGTACCTCGGTACTTCGCTTCGGCTCCGCGGACGCCTTCCAAAGGTCCGGACACCATTGTCCCGTGAGTGGAAAAGACATAATATAAAAATAATTATTCTTTATTTATTTAAAGTAAACACGTTTAATGATGTTGTGGAGGCCTTCTGGTAGGTAGGCTAGGGGGTATTCACCTGTGTCAGGAGGTCTCGCTCTTCCCGATTTTATTTTATCTTGTTTACTCTACATACAAATGTATTTAAATACTACTTCCTTATACCTAATTAAGCATATCATTGCTCTTAAGAGTTTATGCTCTCTGTATTAGCTGTGATTTCAAGTGCTTACATTTTACAGAAACACTAATTTATTGTATCATTTAATATCATTTTACAATAAAACACTAAGCACATATCATTTATCGATCTATCTGAAATCAGATTGACGTCTAAGACGATGGTTTTAATAAATCTTTCGCAATTCAAGGTTTTTTAGATATGTAATATGTATAAAATCTTTTTCAGGATTTTAGTCTAAGTACTAAGGGTGTCACCAAAGTAAAGATACTTTTTTAGGCCAAGTTAATTTAGAATAGGTCATTTTTAACGAAATATATTACTCTACGCATATAATATGTTTTTGGGTCCTGAAAGAATACCATTATATTTCTCGGTTGCGAGCAAATCTTCACACTGAGTTAGAACCTTTTTGTTTTGCTGAAAAGCACACATTTATTATTCTTTCGTACATTTTAAAAAAATCTCTGCAATTTGTTTTTAATATGTGAGTTGTTTTAAATTTTGAGTTTGTTGTGTTATTTCTTTTTCTTGTAACCTTTGTGTATGTGGCGAACAAATAAGTGATTTAAAAAAATGCTGTAATTATGCATGAGTATTACAAAGCTATCAAGTAAGGCGGGAATAACTCATTTAATGTTTAATTTTCACAGAGAAAATGACAGCAATTAACGCACATGCGCAGCAAGAATGTGAGAAAGGATTGTTCAAGGCTATGAGTGCCCCGGTAAAATAGACAGAGCATAATATTCTGTTTATTCGGGAACGGGGCAGCGCGTTTCATACCCTACTAACGAAGCAGGGGTTTTCAAAAAATTTCCGGGAAAAAGTTTACAGTTCTGATGTCTATATACAAAAAAAAAACAGTTGTAGAGACTTTTGGCGAGACCTTTTCGATATCCGTACGTGAGATTTCCTTATCGTGGCGGATAATTAATTAAAATAACTAAGAACTAGTTGAGAACCATAAGCGAAAAAATAAATATTATAATACCTGATCTCCTCTACTGATTGGAAATTGCGTGCTAAAGTAAGGCATGGATAACATTACATAAAACAATATATAAAATGGTCGTGATGGAAAATCAAACTTGCGTTATTTTCTTAAACATCATCATGCTTGAGGAATGGAAATGTTTTCGTTTCAAACTTCCAAGTTGGAAAAAAACACCAAGAATCTATAAACCTAAGTCAGTCACTGCTTTTATGCATAGTTAGACCAATTTGAGCTAAAAAAAATAGTAGCTACATAGCTTCTGGAAACCTGTTTATAGACAAGCTGGACACAATGTTACAAAAAATTGATTTCTGGACATTATTAATGCAATTACAATAGTTAATCTTAATTTTTTTTCGTTTGTTTCAAATACTCCATTTAGTTTAATTAGTCATAAAAAAAAACTGTCTCTTTTCTTCAGAGACATCCTAATGTTAAATAAAATTGGTATTTGTATCGTAAAACCAGTAGTAATATCTCCGAGGGCCCCGTATCCTCGGTCAAAACACGTTTGTATCGACCATTGTGCAACAAGTCGCCCTAAAACCAATCCGTGTTAGGGCACGACTGAAAGGGAAGCATGCTTTAATTATATTGTTTTATTCTTTGCCAATATCACAATCTCAGAAACAAACGGGTCAGCGTGCTGTTGCTTAGTCCATTGTTTTGCTATGTACTTCTTCATGGCATAATTGGGAAACTTAATGCGACCTTGTAAATACATACGTGCGCCATAATACATTGTCGGTGATTTTTAGTTCCCTTAACATTGTGGAGTCACGGTACATTAATAGCTTAAAATAAATATACTATTAAATTGCTCTATGATATAAAACTTATGAATACTTATGAAATTGAAATACCGGACGTACAATTATTTTATTTGATACCACCATTACCACCATTTACCTTATTTTTATTTTTTTACGTTTTTCAACATTTTGGAACTTTTAGGAATTGATTAGGTTATAAAACTAATAAAATACTTTCCCCGCTAAGTAAGCAACAATATAGTTTTATCTATAGGTACATTCAGCTGCAGAGAAACCTGAGCCCCATTGCATACAAACTTCAATGCAGAAAGGGTCACGTTTCTTTGCAGCTGAATGTACATACATATTTACACCTTAGAGTTTCTTGCATGACAGCATACCCCTGCGTATTTGTCACAGTTGATGAAATTATTTGGGGATTTGTTAAATGCCCAGCCAAGTCAAGAGACACAACATCACCATAGAAATATTATATCTCTCACACTAATACTATAGCAAATCAATATAGAGCACGAGAAATAAGAATGGTCTTTTGACACTTCTAAATAGACGTTTTTAGTGATGTGGCTAATGCGAATCGGGTGACATAATATCTGATTACGATGAATGGTGGCTAATACAAGGAATCGATTGATTATTGTGTCATACTTACTTAATTATTATTAGGAAATCAAATAAATAGCCTATACACAGTGTGCTGTGAACAGAGTGTTCCGTTAAGGCGTTACAAGTGCAAATACATTTAGATTCTTTAGATTTGTTTTGTTTTTGGATCTACGTGGAACACTTATTATATGCCTAAGTAAATTCATAACAAGTGAAATCAAAAGTGTGTTTATAAAACCCGACTGATTTTTTACAAATATTATGCTCTATGTCAGTCCTACAAGTCATGTTAAGTTTAGTTTAAACTTCAGTTTTGGAGTTAATCCATTTTCCGTTTAATTTAAACCTGTCCGTGCAAACATTTACAAAACAGTAATTCCATCAAAACAAATTAAAATAAAGTACCTACCGGGGATATGCAATGCATATAAGTAGTTATTTATTTTAAATTGGGTATCTCGCGACTATAGCTACGTTTAGCTAAAAGCTCTTGAGGAGCTGTAGTAGTTAATATTGCCTATGTTTATCCGGAAGGTCCATTCTACATACTGGGGAATTCATTTTCTGATGAGTATTTTGGGAGATAATACACACAAATTTACTACAAATTATAGCTCCTTATAATAATATAAGTGTATATACATCAATTAATATGTATAATCAGAATACCTACATTGAAAATAAAACATAATTCATATATTTAAGCCAGTTTATTTTAATCACCCATATCAGTGTCTGTTTTGTCGATGCACGTGATTTTACTTCGTATTATCGTGACTTTATTAAAATATTGTTATTTTCGTACTTAGAATCATTTGATTCATACCGATTTAGTTATACATTGGCAGGCTCCAATTGATTGGATCGGACAACACTACATTTAAAAAAATGTGTAATTGCGCCAGAACAGCGCCATCTATGTGGCTAGTAAGTTAAGTAGTCTAAAGCGCCGCTCTTGTACAACTAATAGGGGGCGCTGTTATTAGTTAAGATATATTGTTAAGTAATTTATTAAACTACTTTCAAAATAGACGCCATACCAAACGGACACGGCTCTTCTTACTTTTTCCCTGAAAACACCCCAGCCTCAGCCACGACCCAACACTTACCGAGATTTTAATGCAAATTTTTGCAAGATTTTTCTTTAAAAAAAATATTATTTTATTCATTTCAGAAGTGCCATTCGTCTGCTCGTTTGCCACCTATGTCATAAAAAAGTGCTAAAAAGAGCTTGCATGTTGAATGTATATATTTTGGTAACTCGTAAGCTGTTGAATCTTTATTTTATTTCGATGAGCACTGCCAGTTCACATTAATGGGTATTACGATGTGTCAAAAGACCATTCTTATTTCTCGTGCTCTATAGTATATTAGTAACATAGTCCTTATCAATGTGACAGTTATTGCCAGAGTTTTCTGCATCTTATATTAATCAATCACTCTATAACCTAATTTAAAGTATTCGTAATTGATTTAAAACCCAATGAATATGTTAATTTGGGTACAAGAATGTTCTGATAGGTTTAAATTGAACTTACACATTCAAGTTATTTCAAACAAGTTTTCCCGTGACACTTGATTAAATTAGTGATATAAATCGCTCAATAATGCAAAAAAACTGGCTAAGTGCGATTTGGACTCGTATACAAAGGGTTCCTTTACCATCCTAGAAGTCTGTAATCGCGTTCCTTGTATGGCACCCATTGCACCCCATTAAATGTTTAAACAGATATTCTATATATGTAACAGATATTCTGTAAAAAAAACTGTCAATCTTCATTAGGGATCATGAAATAGACGCTCGACAAAATCTTGCCTGTAAATTTTGCATTAAGTTTGTATATGTTATGTGTAAGCTATTTTATTCTTCTTGTTTTATTGTTGTAGCGCAGTATTGATTGTCACGTTAGTGCGATACAGTACTAAAATGATCATCTAAATTTGCTGTTGACTCAACGATAGGTAAATCTGTTATTTTTACACGTGGAAAATGATATTTCCTAACGCCCGCTTCAAAACGTTGTCTCGTGGTACTTACTAGGTACGATTATATACCGATCAATGCTATCCTCCCATGGAAACCTGTCGAACTTGCCATACAATCACATTTTTACAAACACCTTTCGCAGTTAAAGAGTTTCAGTTCAACACTAATATAATATGGTTCCGTTTAGCACGTATTGGATACGGATCCCTAAAAACCTAGACCATGAAACAGCTTAATCATGGTCAAGCAAATCTGGTACGGTTGTAAATTATATATCTATTTAAAGTTTTGTGCAGTTATTTAACAAGCCTAGGCTATGAATGGGTATAATAATGACCGTGTAAATCTAACACGAGCATAAATTATGGACACTTTCAGATACATTTGTTTGGTAGTTAGTGTGGTAAAACTGGGCCATTATGCGCTAATGTACTAGTTTGAATAATTTCGAAATAAACCATGTAATAGTTGTGTTTAATTTAATTATGAGTACATAATGAATATGTTATAGTAACAATTTATACGATAACTAATTACTAATTTATAAGATGTTGTAGACTAGGTGGTCCAAAAAAAATATAGATTAAAATTTTTATTCTCCACAAGGCTCTTTTGGTTTCATATCGCTCCAGGAACTGTTTTACCAATTTTTAGCCAAAAATAATGATATTTAGGGGTCGCGACGATTTGACAGTTATTAAATGGGATAGTGCTATGGAATAAATTTAACTTACTTGCATTTATTAATAAAGTACCTAATTAACATAAAATTTATTAAAATTGAAGGAAATCATAATCATTAATCAGCCTATATCTTTACATTCTAAGGGCATCGTTATTTTATTGGATTTTGAAGCCATAGGAAAGTATATTTTTGCTATTTATTTTTTGGGATAATAGTATTTAATTTTTAGATAAATGCTATCCCACATCCCACGCACTGCCTAGTCATTTTCAACCTTTATTTAGCGAGCTTTCTCCTGGATTTGGATGTCAAATTTCATCAGTGGGACATTTGAAGGATTCTTTCCAAAAATCCATTTATTCTCGAAGTCCAAAAATCGATTGAATTATGGATTAATAAGTCAAACGGGGTCGCTGCCCATTGTGTATAGAAAGACTAATAGCTTTTCAGGGTCAATTACCAATTATTATTTTTAAAGTCCTATGTTAAGGTGGTTTTTGCAAGTTTAGAACCATTTCTATTTTAGGCTCAACACTAACTCTAGGATTAAATAGAGAAAGTCCTATCAAAAGGGCCAGGGTCGAAAAATACCTCAGGGTCCCCAGGTAGCAACGAAACGCTTGTAATCATTTGGTTTCGATAATTTTTGGTTTACAAGAAGTTCGTCGTCATTTAAAGGAACTATTTCGGTCACTGGTCCTCATTCCAATAGCGTCATGAACGAAACTACAAACATTCTTAATCCATCACGGATCGTTTTTTCTGCTACAGGAAGAGTAAATTGATTGTGAAAAAGATATAATTTTTTCAGACACTATATTGCTTTGGCCATCCACTGACCTTGGTGTAAGGCACCAAGAGCACGAAACACTATTTCAGCAGTTTCGTCTGTCCACCCGAGAAAATAATTACAAAGATACAACAATTCGAGATACTCGTTTCTCGGCTGCTGAATTTTCACAGCATTGTGGTTGTATGCTTTCATTGCTTGACGAAGTGTACAGAGATAGGGGGTATTATATAAATTGTTGTCCGCAGTTATACAATTTTGTTAAATAATTTATGTCCATTTATTTTGAAAATGTTAAAAAAGTGTTTTTTATTTTACCATTAGGTTCGAAAATATGGTGCCTGCAAGCAATCTAAATAATTATTCTACCTTGACATTTTTCAATCATAGTAAACGTACAATGAAGTAATAATCCACTCCATTACAATAACACTCGATCCACCACCATATCAGCCTAAAGACGTCCACTGCTGGACATAGGCCTCCCCCAATTACATGGGGGGTAAATGCCATAATCGCCACGCTTGACATGCAGGTTGGCGATTTCAATATCTCCACCGCATTTCAAGGATGCTGCTGCCCATCCCTTGGTGGTCTTGGTCGTAGTTTTAGGACATATCCGGGTCCCCACACAACCGGGTCTCAACACTTGATCACTAGTTGGTAATTTTGTTCTTTATTTCCATCGTGCATTTTGTCGCGACCTCTAAATGTACTTGGAATTAGCTGATTTTTGGTACATACGTAATTAACAGTCATACGAACAGAAAGAGCCTTGTGGAGAGGGTATAATTCAATTATATATTTTTTCCATACATATGTGGACCACCCTATTGTAGACATATAATTTATTCATCAGAATATATGGTACTTAAGTTGTTATAAAATAGGTAATGTAATCCATAATATATTATGCCGTAAGGCGTGTGAAATTTTAAGATAAGTTGATGGACAGTTTGCATGCAATATATGTCAAAAGTTATTACATATTTTTTTTTTACAAAGTATGAAAATAATAAAGTGCGAATGTAAACATAGAATTAAATCACCATAATGAATAAATTTTATTTTATTTAAGTGCATGCAATTTAATATTATCTTTAAAAAATTCGCCTATTCTATAATATATTCTATAATAATTAAAGATGAATTGAAGATCACAAAGTTTTTAAACCAATTTCAAAACTATTGGTCGGAGTTTCTGGGGACCGTAGATGACATTCGTAAGGCTAGTAGGCATGGATTGGAGGAGAAGAGCTGAAGACCTAACTCAGTGGCGTGCCATGGGAGATACCTACGTATGTCCAGCAGAGGCAAATGACTTTTAGGATTCGCATGCATTTATAGGACTGCGCACCCATTGCGTACCCACATCGAATATCGATTGATACAAAATATACTTATTTATTTATTTTATTTATTAAACAGATTATAAAAACATAACAATTATCATTTGACGTAATTCTACTTACATATTGGGTGTATTCTGTGGGCAAGGACACGCATTATCATAATTGATCCGCTGGTTGTAATCACTTTCGAAAGCAACGTTATTGATCATAACGCCCACTGCTACGTTTATCGCTCTTTTTGAAGTTTCAAAACATTTTAATAGTACCTATATTGCGGATAAGAATGTTATGGCTCGGAATTAAAGATATCGATTAAGTTTACGTATGGTTTAACGATATAACTCCTAACGAACCTTTGTAAAACTGGGCAAGTTTTCAATAATGAGCATTGTTTTCTTTGATCCCATATAGTAATTACAAAAAAGGTTGAACTTTCACTGGAGTGTAAAGTGATGTGTGTTGACGATTTGGGCCAAGTATTATTAGTTCTCTCAATGTATTAGTATTTTCGTTCGTATTATCCAGTAATACGTACTATTGTACGAGTCCATCAATCATTAATTTCATTCTGTCCATTCTAAATTGATAGAAAATTTGTTATTTTTTTTGCTGTCAAAATAGTGATCCAATTCGTCAAAAATATGTTGTTAATATAATTGATTCGGGATTGAATAGTCTACTACAAATGTGTATTTCCTGTAAAAAAAAAAGTATATTTCTATTTCCTAAAAATGATGAAATTTTGATGTATCTGTGTAAAATAAATTTAATCGCACGAAACGTAATACTACTCAATAGCTTTGATACTGACTCTCCATTTGTTTCTCATTACAACATTTGTCAAGCCACTTAATTTTATCTACATTAACCTTGCCATGAGTGCAGTTTTTGCAAAAGCTACATTAGCGGAGTGGTCATTATCCACATAGCTGTGTTGTCACTAGCTACGTTATTCTCAAACAGTCTCGTCTAACCTCCTCGTCCTTTGTATATCTTGACTTCGAGGTTCGTTAAAACTACGTAGAGTCGGAGTTCAGACTTATAATGGCTCTCCTGCGGCATGTTGATAAGCTTTATGAACACTTGTCTAGCTCAGTTGACCAAGGTTGAGACAACGCCCCTCTAACTGCACCGATTAAAAAGATGTAACTGGGTGACACAATGAAACATTTAAGTCCTTTTTTTGTTAAGATGGTGGTAGTTAATACAGTTTTGGTTAATTAACGAGCAATAAAGTATTTACTTACGCTAATAAATTACTGTAAACGATTTCGATTAGAGTTTACATACTTGGATTCTGAACATGAAAAACCCTAGACTGGTTAATAATATACCTAGTACATGTTCAATGGTTATTGTAGTTGCTCATTAAAGTGGAATATTATGCTGACGTATAAGTAACGTAGATTATATTGACGCAATAAAACAATAAAGATTGTTTTTAGTAATCTTCGCGTATCTCGCGTATCTGACTAAAAGATGAATTGGGTTAAAGTGGTCCAAAAACAAACAAAACTGAGAGTCATTAAATAGGTCTTTAAATCTAGGTATTATTAGATCATACCCATTCAGACTAAAATATAGATATCTCAGTTCTATCATCATATATGATCGAAATGAAGTAGATTTAAAGACATCTACTGAGCTATCTTTCAGCTTTGTTGGTTTTAGGACAGACTCCATACGAGTAGCCCATTGTCCTTTGGGTTAGTGTCTTTTTTGTGGACACACATAGCTCAAGTTATGAGATATGAAGCCCCATTTTTCAGGCTAAACTATCAGTTTAAACGAGTAACTTTTTATAGAAATCTATAGGATGAAAAACAAAGTTACATGTATTCGACTCTAGATTTTAGCTCTGTCACAGAATAAGCTCTGTACCACCAATAAGCCGGGAAAGAAAGCTTTACAGTAACATTATGTCAAATGGATTCATTATAAAATTTATAAATATGTCTCGAGTCATTTATTTAGTCCCATATTTGTACGCGCGGGAAAGTATTTATTTAACCGACTACAGTTGGAATGGATATGTAGGTATATTTTTGTTGAACGACATACATAAATACTACGGCCGGAAACTACGAGTACAATCAAAATTTTCAAATAACTGAATTCGTAAGATGATGATGATGATGATGAATTCGTAAGTACCTGAAATAAGTCTAGATTTAAATAAAATTAAAATGTTGTCCGTTTTATATTTTAAGGTTTTAAATCTTAAAAACAGAGTATTTAAAAAATAAAAAATATATATACTTGAGCCCAAGTAATTTTATTGTGCTTGACCACGTAACAGGATGACCTCATCTATTCGCTATAATAATATACGTATGTCCATCTATCTGCCAAACACCCGTATATTTTCAACCATAATTTGAATGTGATCAGAATAAAGGAAATTAAGAAAAAGAGCAATTACTGTGTCTCTTGACTGTCTACTACCTACAAAACAGTTTTACTACTTGGTAGACAATTTGCTTGTCTCAAAACCCAGTGACTCATTTCCTGCACCGATAATTCTTTCGAACATGTCTAAAATGTCTTAACTACAATAAAACGACTACATGTATATGTCTGTTTAGGCACTGCACAACAAACCTCGAGTCATTGAAAGCTTGAAATTGCTATCTTGAGTAATGAAACAAGACAAATAACAGAAATTACTTACCGCTGAGTCTGCTTGAGACTAAACGATAAATAATACGTACATACGAGGCTGCCATCATTCGAATTAGATTGAAAACTTGAATTTGTATATGTGGTGTTTAGCCGCCATCCAAATAATAGACTTGAGACACACGAAAAAATTTGCGGCTCACTAGCTATTTATTTTACACTTACTTGATAGTGTTTGTTTCGGTATTTCATAAAAAGCTTAATAGCAGGAAGGGAGAGTAGCAGGAAGAAAACTATATATAAAGACAGGCGTATTCTAATTATAGTTATACAATCGGTATTTAAATCAGCCAATAAAACGGGTAATTGCATAATGACGCAAACCAAAACACCGACGTCCTCATCGAGATATCATCCTCATTACCACCGTTTACGCATTACCCAACTTAATAAATAAATCAGTCCATGCAACGGGTCGACATTCTTAACTATGGAAACTGCTTCTTAATTTATTAGTATTTTCCTGGTTTAAAAGATATACCTACCTGATTTAACTGTCTCTTCTACTACCTTTCCACGCTTAAATCTCTTAAACGAGTATATAGCAATATAACCAAACATGAATAGAGTTTATTTCAAGATTAGCATATACAAATTCCATTTTTAACTTCAAGTTAAGTAGGTATATAAGTTCTTATCCCTATTTGGTTCAATCCAGCCTCAGTAGGTTATGTAGATACAATTTCGTATGGAGCGTATATCTATCTATAATTAGTCCCGATAAAGGTGATAGAATACTTTTTTACTCAGGAGTTGACCGGAAACTGTAAATTGGAGGAGTGCGATAAAGAGGATGAAGACGCGAGCAAAACCTAGTAAGTATAAACATTTACATTATCAAATTTTACATTTACAAAATCATGAGTGGAATTGACGAGTAAAGTGTACTAGATCTATCTAAACGTCCTTTATGTTGTTTGTCGATAATTTAACGTGTTCATTAGAAAATGAGTATTATAGATAGGTAAACATTTAGTTTTTTTACGCAAATGATAACTTGTTTCTAAATAATGGATTCCTTTTCAATGTATTTTTATATCATAAACGCAATTATGTTCTGTTATCTTTCCTCTTCCTAATTAACACCCGACAAAAATAATTTAATAGCAAATAGAATTCGTCTTGTAAAGTATTACCTACACGTACGTAATTTAGATCTAACTGTTATTGACAGATCTAACTAATGCCCATGGATATGAAACGTAGGTAACTATCGGACACAGTTACATTTTGACAGTCCAAGTATTCCATCTTCAATACCAATTCCAAAAAATCCCTATTACCGCTTGTCTCTCTATGTATCACTTGTTATCTAATCTTATATATCGGTCCTGAAGCTGAGGGGATACTCAAAGTTAAAATAATGTCATTTGAAAAATCAAAAGAAAAGTTAAAGCAGTATAACGAAGTGAAGAGTAGTAACAGACAAGAGATAAAGCCTCCATTTATGCCTACGATACAGTTTTAGGTCCATCATCGCAAGCCAAACATCTTTGTTTCAAAAGCGCGTAATTTTCAGTGTAATTAAGCCCAACAGTAAATCAATGCTTTTGTTGGCATAGACTTGCAACACTGATTACTGAGTTTACGTGCTTACCGGGCACAGGTCGTGCGTAGCGCGGCGCGTGCGCTCGCCGATGATCAGCAACTTATCAAGATCTTATGACGCCCGTATGGCATTAAGAAATATATTATAATTGGCAATGCACCTTTGGATCTCTACTGACAACATAACTAAGTTTCTTTCGATGATTTAACTATTCCTACTTTTTTGATTGTGTCAAATAATATCACGTTAGGCGAGCGTTTGTGGGTTTGTGGAGTCAGCCTCGATTTGAAAAGGCGAGGTAATATATTTATATAATTATATTCCTTGAATAATTTCATTTGAGGTTGAAATTAAAAATTGTAGGAACATAATCTGGAAACCTTACTCTTGGTCTTAAACAACCTACTTATAATCGTACTGATACGAAATCACATCTAGTCGAGTCAAATAATGCCATGTAACAGAAAAATATTAGTGAAACTACTACAGTAATAAGGGCAAATTATGTATCAGGCAGAGGAAGTAGTGGGCTTTACTATACCTACACTGTCTGCGCCTGCGTCATCTGTCAATTAAATAATGTAAAACAATTTATTAGAGCGTAGTGGTGTAATGTGATTGCAAAATCTGGTCCAAGTTTGCATCTCGCATCACGTAATATTAAGATTATTCAACTAAATAACCATCCCAAGTATTTTAACGACTCTCGCGAATTGATAGACTCACTAAAATGATTTATGAATGAATTATTGAAACTAGTCCGCAATGTTTACTTTCGGATCGTTTGAGAAATTGATTACGACGCAACTTGTCGCTTAGACGAAACTATTATTAATAAAATGATTGCGATTGCACTTAAGTGTCGAATAGTAATTAATTAATAATCTGAGTCTATGAAGTATGTCAATAAATTATCATTAAAACATGAACCTAACTTAAAAAGAAGTAAACGTAAAATAAAAATACACTTCGTACCCGGTATATGAAACACGTAAGGTATTTAGTCAAATAATTTAAGTAGGTTACTGTCTTAAAATGAAAAAAATTATAGGCTATCAGCATATTCATAACACACGCACTAAACCAGTTCTTATGTATAAAATCTGAAAGCACAAGGATTTAGACACAAATTCCATTTGTATTTAAGGTCAAGTCGATAGATAAGAGCTTGTTAAAAAAGCCTAATAATCAAACTATATTTAATTAAGTGTCCAATAATTTACGTTAAATGGTGGTTTGGTAAATTTTATTTCGACGTATTTAAATCAAAAGAACTTGAGCGACTAAAAACGGAAAATCTTTGATACACGCAAGTGTAGCTATGACACCTACTCGCATGCCGAATTTACTCGTTTGCATGCCATAAATAATTTTTAAACAAATATTGTAAGATCTATATCATAAAACTCGTGACTGTATAAAATGAGGCTTTTTGTTACGAAACTATGACAACTAGATATTTGATAAAATAAATAAGTATTGGGGAATGATCTTATAAAAATCTACCTCGTTATATCGCTGGAAAATGCTTTATGCATACCGGCCTTCATGGGGGTAGGCACGGCGATGTAGGACTCCTGTACATCAGGTTAAATACAAAGAAAACATCCAAAACTCAGAACAAATGTTCGTACTCACCACACAAATAATGCCCTGACCGAGATTCGAACCCGGGACCTCCGCCTTATTATAGTAGTAGTATGAATAAATTAGCAGTAGTAGTATGTAACAAAACTGCGGACACTAGACAAAATTAAGAACTTAATTGTTCCAAAAAGCAATAACAACTTTGGCCAGAGGATCTGGTCCAATCATATACCTTACATCCTAAATGGCTTACCCAGAGAAGTTGAAAATAAATTGGACTTAAGGTGTATATGTATATGGTATACTGAAAAAACAGTTGCATAAAAATAATAGATAATTATAATATAACAAGAGAATTGTAACTAAATTTAGAAATCACTTAGCAAATTATCTTTAAAAGTAGAGACTTAGCTAAGTTTCATGTCAAAATGTATTATTAATATTTGAAAATAAACAGTTTAAATTTTTTTTAAGTAGTATTGTTTGATGCGTATAACTTGTATAGTGAGGTAGAAGCAAATTTTTATTATGGGTAGTGTTTTTTTAAATGAAAATATATTTGAGACTTGAGGCCATTAAAATGTCTTTTAATATCGATTTATTGGTACTGTTTCAAGAAATCAAGACACATAGATGATGAAGAGCGCCGCATCAACATCCAGTATTTTTGAAGAAATTTAAAAGAAAAACTTCCCCTTAAGTCAGAAATGAAGGTAATAATAGACTTGTGCTTGTTGTCTTGCCTGTCATATGAATCTTAAACTGAGATCAACAAGGATTTTTTTTAAGTCTGCTCGTACCAGTGCGCTAAGAACGTGGTTTCTTAGGTATTAAGCTTTCTGACAAGAAAACGAAGATACGAGTATTCGCATTCACACTAAACTGATAGACGCAAGTCAACATGCACTACAGATGTAATAACTACAACTTAAAAATCCCCGACATTTCATTTCAAAGCTCAATATATCCAAAACGGCTGAACAGATTTTCATGAAACATGGCTAAGAAACACTGGGGATAATAATATCTATGACACAAAATAAACTAAACGAAAATCAGTTCATCCGTTTGGGAGCTATAATACCACAGACATATACACAGACTGACACGTTGAACTTCTAACACCCCTCTTTTATGCGTCGGGGGTTAAAAACAGATGAAAGCTTCCGAGTTTTCACGATGGGAACAGATTTTTCGGAATACGATTAGAACCGAAGAAATGTCAATCAATTACCGCATTATCAATTATAGCAGTTAAACCTGTATGACTTTGGCCGCTGTTACGAGATCACTTTTTGTATTTTTCTCTTATATGATAAATAAAAAAAACTAACATTTGTCATGTCAAATGGCAACACTACCAGTTTTCATTCTGACATTAGACATTGACTAATAAAGTTTCACATCAACAGACATGCACCTGTCAATCTTTTAATACGATAATTGATAGACACTCCGGGTCTATTCGTATTCCGAGTTTTCACGATGGGAACCGATTATTCAGTACATTTGACCTACAGTTGAAATGTAGGTGAGCGGGGCACATCACCCGATCATTAGACAAAAATAGCTAACGCGTCACCGCGTTATAATTTATTAAAATTGAACTTAAATATTCATAGTTAGACACACGGAAGTCTGTCTGGCCAAATTCGAAGCAAAAGTTAGAGCGACACTACAATTTATATATTTTAATAAACCACAGCTTCTCTTTAAACAAAATTTTGACATATCTACCCATTCAAATTAACGCGGTGTAGGTTAGGTAACGTCATGTGGGTGTCCCGCTTTAGTACATTCAATGATTGTCTTGGTCACGAGTATTTAATCATTTCTTCATGCATTACAGTTAAGGCAATCGATTGAAATGATGGCTCTCGAACAGAATGGGGCATTTGGAAAGCCACAAAACAAACCTCAAATAGTCACATTAGTAAGCACAAGCAGCATATTATTACGATACGATTACTATAATGGCTACTTTGGATAGGAAAGAGTAAGTGTGTGATTTTGAAATGAAATTAGGAAAACGAATGAGACTGTTGTGACTAATGAATTTGAGTTTTGTTTTGTATTCCACAAGTATGGATCTCAGTAAAGTTGCACCGTGAAGGATGCCCGGAGCCGGGGTCCGTACCTAATCCCAAGAATTGGCATAGGCACTATTTTTACGGAACAGGGGAACTTAGCATCGCACAATAGATTAAATACGACATACCATTTATGTCAATTAGGTAGCATAAAACTTAAAAACATCGCTAGTATCATATCGAGAAAGAAAGTTTGTACAGGCGCGGAATGAAAAGGTTCGTCACTTTTCGACCTTAAAGCCATTCAAAGAGAATTGAAATGTAACGAACCTTTGCATTCCGCGACTGTACAATAATTCCGATACAAATTTAATTTCAAGGAGAACGGTATGTTAAGAAACAAAAACCTACTTTAGTATTTAAAAGTTGTTGATTTCAAAATACCTGAATCAAGAGCACTACATATTTTTTCGGCATATGCCTATTTCCGATTGAACGAAATTATAAATGGGATAACGAGTTTTAAATTTGTCACGGCCACCGAGTCACTTTTACCGAATAAACCAACATTAAAGGTACCGATTGCTTCATGACTGACACGCATGTTCGGTCACACTTGCAAAACCGTGGTAGTTCTTTTGAAATAGAGAAAGTAATTTAATTTAGCCTAAAACAATCCTTATTTTCTAGGGGTGAGCGGTTAAACCCGATAGAAAAGTCGCATGTTTTTTCGAAAATAGAACTATGCATAACGGATGTTGAGTTCTTATTTCAAAAAAGCAATTATTTCGATTTAGCAATTATTTATCGGATTTGACCTTGCAACCCTCTATAATTGGTCCTTCTCGGTTGCATCATGATGGAATTTGAGAAACGCTCGGCTATCTCCCTAATTTAATGTTAATGGTTTCTTGGTGGTTTAATATTATTGTTATTTTATTAGGATTCGAAAGGCTCAAAGCGTTCACCCTACCCCTAACTTAACTTACGAGATTGTTAATTGCCTGTACTTAAGCTTTGCTTTTTTAGACCAATTGTTTTATTATTCTCTCTAGCGATCATAAAACTGCGATACATTCATACTTCACTGGCAATTATGATTTTTACAAATCGCTTACTTTTATTGTCTCTTACCCTACGTACTTCAATCGTCCTTGCGGTCAATTATGAACGGCCTCAGGGCTTTTAAATTACTATAGTGTCCGGTTAGTGAGACGGATAAGGAAGGAAGTGTAAGTCACATACCAGAATATCCACTCACTTGGGAAATCTGTGTAAGGTAATTTATCCATAATTTAATTAGTAATATTATTACGATGAAAATTAGTCACACAAGTTTTATTAAGTACCTACCTATAACTTTCGTGTGTCTCGATTTGTTAGATGGGTTCCCCGAACGCGTTTTTCACCGGCATGTTTCAATCCCCATCCGCATTTTGCCACGATCGTGTTTTGTCACATGTACTTTAAGTCAAATTCAATTTACTCTTTTGAATAATTTGCCTTAAAGTATGTTGCCTAACTTAGATTTAGTCCAATAAATAATTTGTTTAACTATACTTATTGCCTTGCTTACTTTTTGTCCTACAGAAATAAACCTCAATAGAAAATAAATGTATGTTTGTTCCGGGTAAATCTTGCAACAAACTTTTAAAGCAGGTATCCTCAACCGAAATCCTGAAATTTTGCATACTTATGTAAGTTCGGTGACAATCCACTATTATGGCACAACCAAGCTAATATGAAGATGGAGACAAAAGGTTTCCATAGCAACTCCTTAACTACACCAGATAGACACGTCGTTTTTGGGCTCATTGAAACCGATTAATTCAGCATTTTAATTAATCTAATTAAAATAATTATAATACTTATTTTATATAAGCCATTTAGTTCGTTATTTCGTAGTTTATCCTTTTACTGACTCTGATAAAGACCTTCGTGGCTGCCATTTCTTTTTTATAATAATAAACAAGGAACTCTTATAGTGTCGCCATGACTGTCTGTCCGTCTGTCCCCGGCTTAGCTCAGTAACCGTTATTACACTTACTATACCACACAGTTTTCCATTGATTACCTACTTAGATAACGTCGTTAGTTGTGTCAAACATATAGTAAATATAAGCTTGTGAGGTTTTAATTCCTAAAAATTTACGTGTGTTCAACTACGGAACCCTATATTGCATGTGGCCCGACACCTACTTGGCGGATTTCTTTTAGGTACTCAATTGATTTTAAAGTGTGGTATGGTACTGACTTAAAAGTATTTTTTTCTTTAAACGCTGAGATGTTTATGATGACCCCTGGCTGACTGCTTGGTGATCTGTGCGTTAAAATATTTTTATTTCTTTTGTGTTCAGTGTTTTTCAGAATTGTTTATAATCTGTTCATAATATTCACCATATTATGAAGAATAAAAATATTTTGCTCAAAAATATTTAAGCATCTCTCCCATGCGTTGGCGACTACCTACTGTGCATCATCCTTCATCGTCACCTATTGAGAAAATGCACCGAGAAAACCTTATAACCTATTGTAAACTGTGTGACAGAATAAGATGAGAAAAACCGAGATTATAAATCATGCGAATGTGACTAATTGCGGCGGGAAAACATGAAATTATAAAATTCGAGTATATGATAATAAAACAACAATAAAAAAACCGGCCAAGAGCGTGTCGGGCCACGCTCAGTGTAGGGTTCCGTAGTTTTCCGTCCGTCACATTAAGTTGACATATTAAGTACAGAAACACAAAACCCTAAAAACGGGCCCACAGAGGACGGTGATAACCAAAGAAAGAGTTTGGATTATACGGTTAAATTACAAACTTAGTTCAGAAATTATTTTTGTAATTTTTTCAAAAACTATTCAACCTATCAAGTTCAAAATAATTTTCCTACAAAGTTTTTATAAAGTTCTACTTTTGAAATTTTTTTCATATTTTTAAAACTTATGGTTCAAAAGTTAGAGGGGGGGGACACATTTTTTTTTACTTCTGGAGCGATTATTTCCGAAAATATTAACATTATCAAAAAATGATTTTAGTAAACCCCTATTTATTTTTAAATACCTATCTAACAATATATCACACGTTAGGGTTAAAATGAAAAAAAAAATCACTCCCCACTTTACGTATAGGGGAGGTACCCTAATAAAATATTTTTTTCCACTTTTTATTTTACCACTTTGTCGGCGTAATTGATATACATATTAGTACCAAATTTCAGCTTTCTAGTGCTAACGGTCACTGAGATTTTCCGCGGACGGACGGACAGACGGACGGACAGACGGACGGACAGACATGGCGAAACTATAAGGGTTCCTAGTTGACTACGGAACCCTAAAAATACATGTGACAAAACACGATCGTGGCAATATGCGAATGGGGATTAAAACATGCCGGTGAAAAATGCGTTCGGGGAACCCATCTAACAAATCCAAACTAACGATCATGATACGCGTCGGTGCTATGCGACGGAAATACGATACAAATCTTGTATATTTTTATATTTTCTCAAATATTTTTACATGTGATTTGAACTCTTGATCCATCATTGCTTCTGTACAAACTTAATACTACTAGTCAAAGAACAAAATACCACATATCAATCCCGTCCCACCAAGTCAGGAAGTCGCGTTAGTGTTAAAATCTACACTGATGTTTTGTTTCTCATCTTGACAAGTACAATCGAATGTCAATACGTCGTTTGTATTGCTAATAGCAATAACATAATGATTGACATTCCAAATCTAGGAGGCTGTACCTTCGGGACAGTCATCAGGCGAGGAAGTGGTCTGCCACTTTTGGACTCTATTATTCACGTATGAAGGATCAAAACTGGTAGGCCACTTTTTTAGCTGTTTGTACCTACTCGTATTGATGATGCGGATTTCTGGCTTCCAGCCGAAGAATGTTGTTTTGCAGTAGTTCCTGGACAGCCCACTTATGATACCGTAGCTGACGTACACCTGTGCTTTTTTGCGATTTTTACAATACCGGTAACTTTTCAAAAACATTTATTGGGGAGTATAATATCAATATCTGAATTTTGAAGTTAAAACAAGAATATGGAAGAAGTATATAAGTAAGTACATGTAGTTTCCATTATTTGCAGTAAAACCAACTTCTTAACAGTAATCGGGTTAATATCGCTATCGCACTCACTCTTGCAGCTGAGTATATTTGTCATCAAAGGCTAAGATTAATGAGTGACAAGTACCATTTAATATTAGCTGTTCATCTGGCATAGTAAAAATAACGATTTATTTCGCACAAGTGGTTATTAACACGATTGGATTAATTTGTAATTGCAACTAAATTGATCTAAAGTAGGAGACAATTACTAAAATATCAATAAGAACCTTCCAAATCGATAATTGTAAGGGCGCCCGCGCACGCCTACGGCTCTGTCGTAAGTTTGAACCATTCATCGATACCACTTTATTGTATGTACGATGTATCAACTAAAAAATTTCGACAACATAATAAATAATTGTATCTACTACCTATATAAAATTATAAAAATAGATTAGGTATGATGATAGACTGGTATTTTTTGGAACCAAATCACGATCAAGGAGCCTTTTAATTACTTACAATAATTTAGACATTATGTTATGTTTGCCTTTTGTAATTATGTAATTAATCGTTTTGTGGAATTGGATTGCAGGGTAAAATCTAAGTTCAACCTGTATAATATACAAATAATCCCTCACGATCAGGTCATCTAAAAAGCAAAACGCTTAAGTAGCAAAATGCCTGAAACGGATGTCTAAGAAGCTTTATACCTAAGAAGTAAAATACATTACAATCATAATGCCTAAGACTTAAATCATCCAAAACGTCAAATGTCTGAGTAGCAGAGTCACAAAATAATGTATAATAATCTATCTACATATAAAACAAAGTTATGTTAGTACACCATTTATAACTCGAGAACGGTTGGGTCATTTTTTATGATCTTTGATTTGTTGGATTTGTCTTCGCTCCAGATAGCAGAATAACTACTAACATATCAGTAAAAGAAGCAAAAAAAAAATTTGTACGAAACGGGTTGGAATGGAACGAAGTTCGCCGGGACAGCTAGTGTATTTGCACAATGATCCGTTATTTTATGGGCTACATAAGTTAGTAGAAAACAGTTTATAAGCCAGTCTGTTAGTTTCTATTACACATGATTATCTGGTTATCATCTATCATGTCTACTGTTAAATGAAACTATTAGGTGGCTTCTGAATATTTAGGTAATTAGTTGTATCCCTTTGTCATTAATATTTCTTCTTGCAATATCCGCTGGTCAAAAGTGAACCTAATTCACAGTCAAAGAGCCTTTTGTAATTATATGATTTTGTAACACTAGCCTTTGGGGTAGACCGGCATGTCTGTGCACTATACATGACCTCCAACTTAGTGGTTCATGTCCAGCTGGTCGCTAACAGTGTCAATGTCAGTGACCCGCTCACAACGGCCAACAACCATAAATCATTCGAAACTAAACTACAAATTCCATCAACAATTTAAAACTAATTTAAATTGTAATGGTCTTTTATCAATCATGTGAGTTATCCGATTATTGAAGCATTAAATTAAATGTAATGCAAGTACATGTAAATTAATTTTAACGGGATATTTAAAACATTTGAAGAGGCTGTGACTTCTTATACAAATTGTTTTAAGATACCAGTAATACAAACATGAAACGAAACGACGATGTTCCTAAAAGTAATAAAAAAAATGTCGACAACCCCTGTAGGTCTAGTATGGTAGTGACGCTACCATGCTGGCCCGGCGGTCCTGACTTCGAGTCCCAGTAAAGGCAATCAGTTTTGATGATGAGCACGAATGCCGAGTTCTGAATGTTTTCTGTTTAAGTATTGACTTACTTATATGTGTACTTTGGGGTCGCTTTTTGTGTTATATTGTCACTCAATATTTATTTATTTGCTTATTTAGCTACAATGGTCTTATGACATTGTATAAAACCTCTCATATTGACCATGCAGCTAACGCAAACACATTTGATGAATTTCTTCTGACATTTTTGTTACTATTACATATCTACAAACTTTTGACTTTAGGAGAATTCCTTCGGTGTCTGCTAAAGTTGGAGTATGATTTATTTACCATCGTATTTACCTAATGCCCAATTGGCACGAACCTACAAATCAAATGTAAATCTACGAATATTAAGTTGTAACTGATAAACAAAATTATACACCCGTTAATATTATTAACTAAGATTTATTATTATATTTCAAGCTTACAAACCGAATGTTCTGTTTATTTGACATTGCATTTAATTGCAGCTCCAACCGATATGTAGCCCAGTTGTAAAATATAGCTGGAATTGCAGCATTGCCAGTCGTGCTGACAAAGATCTAAAGCGTCTAAAAACCTAATGCTAAACTCATATCTTGTCACTGGGATTCTTCTTTATTGTTCATGACGTCACGCACACAATGTTCACAAGTGTTTTGTTATGGGAAATGATTTTGATCAAATTTTGAACGCGGAAAAAGGCGAGAAGCGGATCTAGACACGCGGCAGCGTGTCCAACCAAGTTCACCCCAGTAACTGGCGGACAGCAGCCGTGTGTTATTTTACACGAACCGTTTGGAGCCACTTTTGACCCCCCAATAACTCAAAATCTATCTAACATAAAAAAAATAAATTTGGTACATGTATTAAAATCTTTCAGAACAACTAGAACCCCAAATTTCATAATTATAGATTTAATAGTTATTGAGATTTTAAATTCCAAAAAACGGCATTTTTACCACTGATTGACTGACTGACTAGTAATCAAAAACCTAACCCACTTCCAGGTGACCTAGAAAGCTGAAATATGGCATATAGCTTGGTAATTATGTATGTACACCAGAAAAAAAAGAAAACAGTGATTTTTTTATTAGTTTTATTATTATTATTTATGCTAGTTACTGAGCAGAACTCCGTCATTTATTAACCGATTTGGAAGATTCTTTTTTTGTTTGAAACGGTATACTTCAGGGGTGGTCCCATAGGTATCAGGAAAGAATCTGATCATAGGGTCCTGGAGAAATCGAGGGAACTCTTCAAATATTTGAGGTGCACCTATAGCGATTTGGGTATTTTGTATAGAAACTCGTGCATTCGTTCTTAAAAAGCACCATTTGGCGAAGATTGACAAAAAGTAATGATATCCCATCAAAAACATAAATGTGAAAATGGGAGCCAAGTTCAATATTAAGAATATGCCATGTTTGGTTGTCGTCTTCACCGACAAAAGAATTGAGATCTAAATGGGTGCCAAGTTCCGTAGATTCTCTAAAATGGTGCCAAGTCCGGCACTACATTGTTCACAGTAAAACTTATTTACTGCGGCTTAATGCATTTTGAGCCTTAACTTGGCAGTTTTCTATGCAGTATGTTATAATACCATAAAAGCTGTTGGATATTTAAGAAAACTGCCAAGTTAAGGCACAAAATGCATTAAGCCGCAGTAAATAAGTTTTACTGTGAACAATGTAGTGCCGGACTTGGCACCATTTTAGAGAATCTGGTGTCACCACTTGGAAATAATTGCTGCCCCATTAAATAGTCCACCGTTTAATTTTTTGTTCGTGTTTCAGGGCCCATGCTGTATAAGTAATTAAATACACTAACTCAATCGTGGCGTTCTTACTTTGGTCAATACAATGATTAATAAACAACCTAATCGTAATCAGGCTAACTAAAAATAAAACTTTCAAAGTGAAGATTTATCTAGGTTCATGTAATTCATGTTTTCAAAACTTAGGTGCAGCGTACCGATGCATCAATACCAGTTCAAATTCTTATCAGTCATCTTGGAAAAAACTACGCTGCGCTCAGTTGACAAAGTCCCAAATCGAATGACCAAAATGTGAACGAAAAGCAAAAGCTACTGCGATTGCTGCAATGGAAAATGATTTAAGCAAAAGCATTCGTAATGTTGTACATGTAGAGTCTTTAGTTGAAAAATGATTGAAATGCAGAAAACCCACTTGGTCATACCGTTGGAACGCTAGGGCACAAATCGATTGTGATAAAATCTATGAAACCTTTTGTGGAGACACTAATAGTCCTAAACTGGGGCTAAATTGCTTGTTGGAAATATTTTCGAGTAAAGTATGCGTTTACCTAAGGCCCCGAGGTCTGACCAAGAGGATCGTAAGAAATGAACCAAAGATATGGAGAACATGAAATATATACAGACGTATAATAAAAGAAAACGAAATATTATAATACTATCTTATCCTATCCTACTGTATACTGACTTCGTTCCACGGACAACTATTCTTGTATAATAATAGTGGAAGGTAACAGATTTAGGCCTTAATATAATAAATACTTTATTATCATTGAGCAATTCAAAAGCCGTTTTTTTACTTATTCGTATGTATGTATATGTAGTCAGAAGTGTAGCACCGGATTTAGTTATATGTCATATACTATTCTTTTATACTAAATATTATGGGTAATTTACAAAAAATAACGGAATTTATTTCCTAACAATAACAACGACGCACAACCCGTAGATTAGTTCTGTTTAAGTATTAGGTATATTGATTTAATGTTATTAATGTACTATAAAAATATTAGTCGCTCATTATGTGGCATCCAACAATTAGACAGCAGCAAACCCTATTTTCAGAAATTGCGGATAATAACTCTTCGCTGCCTTTATGTGTTTGAGGTTGCAATGTTTGCTAGATCTAATATTAATTTATTTCAAAGTTTTAGAAGTACGCGCCTTAAATATAAAATAAATGGAATTTTATCAAATACTGCTTTATACCGAAATGGCCCCAAAATTTACAATAAGATACCGAAAGACATTGTAGAAGTAGAAAATGTGGAAGGTTTTAAGCGAAAATTATTTGAGGACCTTGTAAAATAACCTTACTACACCATAAGTGAATATTTATTAGACTGTAATTAATGGGCCAGAAACCTGATCCTCCAATACACTACTAAAATTTGTATGCCTAACGGCCCAGCATAGTGATACTTAAAACTATTGTAAGATCTTTGTGTACTTACCTATGTTGTACAAATAAATCATTTCATTTCATAGTCTACATACAATTGGAACTAAATTCGTGTCTTGAGCTCTACTTGAATAATATACGTACATTAAATTAATGGTACTAAACTTATACAGCAAAACACCTTGCATTCATTAGTCTGATTGCGGTCACCAGCTTCAGGCCTGGTATCACCCAACATTAGACACAGCCACATCACCTGTCTCCAAAACGACCTCAGTCTGACCCAATTGTGAAATTGAAGTAACAAATGAAATGATACGCCTGAGAAGCAATTAAAATTGAGTGGTTCCGCCCAATTCATTTGAGCGCCGATCTTTTTTGTCCAATCAGTCGAGTACTAAGAGCAATTTTATTTTCTGTTACATAGAGATTTTAGCTCATCTCATATTCGTTTATTTAACTATAACTACTCCACCATATCAGCCCAAGGACGTCCACTGCTGGACATAGGCCTCCCCAATTTAATGGGGGGTAAATGCCATTATCGCTACGCTTGGCACGCGAGTTGGCGATCGCAGTTTCTCCACCGCACTCCAGGGATGCTGCTGCCCATCCCACGGTGGTGTGATCTTAGTTTTAGGACATACCCGGGTCCACTATAAGTACTCGCATGCATGGATCTTTTCATGTATACGTGTAAAGAGGTGGAATGTCTTTATTCAGTTTTATTCTTTCTTTCTTTCTGTGTTGCAGATATAACGGTAATATACTAAAAATAACAACTTTAAACCGGGCAAAGGCAGCAAATTCATAAATTTATATTTAAAAGATTAAAAATGTGTCCTACGTCAATGGATGGCGTCTGTTCTCTACGCACGCCAACTAAAGTCATTGACGCCGCCTAATGCACAGTGGTCTGTGGGCTAATGTTATGCCTGCCGATGAATACGGCCGGCGCTTCTGCCGCAGTAGAGAGAGACCATGGTGTGGTGACCAAGACGATTTACCCAGAATACCGCACTGACTGCGATATTTATTTATTTTATTTATTTATTCAAAATAATTACACAGTATATTAACGTTCGAAACTAAGTCACTGTGAACTACATGATATGAGTATACGAGTATGTTTAACGTCGTAGAAGTCCATTTGAGCAGGCAAGGCTGTAACAACCTTTTATCAAAGTATTTCGTCGACTATTTCAAAAGAGCGTGTCAAACGGGATATAGAAAAAAATAAAGTTTAATGTATAAGCGCAACATTACAATATAAATCACGACCCTGTGTCCAGAGCTAGGAAACCCTGTATTACAGGACCCCAGATATACTAGGACTATTTTGAAAGTTGAGAATATCTTAACACCAAGTACTTAGTACTTTTTATCGCTATACTGAACCCTAAACAGGCAATAGCAACAAAAAGTGACGAGACAACACTGACGTTTACGTAGACAGACTGGATGGTTTAAAAAACGGCTACTCTTTTGGTAAAACTGTTCGAGCGTGCAGCATTACATCTTTGATTTCAATCTATGGCCTGAATAGCTGGATTTTAGGTCTGTAACTGTTGATAAATGTTAGACAATACCTTTTTGTAATTGAAGTAAGAAAATACCTTAAAGCGGTCACGCTTCTTGCACTATGTACTAACAAACATTATCCCAGTGTTAAAGTCCCTCAAATTAGATATCTAATTATATTTTTATCAGTGTCGGATCCTACATAGATATAATGTAATCACGCTCTAAGGCCCTCAAGGATCTGAGGACGGAAATGAATGTGTCTACAAGAAGGACTGAACACTAACTCAGACCAAAAAGGGTGTTAATAGCGCCACCGATGCAGCGGTTGAAAAAATGCCTATTGTGAATACGATGACGAGGCTCTAGTCTTATCTACATTTTAATAAAGAGAACAATACTTAAGGCTCAACCTTGGAAATTATCGTAAAATTTAGTAGTTTGGAACCATTACAATTTTAATACCAGAAAATAATATCTCAGGTCTACTGTCCCTTGGAGCTGTGAAAAAATCAGACTTCTAAGCCAACGCAATCAAAAGATACAGCCTTTTATGTCGCAAAGTTCCGCAAATATTCGACATTCGGAAGAAGTCGTGACGTGAACTCAGAATCTTGAAAAGTGGTACGAAGCAACGTCTTATAGCACAGATAAAGGAATAATTGCGAAAACCGTAATTTTTTTGCTACATTACATACGTCTCAAAACTTATGAACACACTCGTGTGTTCATAAGTTTTGAGACGAATATTGTTTTGAATAAATCAATTACAGAAAATATTTCTGTCAATGTTATTATTTTCATTGAATCACTGTACTGCAGCTGATAAAAGTAAATAGAGTTTATTTAAATTGGCTTTCAATATTTTTGATTTAACCATTTAAATGCGGTGGTCTCTCTTAAGTGCCGGCACGAAACGAAAAACGCCTTTTTCATTGACAAGTTAATGTCTATGGTAGAAAGAAAGTTAAGCCAGCGGAACGACAAATTTTACACCAAAATGTCGATAGATGTTCCATCTACTGCACAGACAGTACTGTAATCATCCAACGATGTTCACAATACGGGCGATTATTACGTATGAGGTAGCCTTTTCTTTCAATTTTGAATACTAGATGCTCAAACTATGCCTTAAAATTATCCATTTACCAGATGGACTATTGGAATCACTTGTTAAATTTTATTCGACACGTTTATTCATCAAAATAATTGGTTTTTTGACATAATTTTAGAGAACACCGTAACAAAATTAATTATTCATACGAAAACTGCTAAAAGAGAAATGTATGTCTTTTATCAGTCAATAGAAGTAACTTTCTTCGAGCCTGGCCCTAAATACTCCTGATTAGTCTTTTTGGACAAAATTACCTTTTATGAACACACAATTTAGAGCTAAAAACCTGCTGTAAATACTACTAAAAAAAAGTTACTCACAAATGAGTCACTGGAAGAAAAGCAAGAGAATCCCTGATGAAAACTTTCGTGTCTCGCGGGGTCATTATCTAGGTGTAGCCGACGCAATAAATGGCATCTAACATAAAATATTGGAACGCATTTTAAATAATACCTATGTATGTTTATTAATGAAACTATTGTCAAGTAAAATAAACAATATGTTTATAGGTATATATATATATATATATAAAAATATGAAAACATTGAGTATTTAGCCGTCTCAAAACTTATGAACACACAAGGTATAACAAAAATATTTTTAGGGAACCCTCGAAGCGTGAGTCCGACTCGCACCTGGCCGGTTTTTTTTGATAATGATTCGATTTGACAAAAAAACTTGTTTTAAGCTGATTTTCGAAAGTTACCGCGCGGGGGCGACAAGTACAGCATGACGAGCTAACACTAGCGAGCGAGCAAGACACAATTTGGCGTCGGTCGAGCTTTAAGCATTAATGCTTAATCTTACAGTAGTTACTGATATGTAAATAAACTGATGAATATTACATATACTAAAGTCAAAGATAAAATGAAAATATTCTTTATTCAAATAGGCAATTCGCAACAAGCACTTGCGAATCGTCACTTAAAACATCTAAATATATAAAAGAAGAAACTGACTGACTGACTGACTGACTGACTGACTGACTGACTGACTGACTGACATATCAACGCACAGCCCAAACCGCTGGTCCTAGAGATTCCAAATTTGGCACGTAGGTTCCTTATAAGGTCTAGGGGTGCACTAAGAAAGGATTTTTCAAAATTCAACCCCTAAGGGGGTGAAATGGGGGTCCGAAGTTTGTATGGGGAAACAAGATTAGTTGAACTATTTTATTCGAAACTTCACAGGAGTATTTCTAACGATAAATGAGTAAATACGTGTTTCAGGTTTTTTGAGAAATCAACCCCTAAAAGGGGGAAAGGTGGTGACAAATTCTGAAAATCGACATGGTTATTGTTTTTATGATATACCGGGTCGCTGATAACGAAAACAACAATGATTTTAAAATCTCACGTGGAGGACGTGAAATACCATCCCCCATGTTGGGGTGCGAGGGGGATGAAATGTCTAAATATTAATATGGGTGTCGTTTTTATGGTTTTCTGGGACGTTAATTACGAAAATGGCATCGGTTTTGCAATTTAATACTGTGGACATGAAAACTTTTGAAAGTTTGTGCCAAATTTCAAGAAATAACTGACTGACTGAGTGAGAGACATATCAACGCACAGTTTAAACTGGTGGTTCGAGAGATACCAAATTTGGCATGTAAGTTCCTTATAAGGTCTAAAGGTGCATGAAGTGCCGTGAGTTTCCTATGAATATACGACCTTTTTTGATTCAATGTATTGTAAGTGGTTTTATTAATCAGTGCCGTCCGATACGATTTCGACATAAATCGATATTTGAGCGCCCGAGAGGACTCTTATTAGGAATCCGAGGTACCTAAACTTTGAATAAAGTAACAGCCATATTTATTTTCTACATTTCCGTCCCGATTTCGTTCAAAATCGATATTTGAGCGTCCGAGAGGTCCCCTAACACGAACCCGAGGTAAAATTTGGAAAAAGTGGCAGTCATATTGATTTTCTTCATTTTCAACCCGATTTCGTTCAAAATCGATATCTGAGCGTCCGAGAGGTCCCCTAATACGAATCTGAGGTAAAACTTGGAAAAAAGTTGCGGCCATATTGATTTTCTACATTTTCAACCCGATTTCGTTCAAAATCGATATCTGAGCGTCCGAGAGGTCCCCTAACACGAATTTGAGGTAAAATTTGTAAAAAGTGCCGGCCATATTGATTTTCTTCATTTCCGTCCCGATTTCGTTCAAAATCGATATCTGAGCGTCCGAGAGGTCTCGTAATACGAATCCGAGGTAAAATTTAGAAAAAGTGGCGGCAGTATTCATTTTTACCATTTCTGTCCCGATTTCGTTCAAAATCGATATCTGAGCGTCCGAGAGGTCCCCTAACACGAATCCGAGGTAAAATTTGGAAAAAGTGGCAGCCATATTGATTTTCTTCATTTTCAACCCGATATCGTTCAAAATCGATATCTGAGCGTCCGAGAGGTCCCCTAATACGAATTTGAGGTAAAATTTGGAAAAAGTGGCGGCCATATTGATTTTCTACATTTTCAACCCGATTTCGTTCAAAATCGATATCTGAGCGTCCGAGAGGTCCCCTAACACGGATTTGAGGTAAAATTTGTAAAAAGTGCCGGCCATATTGATTTTCTTCATTTTCAACCCGATTTCGTCCAAAATCGATATCTCCCGTCCGAGAGGTCTCCTAATACGAATTTGAGGTAAAATTTGGAAAAAGTAGTGGCCATATTAATCATCTTCATTTTCGTCCCGATTTCGTTCAAAATCGATATCTGAGCGTCCGAGAGGTCTTTTAATACGAATCTGAGGTAAAATTTGGCATTCATACATGCCTGCATGCAAAAAAGTTTAATGTTACTATATAGGCGTGTGGGGTATATTGGATTTGTTTTTAAAAACGACATAGAGGTTTTGATATTTTTTCCATTTAAATCAACCTTTAGATTTTTTTAAACGTATGGCATTTATTTACGAACCGTGAGATCTTCGAGAAGATAAGTACGGTTGCCAGTTTTTGTTGCACTTTTAGCACCACCCACGTGTAGGGTAACGGTGGGTACTGCCTACGGACGTGGTGTAACTTCGAACCCCCTTTGTCAAATGAGTGGGCAACTTGACTGTTAGAAGTTCGCAAGCCGCCCGAAGGCCTCTAACTTGGCTTAACGATTGCTGTCGTAGACAGCAGCCGGGATCAACGGCTTAGCGTGCCTTCCAAAGCACGAGAGTCAGTTAGTAACCACTCAAAGCGGTCACCCATCCAAGAACTGACCTGCGCCCACATTGCTTAACCTCGCATACCGCACGCAATAGGCGGGTGCCGCTGGGCCACGAGCGCTCTAAATTCTTGATAGTTTAGATAAATCGGTTGTAACAGACGGACTGACAGTAAGGAGTGCGAATGGAAGTGAGGTCAAATTTTCTTTTTTGATGCTCCAATGGGAACTGGCAAAACATACCTAATAAATTTAATTTTAGGAAAAATAAATGTTACACGTGATATTGAATTAGCCGTATTTCTGTACTTCAAAGGACCATAGTTTATGACCGCTGCGCAGTGCTTGGTCGTTATCAGACCTATTGGTGTTACTGTAGTACACAGATACTTTTACTAAGGGCCATTTAAGACATGCTTTTATTTCATCGGCCCTTTCCCCTTCGGTCTGTCGGAAATGTATGATAATAGTTTTCGATCCTTATTTTTGCCAAAATCAAATGAAATTCGACAGTTTGCCGGTTCTCAGAATGTATACTGACTTTTCATCTGTTCATCTGTTAATGAATCACAATCACCAAACTTTGTATACCGAAACCCCCAGAATGTAACAACTACTTTTCTGGAGACCTTTTTGGCAAACGGTTAAAAATTTCGATTAGTACGCGGGCGAAGCCGCGGGCAAATGCTAGTTACCTATATTAAGCTAATTACTTAGAGCAATTTAATAATAGGTATTGGAAGGCGGAGAAAAAGTAGAGAAAGGGAATAGGGAGGCAAACCTGGTTCCTATATCTGCCCCGCGCGCGCTTGATGGAGTTGGGCGCGCTGCGACCTCCTTTATCCTTTTTCTGCCCCCGGGGCGTATGATCGGCGATGAAATCGCGCTGATTTTCCGTTGAGTGCTCACTCGCGAGTTTTATATCGAAGGGAGCCGTGTGCTCGACCCGACGACGCGCAGTAGAAGAGAATTGTCAAGGTTTTTATTTTCCTACCCCCCAGTCAGGTATGCAAAGTTGTGAGGTTGGGATAGGATAAAGAGGGTAGTTTGAGTTGCTAGTGATGGGATGAATCGGCATTTACCATACCGCCTCCCGAAGAGCAGACGTGCTCTTGAAATATCTGAAACCTTTAGTACAGATTTTGGAATGAAATAAAATAAATAAGTTAAAGGTTCTTCTATCACTGAGAGTTTGACACTGGCAATAAAAGCTTAAATAAGAAAACTAGGCTAAATATTTAGAAACTTAACTAATTGTGTGACATGACTTGATTGTTTAGTATTAATATTGCTGGGATTTTAATTTGGGTTAAGCAACGGACATAACTTGACCACTGGGCGAATGAACGTACCAGTGGAGGTTTTAATTTCTACGACACGAACTATCCCGTCTGTGCTAGGACATATTTTTGAAACTCGAGCCCTGCGCCATTGCAAGGGAGTAGCATTGGGTTCAATGAGAAGCACCAAGTCTCCGACTTGTAGATTGGGCGTGGGATTAAGCCATTTGTGTCGTTGCTGCAAGGTGTGGAGGTATTCGCTGTGCCACCGCTTCCACAGATGTTGGGTTATTTGTTGCAGTAGCTGCCAACGACTTAAACGATTGCCAGGAACGTGTTCTACGTTGTGTTCGGGAACGCAAAGGAGCGATTGCCCAATTAAATAACGTCCTGGGGTCAAAAGGTCAAAGCTGCTAGGGTCGCTGCTGAGCGGGCAGAGCGGCCTCGAGTTGATTATCGCCTCCACTTTTGTAAAAACTGTGGTTAACTCCTCGTAGGTGAGGACTCGTTCTCCCACAATGCGCATGAGCAGAGTCTTGGCGGTCTTCACTGCGCTCTCCCACAAGCCGCCAAGATGCGGGCCAGAGGGAAGGTTGAAGTGCCACGTGATCTGCTGTGGTGCAAGTTTTTGCTGAAGTTGAGTTTCGTCAATGTTTTGGTAAATTTGCTTTAAATGGTTACGAGCACCTACAAAATTTGTGCCGCAGTCCGAATATATATCCGACGGTGAACCGCGCCTAGATACAAAGCGATCCAAACATGCCAGGAAAGCGTCAGTAGATAGCGCAGACACGACTTCTAAGTGTACCGCCTTAGTGACGAAGCAGATTAGTACGCAGAGATACGCCTTGTAAGTCCTCGGCGTACGCATGTGCGATGCTCTGACTGTGAACGGCCCAGCGAAGTCAACGCCAACCTTCTGAAAGGGTCTGGCCTGTGTTACTCGACTAGCCGGCAGGTTCCCCATAAATGGGTTCATCGGCTTTGCTTTAAGTCGGTAGCACCGTTGGCATTTGAAAATCCTGTGACGGACCACTTTGCGTGCTGATAATATCCAGAACCGGCGATGAATTACAGTTAACAGCGTATCGGCGCCTGCATGGCCGAATAGCAGATGATAATGATCAATCAAGAGATGAGTTACATGATGTGAGTGCGGGAGAAGCAAAGGATGCTTGCTAGCATAGGCTAGCGTTGAATGCACGAGGCGTCCTCCCACCCTAAGTAGACCATCACCGTCAATGAAGGGATTGAGACGGATTATCTTCGTCTTGAGTGTGCGCTTCTCGCGCAATGCCTTGAAGGTGTCGTGGAAAGCCTCAGCTTGAACGAGCTTAATAATTACTAGTAAGGCAGAGTTTAACTCAGTGACAGTTAAATAGCCTTTGGTTTTCTGTGTGGGCTGTCGTGTGTTGTTGATAAAGCGCAGACACCAACCTATGGTAGTCTGAAGCCTTATGAACGAGCTGAAGCGCGTGAGAAGCCATGGTTTCTCAACGGAGCAGCATGCGTTTTCGGCGGCCGGAGGGTCAGTATCAGGTTGTTCGACAGCTTGCGCAGTTAATGCAGCAGCTGGAGAATTATCTTGAACTTGTTCGACGGTTTGGGACAAATGCGCTGCAACCGGAACATAATCTGTTAACCATTCAGGACCCCACCACAGGCTGTGATTTATCAATTCTGAGGGAAGCAGTCCTCGGCTGGCAGAGTCAGCAGGGTTAAGGGTCGAAGCTACGTGCATCCATGGGACATCTGGAATCATACCTTGGATCTGAGATACGCGATTGCCTTCGTACGTCTGCAGTTTATGCGGTGCCATTTGGACCCAGCTCAGCACGATGCTGGAATCACACCATGCTGTGGTAGAGCTGATTGTTATTTTGGCCTTAAGAATCTTTGATACATGCTCCAGAAGTCGCGCCAAGAGCACAGCGCCGCATAGTTCCATCCTGGGAATTGTCAACTTTTGCTTCACCGGGGCGACCCGCGACCTCGATATGAGCAGATGCACGCTTGATTCAGCCTCAGCTCTGACAAGGAGGTACACGCAGGCAGCGTAGCCACGTTCAGAAGCGTCGCTGAACCCATGCAGATGGCACTGACACAGCTGCTCAGCGAGCACGAATCTGGGAACGCGGGTTTGATGCAGAGCTCGGAAATCATTGATGAATTTCGACCAAAACAGCTGAGATTCGGAAGGAATCGGATCGTCCCAGCCGAGCTCGATGAGCCACAAACTCTGCATGAATGATTTTGCAGCGAATGTAACTGGAGTGATGAAGCCACAGGGATCATACAGTCGAGCAATGTCCGATAAAATTCCTCTCTTGGTTGTGGTGCGTGACATTTCGGCGACGCGATACAAGAATTTATCGTCGGAGGGGTTCCACTCCATTCCGAGTATTTTGAAGATGTTGTCACCTGATTCTTCGAAGCGGAATGGAATCTCTCGATGATCTTCTGGAAATCCTTCTAAGATCTCTGTTTTGTTGCTTGACCATTTCCTCAAATGGAAGCAACCCTGGCCGAGCACATCAACGAGTTGTTGCTGCAGAGCTTTAGCACTCTCTATGCTGTCCGACCCACTTACGACGTCATCGACGAACGTATCCTCCAGCAGGACGCGCGAGGCTTCCGGATAGAGTCCGGAATTTAGGTTCGCTAACTCGTGGATAACCCTGATAGCCTGGAAGGCGGAACTGCTTACTCCGTATGTAACGGTAATGAGTTCGAACTCCTGCAACGGCTCATCTGTAGACTCGCGCCAGAAAATTGTTTGATAGCGCCGGTCTTCCGGGTGCAGGAGCACGTTGCGGTACATTTGTTTAATATCGCATGTGAATACGACGGGATGCAGCCTAAATCTTAGGATTACGTCTTGAATATTCTGTTGCAACTTCGGACCTGACATCAAATTTTGGTTGAGCGAGACCCCTGTAGAGCTTGCCAGTGAAGCGTCGAAGACCGCGCGCAGTTTTGTGGTGCTGCTGCTCTCTTTCAGGACCCCGTGGTGGGGGATGTAACACCTCTCACCCTCACAGTCAGATGACCTTAGCTGCATATGGCCCGAATCTTTGTAATCCCGCATTAACTCTACATAGAGTTCGCGTAAACGTGGCTCTCGCATGAGCTTGCGCTCTAAATTATGAAAGCGCTTTAAAGCAGCCGGGCGCGTTTCGCCCAGCTGTTTGTGTTCTAACTTGAAAGCAGGGACCGATTTCGGTTTCGGTATACCTGTATTATACCGGTATGAAATTACGATATCGTTTACGTGATACAGGTATCGTATAAAGGTAACCGAAAAATTTCGGTTCATGGTTATACCGGTATGACGTCATACCTTTAAATATCGGTAACCTTTATTTAAGGGTATGACGTCATACCGGTATTTCCTGGTCATTTCGATACCGTAACCGAAAAAATTACGGTACCTTTATTTAGCGGTATGACGTCATACCTTTAAATATCGGTTACCTTTATATAACGGTATGACGTCAAACCGTTAAATATCGGTACCGTTATTTTTTCGGTTAGGGTATCGAAATGACTTAGGAATACCGGTATGACGTCATACCCATGGACTCAAAACTATAATATATAATATAATATAGCTATTATCCTCTAAGCCGATTAATGAGTTCTACGCAGACGAAGTCGCTGGCAACAGCTAGTTTTACAACTGCGCTCTAAACTAAAACTTCCTCAATCTAATAAGAGTTACACCGTAACGTAATACAGAATGCTCCGCCATATTTGATTACTCACTATCGTCGGGCTTCATAAGATTACGTGGAGCATGGAACTCGTGCGCAGGGACCGATTTCGGTTTCGGTATACCTGTATTATACCGGTATGAAATTACGATATCGTTTACGTGATACAGGTATCGTATAAAGGTAACCGAAAAATTTCGGTTCATGGTTATACCGGTATGACGTCATACCTTTAAATATCGGTAACCTTTATTTAAGGGTATGACGTCATACCGGTATTTCCTGGTCATTTCGATACCGTAACCGAAAAAATTACGGTACCTTTATTTAGCGGTATAACGTCATACCTTTAAATATCGGTTACCTTTATTTAACGGTATGACGTCAAACCGCTAAATAAAGGTACCGTAATTTTTTCGGTTACGCTATCGAAATGACCCAGACATACCGGTATGACGTCATACCGTTAAATAAAGGTACCGATATTTAACGGTTATGCAGTCCCTGCTTGAAAGGCAAGCGAACAATAAACCTCCCAGTAGCATCGCGGCTGTATGTCTCGACGAAGTGCTTCTCACAGGCGATGTCTTCGGGATCCAAAATGGGTGTCGACGGAGTCTCTTCATCACTCCAAAATCGATTTAAAGCCGACTCTAGTCGAGAGTTGCATGACACTAAATGTGCGTGCTGATACCCTCTGGACGTAACAGGCGAGTTTCCCATGACAACCCAACCGAATATTGTGGAGTGCGCAGTAGGCAAGCCTCCTCCTTACTTGCGTTTGTTTCCTGTGAATATTTCATCGAACAGGTCAACTCCTAGCAGTAGGTCAATACGTCCAGGCATGTGAAATGTGTTATCAGCCAGAGTTAAATTGCCACAGCTGTGAGGTACAAGGGAACTAATTTGAGCTGCTGGTTGATATCCAGTGATGCGTTTCATCACTATAGCCTCGGTAGACAGGCCAGGATGGTGCGAATCCACAAGCGAGGTAATGTGGCAGTCCACTTTTCCATAAGTGGCCTGCCGCTGTTCACCTACACCAATCACATCATAGGATCGGCGGCGCTGGAGCCGCAGCTGCTGGGCCAGATATTCAGTTATTAAAGAAGTCTGCGCACCAGGATCAATTAATGAGCGAACAACATGAACATGACCGCTGGCATCCCGGACTCCAACAAGAGCAGTGCCTAGCAGCCCTGTAGACATGGGCTCTACATTAAGTAGGATCAGCTTGCCATCAATATCGCAAGATGACTGTGATGCCGACATGTGGACATTTGTCCCAGAATTTTGATTTGTGCTACCGCTGGGTATGTTCTCAATATGAGCTTGCATATCGGCTTTTGGCGAGACAAAGGCCTTGGTCGGACTGCTTGTCGCCTCAGCTGTATGCAATTTTGTATGATGCTTGCTCCCGCAGATCTGACAATATGTTTTGGACATACACTTTGAGACATGATGGGGCCGCAAACAATTATAACACAAATTTTTACTTTTAACATATGCCTTCTTGTCAATAATAGAATTGAACTTTTGGCAGTGGTAAATAGGGTGACTTCCACCACAGCAGATACAGGCAGTCTGTTGAGCCACATGTAAGGTGGTGGGGACATCACTTCCAGCTCCTTTTGTAATTACATTTTGGGACGCTTCTAAAACCCGTAAATGATTTTCAAGAAAATCCAACAAGTTCTCAAAGTCGGGTATTTCATTTGCTTTAAGAGTGAATTCAAACTTTGTGCGCATCTCTGGAGGCATTTTCCTGGACACAAGATGAAATAGCAAGAAACTCCATGAAGCCGTATCGAACCCGAGAGCCTTGAGGGCTTGTGTATTCTCTTTGAGTGTGTTCACAAACTTACGTAGGTTTTTAAGTATAAGTGTATGACAACTAGCAGAAAGTAGGAGCTCTAAATGTTTGGATGCAATCAACCTCTTATTTTCATACCGCTCCTGCAGTAGGGAATATGCAATCATGTAATTCTCAGGCGATATATTGAGATGCCGCACTAAGCTTAAGGGTTCATTTTCAAGCACTGTTAACAAGTAGTGAAACTTTTGCACAACACTTAACTCTGCATTGTTATGTATCAAGCTATTGTAAATCGATATAAAGTTAGGCCATTCTGTGTGTGTACCCTTAAACTTAGCTAGCTCAATCTTAGGTAGATGGAAACGAGTGCTCTCCATACCATTTGATTTAGTGAGCTGAGTTTGTGTAGAAGTTGGACCACACAAGTCTTCGTACATCATTTTTATGGAGTAAAACTTCTCGTAAAATGCATTATATTTTGCTTCTATATCTGGTTTATCCTTCAATTAGACTCATAATAACGGAGAAAGCCTCATCCATTTGATCTCGCATACGCTCGATGTCGGCATAACGCACTTTAAAATCCCTTAATTGTTCGGGTGTCGGATTTGAACTCATTAAATTTGATGCCATGTCATACAATTGACTGACAAAGCTATGCGAAATATTAAACTTCACCACTGAAACTTGAGATTGCATTGTATTAAGGTTGTGTTATGAACTCGTAAACACAAATAACACGAAAGTTAGGTTATGTAAATAAACCGATACTATTGCAAGTGTCAAAACTCGAGAGATGTATTTTCCTATTTAATTTATTTAGATACTAGGATTTTGGCCAACACGGTTAATGTATCTCGTTGGCTTATGCCAACCTTCAAAAACTGAGGGAAAAACGACAGATCAACACTACACAGACAAAAGTGTTACTTGTCTGTGGCAGGCAAAAAATGACTTGGTAATTACGAAATGCTAAAGGGAATGCTGAACTTAATTTTGAAAAACTAATTAGGTTTAGATCAAAACTAAGAATATGCGGATCGAAAGGACCAAATTTATGGAAGGCGGAGAAAAAGTAGAGAAAGGGAATAGGGAGGCAAACCTGGTTCCTATATCTGCCCCGCGCGCGCTTGATGGAGTTGGGCGCGCTGCGACCTCCTTTATCCTTTTTCTGCCCCCGGGGCGTATGATCGGCGATGAAATCGCGCTGATTTTCCGTTTAGTGCTCACTCGCGAGTTTTATATCGAAGGGAGCCGTGTGCTCGACCCGACGACGCGCAGTAGAAGAGAATTGTCAAGGTTTTTATTTTCCTACCCCCCAGTCAGGTATGCAAAGTTGTGAGGTTGGGATAGGATAAAGAGGGTAGTTTGAGTTGCTAGTGATGGGATGAATCGGCATTTACCAGGTATGTCAAAATTAAGTATTAAATTAGGTAAGATTATTCTTTTGCGTGTTGACCCGGTTATGTTCATAGTTCAAAGAGAATGGCACATATGTATTAAACTGGCGTATTCCCTTTAACTTGATCTACCACCACCACCACACCATTATCCTCAAAATTTGGTATATTTGAAAGATCGTAGAAAATAGCAAGACTGTACTTATTACGCATGTATATAGGACTGCTAGGAAATATCTTCCAATTCATCAGGTTGCTCCAGTATGGCTTAATTTATGCACACTGTTTGCTGACTGCTGTCAACTAAATTGGGCTATAGAATGAAAGTACCTCTGGATCTTATAAACTACATCCATTTTAATGGGACAGTAACTTTGTTTGAGGCACTGTTATAGCTGAATTTATGTATAAAATTAGAGACATTAATCTAAGCAGGAGATATTGAGCAATATTACTAATTATGTTGCTACTAACATATAAGGCATAACAAGTATAACGCGAATGATTAGCGCGTGGATCATCAATCTGTTTAAATTTAGATCTTAGTCTATAATTACGGTTGAGTAAGATTGGGTAAACTTTTTGTAGTCTTATGTCTCAATTTAAGAATGCGTTGAGGAATCCCTTGCAAAAAATATACGTTTATTGATACTTTAAAAAATATTCCAGTTTCTTGTGAGGAAGTATTTGTTTTTACTACGGCATGCACTTAAAAAGTTTAAAAAGACCAAAAAAGTTACATTCTGGGAGAATATGTTTACGACATTTTTATCTACTCATTGTCTTTGATCGGAATGATTACAAATCAAGGGTGTATGCGTAGGTGGGACAGGGCTGGTCACGCCTGCCACATGCCAGATGAGCTGTGGGCCAAGAAGACCACAGAGTGGACATCCCACAACTTAAAATAGAGACAAGGTAGACCAGGCCGGATATGGCGGGGTCACTTGGAGTACTTGGACTATTTTTTAAAAGATTGGCCAGATAATGCTTTGAAGATTGCTAATAAGACCGAGAGGAAAAAGAAAAAGAAGGGGGAGGCCTTTGCCAATAGGTTCTGAAGATTTTAGATACAAGTCATTTTCTCTAAATATAATCATTATCATATTCCCAGAGAGCTTTGATCGTGTAAAACGTCTACGAAGAACTAAACCGTGTAATTATGCCAAGAATTTATAAAATTGGCCAAATTTATTCGACCATGTTCATAGTCAACGTTACAAAATGCGATGGCCAAACAAAGTGGCCATGCGTTAGGCACTTTTTCTTTTGTTTTTATTTTAATTCTGCTTGTTATATTAACGCCATGTTCTATTGGACATCATTCATCATTTTAGTGTTCCCTATGTTAATCTTAAGCCAAGCCTTATTGAGCTAACTACAGGACTAGTTCGATTTGTGTAAAAAATTACTATAACTTAATACTATAATCTTAAATATTATTTTACAGAGAGAGGATGGATGAAAGAAGATTGACAAAACGAGTGTATGAAGGAAGAGTGGATGGAAAAGTTGGAAGGGGAAGACCTCGGCGAACGTACTCCGACCAAATCGGAGACATTCTGCAGAAAGACCAGGTCAGGAGTACCCTAAATCGGCGCGCATGCATGAAGAATGTTATGAAAGTTCATGAAACGATAGTTGTATGTCAGGATCGTAGCAAGTGGAAATCCGTGATCTCTGCCTACCCCTCTGGGAAACAGGCGTGATTATATGTATGTATGTATGAATATTTTTGGGGTTTCCTAATATAGGTGCTTTAGATTGGCTTTGTTTCACAGGCTTTGTGTTGGAGTTAGTGTAGAAGCAGTAAAGTTAACACTTGTTATACCTTATTTAATTTCATATGGTGATAAAATCTCATTTATGCTATTGAATTGACTATACCTGCCACACCGTATAATGGATATACTTATACTTATTTTTTTTATTATCTCGCTTCCTTAGGTATTATTATAGTGTAATCAGTTCGGGGCTATCATAACAAATGTTTACTTATCCCACTTTAATCGTTCAGGGCCAGCTTCAACGTACAAAATTATGACCCCTAGTCACGACTGCCATAAATTTAAAGGTTCCATTTAATAAAAATGTCATATTTAATATCCAAAAACAATATAAGCTTACAACTTTATAAATAAATTAATAATGCGGTGGCCACGAAAAGCGGCTTGGAACTAGGCCATTAGCTTCCGGGCATTCGTGTTTGGTCACGAATCAGGCTGGCTTGCAACATCGCTCGGACACTCGATGTTTTGGAGTCCTGACAAAATTGTATTATGTCACAGTTTTCATTACGCCGACGATTCCGTTTTACTGAACACAATAGTGTTACATTTATCGGCATTAAAATACATTATGAAATAATTGTAATTGGATAATGTTATTCGTGGCACGAATGGTGGAATCGTTTTTAATCGAGATTAGCGTTTTGTGTTTTAGTTTACCTACTCTAAAAACCATTGGCCGGTCGGTATTACGATACGCGCTCTTGCATTCGTTTTGCATACCTCAATGAAAGTACTAGCGATCGCGTGGGCAGCTTGCAACTAAAACCAGCTTGAATTTATAATTAAGTGGTTCATTAAGCGGAATTCCACTAGTTACTTTTAGAATCTGATATAGATGATGGCTGTAATATGGTCTAACTTAAAAGAAAGCGTTTAATGTTTTGGTGTATAGTTTGCGTAGTACCTACATCCATGGGCTGGTCTAATTATGACTCACGCGTATTACACACCCCAAGTGGAAATGCAATGTAAAATTATAGCCTACGAATATGACCATCCCGAGGATTCATTGTACATACATATGTATATTCTTACTAGTGGAAGAACATTTCAGACCGGACAAATTTTAATTAGTTCCGGAGAATAACCCCCACGTTTGTAGGTATATAAGGGGTATACTTAATATTCTTATATTTTACAAAAAATACATATCTGCTTGATGTAGACAATTAACAATTTCATATTTTAAAACCACTTGTTGAATCGCTTATTTACAGGTATATAAATAATATATATTAGGGGAAAATCTTTAACAATTTGACTTAGCCCCAAACGAAGCAACTATAGGTAAACTAACTGGGTACTAGACTATATGCCTACATACTGTATTGTTTGTTAATAATAAGTCCTTGTTATGTACCTATATGTTTGATTTTATCAAATCACTTACTTTTCCAAACTCGCTGCTGATATAATAAAAATCCGCAATCGTTGTTTAAATTTCTTTCATTTTTGGAGAAACGATGTCCCACAGAGTCCAGCTGTAAGGGAGGTGGCATTTTATATTCAATAAGACTTGCCATTGTAAAGTCACTCTTTGTTAAGTCTTCTTGTTCTTCGTCTAACATGTAACCAATTCTTAATTCACTTTTAATACAGGTTCGACAATGTATTGTTTGTAAAAAATAAGTCCTTGTTATGTACATACTTTGTTTTATTACTTCTTACTTTAAGACAATTAACAATTTTCTAAATACGAGTAGTGTTTTTTTATTATTATTAAAAATGGGATTGCTCTTAGCCAGCATCTAGCCGGGGGGCAAAGATGAGGCCGATGATGAAGCGAGCTCACCCAGAAGATGCCTATTCACTCGTGGCTTAAAAAGGTTCAGGTTATATGAACTCGGAAATACAGACGCCGGCAGAGAATTCTAAACCTTAGGTGTGTCGTGCCATCTGTTCTGTCAACTCATTCCTAGGTCCTTCTGTACCCGTACAGATGCTATCTTGACAACAAGCTGACAAACATGTCACTCAGTTCATTTGATAGCATCTGTACCAGCTACGTTCCATTACACATACTTATATAGATAAACAGATACTTACATACATAGAAAACATCGAAGACTCAGGAACAAATATTCGTGCTCATCAAAAAACTAAATGCCCTCTAACCGGGATTCGAACGCGGGACCTCCATCTTCGTATTCAGGGGTACTAACAAAGCAAATGTTGTCGTCTATATGGAGATCCATATACGGATTAAAAGCAACACGCTTATTTAGCAGCCTTCTTCAGTAACTACCACTAGGATCTTTATCTAACTTTCTAGTTTATAGGAATTAACTTTCATCGAGTACCTACAACTAGTTATCATAAGCCGGATTGTATCGCATTCTCGCTTTTCCTAATGCTATTATGTCATTGGAAGCTACACCATTGTTTAATGCACCACAATAACAGTGTAGTTGTACCGGCACTACTCTAAAGAAAAAGGTTCTAACCACCCACAAGCTTGATACTTGATACTGCATTTTTTCCCTAAAGTTGCAGTACTCATTGACTCAACCCATTATCTTGAGGGAACTTTCTCATCCATTACCGTATTAAATTGATAACAGGCCGCGCTCAATGCTTCGTGGGTTTTAATAAGATGATATTAGCATTTTTGAATGTTCATTGTGCAATTTAAGGTAAATGGATGGAAGTGTGAAATTGAATTAGAGAAGCACGTGCTCTCTGCATTCCTACCAGATAATACATACATACGATTGTATCATTTTTTATTATTATTAAAAATGGGATTGCTCTTGGCCAGCAGCCAGGGGCCAAAGATGAAGCCGACGATGAAGCGATAATCACTCGTAACATATCATATTATCTATATTAAGAAATGTAGCAGTTACAGAATTGTTATCTGCATAATTCCTAATATCAAAATATAAATATAATATATATGAATATATAAATCCTATACCTAGATGCGTATGTTACCTTAATTAAAATGGAACCTATAAAATTGTTCTTTATGGCTAGTTTCATGAACCAATTTATCAGTTTGTCTGTTTATATGAACGCGCATCACGTGAAAACGGCTGAACGGATTTTGATGAAAACTTTACTAATCTGTCGAGTAGTTACCCGGTCAAGTTTTAGGCTATAAAAATTGTGCAGATTTGGGTTAAAAGGGGGTAAAAAGAGGGGTTGAATTTTGTATGGGAACTCCTATAATCCATGAGTTACAGGTATGAAAATTGGTAAGCATATACTTGATAACAAAGGAAAAACATCCTCATTCAAAATTTGTGAAATCTTAAAATAGAAACTGAAAAAAAAAGTAAACGCAAGTGCTGCGCCGCGGCGCTGCCCAGTGTGCGCGCCAGCCACCACGGTCACTACAAAACATGCAATTACAATGTTACTATTGCCGTTCCGCATGTGCACTCACTTTATACCATAAACCCTATACTTAGGCTGGGTTGCATCAAACCGTCTGTAGTCGTAAGCAGTGTTCGTTAAAATTTGAATGTATGGAAACTTTGACAAGTTTCTATGGGATGACAGCTGCAGGCGCCATATTTAACGTTAATCAGTCTGTAATCGTAAGTCGGTGCAACCCAGACTTAATATTATAAATGCGTAAGTTTAGATATTTGGATGTTTGTCACTGAATCACGCAAAAACGGCTGAACAGATTAAGATGATTTGTATGCTAATAGTATAAAAACTGGATTCACTTATTTTTAATTTTTAATTATTACACATTAAGTGTACTTTTTGTCCCGATGATCTTCCATCAAAGGGATATTAAATCGGGGATGCAAGTAAGGTCCATGAAACGGGGTGGTTTAATCCTCATACGCCATTCTACGCTTTAAGTTTCAGCTAATTGGGAGTATAATAGCGTGTCAAGAAATTTAACTTAAAGCATAGGTGAATTGTAAACAAGATGACGATTCATTATGTCAAAACCGAAGTAATAAGTTTCACCGTCGGTGTACCATTTAATTTTGTCATGCGTTATTTTTTACGTAATTGTTGACCCTTCACACCATAAAAAATGTTTGATATAAGAGATCACTTGAGCTGGGCAGCCCAATTGTCAGCATAGACAGTTGGAGCATCTTAGATGTACACTTAGAAGAGGGTCGAAGGTATGTACATGACATGCTGCAAATCAGCGGCATTCACTGTTATGCGGATGATAGTACGTGTGATGCCTCTTACACCGGTCGCGCCAATATTTCTCGGGAAAACGTCACTAAGAGCCGAAACAAACTTGTGTCTCAGATTGAGACTTCCCTGGATGAAGTCTCAGAATGGAGTCGACTTAATCTGGTCCGCTTTAACCCTACAAAGACGCAGGTTTGCGCGTTTACTGCGAAAAAGCTTGCGTTTGTCGCATCACCTCGTTTTGAGAGGACTCCCCTAACTGCCACAGCCAATATCGAGATCCTTGGCGTCGACATCTCGAGTGATGTCCAGTTCCGCGGTCATTTAGAGGGTAAGGCCAAATTAGCCTCGAAAAAGCTCGGTGTGCTAAACAGATCGAGACAGTATTTCACGCCGGCCCATCGCCTACAGCTTTATAAGGCACAGGTCCGCCCACATATGGAATACTGTTCTCATCTTTGGGCAGGGGCACCACAGTACCAGCTTCTCCCTCTGGACCGCATCCAACGGAGAGCGACTCGAATTGTCGGCTGCCAGCGGGTTTCGGAACGGCTTGACTCCTTGGCGCTGCGTAGAAATGTAGCCTCGCTCTGCATTTTCTACCGCATGTATTACGGGGAGTGCTCCGAGGAATTGTTCGGATTAATCCCTGCCGCTTCCTTCCGCCATCGCCCAACGCGACAAAATTTCCATCCTCACCACTTAGATGGTTGGCAGTCCTCAACTGTGCGTTTCTCCAGAAATGTCTTGCCTCGCACAGCTAAACTGTGGAATGAATTGTCGCCTGCGGTATTTCCGGACCGATTCGACCTTCAAACCTTCAAGAAAAGAGCGTACTCCCATCTTAAAGGCCGGCAACGCACTTACAACCCCTCTGGTGTTGCGAGTGTCCATGGGCGACGCTAATCGCTTACCATCAGGCGATTCGTCTGATCGTTTGCCACCTATGTCATAACAAAAAAAATGGAAGATATTCGAAAAAAGTTGACTGGGGATACTTAGAATCGATAACAGAAATCGTTTCAACGGTTTTAAGAATTTGTGTCTGTTTGTCTGTCTGTTTATATGTCTAGGCATCACGTGAAAACAAACGAATGGAGTATAATTTACCCTCATTAATATGGCAACTGGATCTCCAGCGACGACATAGCTCGGCCTTCGGCCTCGCATGCCTTGCCACTCTCCTTCGGCTTTTCAGTCATCAACCTTACATGAAGAATCTACTCTGTTGGGAGGCTCGGCCTTCAGCCTCGCGTGTCTCGCCTCTCTGCTTCAGGCCTTCGGCCCTAAGCCTTACATGAGAAGCCCGCTCGTGTGATTATTCTCGCATGCCTGGCCGCTCTGTTTCCGACCTTCGGTCATCTTACTTACATGAAGAACTCGCTCTGTTGGGATAACGTTTTACTGCAGAACTGCGTAGCGAGACTTTTACCATTGTACAATGTACATGTAATGTTTTTGACGAGATTCATTCGTCTAGAATCGGTACATTTGATATTCCGAAATAAGCACTTAATCATTCGTTTTTACGACTGTAATTATTTCTTAAGGGGGTGTAAAGAAGGGTGAAAGATTGTGTATCATCATCATCATCTGAGGCGTTATAGCCGCGGGTGGGCCCTAGGCTAGCCTGGTCAAGCAAATATCTCCAGTCCGATTAATTCGTGGCTTTCCTTCTCCAACATGTCACCCCTAAGTTCTTGGTGTCTACCTGAGCTTGAGAAAGATTGTATGGGAAAACAAATCATTCTAAGGCGAGAACGAATTATACGCGGACGAAGTCGCGGGCAAAAGCTAGGTACCACATAATTATAGAGAATCTGTGCTATATGAACGTGCTTCTTTGGGACTTTTACTCGCTTTACTTTAAATGTAATTTAGTATTGTAAAGTCGACGGCAGAGATATGTATACATTTTTTGCCTTTTTCCAAGTTATCAAGGTACAAAAGTGTAAACATACATATATATAATGTCGACCAAGATGATTTCAGCGTAGTTGCTAATTAATCAATATTTCCTGCCTAGAAAACTTCGAATCTATTTAATGTATTGCAGTTTGTACGCAATCAATATTCTCGAGAACGAATGCCCGGTTGGAAAACTAGAGAAAGGAATGTACGTTTCTGTAACGCATTTTTAATTAACGTTATTTTTTATTCATGTGCGACGGTGTGAGAATTCTGCTCACGTAACATCTTAATTGGTAGCAAATTATGAACCACCGGCTGACATGAGGCAGGTAGGCAGTGACGAAATTTTGGAAAGCAATCCATGTATAATCGTTGGATAATGAATGACATTTTAATAAGTGTAGAAGATAAGACTGATTATAAAAAAATACAAACTATCAAAAGCATTACCCTTTCTTTTGGCTGTGCCATACGTAGTACTAAACGAACGACTATATTTTTATTTCATTCTGTTATGGAATGAACTAGGAAACTAGACCTACATAATTTATACTGCAATTTTAAACACAATTGACTTATCTGTAAAAAAACATTACAACGCGAACTAAAAGCTCTTTAAAAGTGTGTTGATCGTCAATATAAATTACCTATGACCAACAAAGTTGTAATGATTTAAGTTTTCTTAACATTAATGTTTGTTGACGCGTGTAAACTGTTGCAGGGTCTTAAAGCTTCCATTGCATCATTATCAAAACCCTTTATAATTGACTATAAAAAGCATGACGAATTGTCTATTGTCATCGGGGGATTCGGGCGGTTTTCATTGTGTAGTTTCGTCATTTTACCTTGTGCGGGTCAGTGGCAAGTGAGGCTTAGTTTAGTAACCTTTTGTTAGGGAGATCGCCCTTGGGGTCAAGCGATGTAGGTGGGAATTTTACAATGTAAAAAACTAAAAATAACCCAGTTGATATTATCAATCCTCAAAATGTAACTCAATGAATGAGGACTTTGATGAAATTGGGTACGAATGTTCATTGAAGGTCTAGTTTTCGTCTCCGAAGAGTTTCTTGTAGAACAGCCGCTGTCTTGGAAAATGTACTCCGTAAGATATTCGAATTTTGTGTGAAATCTGCGTATACATACCCTATTAAAATATGATTTTCACTTCTCATGCTCTAAAAGTTCGTCTTAACGATGTGCTTCGGCGACATAAAGTAGCTTTTTATGCTCTAAAGCATAAAGTAAAAGCTGTCTCCGGTGCCGCCCGCGCGCGTGCTGGAGCGCATCGGCGCGCGTGAGCGCGCCCCTGCGCCGGCACCCGCCGGGGACGACGAGCACAGAAGTATAGATTTGCTAGATAACTCATGACCAAGTTGGCCGATTTTGATAATTCTTTTTTTGTTTTAAAGAAGGCACCCCCAATGTGGTCCTATATAAATTAGGTGAAGGCCTGATGATGGGATCTAGGAGGAATCGAGGGAACTCCTTGATTTGATAGGTACGCATATGGCGATTTCGGTATTTTATGTAGTTAACCAAGCATTGGGTCTCGGAAACCACACATTGGGTGAAGCGGAACTGGTGTTGAAGACAACAGATAACATATAGAACTCCTAATAATGTAGACACTTCACAGATTCCGATGAAATTTTGTTGACATAGCAACTAATGCTCGGCAAAATACACCTTTTGAAGTGAAACTTATGATGACGAACTGAAGGTCAGTATGGGTTCTATGAGGAATCGACGGAACTCCTCAAATATCATTGGCTGATAATAAAGTGATTTTGCTATGGTGAATATGGTGAAGTGGGAAGGATAAGTGAAAATCTCATGATTGTAATATGGCGAAGTACAAAATTGGAGTCGGTTTTTTTGGGTATAAATTATTTAATATGAAATGTGCTTGCTTGTCATTGGCGTTTAATCTCGATGGCTTAGTCATGGTAGCTAGTAAATTGTGTTGTTGGGATTGGAATTGGTATAATTAACAACGATAATTAGTCTTTTGAATTGTCAAAAGAGGTAACGTTGGGTCTATAGAAGTGGATCATTCGATTATTTATGTTCGAACCCAATAGCTTACGTTCTCTTATTGATATTTTTTTGGGTGGATACTACCCAAAAAAATATCTCCTCTTTCTACCTACATGAGGTAAAAAATAATGAGTATACTGGCATCTTATGGCATATAATTTGGTATCAAAATAAACGATATAGGAACGAATTCGTTGTTTTCGGAATTATTCCTATTAACTGTAAATATTTACAAGCGGAATTATAATTTTCAACCGGAATTAAAAATTGAAAAATTGATCAGCCTGAGTGGGATTTGTACCTCCGACCTCTGGAATCTAATATAAAGTAATATTTATGCATTTCATGTGCATGATTTGAATTTGATTTGATTCATTATTTTTTTATTTTTGCCTAAGATACAGGAACGTAATCCTAGTTTAGTCGCAGGTAACAATTTGTAACTTGATAGTATGTTCAAGCACAATGTAACATTAGATATAAGGATTTTTCAATAAATTATTCTTATTTTATTCTATTCTTCTAAAGGGAGGCTTGTAGCGATATCTACCGCGAAGTTGCTACATTTTCTGAAACTTCGACGTCTATAACGTCTTCGTCGCCTCGAGCAATACCCGTGGTAGCTCAGTTGGAAAGAGCGATGGACGGATTCCAGAGATCGTGAGTTCAAATCCCGTCCGGGATAATCAATTTTTCATTCCGGTTTTAAATCATTCCAATTAAATGTGTAGGTAATGTAAGATTTCGCTTCTTGCCAAACTTCATGCTTCTGCATACCTAGGTGAACTGGAACTATAAAGTCTATCTTAATTTATAGCTTTATTAATATCTTGTTACCATTCAATCCCTAAGATATGGCGTGAGAAAGATTGAATATTTTTAGAAATTAAATAATTATTCGTTGCCTTTAAGCCTCTTGCGGCCCAGGTACTTATATCCTACTTGTAATACATATCACGGCATAAATGACCTGGCTCTGCGACATTGCTCTCATATAAATTTCAGGAGACACCTTTGATCCTGAAACTCAACTCATTGTCGGGATTATCGTTGGATAAGTATTTACTGCTACCTTTTCTATGAATTGCTAATGTATATAATGTGTGTAAATATAATATACCTATATGTATCGTTACCTATACAAACGGCGAAGCGCATCGATTTGGCGGCTTAGCCAACGTTGCCTGCCTTAAGGCGCAGGGTATATAGGGCAAGCCATTCTCCATACAAAGGTTGTGCAAGTTTTTTGCGTTAGTTTTGGCACTACAGCATTTAATTTTATTTTTTGTTGGTACATATTGGATATACGCAGACCTCGATGTTAGTTACTTATTAACTATATTGTCCACGATTTCGGTGTCGATACAAACCCGATAGGGTTTAACGACACTTTTCCGTTATAGCCATATATCAATTTTCTATTGTAAATATAAAAAAAAGTATTTTGCATTATTTCAAAAAAAAAAAACAAAAAATTATTAAAATTAAAAAAGAAAAACATCAAGACATAGCTAACAAAAAAATAAGCATATGGACCAAAAATAGTAACTGGAGTGCATACACAAACGAAGAAAAACTTGCACAAAGTTTGTATGGAAAGGGATTGCCCACCCCTTCGCCTTAATCCTTGGGATATGGCAGCAAGCAGATCCCTGGCTGCGGCATCCTTAGAATGCAATAGGATATCGTTATGATGAGGCTTAAAAAGTTATAGGTATTTGATCTCAGACTATCCTATACTTGCACTTTTACTATACTGTGGCAAACTAAGTGATTATATTTATACTTTGGCACTAGTCAGGATTGGAGGCGAAATAGTTATTTGTGCAAAAAGAGAGCAAAGTAGATTTTTGCTGCGAGTGTTGATGTTGAGTCCTGAGCAAGGGAAAGATTCTATAATTCTATAATTAATTGAATATAATCAAAATTAGAATCTTGAGCGTAGCGAGGGACTCAAAGACACGAGATGCAAATATCTTTGCTCTCGTGTGATACATACAACTTTTCACCTCAGCGGCGAGAACATATAACGCAAAGGAATAGTGATAGAGAGAATGAAGTTACTTAAACTAACCTACTTATGAAAAATTAAAAAGTTAGTTTTTTTCACGCTCGCAGCAAAATTGCATTTTGTCCACTGGTTACAAGCTGGAAAAGTCGTATTCACGCTCGCAGCAAAATTGCATTTTGCTCACTGGTTTCAAGCAGCAAAACCGCCATTTTCGAGCCGCTGCGGTGAAAAGATAATATATCTAGTTCTCAGTTACGTTGCAGCGTGGGGACCGGTATGATATAGACAATGTCGGACAACACTGTTATGAATAAAGAATCATAAAATTATTGCATCTAATCGCATTCTCAGTACTATAATGAGTTTTATCTGATCTCTGTGGGAGCTACATGCTCGTATGTTTATTTCAGTTTATAGCTGTACCTAATTTAGTAGAATATGAAAATTTTATCGAACACTTGATAGATTTCTGTACAAATATAGTTAAAAAAGTTTTTTTGATGTTTTAATAAAAATAACATACATTTTATATATTTTATTTTATTACATATTTTTGCCTATAATATTTACGTAAGTATAGGTGAAAAATTTAAATAAAGCCCCTCTTGCAGGTAATTAGTGGACTGTTCGAATAGGTTCGCTTGGTTTGTGGTGGTTTTTCCTTCATAAATCGAAATTTAACCACTTGATAGAAAAGGGAAAACGGTGATCGCAGTCGCAGTCGCACCGTACGTAAGGGTTCCTGCCTGTATTTTCACCCCACCCTACCCCAACCCTATATTCAGCTCGAACTGAACATATTTAGTTCCCCACCCCATAGGTTAGATTTACGATTTTATGTACCAAATAGGCAGATAGTAACCGTTTTTTAGATTATAGCATACAGCAACAGCTGAAAAAAAGTATAATTTGTTTTTCGACTTCAGCCTAAAAATTACATTAACAACTTCCTAAAGCATAATAACATTTAGTGTCCCGGAGACATAATCGTGATCTAACTATCAACCTTTACTAATCAATAATACTTAATTATTTTATTTTATTACCCATTAGCGTCATCGTCGCTTCGAATTAAATCAAAATGAACTGTCGGTAAAGACAGATTTCATTACAGATAACAATGACCCCATGCGCCGTCGGGTCTGTAATCAACATGTCTAAATCTCAACATTTGACAGGTCATAGATCATCAAATAATCAGCCTTAGGCTGTTTGTAATAAGGGCGTTGTCTTGATCCGGTTTAATCTTTGTCCGCGAAGGAGTCGTGTGGAAGTGACCTTCGTCGCGTAACCTTAAGAAAGCGTGGAGGCTGCTTATTAAAATGTGATCTGGAATGTGGAGCATGTGCACGCTATGCTTTGTTTCAATTTAAGTCGTGTAGTGTCATGGCGTATTTGTTTTGGATTAAAAGATCTCCCGTATTTAATGGGCAGCCATGAGCTGTCCCTTTGGAGAATTTTATTTTTCACGAGTTACACTTGAGCAAATTGACGTTATATATAGTGCCGTTATAAAAATCGAGTGTATCATTATATATTGCCTATAGTATTATTGGCCTTTGCTTTTGATTATATCCGTGTTATGGGACTAAAACCTTAATAATCAATAAATTTTGTGACAGTCTGACTCAATTTAATATCAAAGTAGCCACACGGAAAAAAAGATCTCATCATCAAATGCCCTTACCGGGATTCGAACCCGGGACCTCTAGCTTCGGAGGCGGTGTCACTACCAGCTAGGCTAAACAGGCCGACAATAATATGGATTGTTATTCTCATTATAATATAGTGAGCATAGCAATTAATTAGTTTAATATTTGTATAGTTGTCACATATGAAACCAAATTCTGGTTTCGGGTACCAGATTATTTTTTTCCGTCCAATAAATTTCCGACCGGAAAATTTTGACTATTTTACAACATGAATCCGGTCTTCAAAAGATAAATAGCACTTCATCGTAGCACGCTCCATCGCTCCACCGTGATTATAGGTTAGCTCAAAGATTAGAAACTAAATGATTATCTACATATTTTCCTGCCAGTTGCTCTGGCTACAAGTACCACAACAGACAGTGCAATGTTGTCTTGAAATAAAAATACCTACTTCAGTGAAGAAGCAGGGCTGGGCATCTCGCTCATTTTTCAAACTCGACGTCGCCAGGGCAACCGAAGATTCCGAAGGCTAAGGTCGCCAGAGCTCCCATGGATGCGCTGTGTTAAAAGTGAGGAACCTGCATTTGTTTATTGCTTTCAACACAGGGGAAAATGAGTACAACTATCAATACTATCAATGGTTTACAGTTTCCACATATGCGATTCGACCAAACAGGCCAATCGCTGGTCTGCCATCATCGTAAATTTAGGAAATGTTATAAATCGAACCTATACACCAGTATGAATGTATCTACCTACTTACGTTAAAATTGCCTGGGCTACCTAAATACCTGTTATTTTCCTAAAGGTGCTCGTTCTGCTACAGATCGTAATTGCAATACTGGAATGAAGACATTACCGCAGCCTGCATACTTATGTCACTAAATGCACATAATACCTACTCTCGTCCTAAAGAGAAGGGCAAGTAATTATTTCGGAATTCATGCAAAATTGGAACATTTTTTCTGCGGGTCGCAAGATTATGCGTTCGTGCGGCGCGTGCGACTAGTCGATACGCGATTATGGATCGCATCTGGCCAAATGAGACCGGTATAAAATGAGGGTTAGTCGTTTTCCTTATTAAGTGTAAGACGGAGTTGCAGCTATCATCCTAAAGAAAATTGTCAATTTCCCTACATTCAGATTTTAACGATCACTGCTAACAATTACAGACGGTTTGGTTACCCTAAGAGAATGGATCGCTTCGTCCATACAAAAATGGGCAAATTCGAGGGCTAACAGCTGTTCCTCCAATTATTATCCGATTCAGACTAATGAAAATGTAATGTACATTTACATTAATAAAGATTTTATATACATTTATATTTAATTTCAGTATCTCCATTTCGATTTTTCAAGATATGAAGATTTTTCGAGCTATGGCAGTCATTATTTTGTTTGTGTTTTAATGACCTGTTCAAGTGTGAGTTAGGTACCATGTTACTGTATGGATATTTTATATATGTTATCCATTGGTAAGCTGTATCTGATGAAAGTAAAAGTACTTAACATTCCACACATCAGCAAGCCATAGCGTAAGTAAATTGAGTATGTAATTTCAATCACGCCATCTTCCGCTATGCAGCGAATCCGCCAAGAAAGTTGGTGACCACAAACCCTACGTACCATACGTATACGTAATGGTACCATGAGCTGAGAAAACGAAATTTGTACTTTTGTGGTTTCCCATTAGCTGAACAAGCATGGCATTAGTAACGCATTCGCTGGGCTGGAACGAATCGGATATTACTGTCGATTGAGACCAAAATGATGTGGTATTCACCCTTGAATGGAAACTCCTACTTTGCTGATGTACACGTAGACTTAACACGCATATACAACTTTGTGCCTGTGGGTTCTCAAAATTTGGAACACACTTCACGCACCTTTGCTCACTTTACTTACCATTCGCATTATAATAATATATAATATAATATAATAATATAATAATTTTGATATGCATTTTGATATGTAACGATACGTTTTTAATTAGAGCTTCATTTCATTTTTATGGTTTAATTTCAATCAGCACTAGGAAATATTGCCCAAATAAATATAAAATAAAAATTATAGTTTATCGTCATCATGAGCGATTTCAATTTTAACACCATCAATAGAATTATGCTGTGTTCGTGGGTCAGCGGCGCACGCGTACCGCGTGCGGTATGCGAGTTTAAGAGTGTTGTCAACTTTTGCCGTGGATGGGTGACTGAGCGCTTATGTGCTTTGGAAGGCACGTCAAGCCGTTGATCCCGGCTACTGTTTATGAAAGCAGTCGTTAAGTTAATAAGTTATAGGCCTTCGGGCGGCTAGTAACTTCTAACAGTCAAGTTGTCCACTTGACTTGACAAACCTAATCTATACATATAATAAAGCTGAAGAGGGTCGAAAGTCTGTACATGAAAGATATTCGAAAAAAAGTTGGCTGGGGATACTTAGAATTGATAACAGAACACGTTCCAACAGTTTTTAGAATTTTTGTCTGTTTATCTGTTTGTCTGTTTATATGAACGCGCATCACGTGAAAACGGCTAAACGGATTTTGATAAAAACTTTACTAATCTGTCGAGTAAATACCCGGTCAGGTTTTAGGCTATAAAAATTGTGCAAATTTGGGTTTAAAGGGGGTAAAAAGAGGGGTTGAATTTTGTATGGGAACTCCTATAATCCATGAGTTACAGGAATGAAAATTGGTAAGCATATACTTGACGACAAAGGAAAAACATCCTCATTCAAAATTTGTGAAATCTTAAGATAGAAACTGAAAAAAAAAGAAAACGCAAGCGCTGCGCCGCGGCGCTGCCCAGTGTGCGCGCCATCCACCACGGTCTCTTCAGATTTTGAACACTATAATGATTTATTCCATTAATTAACTGTGACTCTAAACCCCAATTTCAGTACCGTTTTCTAGATTAAAAAACTACATATATAACTTTGTAATCCCACTAATATTATAAATGCGAAAGTTTAGATGTTTGGATGTTTGTTACTCAATCACGCAAAAACGGCTGAACAGATCAAAATGATTTTTTGTATACAAACAGTATGTAATCTGGATTCACTTATAGTATACTTTTTGTACCGATAATAACCCTCAAAGGGATGAAATCGGGGGTGCAAATATGGTCTATGAAACGGGGTGATTTAAGTCCTCATACGCCATTCTAAGCTTTAAGTTTCAGCCAATTGGGAGTATAACGGCGTGTCAATAAATTTAACATAAACCATAGCAGAATTTGACGTATTGTAAACAAGCTGACGTTTGGATATGTCAAAGCCGAAATATCATAATTCCTTCTGATTGATGACGCTATTTTTGAGCATAACCTTTTAGCAATTAGGTCTATTATTGCGTGTAAATCAAAATAAATTTGCGATACTTTGGAATTGTTTGTCTTCATATGCTTAAATACAAAAACAGCTGCTTCAATGCAGTCTTTGTATCGTCGGTGTACAATTTAATTTTGTCGTGTATTATTGTTTACGTAATTGGTGACCCTTCACACTATAATAACTGTTTGATATAAGAGATCACTTGGGCTGGGCAGCCCAATCGTCACCATTGACGGTTGAAGCACCTTAGATCTATGCACAAAGTACAATATAAATACTGAGATGGAGATACCATTGAAATACTCTACATAGATCGTAGCGCCGGTGTGTATTTAGTACAAAACTAACCGCACGACCGCTATATCCCTGTCACTTCAATATGCAAGTGCGATAGAGGTAGCACCCAGTGACATCTGGTACAAACAAGTTAAACTAACATTTTCATAGAAAAATTCGTACTTCGAGCTGAAAGGCCCCTGGATCTACGCTTATCCGTATACATATAATACAGCTGTAGAGGGTCGAAAATCTGTACATTGAAGATATTTGATAAATCAATGGAGCGATTGAAGGGCCGTTGGCATCGAAACAGAACACATTTCAACAGTTTTAAGAATTCGTATCTGTTTGTTTATCGATTTATATGTCTAGGCATTGTGACTCTCAACTTCAGCCTCACGTGCATTGCCGCTCTGCTTCGGGCCTTCGGCCCTCAGCCTTACACTTCACTCTGTGTGAATGATCGGCATGAGGAGACCGCTCTGTGTGAATGATCTGCCTTTGGACTCGCTTGCCTTGCCCCTCTGCATCAGGCCTTCGGCCCTACATTAGGAGCCCGCTCTGTTGGAACTCTCGGCCTCCGGCCTCGCGTGAATTGCCACTCTGCTTCAGGCCTTCGGCCCTACATAAGGAGCCCGCTCTGTTGGGACGCTCGGCCTTCGGCCTCACATGTGCCACACGGCACCGCGCCTTCAGCCCTCAGCCTTATATAAGGATCCCGCTCTATTTGAATGCTCGGCCTTCGGCCTCGCATGTCTCGCCTCCCTGCTTCAGGCCTTCAGCCCTCAACCTTACATAAGATGACCACTCTGTGTGAATACTCGGCCTTCCGCCTTGCGTGTTTTGCCACTCTGCTTACGGCCTTCGGCCATCATACTTACATGAAGAACCAGCTCTGTTGGGACGTTTTACGGAAGAACTGCGTAGCGAGACTTTTATCATTGTACATGCAATATTTTATGCCCCGCCCGCTGACACTTAAGTTTAGCGATTTGGAGGGCTATATCGGTAACTTTGGTTCTGCTGCGGATGGCCTCATTCCTGATGCGATCACGCAGAGAAACTCCCAACATAGCTCTCTCCATTGCTCTTTGGGTGACTTCGAGCCTTCTTATGAGTCCCATAGTAAGCGACCACGTTTCAGTGTCATATGTCATTACTGGCAACACACACTGGTCAAAGACTTTCGTCATGAGACACTGCGGAATATTTGACGAAAATATGTACCGTAGCTTCCCGAACGCTGCCCAGCCGAGGTGGATTCGACGATTAACCTCTTTCTCAAAGTTGGACCTACCTAACTGTACAGTCTGTCCTAGGTATGTGTAATCGTCTACAACTTCGAGCGTAAAGTGTCCGATTGTTACGGGACGGGGCACATAGCCGATGGCCGTTGGGGCGGAAAGGTTCTCGAGTGGCGACCGCGTACTGGAAGGCGTAGCGTGTGCAGGCCCCCCACACGGTGGACTGATGACCTGGTGAAGGTCGCGGGTGTCCGCTGGATGCGGGTGGCGCAGGACCGGTCATTGTGGAAGTTTTTGGGGGAGGCCTATGTCCAGCAGTGGACGTCTTTCGGCTGACATGATTGATGATGCAATATTTTACGGGCTTCATTCGTCTAGAGTCGGTACATTTGATATTCTGAAATAAGCTTATTTTGAAAGCACGAGCACGTAGCACCAACTTCCGTTACAATCGGACACTTTTACTTGAAGTTGTAGACGTTTATATATACCTAAGACAGACTATCCAGTTAGGTAGGTCCAACTTCGAGACAGGGGTTAGTCGTCGAATCCGACTCGGCTGAGCAGCGTTCGGGAAGCTATGGCACATCTTTTCGTCCAATATTCCGCAGTGTCGCAAGACGAGGTTCTTTGACCAGTGTGTGTTGACATACGGCACTGAACCGTGGTCGCTTACTATGGGCCTCATAAGAAGGCTCAAAGTCACCCAAAGAGCAATGGAGAGGGCTACGCTGGGAGTATCTCTGCGTGATGGCATCAGAAGTGAGGCCATCCGCAGTAGAACCAAAGTAACCGACATAGCCCTCCAAACCGCTAAACTTAAGTGGCAGTGGACGGGGTACATTGCACGGAGAACCGTTGGCCGTTGGGAGGAAAGGTTTTCGAGTGGCGACTACGTACCAGAAGGCGCAGCGTGGGTAGGCCCCCCACAAGGTGGACTGATGACCGGTAAAGGTCGCAGGTGGCCGCTGGATGCGGATGGCAAAGGAACGGTCATCGTGGTACTCTTTGGGGGAGGCCTATGTCCAGCAGTGGACGTCTTTCGGCTGATATGATGATGATGATGGTTTTGAAAAACGGATCCCTATTAAAATTTGCCGTGCGCGGTAAAGAGCATTTCATATTGAATGTAATCATTTATTAAGGGAGTGTTAAGAAGGGTGAAAGATGTATGGGAAAACAAATAATTCTAAAGCGAGAATGCATGAGTTCTACGCAGACGAAGTCGCGGGCAAAAGCTAGTCCTTAATAAAATCAGGTTTCTCTCTTGGATTTGAAGTTCAGATGGCTGTCGCTTTCGTATAAAATAGGTCTTACAACAATTTTTAGGATTCGGTAGCGGACCCCGGGCATCCTTCGAGATGCAACTGTACTAGGATAACGCAAGGATGATGATATTGATGATGAAGATGATTATAATTATGACAGATATTTTTCTACGAGTAAACTATTAGATGGCAAGTAGATTAAAATGTAGTACCTTTCAAAATACGCTTCGTTTTCCGGGTTTTTTCCTACAACGTGCATATAATATAGCACTTTTAGATAGGTTTTTGCAAGCAGACAATGGATACTTCGATAATTTACGTTCTTAGTGGTTTCCTTATGGACTTAGAAACTGTTTAACGACGTGATTGAGGGCAGACACAACTATGCAAATAACTTATTTCATAACCATAACCTAACTTGTAAGTTTCTTTTCACTTATAAAATACATTTTAAATTTGAAGCTAGTTTAGGTACGGATTCGGACACGTTCGTTTCTGCGGTATTGTGCCTACTTGATTTTTTTCACGGGAACAACTACAATATTGCATAGAGTATTATTTTGTAATCAACTGCCAGTGCCACTAATGCTGAACTTAAGGTGCTCTTCCACTTCCACCAGCAGTATTGAGTTGAATATGAACATCCTTACAATCGGTGGTAAAACACATGACAGTTAAATCGCTCACAGTATTCGCAGTATCGTGGTTGTCGGATGTAAATCCGAAATTACTATAACAACGGCTAGGAGTTACACTTATTTACTTATTTATCTAATCAATTGGATTTTACAGCGTTACAAAGTATACAGAAAAAGGTAGTACATTCACAATAATTATATGTATACATGCATAATAAATTCACTTTTGGTTTTCATCTAGACTTGAAAAAAAAGGTTAGATGAAAAACAAAACAAATATGTTCCGCAACCTTAATCCGCCGACATAAGAGCTATGGGACGTATTTTTGAGCAAGTTGTATGCACCTATATTTTTGCACTTGACTGTAAGTACGTCCCACTGCTGGGCACCGACTTACTCTCATAGTTGGGAGGGAAAGGGTAGGCCCCACGCTAGCCGAGTGCCGGTTGGGACCTTCAAGTTCGAATTTCTTCACAGCGATGCTTGCCTTCATCGACAATCTACCGGTAAATATCAAATGATAAGTATAAGACGACCTGTTTAGCCTAGTTGCTAGTGACTCTGCCTCCGAAGCTAGAGGTCCCGGGTTAGAATCCCGGCCAGGGCATTTATTTGTGCATTTATCACGGATATTTGTTCTTGGGTCTTGGATGTTTTCTATGTATTTAAGTATATATTTATCTATATAAGTATGTATATCGTCGTCTAGTACCCATAGTACAAGCTTTGCTTAGTTTGGGACTAGGTCGATTTGTGTAAGATTGTCCCCCAATATTTATTTATTTATTTAATTTATAATACGTAGATTTGGTAAGCTAACGCAAATATCTTATTGTTCAAAGGGTTGCAAAATACAGGTTGACTGATAAAAACTCGCTTAATGATAGATGACATTCGTTTCTTAATTGTATTGGCGCCGGTATTCGTGAATTTATCTATTCAATCTAATCTGAATTTATATTTTGTTATAAAATTTATCACTCCTCCACATCATCCTTCATTAGGCGATTATGTGGTGTGCTGGTGTGGTTGATTTTCCACCGCCGTTCAACGACATCTTGAGTAAGCTTAGCGTGAGTTTAACAATTTCACTCTTTCCCGGAATTCCTTGTTCCTGGAAAAGTTTAATCGGTAATTTCTCGATGTCGTAACAAGCTATGTATGGTTAAATTGATTAAATTTTTATAGGCGTATTTAATGAGCTTTTATTTCACTATTATCGTTATTAGGTATTTCCTTCGGTTTACGCAATGATGATGTACTATTAAGAGGGCGCAGTACGTGGCAGTACGCTCGGTTCTCCATACAAACGTATTTATGCTCTCATTTTAAAACGTCATACTAGAATAACATGAAACTTTGTATGCACAATGATATCCGGCATATCTAGGTCGGAAATTAGTTTCTGTTCCTATAAAATGTAAAAGAAAAAAAAAACAGTTTTTTACGGCTTGTATGAAAACCTTAATAATCGTTGTATTTTTTCTCCATTATAATTTCAAGCAACAGAAACTAATGTCCGACCTAGATATGCCGGATCCCATTGTGTATACAAAGTTTCATGTTATTCTAGCACGGCGTTTTGAAATGAGAGCGTAAATACGTTTGTATGGAGAACCGAACGTACTGCGCACTCTTAAGTTTGTAGAAGTGGCCTCCTTACCAAAATATATCAATATTATTCACCTTATTTTATTTTCTTATTTTTTATTTTCCATAATGTTATGTTAATATTCTCCTTATTTATTCTTTTACACATGTTATGTTTTTTACAATAAATTTATCAAATGTAAAATATAAAAATACACGTACAAAATGTAAAAGCATCATAAAAAACCTAACCTAGAGTGCCGCCGGCAGCGAGGCGGGGCCTAAGCTACCGGTGGTTAGGGTGACAGAGAGAGGAACCTCCTGACTATTCGCGCCGTGTCCAGGAGTACCGCCTTCTGTATCTGACCCCTGACCCAACCATCTAGCGAGAGTTTCTTAAGATGTTGGTCGAGGCTCTTCGCAATTAGACCGTTCGCAGAGACGACTATCGGGACAATGATCGTCGAATCAACATCCCACATGGCAAATACCTCGTGTGCCAGGTCTAGGTACTTACTAGCCTTGTCCTTCTCGGCCTTCACGAGGTTCTTATAATGGGGGATAGTGATGTCGACGAACACTGCCTGGCGCTTCAATCGATCTGTCAGCACGATATCAGGTTTGTTAGCTATAATAGTCCTGTCCGTGATGACAGATCGATCCCAATAGAGCGTGGCACGATCATTTTCGAGAACAGGCGGAGGTGTGTACTTATAATACGGCACTTCGAAGTCCACAAGACCGTACAGAAGAGCAAGCTGCTGGTGGATAATCTTGGCTACCAAGTTATGTCTGTGCAAGTACTCGCCGTTAGCAAGATGACCACAACCGGAAATTATATGCCTGAGTGACTCTCCGGGATGGCGGCATGCCCGACAAATGTTGATTGTGCCGTCCTTCAGGATATATTTCCGAATTGCACAGACAAAACCTTCGGTTTCCGCAAAGAGATCCCTGAAACGTAGCCAGTTCACCGACGCGAGCATGTCTACGTCGGGCCCCGTAAGACCCTTGTAGAACCGTCCATGTAGCTCCTTATACTCTTCCATACCGCCTTGCGGTCCTCGGTGCTTAGTACTTTAAGTCTGCGCCAGTTCTCGTTTGCCATGGAGAGCGGGATGAAAGATGCGCCTACTGCCACCACGTCACGATGCATCCCACATTTGCTACTTAGGAAATAATCCCTGAGACTACACACCTCGCGGTTATGGAGGTCTTTGGAATTTAAGGAACAGGCGACAAAAGAAGCGCTCCCTCACCGCCCGCTTGATGTCCCCACCCTCGATACCCAAAGACTGTGACATACCAAGATATTTATAGGTTTCTGCTTCGGAGAGAGATCTGAGAGCCATTGTCTCAAAAATCTGTAAATTTGTGGAATTTAAAACTTTCCCCCGCTGTACATGCATGACCGCACACTTATCGACACCAAATTCCATTTTCATTGCACTACTGAAGACCTGTGTGGTTTTCAGTAGCTCCAACAGGTCATGTTTATTTGGTGCAAATAGTTTAAGGTCGTCCATGTCGTCCTTTCCATATTAATATTATTATTAGAAAACTCAATCTCCTAATAGTTTATCTGGAATAATTCTGGGTTAACTAACTACCTACCTAGGTAATACTGCGTCCCCCACGGTCCTATTTCCTGTTACAATATCTTCCAATACTTCCTACGGAACCTCTATTACGGCAGTTTTCGTTCAATATTCCGCAGTGTCACAAGACAAGAGTTTTTGACCAGTGTGTGTTGCCAGTGATGATATATTTATAAGTGGTCGCTTACTACGGGCCTCATAAAAAGGCTCATAGCAATGAAGAGCAATCAAATAGCAAATGGCTATGCTGGGAGTTTCTCTGCGTGATCGCATCAGAAATGAGGCCATCCGCAGTAGGACCGAAGTAACCGATATAATCCTTCGAAGCGCTAAACTTAGTGGCAGTAGGCGCATAGCGGGCACATCGCTGGCACATTGATATAGTTCATATGACGTTGAATACTTCCTAATTGGATCGCGGCTTAATTACAATGAAAATGTGTGAGAAAATATTTTCAGAGTTCCGTAGCTATCATCTATTTAGTTCATCAATATGATTATTGGGACGCAAAAATGATTAATAACTTATCCCATCTACTTGGGGTCGGGTCTTCTTGATCGTGTGCGCCAGACATTTCTGTTCTGGGTTGTCGTATCTTTTATTTCTGCGTGGCTTTCGGTCGTCCTCTCCCTCGGTGGTTCTCGGGTAAGTCTAGCGCCAGTTTCACGGCAAAGTCTTCGTCTCTCCTCATGACATGGCCATACCAGCACAGTCTTCGTATAATAACAAATATTTAACATTTTAATTTATTTCAAAATATAGTTTCCAAACTACAGTCAATTGTACATATGTCCTAGATATGTGTCGCAATTTAGTCTCGGTATGTTCTGGCATGGCCGCAGTCTGCCTGATAAACTGGCGGCGCTCCAACATTTCAGGTGCCGTGCAATCAGTCTGTCATTCGTCAAGGTACGCGCCAAGTCCAAGGCGACGTGGTTGTAGCCAAGTTACGGCATTGTTACAATGTGAAGGTTATCGAATTCATCTGGAAATAATTGGCTAATAGTTGAAAGTAGATGATCGTTAGTCCCTTGTCACACTAGTGTTTAAGTAACGCGCGTATTCGACCGTGGTTCGAAAGAGTCAAAGTACGAACTAGTTGATTTGTAAACAAGATATTTAACGGATCGTTTGTTTTTGATCATTAGTTCAAAAATCTTTCTTGGGTATTCCAATATTAGGTTGCCTCGCAAGTTTCATTTTTAAGCCAAGATTTTGTCGACTGCACTTTATATTATACATCAACAACTCATTCAGAGGCTCGAATAATCAAGAGTGAATTATAACTTCCTACGTTCACCTTTGGTCTCTATCGTCCGTCGAGATATTGTTGTAATATTCCATTGTTAGTATGTAATTGAAATACTAATATTATCTCTGGTACTTTCAAGCCAAAAAAGGTAAAATTAACTCATCTTAACCTAAAACGAACACAAGATGTATAGTGAAAATAAAGAGATTATGTTTGAGTATTGTGAAGGTTTGTAATTAAAATAAATAAGAACTCGAAAAGTTTGCTTCATAATTTATTAAAACCATTTTTATAGTTTTTTTTTCATAGCTAATAAGAATACCTACCTATTATTAAAATAAATATGTACATTAATAAGATGCCATCAAAATCCAACCTCCCAGTAGATAAGTAGTTTACCCAAGAGAGAGCTGAAGCTTCTTCAAAATTGAACTTTGGTCGTTACTTAATCTAGATATCACTTAAGTAAACATTCAATATTAAATGAATTACTCGTATAACTTAAAAGTAGCTTAACCTATGCCGATAGTTTATTCACCAGTCATGACCTCAAGGAATTCTGAAACAAAGAGAAATGTGTCAAATGAAACTAACTATGAATGCCGTAATTTCGAGTGAATACTATTTGGACATTTTGTGGTAGATAATCAAATGCTTGGTATCCATGGCTCATATCTTGGTATCCTATTGAACATCTATTCACAAAATGTTCAATTGTGGATATCTGTCCACAATTTGCGACCGCCTTCAAATATCAATCTCGACGAGATTTTGGCCTAACGCATAAATAATATTGGTTGTGGTGTACAATTAATCTCAATAAATCAATATCCTTAAACTTTGACATTTTTAAATATTTTTACCACAAGCCCACATAATACCTAAATCCTTATTAAAATACTGAAAAGATGTCACCTTTTTTAATTCACTTTTTTTTATTCACTGATACTATATGCATCTCTCACATCCCCACAGGGTGTTAATTCACCCGAACGTACTATTAATTATTCTGTGATGGCTTTGGTAATTTGTGTAAGTCAAAAACAAAGTGTTAGAAAGAGACTAATATTTAATTTACAGTACATATGGTGCTATATTACCGCACTCGTGCGGTAATCAGCAGATTACGTGCATATGTCGAAACTTTAAAGAGCCATATGTACTGTAAAACGTTGTACGATACACGTGCGAACAGGTAATTCGCAACTCGTGTCGATTTAAAACACTCCCTACGGTCGTGTTTCAATTTATCACCACTCGTTGCGAATTTCCTGTTCTCTGCACTTGTATCGTAATGTACTATTATATCACAGTTTTAGATGTTTTGTACCAATAAATTGTAACTGAAATGCAAAAGTTTGGCTATCTACAAAACTTAAATACTCGAGTTTCTTTGTGCAGCTTGTTTATTATTAAATGCAAATCAAAGGACGCCCGGGATTCAGGAGGAAGGACTTGGATTGTGGGCCCAAAACTCAAAGAGCCGGCGTCCAAGGAAAAAACTCTTTAAAACTATAGTCTGAACCATTAACCAGCAACAACAACAATCAAATTTTTAGCTACAATATGCTAAAAACTTCTAAGATAGAAAACAGAGAGCAAAAATACAAAGACTTTCTTTTGATGAAATGTATGGGAAAATCCGGCAATTACTCGTATTCGCTAATAGCACCAGGTTCAGGGCTATCGTTTGGAATGATTTTTGTTTATTGGCCGACACTTTTGCTTTTGGGCCCAACTTAGTTTGAAGCGTGACGGTCTCCTTTGGAAAAAAGTGGTCCCTTACCACACCACTGTAGTAGTTCGGTTGGTAGTGATTACCTTCAAAGTCAACAGTGCCTGAGCCGTCAGAGTCAATGTCCTCAATCATGGCGTCCAAGTCGTCTTTCGGGATCGTGCTGTCAAGCTCCTTGAAGATCTCGCGCAGGACGTCTGTTGTGATGTAGCCGTTGCCTGACAAAATAAATAATAAATAAATATTGGGGGACAATCTTACACAAATCGACCTAGTCCCAAACTAAGCAAAGCTTGTACTATGGGTACTAGACGACGATATACATACTTATATAGATAAATACATACTTAAATACATAGAAAACATCCAAGACCCAAGAACAAATATCCGTGAAAAATGCACAAATAAATGCCCTGGCCGGGGTTCGAACCCGGGACCTCTAGCTTCGGAGGCAGAGTCACTACCAACTAGGCTAAACAGGTCGTCAAATGCCAAGCTGGTTAGTTGCATGATACAATACAATACAAAAACTCTTTATTGTACACCTCAATAAATTACATAGCTTATTATAACAGCGTATAAAACATAAAATTAGAGGTAAACAACAGGCGGTCTTATTGCTAAAGAGCAATCGCTTCCAGACAACCTAGCTATGATAATTTTGGGATGGCTACATTCACCACCACCACCACCATATCCGCCAAAGGACGTTCACTACTGGACTTAGGCCTCCCACAAATTCACGGAGGGTATATGCCATAATCGCTACTCTTAGCATGCGGGTTGGCGATCGCAGTATTTCCGCCGTACTCCAGGGATGTTGCTGCCCATTCCCCGGTGTTCTTGGTCGTAGTTTTAGGACATACCCGGGTCCGGGTCGTCGGGAAGGTTACATACGAGCTACGTATGGGCGTTTTCACTCAAAAGTAAGTACAGTACCTTTACTTTTTCCACAGGATTTGGAAATTTACTCAGAATCATGAGCACTCCTGATTCAGATAAAAAAATGAGTGAATTCAATGTTTTTTTTTCACTATGTGACGTTTTTCCATAGTGGAAACCCAAACAAAATATGGGACTTATTTTTTCCATATCTGAATCATGGTTAACTAAAAACAAAAGAAGTATTACCTACTAAAATTAAAGGGAATTTATGTGAAAACGCATGTATAAGTAGGTAAAAGGTATGCTAAACCCGGTATATATATATATTTGCGAGTACCAGTAATCGCCGGCTACTTACCTAATCTAATATTTTAAGTATCACAAGTACTTAAGAAGAGCCGGCGATTACCGGCTGGCTTTAAAAAACTGTGCAAGCTTATTTAAATTTATTTACGAATACTGCCTCCTCATTGTAAAACAAAAAACATGTCCTAATGGTAGACATAGTTTGACATAGCAAGCAGCCACCTCGACAGGACTTAATCGACATTTAAAAATTAATTTAGGATCTAAAGAAGATTCAATGTCGAAAAGGGATCATCATCATCGGTATACACCGTGGGCCCTAATAATTCGAAAGATTTTAACCAACGATTCTAGAGCCTAATTAAAGTATATAATGTGCTACCATATATATATGTGTGTATATGTGTGAACCAAGCGCTTTGCTTCTTCTTTTATAATGTGCACTTCTAAGGTTTGGAATTCTCTGCCGGCGTCTGTATTTCCGAGTTCATATAACCTTTTTAAGGCACGAGTGAATAAGCATCTTCTGGGTGAGCTCGCTTCATCGTCGGCCTCATCTTTGCCCCCTGGCTAGATGCTGGCCAAGAGCAATCCCATTTTTAATAAATAAAATATAATATATATATAATGTGCTATAGCATGTAGTCCAAAAACCCATAATTTTTAGATATTAATTATTATTATTATTATTATTTTTAATTTATTCAGAAACAAACTGTCATACATAGTTTTAGGACCAAAGTTTAAGAAAATAAAAATAAATTTATAGTTTCATACAAATACTTAGTCATAAAAATGGTTCGTGGCTATTACATAAAAAGAACAGACTTAAGTTGTGTTTTACAATAACAAATTATGAGTGATTGATACCTCTGTTAACATCGTAAGCACCTACGTATTAAGCTAGTTATAGATTCCAGTAGTACATTTAAATGCATTCTTAAGTTGTGCTAATGTGCAGTTAAAAATGTCAATATCTTTAAGTTTCGGGTTCGCATTGTATAGTTTACATGCGCGTTTGATAAATGCGTTCCCACCATAACCGGTCCTGCTGAAAGGTATAGAAAATAAGTTTCTTTTGCGACAGCGGCGCTCACGTGTTCGCGGAACTCTGAAAGAGATTTTATGCAACAGGGTAGGGGCTTCTAATTTAAAACAAATTACATATTGAAAAATCTCAAGTCTAACACACCTTAAAGGCGTGACGTAGCCACCTAGTACTTTTTAGGGTTTCATATCCAAAATGGCAAAAACGGAACCCTTATAGTTTTGTCATGTCTGTCCGTCCGTCCGTCCATATGTCACAGCCGATTTACTCGGAGGCTATGACCACTACGATTATGAAATTAGGAGTGAAGGTGTAAGTTATGAACCGCTATAGAAATATGATGTGAAATTACGAAAAAATATTAAACTGGGGGGGTCACTCCATACATGTAACAGGGGGTCAATGTTTTTTTTTCAATGCACATAGGCGTGTGGGATATCTATGGATAGGCCTTAAAAATGAATTAGAGGTTTATAAAAAAAATTGCATTTAATTCAGCCGTTCCTGAGATATAAGCTGTCAAATTCATAGAAAGTGTGTCCCGACCCTCTAATATCCAAACTATAAAGTTTAAAATTCTGAAAAAATCAAGATGATGTACATCAATAAACCCTTTCAATGATTTTTAGTTTAAACAAGATAAGTTAAACGGTTTTTGAGTTATTGCTGAAAAACTGTCTTGTCAAAACAAAAGGGCGTAAGTGCCGTAAGTTTCTATGAAGATACGATCGTTTTTGATTAAATGTTTTGTTTATTGGTTTTAAATATACATAGATTAGGAGGTGCCGGTACGGAACCCTTCTTTGTGCGTCACACACTTTGCCGGTTTTTGCCTTGACATTTCTTGTCATAAACACATTTGCAAGTCACGTAAAGATTTATTCACAATCACAAAGAAGCGGTCAATTAATTTGATTTATTTTGTATTGAAGTAGTAGTTTAATTAAAACAAATAATTGGACCCATATTATTGTATAATAGTATAACATGTTATATATATAACATTATTTACTCCTAGTGTCACAAAAAATACGTGGTTGAAAATTTTCGAGTTATTAGGGCCCGCGGTGTATATACATATATCTGCTAGGCACAGCCCTCGTCTCATAGATGAGAGGGAACGGGAATTCTCTTTAAGCTACATTTTACAATAATCTAATATTCTATTTTCATAATGTCAGTCGTTAATCTTCGTTTTTGACGACAAATATACTCGTACCTACTGCAAGAGTGAGTGCGATAGCGATGTAAAACCGATTACTATTAAGAAGCTGTTTTTACTGTAAGTACCTTCTTTGTCGTATAACCTGAAGGCTTCTCTAAGCTCAGCCGTCATGGCCTCGCTGTCCGGCTCCTCGTCTTCTGTGAGGAACTGCGCCGCCAGTTTACAGAACTCACTGAACTCCAGCTCCCCAGAACCTAGAGAGTTAACAACGTCATGAAAATTATAGTGAAAAGGTTCAAGTAACACGGGACGAATGCAATGCTCGGTACAGCCGAATGCAAGCCACGTCGGTCTCATGGAATTTGTTTGAATCACTGATACAGTGGTGAGTGTAACCATGGGAGATTCTATTTTCATTATTATGAATGTTTAATTAAAGAAACGTGTATAGCATGGTCATGTAATGCAGGGAGTCTGTTGCCCCAAGATAATAAAAGATATGTAACATATGTAATTATGTATACATAAACAAATTACTTACAATTTTACATAGATTTATTTTAGTATTTTTGCTGTAAATAGATGTACCAATTAACTAAAAAAATTGGAACCTTTATGCAATGCCGGATTTAGATTAAGTTGATATTTGTTGTTTTTTTTTGAACTTAGAGCCTTTTTAACACGAAGGTAATATGCCTAGTGTCATGATTCCCATTTTAGTTCAATTACTTGCTTAGTCCTATAAGTGTTTTTTTCTTCTTTGTACTAATTTTTCTTTTTTTTATATTTTATAAGTGTTTTCAGATTTGTTATAATACATTTAATAAATAACCTAAAGAAGAGCGGTGTTTCCCAACACAGGCAAATATTTGCTTACCGGGTGGCACTATCCATTAGTATTTTGTATTTTATAAAATATAAATATTTTGTATTTTATAAAACAATGACTCACCATCTTCGTCAACTTCATCTATGATTTCTTTCAATGATTCATCATCGATTTCGTGTCCCAACATTTCCAGAATTGTGCCAATCATGTCTGTGCTGATGATTCCTTTCTTCTCGTGGTCGAAAGCATCGAAGGCGTTCTTCAGGACTAAAAAAAATATTTTGAGTGTGTAATAAGAGTCAATGAATTGAATGTATAAACCAGCTCAAATTACGATAAAAGATAATAGTACATTACTACAGAGGCCGGGACGAAAGGGGCTGCCGGCCGAAGACATATAGACGGCCGAGCGAAGCGAGGTCTTAGGCGGGCAATGTATAATGCTTTTCTCAAACACGCAATGAAATAAACACCAAAAAAATCAAAGTTTTATTTTTAATACGCATAGTGGCAGAATGTCATGATGCCTGTGCCACAAATTTATGTGGAATGGAAATTAAAAAAGAGGACTTTGCCGGCCTAGGCCTGCAAGAATTGTATGAAACGTCATACTTCGCAGCCTATTATAAGGAACGTAACATCAATATTTCATTGCATGTTTGAGAAAAAAATATTTCTCTTTATGAAGTGTATTTTAATTGAGGCTTAATGCGGGTAACAGCTGTCATTAGAGTACTTTTTAAAGTTTTGAAAGTAGATTTAGAGACAACGGTAGAAATAGAGATGATAGTTGTCACTGATACGCGCGAAGCGTTGTGGAATTAGTTTTGGGTCAGAGAATGTTAAGACTCAGACCCCAGTCCACTGACAGACTGAGATCCACTGACAGTGCAAGGCGACGGTTGCACAAAATTAGCCATAAAACGCCGATACTATGAAACTTGGGCTAACAACCTGAATTAGCCACCCATGTACAGCAATTTTTTTCTGTCCGACTCGTCTTTTTGTCGTGCTGGTCTGTCGTGGAATACCACCATTATTCTCGGAGCATTATTTGGCAATTTCTCAACTTCAATGTCTTTTGCAGCAGCGGGGTAATTAAGAATAGTTTTTGAGCGTGCTGCGTAAGGGAGATGAGGAAGGGAGAAGGAGATATATAAATGAGTAACAGAACTGTTAAATTTACATGGTAAAAATTACAGGTAAATCTGCCTATCTTCCGTTCGAAAATTTATGATATTTACCCAGCTGCATTAAGATTAAATTAAGTCACTATTTAAACTTAATTGGTTTTTTACCCCTTCTTCAGGCACATACGTTATATATATAGTCATAGTACCTTTCAAGTAAGTCTTTTAACTTAATTGGATTTATGTAGTCAGCATCAAAAGTATCTACGCATATGAAGGAGCCAAAAGCCCTCCCTTTTAATAAAGACCTTTGAACTTTTCAAATGCGTAGCTACTTTTGATGCTGACTGTACATATGTAACACTAGATAGTCATATTTTAACTGCCGACCAGCTAAAGGGTTAATATTAGTAGATAGATACAAAAACTTAGATGGGATATTTTTTTTTACCCATGTAGGAGCTCTACCGCTTTACTTGAGTTTACAACCTATGCATTAACTGTTACTTACGGGTCAGCTGGGTTTTGTCAAGTTCCTCCTGTGCACAGCACATAGAACAGAAACAAACAATAATCAAAAACCTCCTAAACATTTTAACAAATGAATCACAAAATACGTATTATCACTGATACTACGCACCATTTTTAATGCAGGGCAGAACGGTAGACTAGTTCTCTGTCAAGTGTACTGTCAATGTGATCCAGACATGAGATGTAGGGATTTTATATTATATGTTTACAAGATTGACGCGTTCCGCCTGGGTGGAATAGTTCAGGGGTGCTGAACTTGTCTGGGAATTTATTCCAAATCATTTTGATACTATAGACTAGAGCATGCCTCTCAGTACCCGTCCAGGAAAACATCTTATACGCTTGGATCGCGTTCGGATCAGAAAGATTGACACGAAAATTTTAAATTTATGTTTAGTGACGTTATTATACATATCAATTACGAAAGATTCTCTACATTACTGATTCTGCTATTTAAAAAAGAGCAGCGATGCATGTTTGCAATTAGTTCTTTATCGTTATTCAATCATCGGTTTACAAACAGAAACAGATATTGACCAAAACGACAATGAGTTACGCAGATATTTTGTTTTGTTGAGTTTATAGAACATACTATTTTCTAAAGCGGAATAGCAAAAGTATCTTGTTCTAGGCACTTATCATAGTCCTTGATTTTCTGCAAATCAACTCCTGACTCAACTAATTCATTTTTAGGGTTCGTTACCTAAAGGGTGCCAACCTTTCCTATTAATAAACCTCCGCAGTCTGTCAGCGGGCTCTCTAGCATTCTCATGAACAGTATTAGGTACAGTTGTTTTTTTACTTTTGATTTATCTAGTATACGAGTATTATTATTTGCTATGGATACCAATGGTGTGTGTGAGTATGACAACTGTAGCTTTCGCCTTTTTCTACTTCTATCATAATGCGTCCCTTTGTAATATATGTTTATTTATTTAAATTCCTAAACAGTCGCGTGCTTGATAAGAACAAATAATAAAAAATTACAATGGTACAAAACCCTTCGTGTGCGAATACAACTCGCACTCGGGCGGTTTTTGAATGAGCACCACACCTAATTAAGACACGTTTTTAACTAAAAGAAAAACTGCCCGGAAAAGTTTAGCACCCCTGCGTCCCACTTGGAATTCCATCACCGTCATACCGTCACCGACTAGTCCATTGCTATCGACGGGGCCGAATTTAGTGCCGCAACTATGTATATACAACACAGCGCACATCACCCCTTACGAGCTAAAATGCATTAAATCAACTAGCAACTCTGTTCTAATTGCAAACTTATTGCTTAACATTGAAGTTCAAAATTAAAATGACTTGGTTGTGAGAAGATGACACTTTTGCTTTCAAGAGCCGGATTAGAACGCAGGGTTGTAAAGGTGATTGACGATAAAAATATTAAACGAAAATGTGCCTTATATGTAGTGCATTCGAGATATCATAGTCGTTTGAAAACAAAATGAACAAAGACTATTTTTCAGCACTTATACATATGATATATTGTATAATGTTCCGGAAGTTACTTTTTATACCTGTTTGATACAAACAAGCATACGTTTGGTTTCAAAACCGCAATAATTAAATAGGAAAGACGCCAAACTTTGGTTTAAATACACGTTGATAATATGCCCTCAATGTACTTAATATTAAGCTTGCGCGACGTTTTTCTAATAGTACCATTCTCTTACCACGATGCACAGTCACAAACGGGATTTAAGAATTCAAAGATGTTTCTATTGTAGATTCCCGATAGACACATACATGCGTTATGTTATGAATTTACCAATACCTACGTACCTAATAGTTGCATCTCTTCACATTTTTTATTTAATCGTATGGCATTTATTTACGAACCGTGAGATCTTCGAGAAGCCAAGTACGGTTGCCAGCTTTTGTTGCACTTTTAGCACCACCCAGGGGTCACGTGTAGGGTAACGGTGGGTACTCCCTACGGACGTGGTGCAACTTCGACCCCCCTTTGTCAAGTGAGTGGGCAAATTGACTGTTAGAAGTTCTCGTGCCGCCCGAAGGCCTCTAACTTGGCTTAACGGATATTCATGTTTCCAAATGTTTTAATCGGCTAAATCTCAATTACAATGTACGAACTCTACTAATAAGATAAGTAGGTACACCCTAGGGAAGTTATTTTCCTTCTTTGGACCTTCCGCTCCCCGAATTATCTACTTCATTAAGATTTGAGATTACGCGCCACTGCCGTAACGTTACATAATATAATCTGACTCTAAATGACTTAGAAATGTCCCAGTTTTGGAAGTTAATTCGGATCAGATTACTCGTACAAGTGGAGTTTCAGTGAATTTATGTTGGGACATGTACTGTATGTAGAGTAACAGGGAGTAGGTGGAGTCTAGATCTAGTCTTTCTTTGTTACAGTCAAACCCATTTTAGGGTATAGTTTCGCCATGTCTATCTGTCCTTCCGCGGCATAGCTAACAATATGTAGCTGTTAATAAAAATCTATAATTTGGCAAAGGTAGACACACCAATCATGTACATAAAATGGCAGAATAAAATATTGAAGAAAAAAAGGTACAGAAGCCCTACGCGTAAAATGAGGGGTTCCTTCTTACTTGCAAAACCTATCGTGTGGGGTGTCCTTGGCTTGGATAGCTCGTTTGATTTAGGGGCCCATTTGTGTGATATTATAGGCTTTTAAATGCTATTTTTTGTTGCGCCTAAGTGTCGCCCCCTACCATCGAAATCATTTTTCTACGTTGTAACTTTTCAGTCTGTTCTTACAGATATTGAGATAGCAAAAACCCAAAGGTACTCACCAAAGTTTCGTACCTCTATAGTTTAAGGAACTGCTATGTGTCGTCAGTTATTCTTTATTGATCAAAGGTTTTGAAGTACATTTTGAAGATTGTTTGACACACATGCGGGTTCCAAATCAACACTTAGGAAATCGCGAATATTGTAAAGAACTTTAAGGCGGTAGAAGCAGTTACTCACAACTTTAATTATGTGGTTCTCGAAGCGCAACTTGCCATCCATGAGGAGGCCAAGGTTATTTGCTATTATTGAATATTTTACGTTTTTATTTGGTCGAAAGGCCCTTTCAAAAACTCTTCTCTTACTGACGTTTTTTATTCTGTTAATTGAAACAACTCTCACAAATAATGGTTTTATTAATTTATGGGAATTAACACATAAGTTTAGGATTGTTTCAAACATTAATTCCAAGATTAGTTTTAAACAATTGTGCAGGGACTTCCATATAACGAAGAGAGCAATTCTATATATTTTACAAGCTTTTATTTAGTTTCAACTGTTACGTTGTATGTCTGTAATCAAATTTTGCAAGTTAAATTTGTCCATCCACTTACCGGTTTCCGATTGAGCTGAAATTTTGCTTGCATTGTATAAATCGGATGACAATGCAATATTATAATGACATAGAGCTGATCTGATGATGGAGACAGAAGGTGGTCATAGCAATGTGGTCACAGTAAACCCATCGTGTTTGGGTTCATTGGAATCAACTCAACAAGTAGTTTATAATTGCGGAAAAAAGTACAGTCGGCAATAAAAGCTTGTACCAAAAATGAAGTTTTTGACCAAAAACTTATTTTAGAATGTAAAGTAAGTCTCAAACAGATTATAATAAAAACGTTCTGAAACACAGAAAACAGTACTAAACACCAATTGAATTGCGGCGTCCAATACGGTTATGATTTGTGTAATTTCAGATTTCGTGCATTATTCCTTAGAATTGGGTCAATCACGCAGAGTTTAGAAGCGTTTTGATTTATAAGTATACTGCATTAGACCAAAGTGTTTTAAAATGATGTACTTGTCAAAAATATCATCATCATCATGTCAGCCGAAAGACGTCCACTGCTGGACATAGGCCTCCCCCAAAGACTTCCACAATGACCGGTCCTGCGCAACCCGCATCCAGCGAACACCCGCGACCTTCACACGGTGGACTGTCAAAAATATACATGACAATAATTAATAAAATAAGATTTGCATTTTTCGATTGTTATTTAGATATGGTTCACTATAGAGAAAACAATTGACCCTATTGGTAATTCTGTTCTTAACGTAATTGTGAAATCTTTGGAAAACACTTCACAAAAAACCTTTTTGTTATCATGTAAAGTCGCCCTTAAGTTACCCTAGTAAATACCAATACAATAATAAACAAGGGTTCTGTGGTTGACAAAAGTTACAGATTTGTATGGGAAGAGAACTGCACTGCCTATTTTTATGAATCGATCGATCATTAATTCTATATAAAAGAAGTTTATAACCTAGACTCCATTTCTTTCTGTTCACGCTCATGCCACCAAACTGACCAAACATCCCAACTCTATACCTGATGATAACTGTGGAAAAAAATACAGTCGGACCAAAAAATGACAAATGTTGTCAGACTTATAGGTAATAAATGAATTAAACGCAATTATTATTCACATTTATTTATTAAAAATAACTTATTTCTTAGTGCTCGATTAGTTTTGAACATTACTATCAAAGTATATTAACACATAGGTACAGATCGATGCACTTGCAAAACTCTCTATAATATGCCATATTTGAAAACATTGATACCATACCCTACCTAATTAGATAAAATATGATTATATTTTCTCAGATTCTAGTTTAACATATAGCGACTTTTGCAAGTGCAACAATATACGAGTAATATAAATAGGATTTCATCAAAATTCAACCCCATTTATGTCTCAGGCAACATTGCTGAAAACTCGTCGAAATTGAATTTTGGTCGGAACTTATTGTAAATATCACTTTACTTAGCGTTAAAATTAATATGACTAGATAATAAATTATAACAGACGGCTTGAATCTAGGCGTGACTAAAGTTTATTCACCGGTCATGACTTCTAGGAATTCTGTAACAAACAAGAAATATTTAGAACCAATACCACTTTAGCCTCGTTGGAACGGATGGTATGGTAGAGATGGGTCAGGGGGTTAAATTTAGGTTGTATTTATTTGTGTGACAAGCACGAATATTCTTTCCTGAGCCTGGGATATTTTCTATGTATTTAACTATTTATTACCGACTTCAATAGAAGGGAGGAGGTACTCAGTTCGTCTGCATGTTTGCTTGCTCTTTTTTTTTATGTATGTATGTTTCCTGAAAAGTCTTGACCACGTTGGCCGATTTGGATAATTCTCTTTTTGTTTCAAAGCAGGTACCCCGACATTGATCCCATGTAAATTTGATGAAGGTCTGATGATAGGATGTAGGAGGAATCGAGGGAAATCCTCGAATTTGATAGACACGCATATACTGATTTCGGTATTATCTGTAGGTAACCAAGCATTGTCTCACAGAAACCACAAATTGACAACATTTAAATTTTTTAAGTAGTATGAAATCTTAACTCTTTTCGTTAATTTGGTAACAAGAAACCCCATAATATTGTTTTTATATTTTTATAGCTATTATTTTTCTAAATATTCACGAAAATGTAAAGAAAGCCCATATCGTAGTAATGACGTCACTACTATGAAATTGTGACAGTCACAGCGTACAAAAAGAACAGCAGTTCACTTACTTTAGTAAATTTGTCTTAGTAACAGTGCTTCTGTATGATTTGTTCCGCTGTGACGCCTTACTCGTCACTTACTCTCTTTTAGAATGAGGAACTTTTGGAATTGATTTATTTATATGAAATTGGGATATTTTCGAGAATTTAAAAATGTGGTTTTACTTAACTTTTTATCCTCTATTTGATTTCATCGGAAAAAAGCCTGCTTCAAAAATGAAATGTTGTCAATAATTGTGCCATAGCAAGCACAAAATTGGAGTCAGTTTTTTCGGTATAAATTATCTATCTACTTTTATATAAGCATGTATATGTTTGCCTAGTACCCAAAGTACAACGTTTACTTACTTTGGGACTAGGTCAATTTGTGTAAGATTATCCATAAATAGTTATATATTTAATACTGTAAATTAGATCGTTTCAGCTCACTATATGTCTATTTTCTTGAGTGAAACATAGCAATCCCTGTTACATTGAGTGAAAGTTATGTATGTACTCGTAGCACGGAAGTCGCCGAATAAGAGAATGGATTGAGATTGCCTAGTAGGTATAAAAATATTACGAGTAGGTAAAATAGTGAAATAAGTCTAATCAGAATAATAATGTACTCAGATAGATATCTTATACATTTCCGCAGAATAACTTTAGGCCTTTATCTGAGAATGAGCGCTTATGGGAAGAAAAAATACATACAATTTAATCACAACACAGTTAAACATAGTTATGGTATCTTTCAATTATAATTAGATTTTACAACAACTGTGATACAATGACTAATTTTGGTTTTGCAAGTATTATTGTAGTAGACACGAAACTTACCGTCAAAGTCAACAGTGCCTGAGCCGTCGGAATCAATGTCTTCAATCATGGCGTCCAAGTCGTCTTTCGGAATGGTGTTGTCCAGCTCTATGAAAATCTCCCGCAGCACATCCGTCGTTATGTAGCCGTTGCCTGACACATTCAGTATAATAAATAAATATAGCTTGAATAAAGAATTTTAATTGCTTAAATCAAACTGTATTTGCTATATGTGTTATTAAGTGACAAATAACAGGAACCAAAGATAGCGCGTGGATGAGAGGAACCGAATTTACACAACGACATAACAAAATCGTTTTATATATGCATTATCTACAGAATGTCTGTCAACATTGCCTGTGAATTTACATTATTTATTCTGAGATGAGGGAGAAGAAGAGAAACCACTACCACCACCAATATATCAGTCCCCTGCTGGACGTAGGCCTCCCCCAATGTCATAAAGAAGAGAAACACTAGGATTTAATCCTTCAAGTTCACTATCCTTTAAGCCCAATGCCTATCCGTTAAGTTTTCGTCTTTCTGCAGTATGCATCTTCCCTTCCCTTTTATTTTAAAGATTATAGGGTTGTGAGTTTAGAAGTTGATACCTACACCTTATCCGATCTCAAATTTCATCGATTACTTTGTGCTTGGTTAACATAGGTGGGTGTTAAGAGGCGTTACAAAATTTAAAGTTTTATGAACTCATATTATCAGACACTCAAGCAAGTATTGATCCCATCAAAAACATAAATGTGAAAATGGCAGCCAAGTTCACCGACAAAAGAATTGAGATCTAAATGGGCGCCAAGTTCCGTAGATTATCTGAAAAGTTGCCAAGTTTGGCACTAGATTGTTAACAGTAAACCTAATTTACTGCGGCTTAATGCATTTTGAGCCTTAACTTAGCAGTTTTCTATGCAGTATGTTATAATACCATAAAAGCTGTTGGATATTTAAGATTATTAGATTTATAGGAATGAAAATATAATTAAATATTAGTAAAATGACAATATACACGTAACTTCACACAGGAAACAGCTACTCGTAGAAGAGCATTTTTAACTGATAAGGACCCATAAAATAAACATATAAAATTTTACTGCGCTATGGTAATCGAAACTGAAATACGGAAATACCTTCTTTGTCGTACAATCTGAAGGCTTCCCTAAGCTCGGCCGTTATAGCTTCGCTGTCGGGCTCTTCTTCTGTAAGGAACTGCGCCGCCAGCTTACAGAACTCGTTAAACTCCAGCTCACCGGAACCTAGAGTACAAACAAACATGTGGTTATTACTTTATAAATGATATCCAAGAACACATGAAAAAAAAAACCAATGCTCGCGCGGGTTCTTACCTGGTGCAAAGGTTGTCCATCGCCATTCAACGTGGTAACGCGGCAAGTGTGATGGGTACTTTTGCGCCAGGTGCAACTCGCGGGAACTTATTTGACTTAGGCTTAAACTGTTTTAAGACAACGAACATAAATATCATTAATTTAAAAATATTTAGTTCCATAAATCATATGAATAAAACATATCATATCAGTGTGATTGGTTAACCTATCTTATCTCTTTCCAACATGTTTGACGGCCTGTTTAGCCTAGTGGTAGTGACACTGCCTCCGAAGCTAGAGGTCCCGGGTTCGAATTCTGGCCAGGGCCTTATTTGTGCATTTAACACGGATATTTGTTCTTGGGTCTTGGATGTTTTCTATGTATTTACAAGCTTTGCTTAGTTTGGGACTAGGTCGATTTGTGTAAGATTGTCCCCCAATATTTATTATTTATTATGTAATTATAGTTGAATTATGAACTCAAATGGAATCGTTCCCTAAAAATAGCAGTTTCATTAAAATTATCACAGTGCCCGTTTTGTTTATTGCATTGTTTGTTCTGCTCAACAACATAAATGAAATAATCAAAGTATGACGACATACAAATTTATGTTTAACAGCACGTTCACGACTTGATCGATAAATTCGCCTGTCTCTTCCAAGCCTCGGTAGCCGTGATCGTCTAGTGGTTAGGACCCTACGTTGTGGCCGTAGTAACCCAGGTTCGAATCCTGGTCACGGCAATGCATTAGCATTGTCACGGAGAGGTGTTATTTTTTATATTTTATATGGAAAAACTTTTCCTTTTTTTTCTAATATTATTTTTTACTTCGAATATGAATAATATATTCAAGAAATAACTAACAACAACAACACACCAAGATCTATGGAAAATACAAACTTAATGACTAAAGATACTAAAATAACCTATACTTATAAAAAAAACTTACAAAATAAATAATTTAAAATAAGGGGTCACCCCGCGGCATCGTGTCAAAGATGTATGTTGTTACAATATTAAAACAATGTATTTAACAACAAAATAACGGTCGGAAAAATGTATATTCATTAATAATTATACTCTAATACATATTTGATTAAGTTTTCATGTGTCAAAATCTAAGCTAATTACAGCAGATTTTTTTTGTTTCTGTTGCTTTTGATCATAGCGCCATCTATCTTAGTATCGGTGCACCACGTACCATTCGAGCTCATAGCCACAGCTAAAGGCGCCATCTGTTTAAAATAGACGGAATTACTGAGACAGAAACTTACCATCCTCGTCAACTTCAGCAATAATTTCTTTCAGGGAATCGTCATCAATCTCGTGCCCCAACATTTCCAGAATTGTGCCAATCATGTCTGTGCCAATGACTCCTTTCTTCTCGTGGTCGAAAGCATCGAAGGCATTTTTCAGAACTGGTGGAAAGGGAAGAAAATATTAATAAACTAGTACAAGCAGTCGGAGTAAAAAATATATAAACAGGTGATTTTTGAAAAAAATAAATAAATAGAGGCGATTATAAACGTAGGTTTTACATAGTTATTGGTAAAACATTTAATTTTTTTGCGTTATTTAAGTTTTTACTTCAATATGTTGGGAAGATTGGGGACTGACTGCAAATTAGATAAGATGCTACTAGCTACCTATAGTCTTTGTCAGTGGCATTGGACACACTTTGATTATCCAAAACTTGGGATTTGGCCGTTTGGAGTCTGCTCATATAAGTTGATTGAATTTTACAAAAGATGGCGCTTGGTGTCCTCATAGTATAAAATTTGTGTAGCAGTGTAATCGTACATTGTGATACAAGTCATACAAGTAAGGCATGTTTTTCGTCACACTCGCTGCAATTTATAGCGAGAGTGTATTGATGAATCCATACGCGTTAATACGGCTTTTACAAAATATTTTTCGTATTCTATACTTAAGAAAGAATAGTTTTCACACAGGTGTTTATTTTTTTCCATTTGGTGAGAAAGCATAACTACCTTAAACTTGAGTAATTTAAGAATACACTACCGTTTTTAAACAACATATGCCTTAATCGCCGCAAGATGTGCCACGCGTTGAATTTTTTTTTGTCTTTCAGCTTCCATCTATAGAGTGCCTCTTGAAAAAAGTTTGACATGTTAAGTAGGTAACTTGAATACATAACTATGTAGCGGCCTAGAAAAACAGACGTGCATGACGTAACTATAAGTGTTTCGTTTCCATTTTAACTTTGGAATTCTAAAAAAAACATGCTTGTTTAATATTCTTAATTTTATTATTGGCCTCGCAATAATAGGCGTGTTACGAGCAAATATGTCGAGAATGGTCATTTTCAATAGGCAATTATCCAATTAGCATGAGTTAAGACAGCGTTAGTTTTAGGACGATAATTAAGCTTTCAATTTCTATGAAAACTTATTTTTACAGACTAGGTATACATGCGTAGTCTAGTTTATGCGTTGTCTCAAAACAAAAATGCGAGAATAGTAAAATTTCCTTAAATTGCCATGCTTCATTATCGTTATAAAACGGACATTGATTAACTTTATTTAACGACGTACAATAATTGGTACACTCTTTTTGAAAATGCCCTATTTACGAATACTATTATTAAATGAAGCCAATAATTTAAGAAACTCATATTAACTTAGAAGCATATTAAGTATCTATTCACCGTAAATTACTAGCGACTTCAATTGACCGGATCATAAATACAAAATTAATATAGGTATTTAAGATTCAGAGTACTTGAGTTGATAGGTAAAATAACGTATCTATAACTCAAAAAGTAAACATACTAGCTATTGCCAAGCGCATGTTCAGATATTATTGAGAATAATAAGATTAAAACCGACTGGTGAAAAACATGAGTGTTTCTTGAAGTAAAAGTTTTTGTTAATTCAAGAAATTTTTCTTTAAATAGGGACCTAAAGGTCCTAATTCACACCTAAATACAAACTTTACTAACCAAAAACAAGATACAAATTACATCAAAGTATACAATTACAGTAATTACAATCGCTGGTGGCAACTGGGCACTTCGAGTTGTTAAGTGCCATTAAAATCCAACTTGGAGTCTATTATGTTATTTCTCCTTCAAATAGTAAGTTACTGAAAGTTGGTTTCTGTTGAGAGAACTTAAACTGTTGCAATTAAATCTTAGAGAAGTTAGGAGACAGTTGACTGCTTTGGAGCATACGAGTACAATACACGTACCTACAACATTTATCTGCTAACGGAATCACGTGCAAAGCATACCTATACTTGCATCGCTCCCGGCAAAAAATAATTTTCTTTGTCTATTGCCAGTAAACTAAGAAGAGAGAGAGATATTGCCCGTAAACTAAGAAGAGAGAGAGGTTGTAAGATCTTTTCTACACACAAAGCGATGAAATAAGGGTGAATTGAAAAAAATACCATAATTAAGGGCTTTACTCGTAGTTAAGAAAACTTAATTGATTCCTTTATGTTACGAAAGTTACCTATATAGTTTGTATGACTAACTTTTGTAACACAATGGAATCAATTACATAAGTTTTCTTAACTAAAGCCCTTAACTACCTACATACTTTTTTTTTGCAATTGACCCATAAATGAAATGAAACATGTAGTCAGAAAAATCTTTTTTCATTTAAAAATACCCAATTTATTTCGCACTTTTGAGTTAATCATTGCCGAAGTGTATCTCATGACAATTGCAATAATCTCAAACATGGCTAAGCTACGCTGTTTTATTAAAGAGTTTTACTGCTTACCTTCCGGCTTCAATCATCAGGTCAGGTTAATGGTAACATATTTCGATCATGACAGTGAAGCGACTATGACGAAGTCAGTTTAAACGGTCTTGATGTCTTAGCGCCACTCATGAAGTGAGAGTAAAGCCTGACATAAATCTGTATGTGACGATAATAACTGAAGAATATGGCTTCTGGAATTTAACTTTAAGTAATTACTTAATTATATTGTCCGTATACTCTGCATTCATAGATATAAGACAAAACAGCATCATCATGAAAAATTTCACATGTTTCTCTGGACAGGCTGATACCTAATTGAGCATCATGACAAACGTCACATGTTTCCCTAGACGCGCTGATACCAACGCAATTATTAATAATTACATTGTAATTATATAATGTTAAAATTAAAATATACTTTAATAAACTATAATTTTCCTTTTTTCCAATGTGTCAAACAATTAGCTCTACAGTAAGTTTATTAATTTTATTGACCACGATCTCGGTGTCGATACAAACCCGATCGGGTTTAACGACACTTTTCTGTCAAACCAATGTATAATTTTCTATTGCAAATAAAAAAGAACTTAATTCAGCATCAAGACATACTTCACATGTTTCTCTGGACAGGCTGATACTTAATCCAGCATCATGACAAATTTCACATGTTTCTCTGGACAGGCTTATACTTAATCTAGCATCATGACAAACTTCACATGTTTCTCTGGACAGTTTGATACCTAATTGAGCATAATGACAAACTTCACATGTTTCTGGTCAATGTACCTAATTGACTGAACAGAAATATTCGCCGTATATTTATGTGAACCACTGGATCCTTTGGTATTAGATGGAGTGGTGTTATACCAATTATAAAGGGCCTCTCATACTGCAGCTTGACTCTGCTTAAACGTAACGACGCGTCAGATGCGTCACGTTTTCTGCATATTAATATCTTACTGAGTAGGTAATTACGAGGCCTCAGCCTTCAAATCTCCAGTGCGGTTGATTTTAAGTAGGAATGTGCGTGCTTTACTGAAATGAGATGAACCAACAAAATGACAATTGAGAAATATCGTTCATTTATGTTCGTGACGTTTAATAATATGCACTATCACTTACGGGTCAACTGGGTCTTGTCAAGTTCTTCCTGCGCACCGCACATAAAGGAAAGAAAAAAGAAATATAGTGTTAAAAACATCCACATCATTTCGGTAACTTAATCACTAACTTAACACAATACCTACGCACCATTTTTAATGACGTATGTATGTAGATTTAGGTCACTGTTTCATCCAGGTTCACACTGTTAATCTGATCCTGATTTCGAAGACGCGGAGAGTTTATATCACAGATCGACGTATTACGTTTTGGGCGGAATGGTTCAGGGGTACTCAACCTGTAATCGTGCAAATATTAAGACTGATATTTAAGTGGGCACTTTAATTATAATTATATAGCTTTGTCTGTCTGTTTTGTTTCAGTATTCATAATATTTTCGATCCGTCACCAAATATTTCACACCACACACATAAGGTTTAAAATAATGTTAAATACAATTTAGGAGGCATTTTAAAGTTAGTAAGTATTACTTAAAAATGTGATGGTTTATATTATTGTTTCAGTTTTTAATATTTGTACCCGAGTTCCTACGGCTATTGGCAGAGTACGTGAAGAAATGTATCTACAAGGTAAACCCTCCATCTTAAGTTGGACACTGCAGTCAATGCCTGTCTGAGGTAAGTCTAGAATATTGGTAGATGCATAATTGCCGACATTTAATCTACATACAATAGGTTATTACGTTGTAACATAAAAACAAGACGTGTTTGATAGAGAATAAAAAATACCTCTTCTCGTATGATAAAATAACTGACACACATTAAATTCATATTTTATTTCATAACGATGTGTAGGGTTAAAATATAGTACGACCATCTTCAAGCCCACACATCATCATGATAATGTAAAACCATTCAACTTGAAAACCAGGCTAAATTCGGTGTTAAGTGCAGTGTTTAAAAGATTCGTAACAAACAAATAAAAAAATAAGCCTAAATAAACGCTTGTGAAAATTCAAAGGCCAGTGCAACAGATGGGCGGCATTCCGGCCCGGACGGATTCTCGGAAACATCAAGTCTTATTACTCTCGACGGGACACCGCTCGCCCCGTCGATAGGAAAGGAACTATTACGCGGGAAATTGTATTCTAGGGCATATATTGCAGTGACATTTTTATTAGTTGGTGGTTGCGTTGCTTAGCTTTTACACGTAATAGAATGCTACTACGTGTAAAAGTTAAGCAAAAAGTTAAGTTGCTTCAGCTGCAATAGTGATTCTGTTCACTATTGCAGCTGAAGCAATTATTTTTGTAAAATTATAGCGCATTACTTTCAATTAGTTGGGTTTAGAAATCAAAATATACAAGGTGTGGCTTGTAATAGGAGCAATAAATTAATAATTATTTTGTTTGTGCGTTTGGGATCGAAACGCTGGGTTCATGGGGGCCAAGTGCGCGCCACGTTTACAAGGATTTATCGTCCCGTTTAATAGACTTTACAGGTGATCAAAGGGCTGGCCAGTACTTCGTACAGAGGGTAAGCATTGCCATACAACGTGGCAATGCGGCCAGCCTTTTAGGCACACTGCCCATAGGCAGCGATTTAGAAGGGCTTTTTTATCTATAACTAAATTAATTTTGTGTATTTGACGAAAATAATTGGTGTTATATGTTTTGTTTTTTTTTATATTTGACGAAGCCTGCGTTACGAATTACCTGATACTGTATTTTTTTAGTTTTAAGTATATTTTTACGTTAATTGGTAGATTAATAAAATTTAATAAGAATTGTAAAATTATTATTATTCAACTTGGAATTTATTAATTATTATTATTGTATGTCTTTTCCGCTCACGGGACAATGGTGTCCCGGACCTTTGGAAGGCGTGCGCGGAGCCGAAGTACCGAGGTACCGAAGTACCAACCGAGTACCACATAGCCAACACGTAGAGGCCCTTTTGACAATTTAATGAAATGCAAGGGGTACACCGAGCGGATGCTGTCCCTGCCCGTGTCATGGGACGCACACAGAGACAGCACCCGCCAGGGTGTACAGGAACTATTGCTGATTGATGGAATCTAAAGGAACCGGACTATTGGGTGAAGATGATGGATTAATGGCTGGGCTATTGAGTGAGACAACGGACGTGTGCCTAATAAAACTGTCTCACATTTTTATCTCAGGCAGACGGTGACTCGCCATCTGCTAGATGGGCCCCTATAAATAGCGACATTAAAAAATGGCCTAAGGGCAACACCGGTGCAGAGGGCTGAGGGTAGAGAGGTGGCACTGGACTTTAAACATATAGCCAACTCGCCACTTAGGTGACCACATCCACCCCCGAGCAACAGCTCTAGCGACTCCACTCTGGACAGCCGGTTAAGGCAAGCCAGAGGCGGGGGGCCTGTTCATACAACCAACCCACAGGACACCCCCAGGAGCACTCAGGTACATAGGGTCGCTGCTCCCTAACAGCTCGCCACAAGCTGCCCTATGTTGACTGACTGCACTGGAAATCCAGTGGGCGATGGGGTCGTCACATCCCTACGCCTTTTATTTTAATTATTATTATTATTATTCAACTTGGAAAAGTTTTGAACTAAAATTATGACCTCCAAGTAATGGATCTTGACACTACGAGAGTCAATGCTGATTTTGAGGTCGCATCTAGTTATGCCTCTTAATAGTTGAAGCGGTTTTGATTTTAAAGGATTATTACGGGGATATTTAAATTCTATTTTAGTGTTTTTAAAATAATGAGTTTTTAGCATTATTCAGGAAGAGTAAACAACTATACTTAAGTTATATTTGCATAAAAAAATACAAAAAAAAACATTATTTTCCAAATGAAACCACTTGGAAATAATTTCTAGCGAGCTCCATAGTGTACCGTTACCCTACACGTGACCCCTGGGTGGTGCTAAAAGTGAAACAAAAACTGGCAACCGTACTTGTCTTCTCGAAGATCTTACGGTTCGTAAATATATGCCATACGATTAAATAAATAAATAGTGTCCCGTTTAATTTTTTGCTCCTATTACAGGCCACACCCGTCTATCCATTCGAATTTCCTTCATTCCTGTTTTTATTTAAATACGTAATATATTTAACGACATTAACAACAAAAGGATACAAGCAACCGTTTTACCTAACTAGACCGAAGGTATTGCTTATGAAGTTCAGTATCATAGGCCCGGCACCAACTGTTGAGCGCCACTACGGCTCGCCCGGAATCCCAATACTTTCAAGTATATTAATTGCCATCGACGATGACTAATTTAGTGCCACATTAATGTCAACAACCACTAATCCCTACTCGTCCAGAGAGCGCAAATCTGGTTGATAGGTCCATTCCAATTTCAATCTTAACACACGTTCATTAAGTTTAAAATGGAATTAGTTTTCAAATGGCGGGTCAATCCTTTGTTTTTGCGGAGCGATTAAACAGGACAGTTGAAAAATTAAGATTGACAGATTTTAAGTTTTTTAATCAATAATAATTATAATAAACTTTATTTGTGTTACTTTAGAAGCGAATATAAAAATAATTGTTCTATTAAGTACATTGATTGTTAATCAGAAATGGACCTCATTGGAGATGTTTAAGAATTAAAACTGTTTAATCGAATTCACGCTTGTAATTTGCCATGTGGAAGACTATGTCCCGGAAGTTTCTATTTATCATCGTTATACCCGATTTCTTGGGCATTATTATATTTGAAACAATGTTGCCTAAGAGGATACTAGTTTCGAAATATAAATATACAATATACATGGCAATCGATAATATATATTACAATAGTTATTATTACTTTTTATTACTTCTCAATTTCTCACATTTATCTTCAGTCTTTCTCAAGCATAAAAGTACTTTTTTACACAAAGTTTCTAAGTCTTGATTGAATATATTTTCTATGCATTTTTAAGTACGTTTGTTCATAAGTTGTTTGTTCAAATGCTAAATGGTCTTACTATAGCTCGATTTGTATAACATCAGAGGAACAACCCATTTTGCACCAACATTTCCATAAATTTAGTTCAACTTTGACAAATTTTAAAATAAAACCCTAATAAGGAAACGTCATTGAACAGAGTTATCAAAACTACCTATCTAACATGTCAGACTACGAATCTCAAATGGATATTGCTTTGAGGCCCGTAATATGTACATATATACTCTTGTGAAAGTTATCAAGACATTTTTTAGCTTTGTGTCCAAACAGTAATTTCTGTCTATGGTGTCGCGTACGCGTTCTGGTCGGAGTAAGGAGTAAGGACGCGTGGTGTTGACAGTTAATGAATCTGTTGCTGTCTCAGATCATATGATCTGACGTTGCTATCAACACAGTGAATTCTGAAGCCATCAAGGGTCTACAATGTACTTGCGTGTAGTGTCACTGTCACTCGCATCCATGGCCAAGGTGCCTATTCGCCCTTTCTTGGTTTGGACAACATTGTCTTAAAGGAGATACCGTAACCTATGGACGTTTTTGACTCCAGTAGAATCACAAGCAGTGTGGTATTATTTTGGCTGCGCTGGGGTTTTTTCTAGGTGAAGGTTCTTCTCCAGTAGGGCTGCTCGAAATATGAGCGAGATGACGTTACACTCTGCCCTACCTCTTGTGACTACGTCTCTACAACTTGATATTGCAATACAGGGTGATTCGGGAGACGTGAGCAAGATCAACACTACGGATTCAGTAAGTCATAAGCTATTGCTTCGTGCCACTATTAGTGTAATTAACGTTCTTTTATCTTTGATGTTGAAAACAAAATGTTTTAAATTATTTACGAAATCCATGGTCACTCTACAATCAGAATACTTCAGTCAAGTGATACGTGTCAAATTGAATGTCATCTGAGTCCGATTACTTTTGAAATATCGTATCTCACTCAATGTGACAATTTACTTTTTTCGTTATCTAAGTGCTGTCATAACAGTTAGAAGTTTAATCTTTATAAACCAGTTGTTGTAGGGTGACCATGATTGTAGGGCATTAAACTTTAACTTAACAAAAATTAAAAGACAGAAAAAAAGTATGGGTGTTTCACTTAAATACAATGGTGAACGATTCATTGCCATTTACTATGTATGTAGTGTTGGTCCTGCTCACGTCTCCTGAATCACTATAAATATACATTCATATTCATATATTCATTTTCGTTTATTGCGATCATGTTCATTGTCCATACAGTAGGTCTTAAAATAGGTTTTACAGTAGGTACATGTTACCCTGCTGGGGCATTGCAATTTCTTACATACTAACATGTCAACACAAAATTTAGTTTTACAAAAGCTTTTAGATATAAATAATTAAATTAAAATTAGATCAATTGGTTATGTCAATTATAAATATATATATATCATCAATTCATCATGTCAGCCGAAAGACGTCCACTGCTGGACATAGGCCTCCCCCAAAGACTTCCACAATGACCGGTCCTGCGCCACCCTATACTTATATATATATTATGTGAGTAATATTATATAGTACTTCAATGCCTACGTCTTTCTCCAACATCTCTCAGTACATTCAATTAAACGGTACGTTCGTGAAGCTATATTTAAACTCGTGTACTCAAAGTAGTCGATTTTTTACTTAATCAATCATTCAAGACCTATGTCTGATTTATTCTTAAACGAAGTCGATCTATTCTCGCACTCCCACTCCCAGTTTAAGACTGTTGTCACTAAAATGTGTCTATAGTTCCGTGTTTTAAAGTCGTTCTAGTAATCTAAAGCTTAGCCTGTTCATTTCTTAGTAATTTATTGTAACAGCTCAGCTACAATTACTTATATTGTACAGGCTGTTTTTTATTGATTTCCGTTCCTTCTAGTATATAATCGCGTATAGCCATAGAAACGACGTAGCATATCAAGTTTTTCAAAATTCAAGATTTTTTTTAGTTTCTCATACCAAATAATTAATTATATCACCAAGGGTGAATGAAAACCGGCCTTAAGAGTAAACGTGGAGTTAGGGAAAAGTTAATGTAAAGTATGATAATTCGAAATTCAAATGACACGCACGTCAACATTGTTAAATTGTTAAGGATCTAATACTATACTAGAGGTGTTAATTAACAAAAATGAATTCTTGAATATCTTCGAGATGGTACGAATTGGGATACTAGTGTCTTAGAGAACATTACTTTATTTCATCTCAGGATTGTGCCCTCGCAATTAACGGAATTCAATAAAAGCAGCCTGTATACTATTGCCTTCCATTGCGCATTTGAATATACCATATGTTATTAGTGAGATATATTCAGGTAAACATCTGTTTCTATTGTCTTCTATATATTTGCCACTGTACTCTCTTTGTATGATTGTTTTTGTGTTACCTCCATAAAAAATAAAATAAAAAATATTACATTCGCTCGTTTCTAATGTGATAGACGATCATTGCGAAAATAGGTTTTCTACTGTAGCATTGTTATTTTGTAGTAACTGGGACTGTAATTTTATATTTAACTATACAGTGTATATTTTTGAAAAAATGGCACCTCGCCGAGTTTCTTACGCCGGTTCTTCTCGTGGCAGAGGTTTATTTTTTCGAACCGCTGTGGTAGTTTATTGAAGTTCATAGGTGCATGTAATATGCCTAATCTGAAGAATAAACTACTTTTACTTTTTTATCGGAATCTATTCTAACTGCGATTAAAGCTGGTATAATTCAAAATCAATATAGGGTACGTTGAACTTCATTTTTATGACCCTTCTTGTAGATTCAATTAGACTACGTTTATTAGGTTAGTGAACATGACTTTTTTTAAACTATCAGTTCTATCTATTTTTCTGAATAGATTCTGATGAAAATCAATTATAGCTTATCAATCGAGATGACACTCTACAGGACACACTTTTAGAGCAAATTAAGCACTTCAGGTATACAATCTCATTTAAACCCGGTTTTAATAATTTAAACCCTATAAGGGTTCTGTACCTAAAGGTCCTGCTAATAGTACTGACCCTGGGACCATTTACCATTACCATTTTTCTTTTACTGTATGTTACTACTACGACGATACATTTCTTGTAGAAATAAGGTTATTAAATTTCACACGCAAGAAATGGAGCGCGCTTACCCACCCCTAAATATGCCCTTGAAATTCAAGAACAGCTCTAACATAGGAAGACAATAGTCATAGGGCGTCTTATCCTGTCTGTACATATGAATTGCAAATATTTTAATTCGTTAATGTAGGTATGATAAAAAGGTCGAGTTTTAATAGGCATCTTATCCTTATTAGCTATATATCATTTCTTAATTAAAATCCGGTATGGGCTTATATTATATTATGTTCAAGAACAGGTTGTGTTATTGTATGGTACTTAACTCTACATATATATCGGTGTTACTTAAAGTGACACTTGAAATTATATTATTGCTCACCCATAGAAAAACTGGTTAAGATATTTTTATTTCGTTGTGTTATATAGGTACTCTATAGGGAGATGAGCTCAACGCTTGTCTACCAGTAGCCATCCGTTACAGCGCTTGGACCTTTATAAGGAAGATCGTGTACATTCTCCATCTGAGAGCGCATCAGAGTGTAGAACAACAACGCTGCAGTATTGTATGATTATAAAGTTGATACCTAATCTATACGAGTTGGAGGAGTTGCAGGCGTCCATAGGCTGCGGTGACAACTTACCATCAGGCGGGCCGTACGCTTTTTGCCACCGACGCGGTATAAAAAAAAAATACGCAGTCGCTGAGGCCAAAATCGGTTAGGACTTAGAACATGATTAAATTATTGACGGGTCTACACAAACCCAACCCTCTCTAACTTTCTCTCTTTCGAGAAATAGAGACGAGATCTCTCTAGTTTTTCTCGGTCCTCTCGGGTTTCGATGTTTTTATTTTACTCTTTTTCTTGGGTCGTCCATACAAACATACTTCATAGTAAAAGTAATATGTAATAATATATAAACACTTACGCCGCTGGCTCAACAACCCGAAGTGGTTTATGACGGGTTGTGCGAGTTGACGCCAGCGCGTCATATGTTATGCAATCTCCTCCCAGTTTTCCGCATTCAGGGCGCACAGTTGGACCCGGGTGTCCCGGGTATTGCTAAAATTACGACCAAGACCATCGGGGGATGGGCAGCAGCATCCATGCCAAGCGTGGCGACTGTTATATTTACCCCCCATTAAAGTGGGGGAGGCCTATGTCCAGCAGTGGACGTGCTTGGGCTGATATGGTGGTGGAGGGCGCACAGGTTCTTCTCCACACATTTAAATACCATACGATAGTTACGGAACCCCGTTGTATACGACTCCGTTTAGATTTTCCGTTTAAATGTCAGGGCCACTTCGTTAAAATTTAAAGCTATTAGAGACTTGAGGTCATAGCAATCATTTATTCATATTCAAATTCAAATTCAAAAAAATTTATTTGTAAGAATACAGTATATATGGTCTTAAGCTATAGTGTACAAAGTTCATGTATTCAGCCTGCAAGCAGGCGTACAAATATTTCAATGAAAATAATCTATGTATGAAGAATAAAATTTAAAATAATACAAATTAGATATATGCATGAGTCAAATTTTTATGATCTAAGTAGTCCTTAATACTGTAGAAACATTTCTCTTGTAGCCATTTGGTCAATTTATTTTTAAATATGTCGCCTGTTAATGCTTTTAAATCATCCGGCAATTTATTAAAAAGTACAATGCTCATATTATAGATATTTCGTTTATACATGTCTTTGTGACAGCGAGGCTTGTACAATAGAGACATAATGTGTGGTCTTGTTTGTCTCTGGATGACTTCGCTTCGTCTACTGAAGTACTCTTGATGAGAGTCAACAAAGACACATACCTCTCGAATGTACAAACATGGCAATGGTAATATATGTAATTTTCTAAAAAGTGGAATACCGATCAGCTGCTATGGAAATGATATTGTTTTAACTATAATGTCTACGAATTGACCGTTATATCAATTGGATTGGATCCGTTGAGTCCGCTGATACGTTGTTTTGTAAAATAATAAAAGTGTCTCGTTTACATAGTATAAAATCTCTATGTCGGTTTGCTATACATAAAAGTAACAAAACTGTTCTTGGGACACTATTTTCTTGTTCTAGAATCGATACCGTTATTGATTCTGAGTCGTCTGAGCCCAAAAGGTCCATATTTGAGATAAAAAGAACTGTGCCTTTTTTTGAAATTCCCTACTACCTAGATTTTGAAAACGAATGAGTCTTATCATAAATTGAACGTGCCTCCAGTGTTTTTCCGTTTTTCATACAAATAATTGAGTCCTTAAACTATGTATTTTGTTGTAATTCACCCTAAAACGTATATATTTTAATAACACCCTGATCACGCGGTGTTAGTTTGTGTATCAGATAAAGAAACGTTACAAATATCAACACACTCCTTTTCATCCGTCATTATGATAATCCCGCATTAAAAATCTATAACGTGATTTATTAAGCGGATCATGAATTTATAACAACGAGTACATGCCAAGCTTCATAATTGATGTACTGAAACCTTAGGCGGCCCCGCCGACAAACTTCTCTAGCAATATTTATAGTCCATTTTCAAACACGTTATAATTGCTTCAGAGAGCGAATGCAGCAAACAACTTCAGTTTTGCAATTGATGCAACGTTAAAATAACGCCGTCTCGCACCAACGTGTATACGAAACTAGAGAGGACAGCATTGAAGCAGTAAAGAGTGATTTTAAATAATACTGTGTGTTATAAATGCTGTGCTCGACACATACATATTAGCTCTCTTTCGTCGTGTAAAATGTGGTTGACTGTTATTAACGATGTCGTTATTCGCGTGTTGCGGCGATTAGCTGTCAACCGCGTAGTAGGCGACAGTAATGTGGGTGACAAAATTGCAACATTTTGTATCGTAAATTCCAATATTTGTAAAACAATAACCTCCTTCGGTATTGTACAGTGACCATCACAACATCATCAGCCTATTTGAACACGATTTTATTGTCAAAGCTTTAAAGCGTGTTCCACCACCACCACTACCACCATATCAGCCAAAGGACGTCCACTGCTGGACATAGACCTCCCCCAAACTCAAGGGGGGTATATGCCATAATCGCCACGCTTGGCATGCGTGTTGGCGATTGCAGTATCTCCACCGCACTCCAGGGATGCTGCTGCCCATCCCCCGGTGGTCTTGATCGTAGTTTTAGGACATACCCGGGTCTAATGCATTTTAAACCCTTCCGTAAGGTTCATAGCCGCAGTTGCCAGTCTGTGGTATTGTAGCTAATTTTAACCACAGTGTACATAACATTTTTTGAATCTTTAAGTATTTTTATCCAACCAAAGTAACCGATATAGCCCTCCGAAACGCTAAACTTAATTGGCAGTGGGCGGGGCACATAGCACGTAGAACCGATGGCCGTTGGGGAAAGGTTCTCAAGTGGTGACCACGTACTGGAAGGCTGATGACCTGGTAAAGGTCGCGGCTTATGTCCAGCGGTGGACGTCTTTCGACTGATAATAATATGATGATGATGATGAAGAAGTATTTTTTATCTCGTAAAGGACCTAATTAAAAAAAACACAGATACCTATTCTTATTCCTTGGTCTTTCTTTATATATATAAATGGACAATTTGGACTACATTATTTTTCATAATAAAAATTATGTAAAAAAAGTTACCTTTTTTATACAATGACGGTGGCAAACAAGCTTACTGTCTGCCTGATGGTAAGCAGATACCGTAGCCTATGGACACTTGCGACTCCAGAGGAATCACACCTGAGGTGGCTAGTATTTCCACGTCAACTTCATTTTTACTTTGACAAGTTTCAGACGGGATTACGAATGCAACTTAAATTTTCTACCAATTGTAAGTAATAATGTTACTTTTTTTGTGATCACTTATTTGAATTGTAAATATTATATATCAAAGTCTGTATTGTTGATAAGCCAGTGTACACTGTGATCGACGTTCCAATTTAAGGGTTTATTAACCCTAATTAATGTCTGGTAATAAAACGAATGTCCACTTACGATATTTTAATATTCTTATACAATAACTTATATATAGTTAAATTAATACATACATAATTGATTTCTTTGGCAGATTTGTTTAACGAATCTTCCGATGTACTTACAAAAGAATTAATGCAGAGTAGTAAGTAGGTGTAAATAAATAAGTTATAATTACAATTACTATCACGTAAGCAGCAGTAGTCGTTCAGTCATCGCCTCCCGTCATGACTTCCATGAATTCTGAAATTTAACAAACCTTTATCAAGCACAGCTCCGGAAAAATTCCACCAGTTAACAAGGTAGCATAAAATTTTCATAAACACGATGAGCTAGGGAAATTCTGGAGAGTCCACAGCTTCTGCCACAATTATGTCAAGTCAAATAGACTGAATTATTCAAGGGATATCACAAAGTTTTCGTAATTTTGTATTCTTTGAAAAGTCCTATTTATCTGTAGGTAGCGGATAAATTCCTCGAGTTTATCTTTTTTCTTAGGGTTTCGTACCAAAAAGGTGCCCCTCTGTCTTGTTTTATCATCAAATAACATTTCTTAAATATGTTTTTTTAAATTAATCATCTTTGCATAGATTTTCTTTTTGTATAAACTCCTATCAGATTTTGCTGAAAGTACGAGTACCTACTTTCAAATAAATAATAGCTATTTACGATACAACGGTTGTAAAACAAAGAAAGGCCGATATCGCAGATGTTTAAGGCCCGAGCCGCAGGCGAGGGTCATAAAAATACGAGAGAGGGCTTTCTGTTTTACGACTCGTGCTTTGTACACAATTTTACGTCACCACTTGGCCAAAAACTGGGTTTTTACGGACGCGCAGCATTAAAAAGCAAAATTATCTTGAAGTCGGTTCACGTGTTAAAGAATTATCCTTGAAAGAAGCAACATAGATTCTTTATTCAGTCGTGCAAATTAGTGACAAAATGCGCCGATAGAGTTCAATTTATACATCGCGCTGTTAAGATTTTTCCAGAAAATGCGGTCGGGACACAATCGTTGTACGTAACCCTGGATGCGCGAGTCGAACTTGGTTTTTACTATCTATTTCTACTACATATCTTCAAATACTTAAAAAATACACCATTAAGGATTATTCACATTATTATTTACACCGTTCTGTGCCCGGGCCGGCCCGTTTTCTATGACAGCAACACGCTGGCCGTTGCGCGGCTGGGCCTCATCCGGGCCCGGTGACGCTCGGTAGCAGCCCAGCTCCTTTTAGTTAACGCTAACGTTTGATGGCCGATCGAGCTACGGCCGAGCCTTGGAAGCAGCCCGGCGTCGCCCCGGCCCGGCCCGGAAACGGAACGGTCTAGTGGGAATCATCATTTAATCGTGTGGCGTGCATATTTCTAAGAAATCATACCTATAGTCAGAGCTAACCAAATACTTTCCACGAACATATGTTACACACTTCTAAATACCCTATCTTAAATAAAAAAGGTATATTATTCTTTTTACAATACCTCTACATAAAACTTTAGTTTTCATAATTTTTATTACAAAATGGATTTAGCTGTCGAATTATAAATTATCATAATGAGCGTATTTTTGAGGATATAACAAGCAATTAATAATATATTGGAATATTTTTACATAACTCCGGTTTCAAACTTCACAAAATTTGTGCTATTTATTTGTTTATTCAACTTACATCATATAATTGGTATAGTAGACGTAAAAAAAGTTTTCATTTTAGCCTACTGTACGTAATAAGGCATAATATACGGTGTTTACTGTACGAGTAGGTATATACGGACTCTCATCAGATCCTCAAACAAATAAACAGATTTAATGGGATTAGAACTTAAGCCCTAGGCAGCATCACTAAAAACTGAAAACTACCATATACATATATTAGTTAGCCTGAAAATTATATTGTAACTAAATGAGGGAAAACGAAACTCATAAAGGAAACCATGCCCGGGGGCGTTCAGATTAAATTGCTTCATTATTAGAACTTGTAGTTGGAAAATATCGCCACAGTAATATTTCGTTCTCAATTATTTTTGCGCAGTTTATTCTATTTTATTTCTACAAAGACAGGTGTCAAATTCAAATTCATAAGACCTAAATTATTACTCGCCTCATTATGAAGACATACAAAAATGTTTCTAACAATACATCACAATTTGATATTATTGTCTTGAAGATTCTGGCCGAATTTGACCTAATACACGAGGTTAACCCCTAACTCTTGGTGGTGCAAGCTGTAATTATAAAATTAACTCCAGCGTTATATCTAATTCTGAATTAATCATGATAACCCAGCGTGGTGCAAGTGGGCGTAAGAATCGTGACTTAATCTGAGATTAAATATTAATTATATCTGGACAAATAATTAATTAACTTTATTCGAGTGTGGACCAATTTGGCATAAGGAAAAACTACAAACAACTGTTCTCTATCGTAAATGAAGATTCGAGTGTACTTTCTGTCTATGTGTTTGTTGAAAGGAAAAGTTAAATACTTTCCTTCTATGTTGTAGTTTACTTTTCCTAACATCATCATCATTATAGCAAAACTGAAGATTACACATATCTACTATACAGGAAACGTTTGTAGAGTAGGTAGTATGAGGAAAAGTTTTACGCCGTCAGTTTTATGTAACAATGTCAAAATGTGCAGTCAATGCTATAGGTACGGGATTTGGCACGTAACTAGACCGAACGTAATAAATCTAAATTTATATACCTCTAGACGGTCGTATTTAATTAACCATGATAAAATAATTATAAGCTATGTGATGATATGCACAGGTATCTGAGAAGTAGGAGAATAATTAAATTTCGCTTTTCTGTATCCAGACTATACCGCAATTTTTCCAATCAGTTTTCCTTAACTAATATTATTTTACGTTTAAAATTTACAACATAGTATCCGTATGAAAATAATTTAAATATTGGATAAGGGTTGGATAGTATCTGTGCTTCATAATGGTAGAAAATACCTATTTTCGAGAATAGACGGGGCTGGGGCACGGCTACCACAAGACGGCGCGCGAGCTATATCGTACGCCAGATAGACTATCCGTCTCTTTCAAATGGTTACACACGGAAAGAGACGGATAGTCTATCTCGCGCGAGATATAGCTCGCGCGCTGTCTTATGCTAGCTGTGCTGAAGCTTCTGGGGGTATATTATCGAAAGGTGCTAAATTTACATCATATAGATTACCAAAACCAACAGAAGTTTGAGAATGGTATCTGAACTTGATCCGTACTAGAGTGCAAGAATTGGACTTCACGCGGACGGAAGCGAGCGAATGCAACAAATACACTAATGAATCCAATTTAAATACCTACGTTATTATACTCAATACCTATAAAACGGTACAGCATGCTTCGGATACAGTGGCTACCGGATTTCTATACAAAATGTACCCCTTTTGTTTCCTCAGCACAGATCCCCTTGTTTGGGTTGAATTTACACGTACCATCAAAATCAACTGTTCCAGAGCCGTCAGAGTCAATTTCTTCAATCATCATGTCTAACTCCTCTGCACTGATCTTGTCGTCCAGCTCTCTGAGAATTTCTCTCAGTACTGCCGTCGTGATGTAGCCATTACCTGAAAAATCATATATAGATCTACAATTATCATCAACCATATTTAAAATATACATGCATACATTGTCAATGAAAAGAAAGGCAAAAAGTTTTCTGCTAAGTATATATATCCTACCCGAAGTCTAAGTAACTTATAGAAATTATGTTTGTTCTCGTTGATAAGTTACGATTGTTTAGTACAGATATTATGATCTGTACTAAACAATTGTCTGTGTACATAGTCAATCGCCAAACTTACTTTTATTTTAATTTGAGAAAGGAATAGGATACTTGCGATCTATTTTTGCACGTATTTTCCATGGCTTCAAGCCTAATAAAAGAACATGAGTAGCTCGGAAGGAGATTCTAACTTTACCCTTCGCAATTTCTCTAATAGCAAAACCAAAATCTCCTCGCAAACTACCCTCCCAAATGAAACACGTTAAATAACTAACAAGGGTCCGACCTTGTAAGGGTCACAGAAAGGTCTAGAATTTTCCAACGGAGACTAAATTCTTTCGACCTGATACTTTCGCCTTGGATTGGAGCTAGACTAATTACTGGGGTTTACTGTTAGTAATATAGGGCTTTACACGTCAAAAATCTCCTTTAACACACCAAAGGGATTAATTAATAAGTAATGTTAAGCATTAACCTACGACATGGCCTAATAATAATGAAATATAAAGCTGGGGAGCTTATTATAAGAACGTTAAAGAAATCGACTACTACTACTATTATGTTACTTAGTGACTTGATAGTAATTTTAGTTACTATCTACTTATGTAAGTATTATACCTATACTAACCTAGTGGTTATTTTTGAAATCTGTTGGGGCAATATTTATGTAGGTACTTATTTTCTACTGAATAGAAACTGACTCACAACAGATTAAAACTTGTTTTACAAATTGCGATAGACCATCAGAATATTTACTGAATATTCAACAGCACTCTACCTGATTCTACATTATCCATATTAACATTTAGTTTTCGTAGCATGATAAGTTTTCTTCAAATAATGTATAGTTAGATATATTACTTGTTTGTAGAACGAGGACAAGTGTATATTTGTACAACAGCAGTTGAATTAATTTTGTATTAGGCAGTAATTTGATATTTGAATTTTTCGTTAGAAGCGTGTTACTGTTTACTACAAAATTAATTTAGTATGGGATGGCGCATCGTTACTGACGATTTCTCAATGTAATTTGAGACGTTGGTGCCGTCTATAGAAGCCTAAGTATTCTACGGTAGATGTCGCTGTACGTGTCCGTAAGGTGTTGTAAGAGGGAACTGTGAAGGATTTCGTGCCCGAGCATGGTTATTCCGTTTGCTCAGAGGCTAGCTCGAGTGATTAGCCGCGTATACCAGATGTCGCAGGTTCGAATCCTGCTCGGAGCACTAAATTTATCATTTATTTCCTGTTCATTTGAAATTTAGCAGTTGAGTTGTATAACTTTAGTACTCGCGCTAAATCACTTGATAAGTTTATAGTCGCCAAATGAAAAGATTCGTCACTTTTCGACCTTAACGACATTTAAATAGAGTTGAAAGTGACAAACCTTTTCGTTCCACGACGGTAAGTACAAGTCGAAAAAAAATAGCCAACTAATTTCATAGTAAAATTTATAAATTTGTGATATGTCACTTGTAAAGCTTGGAACGCATAGAGCGCGGCGCAGCGTCGGTGCGTGGCGGAGGCGGTTTTGCGGCGTGTGTAACATATGAAGTAGTAATCGACAATCGAGAGTTTCGGAAATATCAAAAATGCAAAACCGCATCCGCCCCGCACCGCGCTACGCCCGCTCTGTGCGTTTCAAGCTCAATTTAAAGTTTTGTGCGATAGGACCCGGAGTTATATCACTAATATCGCTTCAAATTGCGTATCAATAATGGGTAATGATTACGCGTATCTGGGGACGATAGGTATTTGTGTACCTTCTTTGTCGTACAACCGGAATGCCTCTTTGAGTTCTTGCTGCATAGCTTCGGCGTCCTCTTCTACCATGAACCTTGACGCTAAGGTCACGAACTCCTCAAACTCCAGCTCCCCGGATCCTGTGGCAATACAATTCAATGTGTAATTTAGATCTTTAATTTCACCAGGAAACTTAGCAAGGCCTCCGCAGTGTTTAAATCGGTATTTTTACCAGGTGATACCCACAGCCCGTGAGTACTTAATACTGTCTTCGGGACGTAATACTATCGTTCTCACTTGCTCTTAGGAATATCATCATCACTTGATCTTATGCCAAAATCAACAATTTCATCTGAAACCGAACATGAATTAGCTCAGGAACTGTGAGAGCACACTAAAAAAGTTTTATTTTTATAACTGGGCTCTATTTATTATTGGCTGGGCTCTAGTTAGGTTTAATTCTGACAAACGAAGATTGATATTTTACACCAATTTTGGTGTTCATTATGTGTAAATTTTTCGTGTGTTATTCTTTACTTTCTGCCATTTCATACAAAATACATTAAAAAACATCGAAGCTTAGCTTACACGACAGATATAACTTGAAAATAAAAGCCGATCTCAACATAAATAATACTCATTGAACCGCACTACAGAAAAACTAAAATAAGCAAAGGAAACCTAGTCCCCGCCGCTAGCGTACTTGTATATTCGTATTGTGGTATGTACCTATCTAATTCTATCCATAAATGGTTTTTTTATGTTTTAACTTTTATGGGAAATGAAACAAGATTATATTTTGCGGTAGAATATGGTATGAACATGCTAGAGAGATTCGTGGTTAAGAAAAATAGACAACAGAAAAAAACGTATCTTTCTTTTATTCAAAATTAGGATCACGCCCCATATTTATTTTTACTACTTATTTTCCTTTTAAACTCTAGTAATAAATCCAGCTATTAATATGAATATTTAGTGTAATTATCAAAAAAATAATGTCATCAGGAAAGCATAGCAATTGCTTGGCTTTATAATACGCACTACTAAACACTTCAAAAAGCAAAGCTTTTTTATACTACTTTATCAGGCATTGGTGAGATCATATCTTGAGTATGCTTCAGTAGCTTGGAATCCATATTATGACATTTACGTGGACAAATTAGAGATGGTGCAGAAGAAATTCCTCTGGTTTTTAAATTATAAAATGAGGTCCCCACGTTGTTCTTACTCTGATCTCTTGGCCAAGTATAATATATTGTCTCTGGAAGACCGACGAACTGTCGCTGGCGCTGTGATGCTACGCAACATCTGCGTAGCCGATATAGACTGCCCGCAGCTTCTTGCGTCTATACCGTTCCGCACTCCACAGAAATCGACCAGATCCAAGCATTTATTCGGGTTACAAAAAACTCGGACCAATGCAGGCAAAAGGGCTGCGATACATAGAATTTGCGACCACCACAACAAATTACTTTCTAATTTAGATTTATTCTCATGGAGCGCCTCATTCAAGGCTGCTGTTACAAAACTATATAAAAATAAGTAGATAAATTAGTAATATGTAAAATAACATGCAAGTTTATAGTATAGTTATAGTGCTTTTTTCAAGTTTCTATAGTCTAATAACAAATATGTTCTCAGTGAGATATGTTTCGGGAAACATCTTAGTCTATATTGTACTGTACTACTTACCTATATTGTTCTTCATTGGTATGTTTCTGTTTTATTACCGAATAAATAAATAAAAATAAAATAAAAAAACTTACTGAATGTCAAACTATTACAATATATTAGTCAGTACAAAGATCGTTATCATAATTATTTAGATTAAATGCAAACTGGCGAATAAAATAGCTTTCGCTAACTCTATGCTCATATTTTACCCAACTTTGACAGTCGAAGCAGCGAAGCCATTTACGCAACTAAAATAACTTCCGTTCAAAAATATTGCAGAAGTTTAATCTCTGATACGCGGGGGAGGCTTTTTTTATCGAAACGATAACACTGACATTTGGAACGATAAAGTCACATATCATATAGAGAATAACGTACTTAAGATCTTGTTCTTTTGAAAACGTTGAAAGGAAAAGAGTATTTGCCTATCTCCGGTAAGAGAAGAGCACTCAGAAAATTAGTAGCGGATCGGGGAGCATGGTTTAGTAGGTATTGGTATAAGCCGTCGGTATAGGTCGTAAGGGCGCTGAGTTAATGGGGAGGTAGTGGTAGAGAAAATAGTCAAATACTTATTTGCCTTTCATAATCTCATTTTAATTACACCGCTTAGCATACAATACAATTTAAATATAATAAAATAAATAAATATTGAGGGACAATCTTACACAAATAGACCTAGTCCCAAACTAAGCAAAGCTTGTACTCTGGGGTACTAGACGACGATATACATACTAAAATAGATAAATACATAGAAAACATCAAAGATACAAGAACAAATATCCGTGCTAAATGCTCAAATAATGCCCTGGCCGGGATTCGAACACGGGACCTCTGGCTTCGGATTTTGCCACACGGTATCTGGAGATGTCAGCAGGTATTTCCCCTTCAGACAGAAGGCTACCATTGTAATTTCAAACTTATTGACAGCTAGTATCTGTATTCTAAAGGAGATTAGAAAAAATCGGCCAAGAGCATGTCGGGCCATGCTCAGTGTAGGGTTCCGTAGTTGCCCAATCAACTTACTTTAAAACAAATCAATAACTAGCAAAAGGTAATAAATACTTTAGCAGCGTTTCATACGTCTTTTACTAGGAAGAAAAGACTTTTTACGATAATTTAAAAACGACCTGATCATGTCCGCTATAGCTTTCGTTGAAAGTCTTTGTTAATCTTTACATTCATGATTTTTTCATATTTTTCTGGACCCATAGTTTAAAAGTTAGAGGGAGAATTAAAAAGGTGTTTATAGCACCGTAGACCACATCCATACGCTCCGTAAGGTTATACAGAAGACTGAGGAGTATAACCTGCCCCTCTGTTTAGCGTTCGTGGACTACGAGAAAGCCTTCGATTCGATTGAAACGTGGGCTGTACTACAATCTCTCCAACGGTGCCAAGTGGACTACCGGTATATCGAAGTGCTGAAAAGTTTGTACAAGAAAGCCACTATGTCAGTCCGACTCCAGGACCAGAACTCAAAGCCTATTCCGTTGCAGCGGGGAGTCAGGCAAGGAGATGTTATTTCTCCTAAACTGTTCTCCGCTGCACTGGAGGATGTTTTCAAGACTCTGGACTGGAGGAGGCTAGGCATCAACATAAACGGCGACTACCTCACTCACCTTCGGTTTGCTGACGATATAGTAGTCTTGGCTGAGACCATGGAGGATTTAAGTACAATGCTCAATGACCTCAGTAAAGCCTCCGAGCGAGTTGGTCTAAGGATGAACATGGACAAGACGAAGATCATGTCAAATGTCCATGTTGCACCAACTCCCTTAACAATCGGACACTTTACGCTCGAAGTTGTAGACGATTACATATACCTAGGACAGACTGTCCAGTTAGGTAGGTCCAACTTCGAGAAAGAGGTTAATCGTCGAATCCGACTCGGCTGGACAGCTTCGGGAAGCTGCGGCACATCTTTTCGTCCAATATTCCGCAGTGTCTCAAGACGAAAGTCTTTGACCAGTGTGTGTTGCCAGTGGCACTGAAACGTGGTCGCTTACTATGGGCCTCATAAGAAGGCTCAAAGTCACCCAAAGAGCAATGGAGAGAGCTATGTTAGGAGTTTCTCAGCGAGATCGCATCAGGAATGAGGCCATCCGCAGCAGAACCAAAGTGACCGATATAGCCCTCCGAATCGCTAAACTTAAGTGGCAGTGGGCGGGGCACATTGCGCGTAGAACCGATGGCTGTTGGGGCGGAAAGGTTCTCGAGTGGCGACCACGTACTGGAAGGCGTAGTGTGGGCAGGCCCCCCACACGGTGGACCGATGACCTGGTAAAAGTCGCCGGTGTCCGCTGGATGCGGGTGGCGCAGGACCGGTCATTGTGGAAGTCTTTGGGGGAGGCCTATGTCCAGCAGTGGACGTCTTTCGGCTGACATAATGATAATGATGATGATGTAGTTGTGACGTGGTCGAATGGGCGTTTGTTTTGTTTGTGTTGCACATTTTAAATATTTAATGTCTATTCGAACACGCTACAACTACATACAAGGTCAACTTCTTATGTTTTTCACCTATATCAGTCATTCTTACAAAGTTATTTTTGTCCCTATAGGATAATACGAATTACGAATCTATTAAAAAAATTCTTGGAGGATATGTGGACCCCTTATTATTGTTACTAATCTGATAATCCATTTAAGGATCTGACAACTTGTTTTTAAATAGACTCAAGTCTAAACACAATAAAACCGTGTGACCGTATTTTAAAGAAAACTTATATTGTAAGTATTAATTTAGATATGTTATGAGCTGCCCTTTTGTGAAAACGAAAAAAATAGGTAAATATATTATAGTATTTAATTGCAATGAAAAACCTTTCTTCGGTGCTCCCAAAGCTTTTAATCTTAATCCCAAGTAATTGGTTAACATTAATTTGAAAAGGCTTTATATTTTGCCGAACGAAATCATGAGCAATAAATAATTTGAGCCACGGAGGGAGTTCTTTGTGATTATAGAGGGAACTTTATAAATAATTTAACAAGATTTGTGCAAGACCGCACTCTGTAGATGAGTTTAAAAAAATGTTGATCCTCAATAACGAAACGTCTTTATGGGACCAACTCCAATTGCAGCACTTTAAGGCAAAAATAAGGGACAGAGTCACTGCTAGCGATCGCAGAAATGTCTAATAGTACTAATTGACGTAGCATTATTACGTCGCAACTATTTACATATTAAATATTCAAATCAACTCTTGCGTTGTAAAATGATTAGATAGCTATTTTAGTCGTAAAATTTAGAATCCTACTATGTATTACGTTTGTAACTTTGCATTTAATAGACGAGCATTTATTAGACGAATAAAGAAACCCTATTTTTAACCGACTTCAAAATTTCAAAAGAGGAGGTTATCAATTCCGTTGTATGTTTTTTTTTTGTTTTTTTTTTTTAATGTGTGTTACTCCATAACTCCGTCATTTCTTAACCGATTTGGAAAATTCTTTTTTTGATTGTAAGTATATATATCCAAGTTGGTCCCGTTTATGTCAAAACGCAGCTCTGATGATGGGATCCACAAGGAATTGAGGGAACTCCTCAAATCTTTAAGGCAAACATATAGTGATTTTTTGTGTTTTTATCAACAAGTCAAGCATTTGCTTCCAAAAATGTGACATTGGATGAAGTGGAACAACTGCTGATGATGATCAGAACAGAACTCTTCAACGACGAAAAGTTCACGTTTGGCGATTTGTCCTCGTAGCTGTGTTTGTTAAGCAAGTTCTATTTTCACGATTAATTTTTGTCATGCTTGATTTCTGATGATGGGATCCATGAGGAATTGAGGGAACTCCTCAAATTTTAAAGGCAAACATATAGTGATGTTTGTGTTTTTATCAACAAATCGAGCATTATCATACAAAAATGTGACATTCGATGAAGTGGAACTGCTAATGATGATCAGAACAGAACTCTTCAACGACGAAAAGTTCACGTTTGGCAATTTGTCCTTCTAGCTGTGTTTGTTAAGCAAGTTCTATTTTCACGATTGATTTTTGTCATGCTCGAGTTCTGATGATGGGATCCATTAGGAATCGAGGGAACTCCTCAAATGTGAAAGGCACACAAATAGTGATTTTAGTATTTTCATGAACTAATCAAGCATTTTCATTCATAAAAGTGACATTTGATGAAGTGGAACTGCTGATGATGATTAGAACGGAACTCTTCAACGACGCGTAGTTCACGTTTGGCGATTTGTTCTCTTCGTTTTGTTTGTCAAGCAAGCAAGGTTTTTCCATGATTCCATGAGGAATTGAGGGTACTTAGTCTTCTACCATTATAAACATACTTATAGCCATTTTTATTTTATTGTATGGAATCTAAGAGTGAACCATCTAAGTATAATAATCTTTCACTGGCCTACCATTGAAGTCGGTTTTTTTTTCTTAAAAATTATTCAAGTCCCACTTCCCGTTTGATTTCGATATTCTTTTGTTATTTATAATTTAATGTGATATTTGTTGGTTCGCTATCCATATAATAATAGTACATTACTACAGAGGCCGGGACAAAAGGGGTTGCCGGCCGAAGACATATAGACGGCTGAGCGAAGCGAGGCCGGATAGGTCTAAGGCCGGCAACCCCATATTTCCCGCCGAGGTATGTATAGTGCTTTTCTCAAACGTGCAATGAAATAAACAACAAAAAAATCAAAGTTTTATTTTTAATACGCCTAGTGGCAGAATGTCATGATGCCTGTGCCACAAATTTATGTGGAATAGAAATTTAAAAAGAGGACTTTGCAGGCCTAGGCCTGCAAGATTTGTATGAAATTCCATTAACTACCTCTTGTCCTAGCCGCACCTGAAACGTCATACTTCGCAGCCTATTATAAGAAACATAATATCAATATTTCATTGCATGTTTGAGAAAAGTAATTAAATAAAAAAAAATTACATGTGATAAGTACATGACACAAATTGAACAATGTAATTATTGATATTCTCGTCCATCTGCGAATACACGCTTAATATTTCCCTATAAAACGATTGTTCGCGACCCTATCAGCGTAGGAATCTATTATATTAATTACCGCATCCTCATTCCTGACACAAAGGTACTTTCAGATGGTGATTTATTTTCCGGGTAAAAATATGTTTTTGAATTCCAGAAAGGTAAAAATCTTTTAAAGTAAGGCTATTTTATAATATAATTGCGTCATTAGGCTGAAGCCTACCGAAAAGAGGTCCCAATGGCGTACTCGATATTCAATTTCGGTAGTGTAATAAATATCAATTTCTTAATTACGTTGCGTCGACCCAATTTGAGAAGTTTATTGTGTTAGTTATCCTTTCCTGAATTTTCGTGCGTCTGTATTATTTTGGGAGAGCCGTTATATTATTATAGGTGTATCAAATCTTAACGAAGGTATTTAATTAAATAGGTAATCAATATTTGTGGACCATCTTATTACAAAGCGGCCGTCCCAAACTTCTATGCAAAACTACATACTTATATAGTTAGAAAACATTCAAAACTCGCAAAAAAATATTCGTGGTCATCATATAAATTAGTGCCCTGACAGGGATTCGAACCCGGGAACACCCAGCTTCGTAGGCAAGGTCACTATCAATTAGGCTAAATTGGTCGCTGTCTAACCTAATATTGAAATGACCAAAAACATTTTTTTTACATTAATGTTTTGATGTTTTTGAATGTATTGTAAAGGCTACACTACATTTTATGGTCGAAATCAGTTATTTTTCATCATATCGACTTTTAATATCTTAGCTTCGCCAGCATATGTAGATTTGTTACTTAATTTTTACTCACTAAATTAGTAATTTTATGGAGATTTCCTGAATGGAAACTTGGCTAAACAAACAGGTATAATATATTTAGTTGTTTGTAAGTAAATTCGATTTTTGCCATAGGAGTAAGCATATGTTATTCCGTCAAACGTAATATCATATTTTGTTTAAACACACGAACTCCATAAATAACATCGAGCATAAAAGAGCGTATAAAAATAAACTACAATGCTCATAACAAAACATTACAACCCTATCGCCCTCCATATAATTTTCTCGTCTCAGTAGGACTTGCTTTGTAGATAACCAAAATTTAAGGTCGCCCCTAACCTTGAAGGGGTCTTTGTTCCAAGCGCTCGGAGCGATCCGTTGATTCTTAGCAGACCTCAACAAAGACTATTGCTTATTATTATACCAATTGTGTCAGTATCAAAGACTGCTTATTGTGTTATCACAATTTGATGTAGCTTCTGAGCTTATTTTCGTTTTAGAATAAGCTGATTATCATTAATGCTGTAATTTAGCAACAGAGAATGATACTTTGAAAATTGAAGTTGATTGTACGTGCAGATTCTGTACCTGAATCTATATAGTTATGTTCTTTGCTTTTAGGGTTGTTGGAATCAATTTAAAAATTAACGTTATGTCGTTAAAGTTGAAGGTTGAAAACGCTTTTCTATACCTGCGTATTTTGAGATAAGGGAGTTTTTATTTTAAAGTAAGTAGGTAACTACGACGAAGTTTTCTTGCTTGCAGCATTTCTCAGTGCGACAACAAATAACGAAGTATTATGTACATAAAAGTGTTCACATTTTGATCCTTTGAAATTTTATTTTTATTATTGTAGCATTTAAATCGATGACATTGTCGTCCTATAAATCGTTAGAAATTAGTGTGCAAAGAAATAAAAACGAAAATAATACGTGACATACATAGTTGAAATTATTTAAATGTCCGACTTTAAAAACCTGGCATTACTATTTGAACCTTCTTGCTTAGAAAGGAAGGTCGCGTCGGTTTCGAACGGACTAACTACAATTCGGTCAATTCAAATAATTTTAAGTAAACGTGTGTGTCAGAATTATAGTGACTTACCATCTTCATCCACCTCTTCGATGATCTCTTTCAAAGTCTCGTCAGTGACGCCCAGCCCCAGCATGCCGAAGATGGTGCCCACCATGACGGTGCCGATACAACCCTTCTTCTCATGGTCAAAGGCCTCAAACGCCTTCTTCAGGACTGAAAATAAAATAACACGCTTGATTAAACAGCCAATCCTTCCAACCAAGCAAGTATCTACAACGCCAACGTCTCAACTGGAGTTGTAACCGTTCTGAAGCAAGGGTGCCTGCTTTTCATCAGAAAGGCAGTATGCTTATTGGCAACCGTTGTGATAAAAAAACACCACTGCCGACGCACTGTTATCTAATTCAAGCGCGAAATGGGCGTGGAGATCACAAACTTAGGATTTACATTCCAAATTGAAGCTCGCAAAAACGAAGTGCCCTGCCCGCGTCTGGTATTTTAGATACCAATCAGTTAATTACCCTCTTATTTATAAATTTCCAATAAACCTATTTTAGTTATAGCCACTAAAATTCGTTTGTTGTTATCTGTCACATTGACATTTATGTTTGTGAGAAAAAGGACAAAAAACATGTTGGTTAGCAGATGTTTGCCAAGTTTCATGAATAAGGAGGTAGATTACTTCATAGACGTCAATAGTTTATTGGCTATGTGCACGTCTGAAACGTCAAACGTCAAAGGTCCCGAGACAATGTCAAAATTTAGAGATGTCAAATAATGACACATGAATATTTTATTTACTTTAGTAAACGAGAAAGACCCCGTATTGGAAATTTTACTGAAATAAATAAAAGAATAAATAAATACATACAAACGAAACGAATCGTAGGAAACCGTTAAGAAACCAATAGAAAACGTGAAAGTAAATTTGACAGTGGTCCCCGGTAAGTACACATTTCTGCCATGGTGTGCGCTACGATCGCCTAGCTTACCCCCACCACCTAATTAGCACATAGACAATAGGAAAGAGCTGCCCGGGAACCGATACAAACTATTTATGGACCGAAAAGGCTGCAGTTTATTCAGCTTACTCGCCTAATATTAAATACTATTAAAGCTGAAAAGTCGTTCAGATCGTATTGCTTCGCGCAATAAAAGTTTTATTTTGAATAATTTATTTAGTTTAATTTTCATTTCGGAATAACGCAATTTAATATGGCCCCTTAGGGAGCATACCCAAACTACGTGACCAACTTTTTACAGTTTTTTACCCCCCTCCGATGACCAAGCGTAGTATGTGCCAAGACCCCCACCCTCCCCTCTAGTTTTCACGTAGTATAACTTATTAATCCTTTTTGCGAAAAGTTAAAAAAATGGCTCTTGTTTGTATTGTCTCATATGGCCCCATACGTAATTAAATTGTAATTGTATTTAAGTCGAAACTGAAGAAGTTTTAGTGGTGGGGTAAAATGTGACACGTGAGTCTGCTTCAATTAGAATGCTTCTCAACAGGTATTATGCCTTTTTATTGATTACTAGCGTTTGCCCGCGGCTTCGCCCGCGTACTCTAAGCATAATTTTTAACCGTCTTCAAAAAAGAGGTTCTCTGTTTGACCCGTATGTATGTATGTACGTATGTAGGTTTGTATGTTTGTCCACGATTATCTCGCGTTTGGTTGAACCGATTTAGATGCAGTTTCCAGAAAAGTAGTTGTTACATTTTGGGGGTTTCGGTATACGAAGTTTGGTGATTGTGATTCATAAACAGATGAACAGAATTAAAACGTAATTACAAAAATATGGGAATGGAATTCTGGGACCGTGGGGGCCCAGCGCGTAACACCTTTTTAGAGAAATCTCCCAGCGCCTCACAGATACCTCAGGTGACCAGAGGGCTGGCAGCTACTTCGGCCAGACATAAGCCCGGCCATCTAAAGGGGTAACGCTGCCAATCTTCTGGGTACTATACCTCAGGAAGGGGACTTGGGGACCATTTTTACGTATGTAGGTTGTATGTTTGTCCACGATTATCTCGCGTTTGGCTGAACCGATTTAGATGCAGTTTCCAGAAAAGTAGTTGTTACATTTTGGGGGTTTCGGTATACGAAGTTTGGTGATTGTGATTCATAAACAGATGAACAGATGAAAAGAATGAACTGTAGAATTTCATTTGATTTTGGCAATAATAAGGATCGAAAACTATTATCATACATTTTCGAGAGGCCGAGGGGGAAAGGGTCGGGCTGTCTTAAAGGGCCCTTAGTAAAAGTATCTGTGTACTACAGTAACACCAATAGAAGGTCTGGTAACGACCAAGCAGCAGTCATAAACTCTGGTCCTCTGAAGTACAGAAATACGGCTAATTCAATATCCAGTGTAACCCTTATTTTTCCTAAATTTAAATTAAATTGGTAGATTATGCCAGTTTCCGTTTGAGCATCCAAAAAGAAAATTTGGCCTCACTTCCTTTCGCACTCCTTACTATTTGGTCGTACTTATACTGACTTTTGTTCATCTGTTAATGAATCATAGTTAGTCCTGACTAACCCCTCTAAAGCTATTAAATCATACCCAAAACTCTGTTAGGATACGCGGGGCTCGTTCCGTACCTCAAAAGCAAAAAGAGACCCTTATTCCTTATTCACGTGTGGCTGTCCGTCAGTCCGTCTGTTACAACCGATTTGCTTTAAAACTACTGGACCGATAGAATTGTAATTTGGCACAAACTATCAAAAAATTTCATGTCCATAATATTAAATTAAAACCGGCCAAGTGTCGGATCACGCACAAAAAAGGGTTCCGTGCCAACACCTGCTAGTCCACATTTAAACCACTCTAGGAAACTCACGGCACTTGAGTCCTTTTGTTTGGGCAAGACTGTTTTTCAACAATATCTCAAAAAATGGTAAACATCTCTTGTTGAAACCAAAAGTCGCTGAAAGTATTTACTTAATATGCACCATCTCAATGTTTTTCAGAATCTTAAACTTCAAAGTTTGGAAATTATATACAGTAAGGGGACACAATTTTTACGACATAGACAGCTAATCTATACTAATATTATAAAAAGGAAAGATTTGATTGTAAGTTTGCATTGAATAGCTACACTATTCTTGGGTGACATTGACATGGGCTATATTATATTTTCAAAAAATAAGGATTCTTACTAAAACTCCAATAATGTACTCGTAATGTTGTAAAAAAAAGTAACTAAAATATTCTTAACATCGCGTGCGCTAAGAAAACTATTGATGATAGAATAAATATTTGTTAATTATTTGTATGGGCCGGGGTGCTAGTATGTATAACTAATCTAAAGGTTTATTTAAATGGAAAAAATATAGAAACCTCTATGTCGTTTTTAAAAGCCAATCCTTTTTTTACAATCCCTGGCATGTATGGAGTGCCTAATTTTAGAATAAATATTTGTTAATTATTTGTATGGGCCAGGCTGCAAGTATGTAATACTAATCTAAAGGTTGATTTAAATGGAAAAAAAAGAAACCTCTATGTCGTTTTTAAAAGTCAATCCTTTTTTACAATCCCTGGCATGTATGGAGTGCCTAATTTTACCTCGGATTCGTATTAAGAGACCTCTCGGAAACTCAGATATCGATTTTGAACGAAATCGGGGCGGAAAAAAGAAAATCGATGTGGCCGCCACTTTCACAAATTATACATCGGATTCGTATTAAGAGACCTCTCGGATACTCAGATATTTTTTTTGAACGCAATAGGGACGGAAATTAAAAAAAGCAATAGGGCCGCCAGTTTATCCAAATTTTACCTCGGATTCGTATTAAGAATTCTCTCGGATGCTCAGATATCGATTTTGAACGAAATCGAGACGGCATTGAAGAATATCAATATGGCCGCCACTTTTTCCAAATTTTACCTCGGATTCGTATTTGGGGACCTCTCGAACGCTCAGATATCGATTTTGAACGAAATTGGGAAGAAGATGAAGAAAATCAATATGGCTGCGACTTTTTCCAAATTTTACCTCGGATTCGTATTAAGAGACATCTCGGATGCTCAGATTTCTATTTTAAACGAAATCGGGACGGAAATGAAGGAAATCAATATGGCCGCCACTTTTTTCAAATTTTACCTCGGTGTCGTATTAGGGGGACCTCTTGAACGCTCAGATATCGATTTTGAACGAAATCGGGACGAAAATGACGAAAAGCAATATGGCCGCCAGTTTTTCCAAATTTTACCTCGGATTCGTATTAAGAATTCTCTCGGACGCTCAGATACCGATTTTGAACGAAATCGAGACGGAATTGAAGAAAATCAATATGGCTGCCACTTTTACCAAATTTTACCTCGGATTCGTATTCGGGGACCTCTCGGATGCTCAGATATCGATTTTGAACGAAATTGGGAAGAAAATGAAGAAAATCAATATGGCTGCGATTTTTTCCAAATTTTACCTCGGATTCGTTTTGAGAGACCTCTCGGACGCTCAGATATCGATTTTGAATGAAATCGGGAAGAAAATGAAGAAAATCAATATAGCTGCGAGTTTTTCCATATTTTACCTCGGATTCGTATTAAGAGACATCTCGGACGCTCAGATTTCTATTTCAAACGAAATCGGGACGGAAATGAAGAAAATCAATATGGCCGCCACTTTTTAAAATTTTATCTCGGTGTCGTATTAGGGGGACCTCTCGGATGCTCAGATATCGATTTTGAACGAAATCGGGACGAAAATGACGAAAAGCAATATGGCCGCCAGTTTTTCCAAATTTTTTACCTCAGATTCGTATGCGGGGACCTCTCGGTCGCTCAGATATCGACTTTGAACGAAATTGGGAAGAAAATGAAGAAAATCAATATGGCTGCGATTTTTTCCAAATTTTACCTTGGATTCGTATTAAGAGACCTCTCGGACGCACAGATATCGATTTTGAACGAAATTGGGAAGAAACTGAAGAAAATCAATATGGCTGCGAATTTTTCCATATTTTACCTCGGATTCGTATAAAGAGACATCTCGGACGCTCAGATTTCTATTTTAAACGAAATCGGGACGGAAATGAAGAAAATCAATATTGCCGCCACTTTTTCAAATTTTACCTCGGTGTTGTATTAGGGGGACCTCTCGGACGCTCAGATATCGATTTTGAACGAAATCGGGACGAAAATGACGAAAAGCAATATGGCCGCAAGTTTTTCCATATTTTACCTCGGATTCGTACTAAGAATTCTCTCGGACGCTCAGATATCGATTTTGAACGAAATCGAGACGGAATTGAAGAAAATCAATATGGCCGCCACTTTTTCCAAATTTTACCTCGAATTCGTATTCGGGGACCTCTCGGACGTTTAGATATCGATTTTGAACGAAATTGGGAAGAAAATGAAGAAAATCAATATGGCTGCGACTTTTTCCATATTTTGCCTCGGATTCGTATTAAGAGACATCTCGGACGCTCAGATTTCTATTTTGAACGAAATCGGGACGAAAATGAAGAAAAGCAATATGGCCGCCAGTTTTTCCAATATTTACCTAGGAGTCGTATTAAGAGTCCTCTCGGACGCCTAAATATCGATTTTTGTCGAAATCGTATCGGACGGCACTGATTAATAAAACCACTTACAATACATTGATTCAAGAAAGGTCGTATATTCATAAGGAATTCACGGCACTTCATGCGCCTTTAGACCTTATAAGGAACCTACATGCCAAATTTGATATCTCTCGAATCAGCAGTTTGGGCTGTGCGTTAATGTCACTCACTCAGTCAGTCAGTTTCTACTTGCAATTTCGCACAAACTCTTAAAAGTTTTCATGTCTGCAGTATTAACTTTCAAAATCAATGCCATTTTCGAAATTAACGACCCAAAAAAACCATAAAAACGACACCCATATTAATATTTAGACATTCCAACCCCCTCGCACCCCAACAGAGGGAATGGTATTTTACGTCCTCTACGTGGGATTTTAAAATATTTTTGTTTTCGTAATGAGCGACCCGATAAACCATAGAAACAATACCCATATCGATTTTCAGAATTGTCACCACTTTTCCCCCTGTTAGGGGTTGATTTCTCAAAAAACCTGAAACACATATTTACTCATTTGTCGTTAGAAATACTCCTGTGAAGTTTCGAATAAAATAGTCCAACTAATCTTATTTCCCCATACAAACTTCGGACCCCCATTTCACCCCCTTAGGGGTTGAATTTTGAAAAATCCTTTCTTAGTGCACCCCTAGACCTTATAAGGAACCTACATACTCAATTCTGAATCTCTAGAACCAGCAGTTTGGGCTGTGCGTTGATATGTCACTCACTCAGTCAGTCAGTTATTTCTTGCAATTTGGCACAAACTTTCAAAAGTTATCATGGCCACAATATTAAACTTCAAAATTGATGCCATTTTCGTAATTAACGTCCCAAAAAACCATAAAAACGACACCCATATTAATATTTAGACATTTCATCCCCCTCGCACCCCAACAGGGGGGATGGTATTTCACGTCCTCCACATAGGATTTAAGATTCATTGTTGTTTTCGTTATTAGCGACCCGATAAACCTAAAAAACAACACCCATGTCGATTTTCAGAATTTGTCACCAAATTTCCCCCTTTTAGGGGTTGATTTTTCAAAAAAACTGAAACACGTGTTTACTCATTTATCGTTAGAAATACTCCTGTGAAGTTTCGAATAAAATAGTCCAACTAATCTTGTTTCCCCATACAAACTTTGGACCCCCATTTCACCCCCTTAGGGGTTGAATTTTGAAAAATCCTTTCTTAGTGCACCCCTAGACCTTATAAGGAACCTACATGCCAAATTTGGAATCTCTAGGACCAGCGGTTTGGGCTGTGCGTTGATATGTCAGTCAGTCAGTCAGTCAGTCAGTTTCTTCTTTTATATATTTAGATAAAAAGGCATTTGATACCTTGGACCACGAGGTTTTGGTACAAGCTATGGCAGAATGTGGCATAGGTGGACCCACAAACACGTGGTTTAAAAATTACCTAAACAAGAGAACAATCCAAACCGCGATTGCGGGTACTAAAGGCGCGGAGGCGAGTGTGACGCTCGGCGTGCCGACCGGCTCGGTATACAATGTGGTGCAGAAATGCAAGGTGTTTATGTATGCCGATGACATGTGCCTAATTTATGCATCCAAAAATATTAATGAGGCTCGTTATCACGTACAGCATGATTTTGAAAACATACTAATAAAATGGGCACATGACAACGGTATCATAATTAATGTAAAAAAAACGAAGTGCCTGCATATATACTCTCCATATAACAGAGGAACTAAAAAAGTGGATTATACACAAATTGGCATACTTATGATTGTTTGCATAAGAATAAAGTAGACTGTGAGTGTGCACTTTTAGAATATGTTGACCGATGTAAATATTTGGGACTGCTAGTGGACTATAACTTCAATTTCAAATTTCACATAGAGGAACTATGCAGGAAACTTCGAATTGTGTTGGGGAAAATGTAAAAAAGTGGTGAGTAAAAAGGTGTTATTAGTTGTTTATTACGCGTTAGCAGATTCTATAATTAATTATGGATTAAGTGTGTACGGCCGCACATTCAGTACTTATATGTATAAAGGATGTAGAAAATTTACAAACGAGATTAGTTAAGTATTTGGTTGACAGTAAAATAAAAAATAAGTGTAATGATTATATCGAGTTATTCCCACAAAAAAAAATACCTATACAGAAGTAAAATTTTACCTATACAGAAGAAAATTAAATATCTGATTTGTTTAGAAAACTATTATTTAGATGAGCACAAACGGTCAGCATTTAATAAATATAATACAAGGAGGGTACGAGAGTGGAAGTTAATCCAGACTCCGGCGGTCAACTATTATGGGAAAAGGTTGAATAAATATTTAGTGCCTAGGCTGTTCAACGATATAGGGTGATTAAGAGATAAACCTAGGCTAAGTAAACCGATCGTTAAGAAGAGATTAAAACCATACCTTTTAGAAAATTACATATGTTCTAATTACTTACTAGGGCCGTGTGCATGTTAGTTTTTAGTATATTATTGTATTAATAGTATTATTGTTTAAGATACTAATTGTTTTGTTTTGGTGCATGATTTGACTAAGGAAATGAGCGCTTCATTCGCCAACAAACTGGTTACAGTTTGGCGAAATTATAAATTTTGTATGTAAGCATGTACCTTCTTGAATAAATAAATTAAAAAAAAAACCACTATCTACGTGACGAGAAGCTACCCCCCTCCCTACCCCAGGTGACCAAGGGTGATATTTTGACGACCCCCCTACCCCCCTAAACGAGTCACGTAGTTTGGGTACGTTCCCTTACTGCCTTTACTAAATACGTATTGGTGTCTGGTTTATCTACGATGGAGAAAAATCTGTAGTCACAATATTATCAAATTATCAAAAAAAAAACAATAATTAGAAATAATAAGACATTCAACTTTTATAAAATATGGAGAATACTCGGTAAGTTCCGTGTTCCTACTTTAATTAATTTAAACGTTTATTGTCGCCGGAGTAATTCCTAGCTGTAATTACACTAGTTGAAGCGAAGCAGATCGGATGACACTTTCAGCTCGCTTTATAATGCACCTTCTCAATTATTCAGCGTTTAATTAAAATGGAAACTTGAAGTGCAGTTTCCAAGTAACACAAGGTAAAGTTTAAGAATCAGTAGCAATTAACGGTTCCTAAATTTAGTACTTATCTAGTTTGCTGGGAACAAAAGTGTAGTCATGATTAGATTTATTTGTGATGCTTGCAATTATTCATATACCTAATAGGGAAATGCTTTGTTACCGAAATTATATTATATATTTTATTGTTTAGTGTTGTATATTTTATTGCAAATAAAAATTAAAACAGTAATAGTAAAGTGCTAGTGCTCACATTTTTATTTTTTCACCTACGATGCTATGAACAATTACGTATGGACCACAAATATAAAGTATTATTCGTTTCCGTTGAGAGTATAAGAATTTCTAATTTTAAAATAAATAAATAATAGAAGATCTGGAAAAGTACAAGCAGCCATCGCAAGTCCGTCGAGGGTTCGTGAACCAACCGTGATTTCTATGCCGAGAAGACTCTTGAAGCTTAACTGAGGAGTCATCCGGCACTTAAAAATTAGCATTTCAATTTACTCGTGAGCGGCAAAAACATTAAAGCGTAGGGCTAAATATATCACCTTTTTTGTTGACTCGTCACATCACCGATTTCGTGGCATCTCAAGAATAATTCATAAATTACGATACAAGTATATCCAATTTATTTGTGAGATATTTAACGGATCACCAATAACACTGCTACAATACGTGGTTGGGAAAGAACCAAGTTTTTGGACCTTAGTTAAGGCTTTTAATTCGTCTACAATAAGCCATGTAAATGTATGTTTTTATCGTGTCACGACGAAATCAATTAAATTGTAGACGAGTTAATACCCTTAACGATAGTTCATAATATTTGGTGGTATTGGGGGTCCTAGCCCGGGGGTACTTGCGTATACGAGTTTTTTTTACAAATAGAGCTTTTACAACGCTGGCTATGCTATTTTACGTTTAAGTTAAATAAGCGGTGAGCTTAATAAGCAAATTACATTGGAACTCGCTTTCGAGGACCGTGTGTATAGTAGATTATACCTTCTGTGTAGTTTACGCAGAGGATAGAAAACTGAAAATTTTATCACACTTTGTATAATTCTTTATATTTTGTAATTAATTGCGTAAAATTGAAAATGTAATGTTTATTGCAGAATTTCATTTATGAAATAAATTGAATGAAAGTAACGTTTCCGATAAAACGATGGACAAATGGCACGTTCAGTCAATTATTATCGGCAAGCGCGGTTATTTTCAAATTACAGATAGGTAAACATTTCAAATACCTACTTTTAATCACAAAAATACTCACTCGCTACTTGGTCTTTGTTGAGGTCATCCTGTAAACAATGTCTGCGCGTTAGTTATTATATCTATCGAAATGTTGTAGCAAAAGCTTTAGCTAAACACGTCAAAATCTTCTTCGTAGCTTTATGAAAATAGTACACACTTCACAAATGGATCCAAGAAAACATAAGACACTATTATAACTATTTGGATTAATATAAAATGTAAAATTCGAATAAATTGCACAATTTTTTTAAATTTTGAAAATTAAATGACGTTCAAATATTATCTCACCATTTTGTTTAAAGGAATAAGATGAGCGAATACGCAATGCCGAACCAAAGAATGAGGAACACAAGTCCTTTGATCTGGATGGAGTGAGCGACTACTCGTAAACGCGCGCCGATGTCACCCAGGTTGCTTCTGTTTTAGGGACTAGGTACTGCCCCTTTCTGCCCACGATTCACCGCGACTTGGCTTCGGCGATCGCTTTTAACTGTTATTGTTGAGGTCATCATACATAATGCTCTGTTGCCGGATAATCACTGAGAAGGTGTACGTCAAACTAGCGGACCGGCTTTCTAATATAATTTGAGAACCTTTAGTTTGAATCGGTAATGCAAAAGTGACTCTGGCTATTTGATATACACGCAAGAGTACACTGAACTGAAATTGAATACAACGCGTAACCATTTTATTTGCTGCTGTGTGTGTTAGTCTGGGTAGTTATCACCCATTTACGACTTACGAGTAATCGCTTAAGTGATGTAGGTTCATCTAGAGATACATTGAGTCCAGGAAAAGATTGAATTAGGCTGTTGCACTTTTTGCACCACCCAGGGGTCACGTAACGGTGCGTAGTCCCTACGGACATGGTGCAACTTCGACCCCCCTTTGTCAAGTGAGTGGGCAACTTGACTGTTAGAAGTTCTCAAGCTACCCAAAGGCATCTAACTTGACTTAACAACTGCTGTTATAGCCAGCATCAACGGCTTCACGTGTCTTCCAAAGCACGGGAGCGCTCAGTTAGTAACAACTCAAAGCGTTTACCCATCAAAAAACTGACCCGGATTCACGTTGCTTTACCTCACATACCACATGAGGTATGCGGGCGCCGCTAGGTCACAAGCGCTCAGCATATGGCGCATATCAGCTTAGGAACATCCACTGCGAAGATGGGCCTCCCCAAAAGAGCGCCATAATGACCGGTCCTGCACCATCCACATCCTGCGATGGACTCCGGTAACCTTTACCAGGTCATCAGTCCACCTTGTGGGGGTCTACACACGCCGCGCCTCGGGTACGTGGTCGCCACTCGAGAACCTTTCCACTGCCATCGGTTGCAATCAAATCAAAATCGGTGCAATGTGTCCCGCCCACCCACTACCTATGTTTAGTGATTTGGAGGGCCAATTTTTATAAATTGAAATAAACAATATAGTATGTAAGTAAGCATTTATTTGTAAACATAGGTAGTTACAGTGATCGTCGTCATAAGAGTTTCACTATGTTTTGCCAATCAGCATACAAAAACAACAATATTAAAATAAACCCTACATCTACTAATCTGTCATACATATACAATTCAGGTGCCTTCGTACAAATTTTAATCAGTTTATGAAATTTCAACTGCATTAATTAATATTAGCGTGTATGTCAAAGAAAATATTGATGGAATGCCAGTATTCCAAAAATGAGAATGTCAATTAAATATAAATAATCAATTGAATCAATGGATGAATTGTCAATCCAAATTGTAATTTATATAATCAGAAATTGAATAATATAATTTTTGGATTAGCAATTTCATTAATTTATTTATTAATTCTGACATATTTAGTGACTTCAGGTTGTAAGGTAGGCGGTTGTATATCTTACTGGCCAGGCAATACACACTTTTTTGTATCAATCCTGTCTTTCCAGTAACAATGCAAAGATTTTGGCTGTGTTTGTTTCTCAGGTTTCTGTTAGACACACCGCTAAGTTTTTTGAAATAACTTCCATTGTTTTTGACAAACACAATGGTTTCAAAGATGAAGAGTGAAGGCATAGTCAAAATTCTGAAATCTCTGAAGTGAGGTACACAACTATCAGTCCGTTTGAGGCCACACATAGCTCTAATACACCGCTTCTGAGCTTTGCATACAATTTCTTTGCTTGTGTAGTTGTATATTACATATAATTGTACAAAATTAAACCTTTATATTTAAGAAAGAATACTTAATTTATTTGCTAAAAGGTTTTAATTAATTTTGGTCACGTATAGGAAATCATTTGCCGATGTTAAAAAATACTGTGTAAGATACGGTCCATTTACGAACGGACCTTGCTACTAGGTGCATTATTATTATTTATTATTATTATATCTTTACAGTACATATGGCGCTACTTTACCGCACGAGTGCGGTAATCAGCAGATTACCGGGAAACTTTAAAGAGCTATATGCACTGTAAAACGTTTTACGATACACGTGCGAATAGGTAATTCGCTATTCGTGTCGATTTAAAACACTCCCTTCGGTCGTCTTTTAATTTATCACCACTCGTTGCGAATTTCCTATTCTCCGCACTTGTATCGTAATATACTATAATGGAATATTATTCAGTTATAGCACAAGTGTTGTAATAAATAAAACCGACTTTTGTAATATCCTGGACTATGTGACTACAAGTGAAGTTATATGAGACACGTTACGAGTAAATAAGTAGAAAATAATTTAATTCCTTATTGACACAATGAACAAAAGCAAATATCAGAAATATCAATAAATTACAACATTAGTAGTAGCACATATCGTAACAACAAATTATATGGCACTCCAAAGCTAGTATGAAACAAAAAGGTCCCGTTTGCGCCCGAGGCCCTCAAATACGTAAATCATAAATCACAGAAAATGCTACCTTTATTAATGATATATAATTGGGGAAAGCCCACCGAAAACTCGTTTGTTTTGTCCCTTTATAACCACTATTATACCTATTTGTGTTAAATTATACCATTTACGTTTATACATTGGCTCGTGAGGAAAGACATCACCAATCGCCTGCAGGTTTTTGTCAATAAATGCCTGCGCCGAATTCTTGGGGTATTCTGGCCACGTACCATGCATGTCAAACGCGAAACTGTGGCAGATGACTGACCAGAAACCCATAATATTCATAAACCCATATATAAGGGAAGAGATCCGGGAAAGGAAGTGGCGTTGGATTGGACACGCGCTTCGAAAATCGGACGACCACCTGTCCAAGCAGGGTCTACGCTGGCAATCTACCGGCAGAAGACGGCTGGGGCGTCCTCGGCACATATGGAGGCGGTCAGCTGAGAAGGAGGCTGGCTCAACTGGTCTCGGCTAGAAAGAGTTGGAACAAGCCGCGCAAGATCGGGGCAAATGGAAAACTCTTCTGCGAGCCCTATGTCCCTAATGAGGGATAACAGGAAAACATCATCATCATCACGTTTATACATTAAAGTCTTAACGGATAAAATAAGTTTGTCGAACCATTCTACAGAATAACAAGGAAGAGTCACAAACCATATTTTTCTACTCAATACTTATATCATCGCCAATACAATACAAATTACGTTGAATGAACCAAGTTCTTTGTTCATCATCAAATTGGGATAGATTTTTGATAATAACACACACACACACACACACACGCGCGCGCGCGCGCGCACGCACTCACGCACGCACACACACACACACGAACACACAATCATCGTATTTTCTAATCTGTAAATACGTCTTCGATATCATCCATTATAATTTATGACTTTACGGAGTCAGCTTTTAAATGGTATATTACTTTCGTTTTCAACTGGACTACAACCTTCCATCAAGAGTTATAAAAGTTAAGAATCTTAATGTCCTCAATCAGGCGGCTCGGTACCCATGGCTCGGTCAAAATATGAATTAATATACACTCAACATTACTTACTATTTAATTAGATACATACTTACCCGACCGCCTGTTGTTTACAGAGACGTAGGTATATCTCACTATTTTATGTTTGTGGACTGATATGTGTTTTTATTAAGGTGTGCAAATAAAGAGTATGTGTATAATATGGTTCCGGTGTATATAGCCAGTACCTGTGGTAAAAAGAGTCTGACTGAAAACTAGCGTTGCGGTGTAGGATATATTTACAGGCCCTAGCTCCTTTAATTTTTTTATATATTAAATAACTTTGTCAGTAGAAAAACTCTTATTACCATCATCGTATAATAATTAATAACTGGGTGCCGCTGCCAAAACGCACACATAATAATGTTTGTGTAAATGCAGAGTTCTAAATGAGGGCTGGGGCTTGGGGGGATAGCTAGTGGGGGGGGGAGGCAGGTGTTCCCGATCGTGGACAGTGACATATTTGTTGCGATCTACGCTTTCCACTGGCGCCGATGGTTGCCAACTGCACTTGAATGCAGCAAAAGTTAATGACGCGATATCGGAAACAGTTTTTCATGGAAATTGTGAAAATGTGGTAATAATCTGATTTTTCTGTTGCTGCTTTTGCTTACCATTTCTGCTATCTGTTGTGTAGATTCCGATACCTAGTTTATGATACTATTGTAAGATCAGATTCAGATGTAGACGTGATGCGGTTTTGTAAAATTATTGTTCATGGTTTTTTTTGTATTTATTTGCGCGGAGGAACAATAACTGTACATAAAACATCATCCATCTCTCACATACATCTCATTACATTATTGCTAATAGACCTTAGCGCTGCCTTCGCGTTATTTAAAGGGATAGGAAAGGAATATTATTTAACTTTCATGCGCCCAACATGTCAAAGGGATACCCCACCTTTATGTCTGAAAATCCGAACGAACCTATCGAACAGGGCACATGAAGGGAATGTTATCTAGATTCATTATAGGTTCTCCAATCATATGACATAAAATGATTACCTTTAAATCGAGGTGAATTGCCAAAAAATAGTATACAGGGTGATTTGGGAGACGTGAGCAAGATCAACACTACGGATTCAGTAGATCTTAAGCTATTCCTTCGTACCACTATTAGTGAAATTAACGTTCATTTATCTTTGGTGTTGAAAACAAAATCTTTTAAATTATTTACGAAAATTATGGTCACTCTACATTAGAATACTTCAGTTGAGTGATACGTTTCAAATTGAATGTCATGTCCGATTACTTACAAAATATTCAATTAATAAATTAAGACAATTTACTTTCTTCGTAATTAAAGTGCTCTCATAACAGTTAGAGGTTTAATCTTTATAAACCGGTTTTTGTAGGGTGACCATGATTGTAGAGAATTAAACTTAACCTTAACAAAAATTAAAATACAAAAAAAGGCATGGGTGTTCCAGTTAAATACAATGGTACTGTGTTACGAAAGTTACTCATATACTTATAAATTGTATGACTAATTTTTGTCAAACAATGAAATCAATTAAAAAGTAAACATAATTAAGTCCTTAACTATTTATTTCTTATGCATTTCACCCTTAATACGGAACGGCGGCCTTTGCACAACTATTATGTGATATTTCTTGCACTAAAACATTTTCTGAAGGTTATCTATTGGTGTAATTATTTTTTTATCAACGTGTTTGCATTACGTGTACGTACTACTATTGATAGTACATTTTGTATTACAACTTTAGTTTCCTCTTTTCATTAAAAATATTTTTGTTTTTTTATTAAAAATGGGATTGCTCTTGGCCAGCATCTAGCTAGGGGGCAAAGATGAGGCCGACGATGAAGCCAGCAAGTAAAAAGTAAAAGTAAAGTAGTTTATTCTTCAAATTAGGCATATTACATGCACCTATGAACGTCAATAAACTACCACCGGTTCGGAAAAATAAACCTCTGCCACGAGAAGAACCGGCGTAAGAAACTCGGCGAGGTGTCATTTTTTCAAAACAATATACATTGTATAGTTAAATATAAAATTACAGTCTCAGTTACTACAAAAATAACAAGCTACAGTAGAAAACCTATTTTCAGCTCACCCAGAAGATTATTATTATTTGTCACAATTTATCTATAGGTAAGCAAGCCATGAAGTAAGAATAAGACTGGAGCCAGTGATACATACATACAAAGATTTGTGAAAGAGATGTAAGCATAGACAATATCACACGTGGGAGCGACATGAATTGATTTATCTCTTGTCCCTCATCGCTTGGCCGTAATAATGCCACCGTCACCACCGATGGATTAATGCAATTGCTACCACCACATATAGTAACATTACTAAGGATGGGATGTCATAATCGTGCTAAAGGAAGTATCAGTCTTCTGATATATCTCTATTTAGTCAGGTTACCAAAAATCCGTCCCTTTTCGTGATACTCTAATCCTTCTTCTTTTGGATCTTCTTTCTATTTGCTTCGGCAAACATTTAAAGTTTTGTATTTTTTTTATTAAATGTTTTTTAGTTTGTAATTTTTCGTCGTAAATTTAACTGACGAAATAGCTTTAACATCATACAGCACGACCTAAACCATCACCATCACCATATTAGCCGAAGTATCTCCACTCGCAGTAAAAGGCCTCCCCCATTTTCATAGGGGGTAAATGCTTTTTTTTATACCACGTTGGTGGCAATAAGCGTACGGCCAGCCTGATGGCAAGCGGTCACCGTAGCCTATGGATGCCTGCAACTCCTAGGGGTGTCACATGCGCGTTGCCGACCCTTTAAGAATTTATACACTCCTTTCTTGAAGAACCCCATACTGTAGTCCGTCGGGATAACCTCGCCAGGGAGCTCATTCCACAATCGGAGCGTCCGAGGGAGGAAATTCCTCTGAAACCGTGCCGTACGCGACCATTTAGGTTCTAAGGTGTGAGGATGAATGCCCTGCCGACGGCAAGCGGTGCGATGGTAGAAAGCGGCCGTAGGCATCATGTCGTACAGTTCTTCGGAGCACAACCCATTATATATAAGCGATAGAACACGCACAAGGAGGCAAAATTTCTCCTTAAGCTCAACGGCTCAATATCGCTCGTGAGCTTGGGATCGTCCACAATTCGCACAGCACGTCTCTAAAACGAGTCAAAAGGCCCAAGCTGGTATCTAGGTGCTCCCGCCAAGACGTGACAGCAATACTCCATATGGGGACGGACTTGCGACTTGTATAATAGAAGTCTCTGTCTCGGGGTGAAGTATCGCTTCGCTCTATTGAGCACACCTAGCTTTTTAGATGACAGCTTGGCTTTGCCTTCTAAATGGCTCCGAAACTGGACGTCGCTGGAAATATCGACACCAATGATCCCAATACTCTCTGAGATGGATCTTGGAACCGTAGGGCTACAGTGAATGGGTTTTTATAGCAGTGAACGCGCATACTTGTGTCTTGGTGGGGTTGAACTGGACCAGATTATCCTGGCCCCATTCAGAGACTCTGACTTGAGTGCTTTCGATTTCGGACACAAGTTGTTCGCGACTCTCTAATACACAGGAACGAGGATGTTGGCGCGGCCCGTGTAATAAGCATCCCCGGTGCTGTCATCCGCATAACAATGGATGCCGTCAATAGACAGAATGTCATTGATATGCAGCAAAAACAGCGTCGGGGATAGCACGGAGCCTAGTGGGACGCCAGCGTCAATGTCCATACTTTTGGAGCAACTGCCATCTACTACGGCTCTTATGCATCTGCCGGACAGAAAGCTGGCAACCCATCTGCACAAACCCTCGGGCAGTCCATAGGATGATAGCTTCGACAGAAGACCTCGGTACCAGACCCGATCGAACGCCTTCACTATGTCCAAGCTGACCGCTAAAGCCTCACCCTGACTCTCAATGGCTGAAGCCCGCCGGTGAGTAAGATACACTAGAAGGTCACCAATCGAGCGACCGTGGCGAAAGCCATACTGACGGTCGCTGATCAAATCTTGTTCTTAATAATTCCCATAATCACCACGCTTGGCCACGACCTAAACAATAAGCTTCAAATACGCACTAAAGTAACTAAAATCAAATTCACATTTCAATTTCACCTCTGTCATATTTCAGCAGGCCCTCGCACGCCTTCATCGAGGAGCTGGCAATAAATTATTTTGTACCTCCATTTTGATATAGGGTTATTACTCTTTTATGTCACAGAAGGTGAGTCCCTTAAGAGATATTCTCAGGCATATGCTTCTATAAACGAGATACATTCGCGATGGCGTCCATTTTGGGGTTTTGGAGTTTACGAAAATCTTGTATACTTATCGGGTTTGCGTACGCTAAGTCGCGTTGGTTAGCGCTCATACAATTTCAATACTAAGAATTTTAATACCGTGAGAAAAAATAACAGTTTTCGTTTATTACTTCAATTGTGTAATAATTATTTGCTGAGTGTATTCCAAGATAACCGTTATAGGGTCAATGTTGTGCAGACATGAGAATTATAGTTTAACGGGTGCATTATTGCAAAACGGCATCAACTTCTTAATAAAGTGTTATTACGATGAGCTGTCAAGAATACATGACTATTATATTACATACTATTATATTTACAATAGGGTACGGTTTATGATATTTTATTCTAAAAAGATTTACAAAATCACTTACTGAAAATACAATAGACTTCATAATGACATAAAAGTCTTGCGTTTGATCTAATTCAAAAGATTTAGTTCATACAGCAGTGCTTTTATTGTGTTAACAAGTATTTTAATTCATTATTATCGAATTTGTAACTTTAATTTATATCAGGTTTGGAAGTAAATCTGCTCCTATTCCTAAATTTTACTACTATTATGATTCATTTGCATGCCAGCTGCTGGCAACATGTGTGAAACATTATGAACCCTGTAACATCTTCTGTACCTATTAAAGTCGCTTTAATACGACGACGACCTGTTTAGTCTAGTTGGTAATGACTCTGCATCCGAAGCTAGAGGTCCCGGGTTCAAATCCCGGCCCGGGCATTTATTTGTGCAGTTTTCACGGATATTTTTTCTTGGGTCTTGGATGTTTTCTATGTATTTAAGTATGTATTTATCTATATAAGTATGTATATCGTCGTCTAGTACCCATAGTACAAGCTTTGCTTAGCTTGGGACTAGATCGATTTGTGTAAGATTGTCCCCCAATATTAATATATATAGTAGTCATGTAAGCAGTATTCATATTGAGCAGTTCTGATTGATGGAAATTGCCTGTAGTCGTCAATTCCACCTTTTGTACATTTTTTATTAGTTCAATAAAAAAATATGAACAAGAACATGAAAGACAAGTAAAAAGTTCGATCGATTTACGGCAGTGTCGCGTAAGCTCGTCGAGTGTGCTTGACGTGTAAGAACTACTGCATTATGTTCTTTTTCCCATTTCTGTCGCAGGGTAAAAGTCACTTGAATAGTGCTCCGTACAAGGATTCTTACCGAGAATTAAGAGCCCCTATACGATTGTTACCTTTACAACAACATTTTTCTCTGTTGTAATTATTGAAAAATACTTCTGGTTTATAATGCCTTATTATCCTAAGCTTAGCTGGAAGTGATCCTTTATAGGGATAAGCTCGCCTTTGTACTTTAATACTTTGTGGCATCTGTTTAAACCTGTAATTGTGTACAATAAAGTGCTTACATACATACATACATAATCATCTACTTAAAGATTTTGTTTAACAATTTGTTTTCATTTAAGCATTTACAATGTCATTCTGCGTAACTTTTGTGCCCATTAAATTATAATTAAGAACATTTGGATTTTAAGCTTTATTACGATTCGCTCTTAGTGATCATGCTTTGATACGAAACTATTGCGGCGCGGTTAAAATGCTTCCTAAAATATTATACCACATTTTAATGGTAACATAAGCTTAATATAAGCTTCGCTTCAGTTTTCATCTTACCTATATTCTACTTATTTATATGTTCCAGCATTGTAATCTGTCAATTAAATGACTGACAGCAGCATTAAGACCATAAACTTTATGTACCATGCAATGTAAATATATACCACTGACAATTCATTATAAGACTGGTGGAAGAATCTTAATGAATTTACATACATTATACAAAAGTTTTGTTTTCTAAAAGAGGTTCGCATCAATGCCCGTATTCTGCCACTATTTAGATTTTTAATTTAAATCAAATTATATTGAACGAAGCTCGCTACACTCGTTTTGTTGCAGTAATTTTTTTTAAGAACCCTTATTATGTAACTGTTGCATAAAAATACTATTATCACCAGTTATCTACAAGTATTATTTATTACCACTGTCGTTAATAATTTACCGCCGCAACCCGTGTCGAAACTTTAAATTTCATGGTAAATAAATATTGCATTATTTATTTTCTTGATTTATTTATTTCTATATTTCTTAAGTTGGTAACAAGATTATGTTCATCAGTGCTTGAATCAGCCGCTGTTCTATCAGTGTGTGCAATTTATGTTTCTAATTATATTTCATAATATGTATAGGTATGCGAGTTCCTATAATCGGCTATTTAGTGCGGCGTCATAGCTGTTTCATCTTTAAATAAATAAAGAAACAAGTATTTACAGGTTTGTCTTATATATTTATATCCCATCCAATAGCATTTATAAGTGATTGTCACCGCAAACAATAGTAAACGTCGGTCCGACTTAGTTGCCAGAAGGGTTTCGTTTTACTCGGTTGCACTGAAACCCGATTTGCGTGAAGACAAATGTATTTAGAGTGTTCTAATGATGTCGTGTTTTCAAAGTAGTTCACTCAATTCTTAAAAATGACATATAATTAGAATATTTCGTGGTCTCATAATTTTCGGTTACAAATCGAAAGTTTTCTGCATAAAATTGATGGAATAACATTGACACAGCCATCCTCTGGAGATGCCGCGGCCTAAAATTAGAAAACAAAGTAATTTGATGAAGTGCCTATTGACAATTTTGGAGGACACGCTTTTAAATTGTAAAACACATAACGTGGGCGTAACAATGATTTTACAGGGTGAAATCTAACTGGTAATACAAAATTTAAAAATTAAACCATAAAGGAATTTATTTTGCAAGTAGGCCGCAATGGCAATTTTAAGACAATAAACCGGCCGCAAGTCTAAATCTACCACTGCCGAGAAGAAACGCCGATCCAAACTCGACGAAGGTCAGTCATATTCTCCCAAAAAATCCTTAAGTAAGCTACTTAAAATGAGTAGGTAAATCTGAGTATGAATATCAAAAATATGAAACATATTAACAATGGGTAGTTCAATAAGACAGCATGTCGAAACTGTATTACCAAATTCGGGATAAATAACTATGGAAATAAGAGATACAATCATGGACATCACTTCCACTAGACTATAAATTAAATCGTTTGATATGCTTTCTAACAAGAACTGTGAGTAACTTTCAGTTACCTAACTATGGGACGAACTCTGTCCTGTCAATCGACAGAGCAAACGGTATAGTGGAAGGTGTACGCAAAAAAAAAACCGCAAATCAATGTACAGTTTAACCGTTTGGCACACGCATACTAGAGGTCAAAACATATCTATCTATCAGTAGGATCTTACTGTGTCACCTAGTAACTTCCTAATAATTCTAGTAATTTCAAAATGGCTTTCTTTATTTATTTATTTAGGATTACCAACTTATTATATCTAAGTGATATATGTATAATACATCTTACTATATCTAAGTTCTATTTCTAATTCTAACTAGATTCTTATCTAATTATAGGTAACCACAACATGCACAAACAACTTTCAGTAACCATATTTACTTGATAAATGCTTTAAACATGTTTAGCTATCAACGCAATATTTTCTACTTATGAGAATAATAAAAAAAAATGTAAATGCGACCTAATACAAAGATAATATATTTACTATCTCCCTGCGTCCAGGGAGCCGAAATACGTGGACACTTTCAGCTTAAATTGATTAATATTATCATGGTTTATATCGGCTCTGATAGAGGCAAGGAGAGAGTTATAAAATTTTGTCATTCTCGAGAGAGCGGTGTTGCGACACTTGCGACCTAAATTTGTTTTACTAAATCTGCTGCTAAATAGTTTGTTTCTTGAGGTTATATATGAGGATATCATAAATACGGATACCTGCAAGGTTTCATGGCATATCATTTCTATTTTTTACAAATTACTGTACCCATGATAAGCAAAAAAAATACTGATTCGAACCCGGAAACTTTAGCTTCGAAGGCAGTGTCTCTACCAAATAGGCTAAACAGGAAAATTTATTTTTGTTTTAATTTAAAAAATGGCTGAAATGTAATGATGCGGTATATTTTTAGAATCGCCTCAAAAAGCTCTTTCATATAATACCACACACAATAGGGTCCCGAAAAAAAACCCTCACGAAAAAAAAATTACTTGGCACTCTTTAGGAGGGGTCCTAAGGTATGTTTTTTAGGAACTGCGGGTCAAACATTTTGTTTTGACCTCTAGTGTGCGTGTGCCAAATGGCTAAAACGTACATCGACTTGCGATTTTTCTTTGGAATTCGGCTCGCATGTACGCCATCCACTAGTATGAAATACTTGGTTCTTTTATTGGCACGGATAAAGTTGGTCCCAATGTAGACATAGTTAATCCCATCAAAAACATTACAAGTAAAAAGATGCATGACTCGCAGTCCAGTTCTTCTACAACAAAAAAGTTTTCAGATAATGATGATAATGGTTAAACCAAGTCGGTTATTTTAGTCAGTACCGGGGGCGTGTCCACAAAACTCGATTCCCACCGGCTTTTCCTTTTATTTAACCGTGAAGAAATAATATTTTGGTATTTGTTAGTAAACTATACGTAAACGAATAATAAACATTAATACAAAATTTCAAGTTCATAGGTCAATGCATTTTAAACAAAAGTTCTTAAGTAAATATTAAAAAATCGGCTTAGTGCGTGTTAGTTTACGCCCAAATAAGGGTTTCGTACTTACACCTTATGTATTGTACACTAAATCAAAAAAGTATCTTCATAGGCAACTCATGGCATTTACGTCCTATTGTTTGAGCAAGACAGTTTTTCGACGATAACCCAAAAACCTATCTTGAAAATATTTATTAATGTACACCAACTCAATTTTTTCAGAATTTTAAACCTTATATTTTGGAAATTAGAGGGGGGTCACACATATTACTTTGACAGCTAATATCTCACTAACGGCTGACTTAAATGGCAACGATATTTAAGAACCTCTGTCATTTTTAAAGGCCTATCCCAGATAGATACCCCACATGCCTATGTTGATTGAAAATATATATTTTTTCGTCCCCCTGACCGCTTACCATCAGGCAGGCCTTACGCTTGTTTGCCACGACAGTATAGCAGTAATACTATTAGGTACTATTTAATTAATAGGGTAGTTTCCTCATATTAAGCTTTATATAACATATTGACCATCAAATTAACACAATATGAAAATTACAAAATAAAATCGGAATAATTATAAAACATCGTGTCACTTTTTAAAGTTTCTAAAAAAATTAACATTCTTTTCATCATCTAACTTCAGGCTTTTGTCGGCCTGTTTAGCCTAGTTGGTAGTGACACTGCCTCAGAAGCTAGAGGTCTAGAGTTCGAATCCCGGTAAGGGAATTTGTTTCTGTTGTGAGCAGAAACATTTGTTCCTGAGACTTGGATGTTTTCTATGTATTTAAGTATATATCGTTGTCTAGTAACCATAACACAAACCTGATTTTATTGAGCGTACTATCAGATGAGACTAATAGTTCAATTTGTGTTAATTTTTGTCCACCAATATTTATTTATTATTATTATCTAAAAGTTAAATAAAGGCTACCAATAGAATTTACATGATTCAATAAAAAAGAAATGCAATTTCCTTGTTTTTCCATACAACGTTGGTACGGGGCTCGTGCGTTGTGACGTCATAATTTTCTGTCAATTAGCATGGATAGTTTTTGGTGTTTGAGAACAATATCCACCTACCACCTTTGACCCTTATTTCCAGCTTTTGTTTTGCTTTAACCGTAGTTTGTTCCATACTCGTACAAACATTTAATCCCTTTAATACTCTGGTTCGAATGGCATCGTTAATATTTTTTTGTGAACTAGCCTATTCTTCGAAAAATACGTTATTCCTAATTGTAATGAATTTTGTATTTATAATTTATTATTGAGTGCGTAATCTTTTGCAACTAACAGAAGTAACTCAATAAGCAGAAACTATCATATTATACCATCTAATAAATTATTAGAGCGGGCGATCTAAATAATTTCATCAACATTTAAATAATTTTAGCCCAGCAAAAATTAAACGTGACTGGTAGTTAGTCTAACATACGCATTCTATCTTAAGAACTAACAGTCTCACTCAGGTTACTCAAGAGGGAAAGGGACATGGGTGTTTTGTATACTAGATTACGATAGGTTAGATTTGATAGCTGGTGCAGAAGTAACGCTTCAATGCGCAAGCGCGCGCCGGGTCTTGGCATGCGTGGACGCGGCTCGCGCCATATGCAATTAATGGGTGATGCGCTGCCGTCCCTATCACATGTACAGGTGTTCCGCAATTAATAGCGAGTCGATGTTTATAATTGCGTAACCATCACCTCACTCTTGAGTTTTTGTCGTAATTTGTATTGATTTTTATCCTCGTAATTCTCCGCGTACTTGTACAAGTACAAATTAACGATAGTACTTAGTTCAGACCTTTTTTTACGTACGTAAAGACCTGGGTGGGTATGACGGACTTAATCTGGTTGGAGCATACTACCGTCTAAAAAACCAATGATTACTACAACATCCTAATGTTTATGACTTTGTAAGTTTGTCCAAACTAATGTTTAAGGCTTTGTAAGTTTGTCGGTAAGTTACAGGTATATTTGGAAATGCTTATCTAAAAAAATATGTTGCAGCAGTATATTTGTTCCCGCGGCTCCGCCTGTTTTACGTAACACGCGAGAGATGCAGCGCGGGCATCTAGTATTGCATAATGACCACTTTAGCCTACGTGGTGCTGACGAAGCCAATACGAAACTGGTGATCCCGTGTTTGGATCCCGGTCAGGGCATTTCTTTGTGTGATAAGCACGAATAATTGTTCCTGTGAGTCTTGGTTGTTTTCTATGTATTTCAGTATTTATCTATCTATATATATAAGTACGTATATCTTCGCCTAGTATCCATAGTGCAAACTTTGCTTACTTTCTACTAGGTCGATTATTGTAAAAGATTGTCCACAATATAAAAAAAAATGTAAAAAGTCACGCCTACATTCCCAAACGGGGTCGTCAGAACACGAGAAAATTAATAAATTACAAAAAAAATATCTATTCAAAACTTCCATATATTTTTTACACAAGTCAACCTACACACAGAAGCTTCTTTTGTCATCCCGAATAAAACCACCAGAAAGTAATAAATAACATTCCATAAATAATGAATCATTTTTGCGTTAGGTCATTCATCCAATACGATAACGATTATGGATACCCGGTAGAAGCTATCAGTGATGGATTGGTCACCTGAGATCGATTGACATTTTGTGGATGTTTCATGTATTCTGCGAGAGAATCAATACACAAGAGTAGCTTGACCTGCGCTGCTGCAACTTTACATCTATGCAACTATGCAAGTATCATGATTTTTATTTAACAACATAATCTTACAACATATGTATACTTAATTAATTGGAAGTAATATGCTTCGTCTCCTATGTAATATCTTTTAGTACTAAGTCTAAAATGTCTCTCTGTTGAAACATCTCAGTTGTAAAACTGGAATGGAAACTGCTTTTTACGTAATAATAAGGTCTCGAAGTTGAAGTCAATTATATATACCTTTACTTATCTTGGACAACTGGTTTCATTCCACAACAAACAAAACAAAGAGATAGAGAACAGGATAAGTAAAGCCTGGAAAAAGTATTGGGCATTAAAATTTATTATGAAAAGCGACCTATCCATAAACATAAAACGAGCAACCTTCAATACGGCTATCCTTCCTACATTGACATATGGGTCTCAGACATGGAGCTTGACAAAAGAGCAAACGGAAAAACTTAGAGTATGCCAGAGGGCGATGGAGAGGTAGATGCTGAAAATAAACAGGCTAGATAGAATAAGAAATACAGCAATAAGGGAAAAAACAGGCATAGAAGATGTTATCCACGCAGCCAAAAAAGCTAAATGGTCATGGGCAGGACATGTAAGTAGAATGCCAAGTGATAGATGGGCAAAAATAATAACAGAATGGCTGCCCAGATATAGAAAAAGAAAGAATCATAGACCTAAACTTAGATAGAGAGACGATCTAAAAAGCCATGACAGACACTGGTGAAGAACAGCGCACGACAGGCAAAAATGGGAACGTTTGGGGGAGGCCTTTGCACGCAAAGCGCCATGCAATTAGTTAATTTATATGTATAGATCAAAATTAATTCATTATTTAAATCATAACTACTAAAGTTGGTAAAATTCAATTTATTTTTAATATATAGGTAATAGACAGCTAGCTGTAAATGTAAATTTATTACTTATAAATCTTAAAAAAAAATAAGTAGATAATATTTGCATGTTACTTGCTATGTAATTGTAAGAATAATGTTACTGAATATTGAGATTGCATGAAATAAAAGGCTATTATTATTAAATTATTAATATATACCTAGGACAGATTGTCCAGTTAGGCAAGTGCAACTTTGAGAAAGAGGTTAATCGTCGAATCCGACTCGGCTGGGCAGTTTCTGGAAGCTACGGCATATCTTTTCATACAATAATTCCGCAGTGTTTCAAGACGAGAATCTTTGAGCAGTGTGTGTTGCCAATAGAGACATATGACACTGAAACGTGGTTGCTTACCATGGACCTCATAAGAAGGCTCAAATTCACCCAAAGAGCAATGAAGAGAGCTGTTCTGGCCATCCGCAGTAGAACTAGTAAATTAACCGATATAGCCCTCCGAATCGCTAAACTTATGTAACAGTGGGTGGGGCACACATAACGTAGAACCCCCACAGACAAGGTGGACTAATGACCTGGTAAAGGTTGCGGGAGTCCGCTGGATGCAGGTGTCGCAGGACCGGTCATCGTGGCACTCTTTGAGGGAGGCATATGTCGAGCCGTGGACTACCTCAGGCTCAGGTAAATAAAAATACGAAAATGAAATAAAAAAATCCTTTTGTATAAAGTAATTTTATTTTACGAATATTATTAAATAATTCCAGGGTATCAAAATCATATTTATTCTAAAAGTAATACAGACCGAGGGCTTTCAATAATTCGTAGTAGGGTACTTTCATAAAAATGAAATAATATGAATAGCATTTTTAATACACAGTAACCTGTTTATTTCCGCAATAATCTTTATTTACGAATTAAAGCAGAATATAGTTTACAAAAATTTCATGCATCTGACATATAAGTATATGACATACTGATTTACAACAATTATTCGTAATTAATCCTCCGTTTATCTGAAATGGACGTAATCGCGTTTCCATGAATAAAAAATAAATCCGGTTTATAAAGCCTTGCATAATTCATTGTCAGTGTCCGATAAACTGTACGAATACATTACGGGGTCCATGTAATCACAGCCATTACTATCTACAACATGTTTCACATAACCTTACTCCACTCCAAGTATATCTTGACGCCGAGGTTCCCAATATCAATGATTTATCGGAGGTCTGAATAACACTGGTCGAGGTTAGCTGAAGCGTTGTGAACAGCTCCGTAGGTACACGTATTTCTCATTAGTGATACCCATTAGCGATACTTTATCTATCAGCTCTAGCAATGTCACTGCCAAGTGCATTGTTCTAGCCTCGCCGGAAGACTAGGGTTGCCAATTTATAATACAGCCGATTTCGGACTATTGTTAGCGCTATTGTACTTGTTAATAGTATTTTTGGCAACGATTAATAAGCGGTAGTACTGTTCCTTTTCTGTCTTGTGTACTTCCTTTGTTCTTTTTTTAAACGTCTGAGACTCTTTGATTGAAACCGTGATTAATTTGGCTGTAATAAAATGGTTCTTTGGGCACACGAAGACATTACCTAAAACGTGGACCACTTTCAATTTCATTACAATTACGATGAAAGGCTTAATAATGTCCTGTCTCAAGATTCCATAATATCCTGTGTCCTTAATGATGGTTTTGATTTATACTGCATTTTTTTGTTAAATATGTTTTGAAATCCATTTAATACAAAATACAAGGGTACACAAAAAGTACATTACTATACACGTGCAGAGAACAGGAAATTCGCAACGAGTGGTGATAAATTGAAACACGACCGAAGGGAGTGTTTTAAATCGACACGAGTTGCGAATTACCTGTTCGCACGTGTATCGTACAATGTTTTACAGTACATATGACTCTTTAAAGTTTCGACATATGCACGTAATCTGCTGATTACCACACTCGTGCGGTAAAGTAGCACCATATGTACTGTAAATTATGTTACAGTACTTGCTAAACACGATTCTACATCAGGGTATGATAAGGGTAAATAGTCAGTTTTAAATCATTCAACTTATCTCAAGTAGCGTAATAATAATAATAATAATAAATATGCTTTATTGCACCACACAAGAGAACAATGTTACACAAAAAAACTTACATAACTAGTAATGGTAGCAACAGGCGGTCTTATCGCTTAAAGCGATGAGTTATGAGCTATGAGTTACGAGCTTAAAGCGATATATATAAAGCAGGAAAAGTTATCAAAATAAAATTATGAACAGGTAGTGCAAGAGTACAGGAAGAAGAGTCATACATACATCTCACAAGAAATATTAAATAAATACATATTAATATAATATATATAGATTTATATATAAATATACATAAATACATACTTATATAAATATATATAATAAAAGGCAACGTAAGGGAGCGACAAGTAATATTGTTTCAGCTGGTTTTTAAAAATAGGAAGAGATTTGGCACATCTTATATAAGACGGTAAAGCATTCCATAGCCTAACAGCCCGAAAGGTGAACGAGTTGTTATAAAATTTAGTGGATGAAGGTGGTGGAGCGAGAAGATGGGTTTGTGAAGATCTGATGGAAGTGAGACGATTAAAACGCTCTTTGAGATAAGAGGGTGTAGTGGGGACAAAAAGTACACTAAAAAGTAGGGAAAGAATATGAGAATCGCGACGGAGGCGAATAGGAAGCCACTTGAGTTGAGAACGAAAAGCAGAAACGTGGTCATATTTGCGCAAGCCAAATATGAACCTAATACAAAGATTTTGGAGGCGCTCAAGTTTATTCAGCTGGTCCTCAGAAAGATCCAGATAGCAAATGTCAGCATAGTCCAAAATAGGGAGAAGGAGAGATTGAGCTAGCGCAATTTTAGTGGCAAGAGGTAGAAAGTTACGGAGTCTACGAAGAGAACCCACAGAAGCAAACATCCTCCTGCTGACCTCGCTCACTTGAGGTACCCAGGACAGGATACGTAATGTATCCTCCACTTAAAGAGTTAGCTAATCAAGTCACACTATTCATAATACGTATTGCATAACATTTTTTTATTGCACAGCCAGTAGGGCTTGTAAGATAAATACATATTATTTTTATTACCTACTGCGAATGCAATCCATTTTGCTTACACATTTATTTTTATTATAATAACCTGCCTTTATGCAAATTATATGCATCCAGCACAAAGCTTTCTAAATATACAATATAAATAAATATTGGGGGACAATCTTACACAAATCGACCTGTTCCCAAACTAAGCATAGCTTGTACTAGAATATACATACTTACAAAGATAAATACATACTTAAATACACAGAAAACAAACAAGACTCAGGAACAAATATTCGTGCTAATGATACACAAATAACGCCCTGACCGGGATTCGAACCCGGGACCTCCTGCTTCGTAGGCAGTAGGATCAACTAAGCCAAAGTAGTCGTCAGTAACAAACTGGTTCTAATTGACTGGCGTTTTCAATTTATTAGTATTTTCAGATGCATGGTGTCCTGTCTCCTGAAATATCGCATCGCTTGTTCACCGAAATACTTCCACAATTATCTTTTTAATAGACGATTTTTTTAATTTTTCTACATGTGTTGTGACAAAGCTCCCGCAAGCTGGTACTGTCTGTACGTAGCATTTTCGCCATCTTATGTTTTGGTCCAACGAGACCGTCATTCAACAAGTCTTTGACGTTCATATCTTTATTTATGTCAATGCTAAATAACCAGCAATGTAAAAATTTGATCACATCTTTGCCTCTATCCCAATTAATTATATTGAAAACTTAAACATTTAAATCAACTATACGGAAAAAATTATAAAGCTACAAAAGTCGAACCAGATACCAAGACAATGCAAATCATTCAAATACTTAGACATGCACCTGTGTTGCGATTCTAACAGTCTTCTATTCTACTATAGTCTATCTCTTTTTAACCATTGAGAGAAAACGGTAAAGTACGATCTGTACGATTATTAACAATGAATTTGACGTCAGAAACAGCTGTGCACGATTGATTCACGACGCATGCGCTTACGCCGGTGCGGTCACCTCGTCTAGTGACACACAGTCCAAATAAATATGTTCCGGAACATCTGTGTCGAGCGTTCTTCTTCAAATAGACTTACCATTATTACCAGGAAATGTAAATTAATCTTGTGAACGTATATTATAACTACAATGGCCTAGCTCTCCCGCCAATACTCGTAATTACGCACAATAGTCATTAGTCAGATAATATTTATAGATCGTACAGTTTACAAAGAAGGGCCCCAATCCTGCTAGCACACTAGTTAGGGAAAAATAACTAACAACTACTCACCAGGAGTGGAGTTTTACTTGTTGATTAGGTAGCCTTAAGATTTAAGATATTCAATATATATCCACTTATCTACGCAAATAATTCAGACGTCTTTACGAATCCACAATTGCGTACATACGACAAACAGTAGATTATCTTGACGGAGGAATTAGTACAAGAACGCATTATAGCCACAGTAGACAGTAGTTTAGCTATTCTTATATGTAAATTAAGAAATGCTCACAGTTTCATATTCGAAATTCTGACTAAATGGATCTATGATACTAATGATCGGTGAGATGTCTTCAATTGAAAAATACAAGTGATCGCCATCACTTAATAGTGAAACCGGCGTATCAGAGCTGATCGTGGATATCGTTGCGTGATTATTATCCAATTTCTCATCAGAGTGCTTGAAACGCCAATCTGCTAATTGCTCTTCTGTTGGCTGTAGCGCGGAAATATAGCTTGGGGCACAACTGTGACCACTCTTCACTGAACTCGTGCGTTTAAAATCTTGACGCAAAGATGCAGATATATCGAGGTAGTCTTTAGAATTATTTAATGAAGGGTCGCTCAGTACTCCACTTAAAGGCAATTTCGGTGGCAGCACTAAGGCATCCACTGTTTTATGCTTTACGAACAGCAGCCTTTTGCTTCCTTTCAGAAGATACGGGTATTTACGAATTAGCATATAGAGAATCAAGGCTCCAAAGAAAAGACAGCTCACTGCTATTAAAGGTAATAATATTAGTTTCGTTGCAGAACGGCTTTCGTGATCTGATGAAATATATGCAATACATTGTGTACTTTCCACAGTGCCAGATGTTAGCACAAGAGGGCAAAATGTGTAGCTATTATTAAGATCTATATTATACAACCGAATCGTATCAGGGACAACATTCACACAAAATATTTCATTGGCACAAGAATTCTGATACCAAATAAGTCCGTAGCCTTCTGTGCCTGATAAACTTAACTCGATCATTGTAAAATTGCGTCCTCTGAAAATAATGATTGGTTTTACCCAAAAAGCATTTTGCGTATCACGATAATCCACTATTGAAGGACTTTGAGAGTAGTTGAGGAGATTTATCGAACATGGATAGTTATAAAAAGGTGAAACTACAGTCGGTGCAAAGTTGGGAGGCGTTTCGGTCATGCATGTAAGACTTTGCATTTTTGCTACGACGTCGACATCTTTATCGACATTGGCTCTAAGCGCCATGTCAACAGCAACAATCTGTTTCGGTTTTATGCTTTTGCAATAGGTAACAAATTCAGAAAAAGACATTCCCCGTACATTTGGAGGCGAGTGACAAGTCGGGTCTACTACTAGCATACCGTGTCTAATCAATCCTCTAATTTCATTATCCGAGCAATTACAGTGCCATAGATTATTTGCCAAATTTATCCTTACTTTTGGAGCGTAAGATGATGTCATTACATTGAATAGACCCGATTCTAAATATGTAAGTAAGTTGTCATTTAAATTCAGATACTCTAACTCAACTAGGTTGTCAAATGCTCCCGGGCCTATATAAGATATTCTGCTAGAACTTAGATAAAGTGCTTTGCAGGATTCTATTTTATTGAATGTGGTTTCACCTATAATAGCCCCGAAATCGTTACTTGACATATCAACTGTGTATAACTTAGGAAGAACTGTTGAGCCTGTAAGATGTGTAGGATCCCAGCGTCCACTGTGGATTACAGTTAACGCACTCAAAGTTTGGCTTACTGCAGAAAGAATGTTTTCTTCCAGGTGAATGATATTACAATCCTTTATAAAAATATTTTCTAAATTTGCCAATCCTAGAAACGTATATTGAGTCCAGGACGTTATGGTTATTTCTTCTAAAAATAATATTCTCAAATTGCTTGCGAAAGCCACTGAAAATGTGTCCTGTGCAATGTGATGAAGGTTTCCTCCGATGATGCCGATTTCAACCACTACCGACCGAAGTCTCGAAAGCCAGTTCTGTGGCAATGATTCATTGGTAAAGTGTGGTTCGTGCAAAGTTAAAAATACTTGCGGACAGTTCTCCTCTGCAGCCTGTCAACAAAAAATATTTCGTCATATATTCAAATAATTAATTACCGTTTGACTTTATAACTGATAACATATCATATTTAGTATCACAAGTATCTAGTGTTGATTCAGAACGCGTGTTAAAAGTGCAATAAAGGTGCGTTTTAAATTAAGATAAGATTAAAGAGCGAATTTAAATATTTCACAGAATCTTTGAGTATGAATCCATTACACAGCTATTCACATAACACCTACTCGAGCTACATCCTCGCCGAGTTTATAGGGTTTGTAAAAAATTTCCATCAAATACCTGATCCAATAGGATTTTAAATGAAATAGTAAACAAAGAACGTTGTAAGAGAGAAGGCTCTCTTACAACGCGTTAGGGAGGCGTACAGCGACATATACCTAGAAGACTTAAGAGTCCCCAGTACGCTCGGCTAAACTAGATTGTCCATACAAACGTAGTTACGCTCTCATTTTAAAACGCCATGCTAGGATAACATGAAACTTTGTATACGCAATGGGAGCCGCCATATCTAGGTCGGAAATTGGTTTCTGTTGCTGGAAATTGTAATAGAAAAAAAATACAGCGAGTTTTTGAGTTTTTACGTCTTGTATGAAAACCTTAATAATCGCTGTATTTTTTCTCCATTATTATTTCAAGCAACAGAAACTAATTTCTGACATAGGTATTTATGCCGGATTCCATTGTGTGTACAAAGTTTCATGTTATTCTAGCATGGCGTTTTAAAATGAGAGCGTAACTACGTTTGTATGGAGAACCGAGCTTACTGCGGACTCTTAAGCTCGAAACGCACAGAGCGGGCGCGACGACGCGATGCGGAGCGGAGGCGGTTTTGCATTTTTGATCTTTCCGAAACTGTCGACTGTCGATAGTGTCGATGTCGATTATTGCTTCATATGTCACACACGCTTCCTCCGCTCCACTATCATGGTTGGTTTTTTGTTGCGATGTCCACTGGACCGCGTTCGCTTTACCGAAAATCCGCCTCCGCCCCACAACCACGCTGCACCTCACTCTGTGCGTTTCCAGCTGTAGGCTTAACGGCAGCAACGTCTCAAATTACATTGAAGAAACGTCAGTAACAATGCACCATCACATACTAAACTATTTTTACAAATTTTTCAATTATTGCCTTTAATTTGAAATTTGAAATTTTCTTTATCATGGGTTACTGCATAACACAAAATGAGGAAGAAAAAAAAACATGCAAGTTAGGTATTTGATACGTTCACACGAGAAAGAAGAACGAAAGGTTAATAATTACCGATTTTGTTTATCTGCCTAGAGACACACGGTGGTGTGACACTTTACTTATAATATGAAAAAATATATTTCATTAATAAACATAAATGTAAAAAAATGCAAAATTCATAAACGGTTTCGCTAATAAAAGAAGCGAGTTCTAATTGAAAGCCAAGTTCTTTCAAAGCTACTAAGATAACAGCTCCTGTCATGCATAATTCTTCAATTTACTTTTTTTGAGTTCTTCGTTCGTTTGGGAAGCTACGGCACATCTTTTCGTCCCATATTCCGCAGTGTCTCAACACGAGAGTCTTTAACCAGAGTGTGTTGCCAGTGATGACATATGGCACTGAAACGTGCTCGCTTACTAATGGGCCTCATAAGAAGGCTCAAAGTTACCCAAAGAGCAATGGAGTGCGCTATGTTGGGAGTATCTCTGCGTGATCGCATCAGGAATGAGATCATCCGCAGCAGAACCAAAGTAACCGACATAGCCCTCCGGATCGCTTAACTTAAGTGGCAGTGGGCGGGGCACGTAGAACCGCTAGCCGTTGGGGCGGAAAGGCTCTCAAGTGGGGACCGCGTACCGGAAGACGTAGCATGGGCAGGCCCCCACACGGTGGACTGATGACCTGGTAAGCATCGAGGGTGTCCGCTGGATGCGGGTGGCGCAGGACCGGTCATTGTAGAAGTCTTTGGGGAAGGCCTATGTCCAGCAGTTGACGTCCTTCGGCTGATATGATGATGATGATGCCAAGTCGCACAGTTATATATCCCTTTAGCGCATAACGTATGAAATTATACGATTTCAATAAGGTCTTATATCTGCCATATATCGGCTTCCTATGCAGTAACGGTCTAACGGTTTAAGCAGCTAATAATATAACAAATCATTTAAATCAATTGAAGAACGTTATGCATGACAAGAGCTGTGATCTAAGAAGCTTTGGCAGAACTTGGTGTCTAGTTAGATCTTACTTCTTTCATTAGCGAAACCGTGTACGAAAATGGCATTTTTTTCTCAATTATGCTTTTGATAGGATTTATTCCATCGTCTTTTCTTTGAAGTGTTGTCAGTATCAACAGCTAAAGACAAGATATTACCATAACCGCCAACACGATGTCATCTTCGTGTTCCTCATAAAATGGCGCCTCGGTGCAGATGACGCGACAGCTAGTAAGCTGGCACCGTGATTCGTGAGAAGCTGATGGCAGACCGGGAGTCCTTAAGGTGACCAGCAGGATCACCACAAAGCTGGTGACAGTGAAGGTGCCGCACACTATGTGAGTGAAGACTTGAAGCCAGCCGCCATTGCATGATGTGTTCCTAAAATTCCCAGAATTGCTGCAATTTGTCGCCAGAAATTTAACCTTACGTTGGTAAGTATTTTAAGGGTGGATTGCACAAAAATGTGCGGTATTCGTTAAAATGTGACTGAATGGAAAATTTGTCAATTTCATATAATCATCATTTTTTATGGGGAGGCTGCTGCCGCCGCCATGTTTAACGATTAACGTCTGTAAATAAATTGGTGCAACCCATCCTTAGGTTTATGCTACGGTGTCTGCTTACCATCAGGCAGGCCGTAAACTTGTTTGCTACCGTCGTAGTATAAATTTTTTTTTATGTTGTATTCTTTTTAAATACACTTTATTGTACTGACGACCACTCTAGCCTAGTTGACAGTGCCTACGAAGATGGTAGTCCGGTAGGCATTCATTTGTGTGGAGAACACGAATATAAATTTGTTGCTGAGTTTTGGATCTTAGCTGTGTATAAGTATGTATATCAGTGGCTAGTACCCATAGTACAAGCTGTAGTTACTCTTAAATTTAATTATTTTATTGTATTGTAATGTATGATGGGCTGATATGGATGGATGGATGGATTGTAATGTAAACCGTGAAATATTTGGATCCCGTCCCCGTTATTCAATGACTTGCCGATCTGGAAAGCCGCATTTGGAAAATGGACAAGCCTTATCACAATTGATTAATTATAATTAATAATAATAATAGGTAGGTATTCAGTAAAGAAAGGCATTTCCGTGGACAGGAACATTATACCTTCTACAATACAATGTTCCAAAGTGATTAAGATACTAACGGAATTTTAATGATGTGGACTAAATCAAGAAATTGCTCCGCGCATAATGATCAGTCATTTAAAAAAAGCATAATTACACAATCTTTAAGTTATATTAAGACCATTAATACGGGTATAGTCGTCAATTTTTTTTAAACATTTACTAAACCAATTTATCCTAGGTACCATTAATTTGAACTTTCGCTCAAGTATCCAAAAATAATTTTATTGCATTTCATTTAGTTTCCGGTTGTACTCACCTTACACCTTCTGTAATGACTCTGGTAGTTTTTGCAAACACACTATTTGATGCTACGTGCATCCTGTTTAAGGAAGGACCATTTATAACCTCATTCACGTAGTTTACTCTGGTTGAAATAATATAATCCTTTTTATTAATTTTTTTGCAAGTTATAACCGGTAGAAAGTAGGTACTGGCCGCGAAGAAAGTTCGATGAAACTGGACGTTATTGCATATTTTGATATTCGTGTCGAGATAAGAGTACAATAAAGTTATATCAGGCCATTAGCGATCATGTAGGGATTATATTGACAAACAGTAAAGTGATTGAACGATGAAATTTACAGATTCAGGGATATCGGTTGCGAGAATACTTCCGTTATTAATTTATCCTCGTAAGACCCAATGTACAGTCTAGTGTACAGTCAACAGCAAATGTAGATGAACATTTTAGTACTTTGTCGCACTAACATATGAATACTGCGACAGTTAGGATGCATCAAAGTAGTTAAGTGACAAGGTACTAAAGTGATCATCTACTTTGCTGTTAACTATCCAACGTAACACATATAACTACTGCCCAGACAATTTCGTCATTGCTCACGCCTATTCGCCCATTGCTTTTAAACTTAACAGCCATCTGCAATTTTGTTCATATTGGTAGGTTTTGAAAAATTTATACCCAAAAAACGGCTAAAATTTTTGTACTTCGCAATACCACACACATGAGATTTTTACATATACTTTCCACTTCACCACATGTACCGTCGACTACAAATAGATCGATCGATTTTAGTAACTTTGGGTGGATCATTCTCTTTGTATCGTTGTAATTAACTGTACTGGAATTTCCAACTTAGTACATAAAATAGCTAAGCCTTCATATGAGCCTATAATATTAGAGGAGTTCCGTCGATTCCTTAAAGTTGAAACGCACAGAGCTCGGCGCAGCGTCGTCACGTGTGGAGGCGGTTTTGCGCTAAAGCGAACGCGGTCTGGGGCACGTCGCGTCACACCAGAAAACCGCGCGGTGTTCGGTAGCGCGGTTAAGCGGAGATAGCGTGTGTGAAATATGACGCATTAATCGACAGTTGACAGTTTCGGAAAGAGCAAAAAAAATTTTTTAAATTAATCAATTTAAAATGTCTTTTCAATATTACAAAGTGACACAGTTATGGAACGTAAAATAAATAAAAATCCGACGAATTGAGAACCTCCTCCTTTTTTGAAGTCAGTTAATAAAAAAAAAATAGGTCAATATACAAAAAGAGAAGAAAAATTATATTTAATACCACACCCTGCTCTGCGTCATGCTCGAACCAAAGTCCCCAAAATGCTGGAGGCATTGCCTCGCTGAACAGCGATTGAGACCTGTTGGACGAGCCATGACCCATTAATTAGTTAATTAATTAATTTTGTTGAAAATTGGATTGCTCTAGGCCAGCATCTAGCCAGGGGGCAAAGATGAGGCCGACGATGAAGCGAGCTCACCCAGAAGATGCACGTGCCTTATTTAGGTAAGCAAACAGTCACTACAAAAAGGCTTAGGTTAAGGTTAAGAAATCTCTTAAAATTAAGGTTTACAATATGTGTGACCAACACCGTTCACCACTTATTAATTTAATACTTACAATGGATCATTCGGAGCTATACATGCGAGCCACAGTAGCCTCTAGTGTCTCAACGACAAGAACACATTATAAGAGTAATCCTGAAAATGCAAAAATAAAAACTGAACCTTTTAAAGTTCATTATTAAGCTGTAACGAGCGTTCATTGTAACAGGGTATCAAGTTCAAGTGATCAGAAGCAGCTTTGTACCGTATCTAAGATCAAAACTTGAGGCGTCTGAGAAGTTGGCCTTTGTACGCGAACCGGGTTAAGCTGGACCCTGCGGCGAGGCAACAATACAAGACCTCTAGGCTACAGTCACGGGAATAGAGTAGTTTTAGAACATTCCTGTCAAATTATAAACTAATATGCTTCTTAAACGATAATAGCATTGGTTGTATAAATAGTCTGGCCGTCATAACCAACTGCCACATTGTTTTTTAATCACACGTAATGTCCATTGCAACTTTTGCCTCTCTGGATTCTGTAAATACTTAAAAAAAAACTGGTTAAATGAGTGTCTGACTTGCGCGCCCTTACGGTGTTAAGGATTTCTGATTAAATATTTTATGGTTGAGATAATCATGACTATGTAATTTTATATTTTTTTCGAGTAAATTTCAGAAATACCTGGATACAGCAATGGCTATTTTTTAAGATTTTTCTTCATAAATCGATACCTAATTGTAACTATACTGTTCATAAAATTAGCGAACTAAGCCTTTTCGATCGAATTGATACCACTGTTGATCTAGTAACTAGACTAGAATTCTTTGTACCCCTCATATCTCACGATTTTCATATATAATAATACTACATTACTACAGAGGCCGGGACGAAAGGGGTTGCCGGCCGAAGACATATAGACGGCAGAGCAAATCAAGGCCGGATAGGTCTAAGGCGGGCAACCCCATATTTCCCGCCGAGGTATGTATAGTGCTTTTCTCAAACATGCAATGAAATAAACAACAAAAAAATCAAAGTTTTATTTTTAATACGCATAGTGACAGAATGTCATGATGCCTGTGCCACAAATTTATGTGGAATGGAAATTAAAAATGAGGACTTTGCCGCCCTAGGCCTGCAAGATTTGTATGAAATTCCATTAACAACCTCTTGTCCTAGCCGCACCTGAAAAATCATTATTCGCAGCATAAGGAACATACCATCAATATTTCATTGCATGTTTGAGAAAAAAATATTTAAAATATTTCATTTCAATAGACTTAAGTTAGCCTATACGACAATTCCAAATTTCAAATCGAATGCTTATGTAGTTCCTTAGATCTCTAGTTGTGATAGACGGACAGGTAGAGTCGCACCATTTATTTCTCTAGGTACATTTTTGGTACGAAACCCTTTACGTAAACATTTCTCCTCATTAATCTCACTCATTACAGGGCTCGAACTTTGGGTGCCGATGACGTAAAACTTACATCATTTCGCACACAGGATGCTGTAATTAATAAAATGAATGAAATGAGTTTTATGAAACTTGATACCGTAGGTAAGATAATTTAATAAATTTGTACTTTAGGTTATACACTGTATTTAGCTGTTCACTAATCCTTTTAGCTGTCGTGACATGAAATACTGCTACGCCATGAAACACTTATCGAAATGAAACACTGTCCGAGTCTCTTGAACCATGATCACTTGATCAGACGTGGGTATTGTGGGTAAATCGTGGATGCTTTCGACTATAATTAAACCTTCACTTACGTAATGATAGTCTCATTGAGTAAATTGCAATTCCAACGCCGTAAGAGACAGGCAACATTTTTTGTTGTTTTTCCTTCTTTTCCACGAGCGTAATAGCCTTCAGGTGAGGCGAGGCCGGAGGTAAATAAATCAGCGACAAGCACTGCGTGTGGGGTAATGGACATGATTAAACATGAACTTGTTGGTCTTTCTACGTATACCGTAAATAAAACACTATCAAGTCCCAACATCGCGTCGTCTCAGTTTCTTTATATTTCTTGTAGTAGGGATGTGAAGAGAGACGTGTTTAATAATGAAAATAACAGAGCTTATGTTATGGAAATAAACTGATTATTCTTAATGATGGTAAATGGGTTGATTATTTTTTTCAGGATTTCGATACAATGAATTTCAAAATAAAATTATGGACACACAATAGTTATTTGTAATGCAAGGCTGCAAAGTTGTTGTTTGGCGCGTATGCTTGTGTTGATACCTCAGCTAGCGAAGGAATGTTGTATGAAAAGTACCTAAGGTTACCTACCAAAGCACGAGACGCCACACAACTTTGATGCCGAGTGAAACACACATCTTTCCACCTAACCAGCGCGAGAAAAAATGTTCATGCCATGTATATATAAGTTGTACTTGTTTTTATCTCATCTAAATTATAGCATTTCATAAATTCAAAAGTACTTACTTACGGGTAGCATGAGGCACAAATAAGCATATAAATTTCACTCTTTCTGCTAACTGAACAGGCATTCAAATTCAAATATGAATATCTTGTGCATTGTTATCTTAAAGAAAATCGTTATTTCAATTTTACTCCAGCTTTAGAACAAAACAAACACGATTAAAGGTATCGGACTTTTTCTTAAAAAACTACCTTTTTAAACGGTACTTTCCGAATTTGCACGAACCGTAAAATTCTTAAACAGAAAAATACATTTGAAAATTAATTATTCATATCGTTTATCTATAAACGAATCTAAATTATTATTTAATAATTTAAATTGAAGCTAGAATAAGTATAATTAATTTAATTCTAACCGCCTAGTACCTAATGATCGCTCGTTCCACCTTTTTTTTAAGTTGGAACTCATGATATTGCGTCATGTCCGAATTTCTAAATCGCTTTATCCACTTGGACATCTGGGTGTAGATATTGATGGATGAAATGGGATTTTCCGAGCAGTTGAGGCAAAAAGTATATTATAATCGCACCTTCATCTCAAACCACTGTCATCAAAAATATGTATTTATCTATATGAGTAGACTAAGCTTTGCTTAGTTTGGGACTAGGTCGATTTGTGTAAGATTGCCCCCCAATATTTACTTATTTTTGACATGAATTTACGGTCCTTGAAATAATAAACGGTTGCCTCCTGATGATTCCAAGTTCCTGACTTTCAAACGAGCAGGGAAAAAGGTTACCTAACTTTTTTTTTATAAACTAGCTGTTGCCCGCGACTTCGTCCGCGTCTTCGCTCCTATTGGTTGCAGCGTGATGTTATATAGCCTAACTAAACCTTCCTCGATAAATCGACTATCCAACACAAAAAGATTTTTTCAATTCGAACCAGTAGTTCCTGAGATTAGCGCGTTAAAAAAAAACAAACAAACAAACTCTTCAGCTTTCGAATATTAGTATAGATTATAAATGTATGTAGATTGACGAGAGACATGATCCTGTTCTGGATTAGTTTTATTATTATTGACGCTTAGAGACCTTATACATCTCTAACAATATTAAGTTTACTTATTTTAATTTTAGGGCTTAGAGATCATTTACATCTCTAAGCACTTTGAAATAATTGTTATTAATCATATTTGGACGCTCAGAGACCATATACATCTCTGAGATATTAAATTAATTTTATATTCCTTTTGTTTAATCGGACACAGATCGTATTCAATACGTCCTTAATATTTGTAAATTTATTTTCATTGTATTGTTAATTAGTATATTTTTTTAAATCATTATTATTAAGTAAGATTGTCAGTTTTTTAAATTGTATAAATTCATGCTTTGACATGTAAAAGTGCCCTTGTGGCCTATTTGCAGAATAAATATTTGATTTTGATTTTGAATGTACAGTAATTCTCACAAAAAACATAAATGCAATGCCACGCTAACAAACAAAGCAATTCCGTAGTGGGCGAACCAAGCACACCACACTGGAATTAATAAATCGCGGTTGTTTTAAATCGTGGAGATGTTTTTAAACTGACTGTCTATGATCGGTAATTTTCTAGGCTAAATAAGACCAAATATAACCATTCCACGCCTGACTACAAAACTTTCCAGACCATCTCAGAGCTCCTTCTACATAACAGCATTCTCACTGCAGTGACTTCAATATGATAAAACAAGCCGGTTGAGGATTTCGTAATTATTAGTAAGAACATTTTTCGGTAATCATCGAGTATATAACGTAGATTTTATAAGTTTGTCTAGTCTACGACATTGACATCTATGCAAATAAAGAGTACATATAATGTCTGTCAAATTACATCAGCTTGACAGGACTAGCTGTTTGTATATAACAGCTGTAATGCACGTGTTACTATATACCTAACAACACAAACAAACAAACTAAACATACAACTCATCACCCTAAACGCATAACATTATACCTTCTCCGTTTCGTCTTGGGCAAAGAGCAACCATGATCTATCTCCGCCAGCCATCAGGCTATTCCAAAAAATATGCAGACTTTAAAATGTTTATATCCGCCTCTCTAGTTTTTGGATACCATGATTGAATAAAATAAACACCCGTTAGTCAAAAAATTCAAAATCCCCATAAAAGCAATAGTTCACAGATTCTATGCGTTAGATCGACAATTCATTGTTAATTGAAATACGCCATCAGCAATTCCATATAATAGTCAAACAAAAATAAACACCACATAAATCACAACATTTCATCACAAATTCATATGCTCGCATTTGCAAACCGAGGCACATGAAATGCTTTCTCTTTAGTCTGAATTTAATACGAAACCCCGGAAACTGTTATTTTCACCAAACCACATATTTTCTCGTACAGTTAAAAATACAACATATTGTTTATTTTTACGGCATTAATTTCTACGCGCCCGGGCACAGAGATAGCAATATTCTGATAGTTGACGTTGGCTTGTTGAAATGAAAATATGTATTCTAGTTTTTAAATTGCACTATGCATTTTTAAAATGCTGCGTGTTGTTTGTTGCGATAATAACGTATCACACATTTCAAGTTTATAATAAAACAGACAGGAAGCGAGAATAAAACTGTATCGTATCTTTTCAGCATTTATTTTGGGTTTGCAAAACAATAATTTTATTGTAAATACCGTGCAAAAACCGCCACTCTTTCAATCGTCAGCAAATAATATATGTAGTAATAATAACGTTTAAGGAGTCATTTCAAATTCTTTTGGGTTACATATGTAATACACATACCAAAATGAATTATTAACGCTCAAGTAACTGTTTTCATTCTGTCACCTTATCACGATTAAATTGCTGAACCGATTTAAATTAAATCGTATATGGACATAGCACGAAACCCTGGGATTAGACTGGTGACCAGAACAAAGGTAAGGTCGTACCTACTTGAGAAGAATAAATAAAAAAAATTATCTTGTAAGGGGATTAAGGATTTGAATCAAAGGAAGACAGAAAAAAGCTAATCCTAAAGTAAACCAAAAACCAAAAGTGATAAATTTATGCATTTTTTTTTTTAAGTTTTGCACGAGCACAAGCGTAGGTAAGCTTTCAAATTACAATTGTGATTAAAATGCCACAGCAGTACAACCCTCGTATTCACACCCCGACTCGTCCCTGTCAACTCACACGCTACCCGTTTTTATTATACGGAAACTGTCAATTATCATTAATTGACAAATTTTCACAGCTTCCACATAAAAACGGGTGAGGTGTGAGGCAGATAGGGACAAGCCGGTTTGTGAATAACACTCCAGGTTGCATCCATTAGGTGTAAAACGTTGCACTGTTGCTTAATTTCTTATTCGTTTTCCTCATCGTGTTCTACACTGCAAATAGACTGTCTTCCTTGCTGTGTACGTGTAAAATATTGTGGCTTAGACCACAAAACATGTTATATCCCGCTGCAGTCTCAGGCGGGTTAAAGTGGAAATACGATTAATGGTCTGCCACTAAGACACATTCTCTTACTTTGTTGTACTTTTCTGTCCCATGCTACCTACTCAACTTAGCAGCTTTTCGTTGCAACGTTGCAAAATATGACGAAGACTAGAAATAGGCACTAAGTACCTAATCTGTATTTGTAAATTGTAGATATTGTTACACATAATTAAAATAGTAGATTGTACAACAAGTGCATAAAACAAGCCATTTTGTCCGAGACAATTTTTTGGGGACGGATTTTACTTTATGCTCCAGAGCATAAAAAGCGAATGAATAGCATAAAGACGAACTTTTAGAACATAAGAAGTGAAATATAGTAGATTGTACAACAAGGGCATAAAATAAGCGAACTTGTCCGAGACAATTTAGCGACATGAGACGCAGGCGAAGGTCGATATAAAGTAGAGGATATAATGGGTTTTATACACGAGTTATATACACTCTGCTTTTCCCTTCGATTGCGAGAAAATTAAACAAATAATTAATACCATTAAAGTCACGTCATCAAATGTATACTTCTGTGCTCGTCGACCGGGGGCTGACGACGCCGAGGGCGATTTTTACTTTATGCTCTAGAGCATAAAAAGCGACTTTATCTCGCCTAAGCACAGACGTAAAGACGAACTTTTAGAGCATGAAAAGCGAAAACCATATTTTACTACAGTACCTTTATAGCAGTGCAGTGCTTCGTATGGCACAATGTTTCGTAATGTTGTCGAGGTAAAGATTTGGATACTTGATCTGCATTCACCACGCGTGGCTTATGTTGAATAACGGAATTGAATCGGAATTCGTTTTAATCGCACCTCTGGCCACAAAAGCCAAATGAGCTCGGTCATGAGATAATAGACAGCTTATAATCAGGCAAATAGTCACGGCTTTTTTTTTGACTTGGATTCACGGCCATTATATTAGCCGCCAAAAATCTAACTCGAATTGTGATCCCGTTTGTATTACTTTAGGCACTGGCCAGGTTTAATGGAATATCAAGCGGACTAATGGATACTCACCACAACCAGTGGTTCAATCTGCCGGCAACGTACAACATACGCTGTTCCAATAGGGTAGTCGTCTCATGTTAAACTTAATATTAATATATATGGATGGTATATCATCAAATTACAACACACAATAAATAACAAAATCAAATCAGATTAATAATAAAATACGAGACTTGAAAGTTTCTCAAAATACTACTTAACTTACTATAACTACTAAAACTACTAAAAGTTTACTATCTAAAAGTTAAATAAAGGCTACCAGTAGAATTTACATGATTCAATAAAAAATGCATTGTATGATAACTATATATGTACTTATACTTAAATTAAACACAGTACTTCACGATTAAAATATTTTTTTTTTGTTTTTCCATACAACGTTACTAACGTTACTCGTGCGTTGTGACGTCATCATGTTCGGGAACAATATTTACCTTTGATCATCATTTGCGCTTTTTTGTGTTTTAATCGTAAATGGTATCATACAAACATTTAATCCCCTTTAAAAACTGGATCGAGTGGCGCATCGTTAAAATTATTACGCAAACTAGCCTATTAGATACCAATGTTGTACGCACGCCCGTTCTGAAACAATGTCCCGTTGAGCAGGCACACGTAACACATTTCAGTCAATATCTAGAACAAACTCTTATATAAATAGTAACAGTAAAGAAGACGAAGAGGAAGGAAAGAAAGAGATGATGTGATCCCTTATTACTACAAGTTCACCTTTGTAATCCAATATTTTGTTTATTTTGTAAACGTTTTCTTATGTGCAATATATGTATGTAGTTACATACATACATCCAACTAATATTATAAACGCGAAAGTTTGTAAGTATCGATGGACGTTTGTTACTCTTTGACGTAAAAACTACTACATGGATTTTAATGAAAATTAACAACATAGGCTACAATTTATAATGATATTGTGTAAATTGTCCAAATATTAATCATGCATAGACGAAGTCGCGGGCACCAGCTAGTCAAGTCATAATGGCGCTTTACTTACCTGCACGGCTGCAGCGCCAAAATAGGCCGTAAAAAGCTTGATGGACTTATGCATCTAGAAATGGAACACTTAACTGATACAAAAATGTTGTTAATGTTTTTGGTTAATTAAACCACATATTACAAAATACATAGCAGAGTTCATTCAGCACAAGATATAAAAAAACCGGCCAAGAGCGTGTCGGGCCACGCTCAGTGTAGGGTTCCGTAGTTTTCCGTCCGTCACATTAAGTTGCCATATTAAGTACAGAAACACAAAACCCTAAAAAGCACGTCATTTCATTGTGATTTTGTAGAAATGACAGGTACAATAAACACCTGTTTATACGGTTAAATTACAAACTTAGTTCAGAAATAATTTTTGTATTTTTTTCAAAAACTATTCAACCTATCAAGTTCAAAATAATTTTCCTACAAAGTTTTTATAAAGTTCTACTTTTGAGATTTTTTTCATATTTTTAAAACTTATGGTTCAAAAGTTAGAGGGGGGGGACACATTTTTTTTTACTTCTGGAGCGATTATTTCCGAAAATATTAACATTATCAAAAAATGATTTTAGTAAACCCCTATTTATTTTTAAATACCTATCTAACAATATATCACACGTTAGGGTTAAAATGAAAAAAAAAAATCACTCCCCACTTTACGTATAGGGGAGGTACCCTAATAAAATATTTTTTTCCACTTTTTATTTTACCACTTTGTCGGCGTAATTGATATACATATTAGTACCAAATTTCAGCTTTCTAGTGCTAACGGTCACTGAGATTATCCGCGGACGGACGGACAGACATGGCGAAACTATAAGGGTTCCTAGTTGACTACGGAACCCTAAAAATGAGTATAAGTAAAAACTTAAGGAAAGGACATGTTGTATGTAGTTGTGACGTGTTTGAATAGACATTACATGTTTAAAATCTGTAACATGAACAAAACAAATGACTATTCAAAAACTTATTTATAACCCTTATAGTTTCGTCATGTCTGTCCGTCCGTCTGTCCGTCCGGCCGTCCGTATGTCACAGTCACAGTCCATTTACTCGGAGACTATAAGCAATACAATAATGAAATTGGATGTAAAGGTGTATTCTATGAACCGCTACAAAAAAATTTAGTGAATTAATAAAAAATAATTAAATTAGGGTAGCATGGGGGCACCCGATACATGTAACCGGGAGATGAAAAAAAAATTGCACATAAGCGTGGGGGTATCTATGGATAGGCCTTTAAAATGATTTAGAGATTTCTAAAAAACGTTTCCATTTAAGTCAACCGTCGGCGAGAAGCCCTCGAAGTCGTAAAAAGTGTGTCTTTTAATGTGATTATTGTGACCAAAGGTTCGCGCTTATATCCCAAAATAAGATATTTTGACCGAATGGAACGAAGGTCTCTGCTTCAGCTTCGACAATAAATCTTATGTATGTACGGATTTCCGTTTGTTATCCTCTACAGGTCGCATTTCTCAACCAATTCACATGAAGTTTTGCGAGCAGATTCTATAATATATCGATTTTTAGGTCGAGTCAGTTTTTGGAAATTTTTAAAAACATTTATTCCAATGGTTTTGTTTGCCTGTATTGATACTATTCAAATTTTGTAAGCATGTTCAATAATAATATTGGTTGCGTCAGTTCTAGGAAATATTCAAAAAACATTATTTTTTCAATGATTTCAGATGTTTCTGCGGGTGGATTTCGGTTTGTTCTCCTCTACATGTCGCATTTCTTTATCATTTTGTACGAAACACTGACTGTGAGCAGATGCGATAATTATAATAGATCTTATTTTCATGTCAAATTTTTAAAATTGAAAGAAACACACTCACGAGGTCTACAGATCACAGAAGTTCACAGATCCACTAGTTTAGAGGTTTAAACTTTGGACTAGTATAGGTAGGTGTCGGTACGGAACCCTTCTTTGTGCGCGATCCGACACGCACTTTTTACTCATACAAACAGTGACTTAATTGTCCACCATAACGTGACACGATGAAGTCAGCCAGGATTACATCAAATAGTTGCCAGTATGTTGCACTTTTAGCACCACCCTGGGATCCATGTAGGGTAACGGTGGGTACTCCTTATAAACGTGGTGCAACTTCGACCCCCTTGTCAAGTGGGTGGGCAACTTGACTGTTAGAAGTTCTTAGCGGCGCTGCTGTCTACGACGACCCTACGATTAACGGCTTAACATGCCTTCCAAAGCACGGGAGCGCTCATTTAGTAACTACTCAAAGCGGTCACCCATCCAAGAACTGACCTGGGCCCACTTTGCTTAACCTCGCATAACGCTCGTGCTGTGCTACGAGCGCTCCAAAGTAAATAAATAAGCTTAATAACAAATAGGTTAATAATGCTTTTTTCGTATATTGTGTATTTTTTATACCACGTCGGTGGCGTACGGCCCGCCTGATGGTAAGCGGCCACCGCAGCCTATGGACGCATGCAGCTCCGAGCGGTGTCATGTGCGCATTGCCGACCCTTTAAGAATTAATTATATAATTTATTCGACCTCCGAAATGATTTGCTCGTGAATATTTATTTCGAGCTCTTGGAGCTATACGAGTATGTATGGATGTGAAACATTATTGTTCGGGAAAACAAATTAACAGATGGTATTGGCTATGTGCGAAGTAGGTGGTGGGGGTAAGCTAGGCGATCGTAGCGCACACCATGGCAGAAATGTGTACTTACCGGGGACCACTGTCAAATTTACTTTCACGTTTTCTATTGGTTTCTTAACGGTTTCCTACGATTCGTTTCGTTTGTATGTATTTATTTATTCTCTTATTTATTTCAGTAAAATTTCCAATACGGGGTCTTTCTCGTTTACTAAAGTAAATATAATATTCATGTGTCATTATTTGACATCTCTGAGTTTTGAAATTGTCTCGGGACCTTTGACGTTTGACGTTTCTGACGTGCACATAGCCAATAGTTTTGTTATTAGTGCTTTGTCGTCTAAAAACCCGAAATAAATGTTTTAATACGTTTTTTGGTATATGCCATGCTATTAAATGTACAAATAACTAGTCAGTCTACGATTTAGGACTTAAGGCACAGTTTGGTTTTCGTGCGGGGCTCTCAACGGATTCCGCAATACTGGGTTTGAAATATACTGTGAATTACTATGTCAATAGAGATACATCAGTATACGCATGTTTTCTAGATCTCAGCCGCGCTTTCGACCAGTTAACTACGACATGTTGTGGGCGAAACTTCGCAAAACTGGTACTTCTCCCGAGATTGTTAATCTGTTGAGTTTCTGGTACGAGAACCAAACCAATAATGTAAAATGGGGTGACTCGCAGTCTAGCGATTACAGGCTAGACTGTGGAGTGCGCCAAGGGGGCTTGACGTCCCCGGACCTTTTCAACTTGTATGTCAATGACCTTATCGAGGAGCTGAAACGCTCTAACGTCGGTTGCCATATTGGTAACGTATGTGTTAACAATCTGAGCTACGCAGACGATATGGTGCTTCTCAGCCCCTCGTCAGGTCTTGTTAAATTAATTAACATCTGCGAGCGTTATGCTACTATGCACGGCCTGAAATATAACGTGCTCAAGACCGAAATGCTCGTTTTCAGGTCTGGAAAGGGTCCGGAGGCAATTCCCACTGTATACATGAGTGGCGCGCCAATTCGGGTTGTAAAGAGCTTTAAGTACCTGGGGCACATTCTAGGCGAATACCTGAAAGACGACGCCGATATGGAGAGGGAACGCAGGGCTCTCGCTGTGCGGTGTAACATGTTGGCTCGGCGCTTTGCGCGTTGTTCGAGAGAAGTAAAGGTGACGCTATTCAAAGCTTTCTGTCAATGTTTTTATACATGCCAGCTTTTGAATAGGTACACCAGGCACTCGTTCAACGCGCTTAGGGTGCAGTACAACAACGCCTTTCGTATTCTGTTGAAATTACCACGTTTCTGCAGTGCGAAAGGTATGTTTGCCGACGCGAGAGTGCCTGACTTCTTCGCAATCCTCAGAGCCAGGTCTGCTGCCTTCAGGGAGAGACTTTTAAGATCAAAAAACGAGATTACCTCGTTAGTAGCCAGGGATTACAGCGACGAATTTAATAAATACTGGCGCAAACTGCACTGGTCTGAGAATGGCCGAGTATAGTTTTTTTTTTTTTTTTTTTTTATGTTTGTGAATGTTTCTATGTAAACTTGACTCTTGGACTATACATTAGTCAACCAGCAGTAGGTATATGTGTTATTTGTTTTTTTATGTCATTTTAATTTTAATTTTAGTTTTTATGGGTTCTTGCCTGTCCAATAAAGAATTATTATTATTATTATTAATAAATAAACATTATCGAAAAAATGTAAGCATTTTATTCATTTATTAAAATTATTTTTAAATTTCAATAAAATAATAACTAACTACTTACACACTAAAATAATCCACCCCTTGCCGTGCCCGGTGCAAAAGTGCCCATAACACTACTAGCAGCATTCCCACGAACAAATAATAAAGTCGAAAAGTGGCAGAACTATTTCTTGGCTTACTGTGCATCAGTATTATTTTCCAGTCGTTTCATTGTAACCGGATAGCTTTAGAATACCTATCTACCCTGTTTCGCCTAACTCGATCGTATTTATCTCTGGAATACATTTTTAGCTATGTGTTAGGATGGGATCGAAATAAAACGCAGATTATAATTTACTTTTTATTTAACCGAATTAAATAAATACACCCTTAAGAATAAAATATCAATATTTGAATTACATTACTTACTTCACGAGTCAACATAATAATAAATGTGACTATAAACTTGCGCTTAACACAGATATCATGGTATAATCTTAATAGAAGAATATTACATTGAAATTCGAGGAAACATACTGCACATAATAATATTGAGATATAATTATTCCTGAAAACATTTACATATACAACGACAAAGATATTGATTTGACTTGAAAGCTTGGTCTTGGATCTTGGGCTTAATAGTCTTGCACTGAATAGCTTTCACCCACCACCATTAATAAGCATAACATGACACTGGTTTAAATGGAAGGAGTACAGAGAGCAAATTCCTCAATCTTATTGATAATTTATTCAGTTGCGTAGCTGGTGGAGGTACGAAGTAACTTGTATTTCATCTGTGGTAGAGGGAACGGTGATGAGAAGTCCGCTCTGAGTGACTCCCTTCTTCGATGCGGGATTCATAGACGGAGTCCCATCATCGACGGGGCTACCCCCCTGTCCTATAATAGGCCTGGTATATACTAGCCATGACCACGTGACTGGTTTCTGCCCTGAGTGTCCGTTCTAACTGCTTCCGCCAACGAATTAATTAAGTGTTGGAGTGTAGTGTTGTATAAGTATAACCCAACATGAAAAATATTACCTAGTTCATCAGGAGACGGTTCATGTTAATGCTTTATTTATATTCATCATATCTAATCGAGGGCACTGGCTATCTTAATTTACCAATGAGCTAACAAGTCAATTTTATTACCATCTACGAATTTCGCCAATCAACCTTCTACTAATACTACGACACTTTAGAATCATGTCTGAAAATGTATCCCATGTACGGAGTCAACGTCAAGTTACTATGTGCAAAAAAGCTTACATTGTTTAAACTGTCGGATTTTCTGTCGCTTCAGTTGCAAGTTATTACACCATTCTTGACCATTTCTAATGTTTTTCGGACCATTATGATAATGATCATAGTAGCAATTTCAATAGTAAGTATAGATTTTTCACATTAATCTTTCTTATATACTAGACTTATTAACGTCAAGCTTTCCATCCAACAATTAATGATTAACATTAATATACGTTATTCTAACAACACTCAACAGTGATATATACTCGCTAAACACCGTGACTTATTCTAAATGATATGTACGATCATAGACCACTGGTGTTATCTCTTACTTAACACCACTGTCCCGATATGTTACTGCTGGTTCTTTTTTCCATTATTGATATCGATTCCAATTTCCACCGACGTATAGAGAAAACAATTTTGTTCCAATAAATTGCAGGTATTTCATATGTTACGTAGGTACATGTCTACGCGTCAATAGATTTTGGATAATAATACCTAGATCATAAACATGAAGTACAAGTATATCGTAAACGTTTATGAAAGTAATCAATAACATATTTTCTTTAAAAGAGCTACAGTGCTTTTATAGTAAAGTATAATAACTTGCCTCAGATCATCTATACTTAGTTCCACACGCAGATATATATTTGAGCTACATAATAATTTCAATAAAACACGACATTTATTAGCGTTGAACGACGACGTCATATAAAGAGAAAACGGATATATCTTTCATATAATCTACTAACATTTAGGTAGAATAAGTGTATGAAATGGTATAATGTTTTTTTTTTCTTAATTTTATCAGGTTTTTCGACTCTGATTAATATTATATTTAATAAGTATACAATCGTGACGTAAAGGTGCAATATTGTAAAGTGTATAGAATATATAATTGTGCTTACGAATCACTACATCACATTTATTAAAATACCTTAATTACGATACATCAAGTCAAGAACATTCAACTTAAACACGAGTGCTGTAATTGCGAACACTCAAATTGATATTATAATATGACAAAATATTCCAAATACACATATTGAAAGATACAAATATCCGATTGTATAATATATAACTACCTACCACATATTGCTTTTGCAAAAAAATATCACCACCAAAACTGTGAAAAGGGTGAAATTTTATGAGTTTTGAATAAATTAACAAGATATTTTTCTTCTATTTTGAAGTGCATTAAGAAAATATATTAATGAATGCAATATGAATGTCTATTCAATCTCGCGTCATGCATTCTTTAAAACATTTTCTTGTGAAGTGATTACTAGCTACTTACGCTTATATAATAATTAATATATAATAGCTATCTGGCCGTAGATTTCCGTTTTTAAAACAAGCCTGAAACTGGTTTTGTGTAAACATGCTACACTTAGTGTCACTTAAAAAAATTCAACGATTTTATGAGTCACCAATGAATAACAACCGCGTAAAGTGGCGGATGCAGCACTTACGTTCAAATGCAATAAGTGGAGTACATGGTAGATTGTGCATGAATATTGGTCACACATTACTCTCGTTGATATGTAGCAAAATATTTGCCGTCTCATATATTTGTATAAACAGTTATTAAAATTTACTTATTTATAATTCAGACCACTAATGGATATGTTTTTAGTTTACAAGATTACCCTTGTTATATAAATACGTTTAGATAAAAATGATATATAGAAATTGCGTTTTATATTTTTTTTATTTCGATAATTAGGTTTCTATTTTTATTAGCCGATTGATTGAAGCTAACAATTGTGGAAAATTGTATTTATTTTTATTGTAATTCAGTAGAATACCAATTAATAACCATACAATTTGGATGAATAACAATTAGTTATTAACGTGGCGAGTACCTACGAGGGTCTGAAAATGTTTTCTAATTGTAGGCAACATAATAAATTAACGATATTTTAAGTTGTAAATAAATCGTTAAGGCAACGCTTAAAGTCACATTTATTACAACTCGCTACCTAATATCGATTAAACTTTTACAGCAAATTTACCTAAGCTTTACGATATAACGCTACAAAAAACTGACTTAATGAAACAATATAATAGTATAACGACAATTTCAAGTATCCGATAACGGTATTATTTTAAATTATAACCAAGATGTACTCGTAAAATTTTGAAACACCGCATAGATTAAAAACATTTTATAATAATGAATAAAATAACCCTAAACTAAACATCATCCAACGATGAAAGTTATATTGTAACATATTAACAGCGTAGAATTAGGTTACTTAGAAAAAAATTACCTAACACTTAATTAACTACTCCTATTTCTACGTCAAATAGAACATTCAGAGGATCTATTTTAAAGTTAAACATAAGCATAAAAATAATGGATTTATAGAAAATATAGATGTACTTAAAAATAGTGAACTTAAACCGAATAGTAAAAGAGAGGTAGTTAATTGGAAGAAATAAATCCAGAATTACAGAAAGTGAAGAAGGAACAGAAGAAGGTTCAGAGTGTAAAACAAGACACGAGCTCACTTCTCTCGCAAAATACAAGAGTAGAATTATAATTATTATTTATAGTCAACATCGTAAATGCGCAAAAGCTTTCCTAATAAGTATTAGTAAGATTACATTTCAAATTGTAGGGGTAAACTATAAAAAATATTATAAGTTTTAATTTCACATCTTTAGGTTTGTAAAGTTTTAAATTATATTTTTGTGCCTAAATTGTATAGCTCATTGTTGCAATCACATAATGGCCCGCGGGTCCATGTATAAATGCGATGCGTCGAGCGACGCATCTCTTTAAGAATGAAGCACGTCTCCAGTGATACTAATATAATGCCGAACTGTAGTCGATAATGTACTACTCTTACTACTCCTTGGTTGTCACATTACTCATTAGTAAGGCATGCCGTAAGAGGTCTTCTAATATGTAAAAATACTCACAGTATCACACTTACTTTTAACTCTTTAAAACCTTTTCTATCACAAGCTACCGCTCCAAAATACTAATTTATCAGCCCAAATTGATATGTATCGAGTTTTCGCACAAATTCATCACGTTACTAAATATCGAACCGAGTATAAAGCGAAGGGTGACTTCGAGCTATCCGGCCACAGTTAGCTAGAAGGCAGCCTTGGCTGGAAATTATAAGGGTTAACTTATAAGAGTGTATATTTACGTTTAGTATAGCCACCTGGTGGTGATTGCGAGGAGGAGGTTGGTGGCGACGGCGGCGCAGCGCGGCGCGCCGTTGGGGCGATCGTAGGCGGGTTTCCTCTTGCAGTTCATCTTCTCGAGGGGCATTTTAGCGACGCTGTACTCGCGGTGCTCGTTCACCATGGTGCAGACGGTGCGCTTCTTCTGCATCATCTCGTCGTCGCGGTCGCGCAGCCCCGCCAGCCACGCCTCGTACCAGGCCAGCTCGCAGTCGCAGATCAGCGGGTTGTCTACGATAATTACTTACAGTTAATATCAATAGTATCAGTGTATTTATCAGTGTGAACCATTTTATTTAGGCAAGTTCAAATATAGTTGAAGAAAATAATTCAGACGTTTATTTGTAGTGTTTTATTGGATTTGATAACGAATACATTCTACATAGTAGAGAGTGGGGGACAATAGATCATGGGGAACAGTGGATAAAATGGTCGTGCACTCTGGCACGGGCAAGGGTGTGTTACCGGTGGCCGCCGAAATTTTCCGTACATATTTTTCTAATTAGCTTGCCTATTTCAAATATTATAAAATGGTGTGCGTCTGTTTATGCTATGTTTGCATTTAAATTTTATTTGGTAGTATAAGTCATATTGCCTGTGACGTCTGTGACTCCAGAATAATCACAAGCGCTTTGCCGATCCTGTATGGCTCTGTTGATATTGACTCTCAATGTAGCGCATTCTCGGGAGCTCTGGCTACCTTACTCACCTCACCACCAGGACCACATACCTAAAGAGCAAATAGTGGCGTGCTTCTGTAAGAACCTGCAGTCTTCTGTAAGATGAAGTTACTTCTGCAGTTGGGCTGCTCCACTTTTGAGTGAGATGAGGTTCCGCTGTGCTATACATCTCTTCAACATCATTAATCATTATTCATTTACTCAGTGCATGTACTAAAACAATACCACCGGGGGATGGGCAGCAGCATCCCTGGAGTGCGGTGGAGATACTGCGATCGCCAACCCGCATGCCAAGCGTGGCGATTATGGCATATACCCCCCGTGAAATTTGGGGGAGGCCTATGTCCAGCAGTGGACGCCCTTCGGCTGATGTGGTGGTGGTGGTGGTGGATGTACTAAAATGACAAGCCATACATACCCATAATGTCGACAACTCGCAACGTGTCCAGAATAGGCTCCATGATTTCCTCAGGGATGTGCTGCAACTTGTTGTTCTGCAGGTTGAGGGTCTCCAGCGAGTTGAGGTTGTCGAAGCCCATCGTCGGCAGTTGATGAACCCTTAAAGCAAAGTAATTATATGTATAGCTGCTATTGACAATGTTAGAAAACTTGATATGGTATTTCGTAAAGATATTCAACAATTTCTAAATAACTAGCAGATGTACGATTTCAAGCTAACATGGTCATTTAAATTAGAATAACTATTAAAAACGGGGTTTTACTCCTTAGAAATGACGCAACTTGCAACAGTGCAAAAATATCGGGAACTCAGTACATGGTAAATACCCCGTTTTTAAGGTTCCGTGCCCGCGGAGCCCTATTGCTGTCACTCGCGAGTCCGTCTGTAGTCTGTCACACATTTTGTTCCGAAGAATTTTTTAACTTTCCATTGACCTATGAACTTAAAATTTGGTGATAATGTTTATTATTACGTATATTTTACCAACAAATACCAATCTATTGATAAATCACATTAATTTTTTAGTTGTATGGAACTCTCGGTGCGCGAATCCTACTCGCACTTGGCCGGTATTTAATAGTAATTCTTACTAGCAGATGGTTTGGAAATTATTTTAGAATTCCGCCAATGCTACCCGCCATAATGGTAACGTATAAAAATAAAGCTCTGAATATTTCACGACATTAAAAATAAATTTACAGTACATATGGTGCTACTTTACCGCACGAGTGCGATAATCAGAAGATTACGTGCATATGTCGAAACTTTAAAGAGCCATATGTACTGTAAAACGTTGTACGATACACGTGCGAACAGCTAATTCGCAACTCGTGTCGATTTAAAACACTCCCTTCGGTCGTGTTTCAATTTATCACCACTCGTTGCGAATTTCCTGTTATCTGCACTTGTATCGTAATGTACTATTGTTTTAAATTACCAACAAACAAAACTTACGAATGAAAACTGAAAATATTTGCTTACTTTTGCTATTTTAAAGATTGTTAAATACTGACGTCGATTAATAGATACTGTTTTGCAAAGAAAGTTGACAATAGGTGTTGGCATATATGATCCCTCCAAGAAAAAAAATCAATTAGTTTCAAACAAATAATAACAAAATCGTCGATCGCAATTGATTTCACATGACGACAAAAAATATTTGCGGTTGCGTAGGCGGTCGATGGGCCTTTTCTAATAAACCCTTGTTCACGCAAGAAACAACTAATCCCGGTGTCTCGTAAAAGCTCACAATACCTAATGCAAACTTTTGTCTAATTAATCAAGATCCCACCCTTTATGAGATTGTTGTCTCAGGAGTTGAGCAAACAACGGCACTCTAGAAATTAATCAAAACCCGCAAAATGGGAGGGATGTTTGATTAATAAAGCCAAGACTACCGAGGTTGCCAAAGAATTCATTGTGAAAGGCAAATAAAATCCATATATTTACATCTGCTTCTTATCATATTGACCATATTTTTGTACTCAATATAGACAGTAGACATTTGTGGTTTCAGTTTTCTGTTAAATATATTGATTGACTAAGGCGGTTTCGCGACTTTGCGGAGCGGAAGCGATATGTGGTAAGTATTTTGTTTTATGACGTGAGATTTCCTCACTTGACGAAATACTGTCAGTATTACGTTTCATCATCAGCATGTCAGCCGAAAGACGTCCACTGCTGGACATTGGCCTCCCCCAAAGACTTCCACAATGACCGGTCCTTCGCCACCCGCATCCAGCGGACACCCGCGACCTTCACCAGGTCATCGGTCCACCGTGTGGGGGGCCTGCCCACGCTACGCCTTCCGGTACGTGGTCGCCACTCGAGAACCTTTCCGCCCCAACGGCCATCGGTTCTACCTGCTATGTGCGCCGCCCACTGCCACTTAAGTTTATCAATTCGGAGGGCTATCGGTCACTTTGGTTCTGCTGCGGATGGCCTCATTCCTGATGCGATCACGCAGAGAAACTCCTAACATAGCTCTCTCCATTGCTCTTTGGGTGACTTTGAGCCTTCTTATGAGGCCCATAGTAAGCGACCACGTTTCGTGTCATGACTGGCAACACACACTGGTCAAAGACTTTCATCTTGAGACACTGCGGAATATTGGACGAAAAGATGTGCCGTAGCTTCCCGAACGCTGCCCAGCCGAGTCGGATTCGACGACTAACCTCTTTCTCGACGTTGGACCTACCTAACTGGACAGTCTGTCCTAGGTATATGTAATCGTCTACAACTTCGAGCGTAAAGTGTCCGATTGGTACGGGAGTTGGTGCGACATGGGCATTTGACATGATCTTCGTCTTGTCCATGTTCATCCTTAGACCGACTCGCTCGGAGGCTTTACTGAGGTCATTGAGCATTGTACTTAAATCTTCCATGGTCTCAGCCAAGACTACTATATCGGCAGCAAACCGAAGGTGAGTGAGGTACACGCCATTTATGTTGATACCTAGCCTTCTCCAGTCCAGAGTCTTGAAAACATCCTCCAGTGCAGCGGAGAACAGTTTAGGAGAAATACCATCTCCTTGCCTGACTCCCCGCTCCCATGGGATAGGCTTCGAGCTCTGGTCCTGGAGTTGGACTGACATAGTGGCGTTCTCGTACAAACACTTTAGCACTTCGATATAGCGGTAGTTGATAGAATCAGGCGTTACTTTGCGGAAATCCATGACAAGCTTCCTGAAAAATATTTCTTTGCTATTCCGCTAAAAACGTGTAGGTCTATTAGTGTTAATGTATCCACTTGCGTATTTTTGCATGCGGTTAATGCTCCCACCCTCCCTCCGCTCGCACAAACATGCAAATAAATACAAAAAACCACCACACAGAAACACAAAACCTCGACACGTGTTTCGCCTCTCTACGAGGCATCATCAGGAGATGCTGGCAGGAGATGTTGCTTGCGCCGCGTCCACCGAGCAAATGAGCTGTCTAGGACCGTCGGCCATATTTATATTCTGGCCCCCCATACTACCATGCAAGTGTGAAAGAGATGGAAGAACACGTAGTAACGGTGATGACGCAATGTTCAACTGCTCATTCACAATCAAACCTCTATTGTTGTACCTAATTATTTCCAACTGTTCCAGAACATTCATACGTAATCCTTTTTCGCAAACATGCAGGATGTTAAAAGAATGACCATCAGATAACGTGTGGTTGAAAACCACCCCGACAAGTCTAATTTTGCTAAGCATTTATTGGAAGCAACATCTCCTGCCAGCATCTCCTGATGATGCCTCGTAGAGAGGCGAAACACGTGTCGAGGTTTTGTGTTTCTGTGTGGTGGTTTTTTGTATTTATTTGCATGTTTGTGCGAGCGGAGGGAGGGTGGGAGCATTAACCGCATGCAAAAATACGCAAGTGGATACATTAACACTAATAGACCTACACGTTTTTAGCGGAATAGCAAAGAAATATTTTTCAGGAAGATAGCGGTAGTCCACTTGGCACCGCTGGAGAGATTGTAGTACAGCCCAGGTTTCGATCGAATCGAAGGCTTTCTCGTAGTCCACGAACGCTAAACAGAGCGGCAGGTTATACTCCTCAGTCTTCTGTATAACCTGACGGAGCGTATGGATGTGGTCTACGGTGCTAAAGCCTCTTCGTAAACCGGCTTGTTCGGGAGGCTGGAAGTCATCTAGCCTGCGTGCGAGACGGTTCGTAATGACTCTTGAAAACAGCTTATAGACATGGCTCAGAAGTGAGATGGGTCGGTAGTTCTTCAGTAAGGAGTTGTCACCCTTTTTGAAAAACAGGACTACCACACCTCTGTTCCATGCCTTTGGAGTTTTCCCTTCCAGTAAGATGGAATTGAACAACTTCTGAAGGGCCCTAAGGACCGGTTTTCCACCCGCCTTCAGGAGTTCCGCTGTAATTCCGTCTTCACCGGGTGCCTTATTGTTCTTAAGCTGTTTAAGAGCCATTCTAATCTCGTACAGGCTGATGTCCGGGATATCTTCGGTATAGTGCCGGGTTAATCTAGCTCTTCGGTCTTCCGCCGGACCAACTTCGGGTCTGCTAGTTGACGTGTATAGCTGTCCATAAAAGCACTCTATCTCACTCAGAAGCTCAGGTTTAGACGAAACGATTCTACCATCTTCAGTTTTTAATCTGGCGAGCTGGCTCTGCCCAATAGACAGATCTCTTGAAAAAACTTTAGAGCCCTTATTCTGCTCGATGGCCTCCTCAATACGATTTGTATTGAATTGGCGCAGATCGCGGGTACGGGACTTGGAGATCTGTTTATTGAGCTGCCTGTATAATGTCGCATCGGCAGAAGACTGCAGAATCATCTCATTCCTTTCCTCGATGAGCCTCTGAGTGGAGATAGAGATCCTTTTGGCTCTTTGAGTTCGTTGGGCCTTAAAGAACTTAGACCCAATGCTATGGACAGCTTCCACAAACCCGTCGTTGAATTCGTCCACATCGCCGCCTAGACAATCGAAACAGTTTTGGAGTTCCAGCTGAAAGCTCTCGGGGTTTTGGATTTGGACTGCTGCTGGACGGAGCGTGGACTTCATCAGTCGAGAGCGTTCTAGCTTGACGCATATATTCAATGTGCCTCTTACCAGACGATGATCACTTCCGGTTTTAACCGTACTGATCACAGAGACATCATTGAATATATGCCTCTTCGTCGACATGATGAAGTCAATCTCGTTTTTTATTGCACCGTCGGGACTCATCCAGGTCCACTTCCTGTGCTCGCGTTTCTTGAAGAAGGAGTTCATCATGTAGAGTCCCTCCTTCTCCAAGAAACCAGCCAGTATTACGTTTGCGCAGTAGTAATACTATGCGCAGAAGTGGAGCAGTACTGCATTCGCATCAGTTGACACTGACAGCTGACAGTTTTCTCATATCGTACTGCCTCCGCATCGACAAATCACGGAGGCCCCTAAGTATTTTTTCAAGTATTGTTAAGCTCTTTAGTAACTGAATATGTGAAGGTGAATCTATATTATATTAGTTAAATCCTAAAATGTTGAATTACCAGTCACGCCTGCCCAAAATACCTGCTATTTCCTTGTATACCTATCTATAGTAACAAAAGTGGTCATGTGCTTGTAGGGCCACGCGCATTATAGGGTTCCACTATGTCCACAAATAGTTTCATATTTTTTGATTCCACTGTTCAAAAGTTACAGAGGAAGCGTTACCTACACAGTTATTACGACTTTGGGTACATGTAACAGACGGACAGAGACGAAATTATAAGGGTTACTTTTTTGCCATTTGGACAAGTTCACGGTTATTCGATATTTCATGTGCTTACCTAATTTCAGGCGACTACTGAAAAGAGGGTGATAATCTGCTTGCAACTTACACTTATTTTTTATCTAAAATCTTGTGAAAATATTTAAGAAGCTTGCAGTTAAATATTAGTTTCTACATTTTTAGGAATTTTTAACTTCTTTTGCTTTGTTTGTCTCATTTCTAAGAATTAAAATATTACAAAAATGTAAACACTTTCATTGCCAGGAACCCGCTTGGCGGCAGCTCGGCGTCTTTCCTTTACATACGGGTTATCGCCTATCAGCTACGCTACTACGGTAGCGCTACCAAATCGTTACAACAAAAAAACGATGGCGTGACAGTCCCAGACCATCAAGTCCAACGACATGAAAATTAAAGATATTTTCCTTGTCTGGGTGCGATATATCATTTACCGACAAAAGCACGCGAGAAGTAAACGCTTACGTTTGTGTTTTATAGACGACGGCCTGTCTCAAAAGTCATGTTGTTTACATACGAGTACAGTAGTGTAACGTGGAAAACAATGTGAATATATTATTTAGTAATATCTGAGCGATCATACATTTTTGGTATACATATAATTATTATGGACATCAAAATTAAATTGTAAATAAGCTTAATGTGATTGTGTGATAAATACAAAGTAACAACTACGTTCAGCATTTATAAAAGTAACATGTAGCGACTGTAATAACGATCACTTTATATACAGTATATTCTTGCAAGTGTAAAATCGTACAGTTTTCTTGTTTGAGCAGTTTGAGACGACTAAAATAACTATTAATCTATTTTTTCACACAGCGGCTAGTCCAAGATTCGTCTTGTTATGTCACGATTATGTGTTTGTTAGTACAGTCAACAGCAAATGTAGTGATCATTTTAGTACTTTGTCGCACTAACGTAACAAGACTGCGACAGTTGGGATGCTTCAAAGTAGTGAGAGTGACAAGGTACTAAAATAATAATCAAATTTTGCTGTTGTAGTTCGTATAAGTCGTTTTTTCCTTTTTTCCTTTGTGTGTGGTCCAGCGGGCGCATGATGGATGCCATTTTATCACTAATAACTATCACTAACTGTAAGATATTACAAGTGGTTTGACCACAGCACTTTTGACGGTAGCTAGTGCAGCCGGTTGCCGCTCAACCAGAGATATTGCAGGTTTCCAGACCCCACAACATCGCAAAGTCTGTACCGAGGTTTTAGGCAGACTCATAACAATACTAGGTGCAGACGAGTTCTGGGGTGGGCATTTGGTCAAGTATAATGTAGAAGGTCCTGCGACATGACCTTAAGCCCGCAGTCCTTGGCTGTTGCCGGATTGGGAAAGCCCTGGATAAAGTAGAGCAATGCGAACATGACTGATGAACATAGGATGACAGTGACAACGTTAGTGGCTATGTCTCTTAGTCGATCCGCACCGTGTGTGAATCGGTGCTTGGTAAAATTAACTTACATGTTTTTCTGTAGATTGAGGAAGGTGATGGAATCCCCGTAGCCGGTGAAGGCGTCCTCACTGATGTAAGTGATGTTGTTGGAGCGCAGGTCCAGGTGACGCAGCCTATGCAGCGGCCGCAGCGCTTCGGACGGGATCTCGTGCAGCCGATTGTCGCCCAACCGGAGGTATTGCAGGTTTTCTGTTAAATATAGTGTTAGGTCAGGTAGGGTATGCAGTCTACGTATAAATAGATAAATATTTGTGGACAATCTCACATAAATCGACCTAGCCTCAAACTGTACTAGACGACGATATACATACTTATAAAGTAATGTAACTCATGATTAAGTTTACAAACTAAAAACGATTGAACTTAGTCGACTTGGCAACTATGCGTAATTCGCGTTCCCAGTAAATGGTTTAATAGCTATTAAAATATTAAAATTACCGTCCACTAAAACCGTCCCAAATTTTCTTAAGCTAATAAATTTGTGTTAAGAAAATTAAATCGTTATCACTTGATCAATTAACTAACTTTAAGTGAGCCAAGTTGTTAAGTTACTTTTAGTGGCGTGACAACACATAGTACATTACAAAGTAATTTTCTATATGATTGGTGACTTTCTGCCTAGAGCTCCAATTGTCGTAAATTGCTTCCTGTGCTATTAAATATGGTAATAGGATTATAATTGTGGCGTTGGGGATTTTTTCAAGTATGTTTTTGAAGTTTGACAGTTCAACGAGTTTTATTAGAAGGTTTTTTTTTCAACCCGACGTCACCTTAGGGTCCTCATTTTAAAGTGCATAAAACCAGCCATTTCGGTACCAGTAATAGTGCCTCTATCAATACAAATCTAGTGACATGTCATTTACGAGTATCAAAATTTGTTGAGCGATTAAGTCGTTACGCGCGGACATACATACAGGTCAAATACACTTGGGGTTCGTCGCAGTCGGGTAAAAATATACCGGGTGTTTGGTAACAGCATGCAAAGACTTTCAGGGATGATAGAGGAGATCATTTTAGATATTTTAGACACAACTTGCTTGAGTACAAAGTCTCTTAGTTTCCAAGATATGCACCATTTTATTTTGAAAATTGTATGTTTACCATACATTTGAAAAACGTTTAGATTTTTTTAACGTTCCCTTTTTTTCTGGCTTTTCGTATTTTTTCAGTAGATTTAGGAACTAAGGAAGTTTAAGAAATCAATTGAGTTGGGACTAACGACTTTTTACTGCCTGTATTCACATGGTATTCCTATAACATTTCTTTTGAAATCCAAACGTTACACGATTTGTTTTGCTTTTTGAATAAAGTAAAATTTTGCACTACCCGCATAAAGCTTGCACAGCTTCTTGTGAGTTCAGCAGCGAGAGGCTAGATAACACCTGTGCTGACAACTCGAGTGGTACGCTAGCTCATTGTAGTTAGTTTTAGGGCCTTCAAGGCCCTCGAAGGTTTTCTTTTCGATCTTCTGGATAAGGTTACCGTCGAGCTCCAGCGAGTTCAGTAGCACGAGGTAAGAAAACATCTGCGCTGGCAACTCGTGTGAGTCGTGTGGCTGGTTGTGCCCTAGCTCATTGTAATACGTACCCTCAAAGCCTGCGAAAGGCTTTCTCGTCGATCCTCTGGATGAGGTTGCTGTCGAGATCTAGCGAGTTAAGAAAGAAAACACACGACACGATGTAAGTTAACATCTGCGTTGGCAACTCGTGATTCAGGTTATGCGCTTCCTCATTGTAGTACGTACCTTCAAGGCCTGCGAAGGCTTTCTCGTCGATTCTCTGAATGAGGTTACCGTCGAGCTCCAGCGAGTTCAATAGCACGAGGTAAGAAAACATCTGCGTTGGCAACTCGTGATTCTGGTTATGCGCTTCCTCATTGTAGTACGTACCTTCAAGGCCTGCGAAGGCTTTCTCATCGGTTCTCTGAATGAGGTTACCGTCGAGCTCCAGCGAGTTCAATAGCACGAGGTAAGAAAACATCTGCGTTGGCAACTCGTGATTCTGGTTATGTGCTTCCTCATTGTAGTACGTACCTTCAAGGCCTGCAAAGGCTTTCTCGTCGATCCTCTGGATGAGGTTACTGTCGAGATCCAGCGAGTTAAAAAAGAAAACACACGACACGACACGATATGAGGTAAGAAAACATCAGCGTTGGCAACTCGTGATGCTGATTGTGCTCTAGCTCATTGTAGTACGTACCTTCAAGGCCTGCGAAGGCTTTCTCGTCGATCCTCTGGATGAGGTTACCCTCGAGCTCCAGCGAGTTCAGCAGCGAGAGGTGCGAGAACACCTGCGCCGGAACCTCGCGCAACTGGTTGTGCGCGAGCCCCAACGAATCCAGGTTCCGCATGCCTGCAAACATAGCTCGTTCATTTGCGTATACGCAGGGTCCCACTTTTATAAGCAAACTAATTTCATATAGCAAGTTTTTGTCTGATGTTTTTGTTTTATTTACAAGCCAAGTCACTAATATTATTAGAATATTTCGCTTTGAGAAATAGGGCCCAGTCGTTGGCAATTAATTACTACGACTCCTTAAGTTATCACGTTTACTTTTATAATAGGAGACGTTTTAGGGGTAAAATTTTACTACAAAAACCGATAAATTTACTGATGAAACACTTTAATGATAAATATTAATTGGATTACTGACCAAATTTATTTTATAAAGTAAACCTTGTAGTTACAAAGAGACACACTGAGAGAAAATCTTAGCCTTGATTTGCCCAATTAATATTGACTAGACAGACTAATAAAAATTTATCAATCAATGAAAAGTACTAATTATTATTTATAAAAGCATGTTAAAGTGCATTGCTCACTCAAACAATAACATATTCAATTACTTTCCATAAAGACTTACCTTTACTCTTAACTAGCAGTTTCTCTCAAAAAACTACGTCCAACATTTTACGAGATTAAGAACGCGCGGTGTGCAAATCGTTACATACGACGGACTTACCTGCAAAATCTCCTTCCGAGATAGAAGTGATGCGGTTTTCCTGCATTTCCAGTTTTTTCATGTTCTCAAGCAAGGCGAGGGCCTTCTGCGGCACCGCCGTTAACTCGTTCCCGCCAAGGTTTAATCTCTTCAGCTTCCTGCAAGTTGCCGGATCGTGAAATTTACTCGTTAGTGGTTTCTGGTTATTACTTAGTTTATTACGAGAACGTAGTACTATGTACAGACGAGTTCGAGACTGTGTGCATGGACAAAGTGGTCAAAATTACACACGACTTTTTTGTTAATGGCATAAGGTTGCTCAGGTATTCATGAACATTTGTAAACGTACACATAAACGCCACTATACAATACATCAGGAAATTCACGTAGTAGGTATTTTATTGCAGATATGTAAAACAAATACAGTCAATCAGAATTAGCTTCGCATATGAAGAGGTCAAAAGTCTTTATTAACATAAACCTACCCATCAACCTGGTATTGTGTACAATAAAGTGCTTACATACATACATAGCCTACTAAAGTTCACGGCCCCTACCAACCCAACTAGTTCTAAATAAAGTGGCAAAAATATCCATAAAACATAAAGAGTCGCGAAGTCTTCGCAGCTACGCGATAATTTCAAGCAACGAAGCGCGGACTCTGTAATTTAGTCCCCGAACTTTGCAGCAGGCGCAACGATAATTTTCGCCCGTAACTGGCGGATGCGAAACAAACCGCACTTGTTTGTCATAAATTGTATTGTCAAAGTGGTAACTTAGCTATGTAACTCATTTATTAGATAGCAATGCGTTTGTTTTTTATTGTTTAGTAGGTATCGAACAGTTATGATAGCCTGCTCATAAATATGTACCGAAACCTTAATTCGCCGACATAAAAGCCGAGATTAAAAAGAAGTCTTTTTTCTTTTAATCTATGACCATGAGGCATATTTTCAAATTGTATGAAACCATAACATTGCCCATACATGCATTGCATTTGGACCCGGGTATGTCCTAAAACTACGACCAAGACCACCGGAGGATGGGCAGCAGCATCCCTGAAGTGCGGTAGAGATACTGCGATCGCCAACCCGCATGCCAAGCGTGGCGATTATGGCATTTACCCCCCATGAAATTGAGGGAGGCATATGTCCTGCAGTGGACGTCCTTCGGCTGAGGTGGTGGTGGATAACATTGCACTTGATCGAACTAAAGTCTCGTTATCCATTTGTAAAGTGACGCGCACTAGGCGAGAAAAAAGTTATCTCAGGGTTTTGTTATCATACTGGCTACATAATATTCTTTCAGACACAGTAGAATATCTATAGTAGTATAGTAAAAAGGTTGACATTGTATACCTTGTATCATGCTCTTGCAGACTCAATATTACCTTATGGGCTTAGCAGCTATGGACGCACCTTCCCTACATACGTTAAGCAAATTAAAAACATACAGGTTAGGTTCTTGAAATATTTAGTAAATAAGAAAGTAAAACGACAGCAGTCAAAACTATGAAAAACTATGAAAAACTGTTCTTGATTTGCAACGTACTCCCGGTGCAGGAAAGGTGCTCGCTGCTAATGGCGTTGGAACAATATAGACGATATGAATTTAAAAAACCGCTAAGCCACCCCCACCGCACGAGAAGCGTTACCAAAGATATATATCTGAGAAAATTAATTGTACCTAATCTATGTAACTACTACGGAAAACGTACCAGAAGGTACTTAATACCTAAGATTTTAAATAGTGTACCTGATCTAATGAGATCCTGCCATGATGTGACAAAAATGGTATATAAAAAAAGGTAAAAGTAGTCGCTGCTGGACAGATTCGAACAGAACCTCTAAAATATGTGGTGTGGATTGTCCCCTAAAATATGTGTTGTGGTAGAAGAATATAAAGAACATAAAGTGTAATTTAAATAGGCAGCTGTCCTATCTTAAATAAAAGGTTTAGACATAAAAATTATAATATTATAAAGCATTTCTCTGGGGTATAATAGGTGTATATGTATATACATTACTAGGTACTAGGTATTACTGAGTAATTTTAAGTGGTGGAGGGACAATTTGGGTTTCTGCCAACAAACTGCTATGCAGTTTGGCAGATAATTATTATGTATAATTGTAACATTTTTTGTGATGGAAAAAAAAGAAAAAAAAACTATTTTGTATTTTATATATTCTCAAGTTAAGTTGTTAACACACCACTCTAAAAGTAGGATCTTATACAGGATCTATTCCAAAACTAAAATCAGCTGTGTCTACGCTCTGTAGGGCAATTTAAACTTATCAATTTGAAACGCATTCACATTTCAAACTGTAAAGCCGGGTCCACAGCGCCATGTTTTTCGTGTTTGCAAACATCAAACATGTTTTTCGAACACAAAATAGGCGTGGCCTCAATGTTAAGGCCGATCCACTGCACCAAAAATCCAACAAAACATGTTTGATGTTTGCAAACACGACAAACATGGCGCTATGTCCCCGGCTTTACCGCGCACTCACTCTGACACAATGGCGTGGATGAGCGCACAACACATTAAAAAGCGAATGCGACACGTAATGACAAACAAAATTGACCTCTGGATTTATTTTTCAAGATACGAGTATGACATGTTCTCGTGCATTTTTCATCGCGACTCCAGGAATCTAAGCCCGCGCCGAGGAATTAAATACATAGATAGGATTGTAGAAAATGTATCCCTAAAATCGTCTCCTCTATTACATTTTAAGGGAACTTAATTAAGGATTGTAACCGATTTATCCCCCGTCACTTAGCAGATAGGAATTACACAGAAACTGAAAGCTGATACATATTTATGCAAGTAGTTATGTATTTGTGTTTAAGGTTTCCAGATTGAAGGTTAATAAATATCAATCATTTCTAATAATAAATTGTAGGTATATACTCGTATATGTATCTGCTATGAAATGAATATGACCGATGACGATGAAGATGACGCGTTTTAAATACTTTTTATCAATATTTTAATTACCTACTGCATAGGTATTTCAACTAACCAAATAAAATAAATTCTCAATATGCTTTTGTTTTTTCCTTCAGTCTTAAATTTACAGCCACTTTTGCAATTATAATTTGCTATGTCGGTATGTGTTTGCAAATACTTCAATTAGCTTGATACTCATACGCACTGGCTCACCTTTAATTTACAATTTATATTGAAAAACGATCGTTCGTGGAATTATAAATTACAATAAGGAAGGTAATTCAATTACGAATGCTACAATATTTCATTTCAGATAATCTTTGTTTGTCGAATGTTTTCGTAGTTAAATATGAAATGTTTGTGTTTTACTTACTTCTCCAGGCCTTTGAATGCTTCGCCGTCAACAACAGATATCCGGTTCTCGTACAACGTTAAGATCTCTAACGTGTCCAACCCCACGAAAGCTCTATTGTGGACCGCTGTCACCTACAAAACAATAACTAGTGTAATCAAAATATTTACAAGGACAATCATTTAATTGCTTTATTACTTCCCTGAGTGTAATGAACAGTTGTATTTACTTGAATGTTGTAGTTTATTAATTTTATACTGCGTAGTAACTAATACGACATGTAGTCGAGTCAAGGTTTTATGCTTTTATTTTAACGTCGATGTTTTGCGTTGCTGAAGGGCAGTACCTGATGTTAATTAACAAAATATCGACATTGTTAATGTTAATCGTTTGTTTTAGCTCGCTTCGTTTTTCCTTTCCATGCTTCGCTATACGTAAAATAACTTTAACAAAGCCTAGTCTGCTTTTAGACATAATCTAGAATCGTACAAAACCGGTTCTTTAGATAAATATTTGAACTTTGTTAATTGCATAACCATTATCTGGTTCTATGATGGACTTTTACAGAACTGTAAATGAATTTATTTCAAGCATAGTTTAATTTGTGTCTTTAGCTTGTTACGATATTAACATAATAAAATGACATCACTATTTTTAAATTAACCAGTAAAACGCTTTCATTTAAATGAACGTTAAAGACATCTGCAACTTATTCTGAATTACCGTTGCTTCTGTTAATTATTTTGAAATATTACCTTATTGTGGTTCATGTTCAGGATAAGCAGATGGTTCAGATGGGCAAACGATGATGTTGGTATTGTAGCAAGGCTGTTTTGTGATACGTCCAACTGTGTTAGCTTGTTACCTGAAATTTTTATAAAAATTAATAATGTCTGTAAGTATCTGTAAATATTATCTCTCATTAAATACTACTCGCTTAAAAACTACATCGCTAACATCACACATCATCATCGCTACATCGTTATGTGTGTAATGTTTCTGTTTCTATTAACTGATAACATAATTCTGAATTTTGTGTATGTATCAACAGACGTTTTCCAATCATTTTATAAAAAATAAATCAATACTTCTAATTAGCCTTGTTGTCACTTTTCATCGGATGACACTAGACACTGATCGGTGGTTCATTAGAAATCGACTTCTGTGAGTACTACAACAATAACTTAATATCCATTGCTTTGATTCCTCAGCGATCCTACCTATCATCCTAAATTGTCCAAAGAAGGAACTGATGAGCAATTTTATAAGTCGTTTCAGACAAAAACATATATCATGACTCAGAATTTATAACTGCGTGCTTTGTAGTTAGTACTTAAATTGTAGCCAGTTAGATGTTCTTAAATGAAGACAACTCCTTGATATTGGATAGGCATAACCATTTCACTCACCAATTGAACTAAGCGAAGAGTCCTCTATGACAGCAAGGCTACTATTATGCACTGTTAGGTGACGGATGTCCAAGCCAAGGAATATATAAGAAGGGAGCTTCGCCAAATTATTGTGCCTCAATTTCAGGTAGAAAATGATCATCGGCTTGGAGCGAAGTGTGTTCATCGCCTGAAAAGAAAAACACAATTTACTGATTTTGCCAATCACTAACACTAGTCGAATAAGTAATCATATTCGTCATTTACAGTGGATTAAGTCCACAATTGAATACTCTTCGGCTTTTATACTAAACCGATGGATTTATATTTAATACTAAGTATTCTTAGTATGTCTTAGTCAGTCCTTGGATGGGTGACCGCTTTGAGTGGTTACTAACTGAGCGCTCCCGTGCTTTGGAAGGCACGTTAAGCCGTTGATCCCGGTTGCTGTCTTTGATAGTAGTCGTTAAGCCAAGTTAGAGGCCTCCGGGCGGCTTGAGAACTTCTAACAGTCAAGTTGCCCACTCACTTGACAAGCCTATTCCCAATAAGGTCGGTTTCCCCCTCGGGTTGGAAGGTCAGATGGCAGTCGCTTCCGTAAAAACTAGTGCCTACGCCAATTCTTGGGATTAGGTAGCGGACCCCAGGCGTTCTTCAGGATGCAACTGTACTGGGAATAACGCTAGGAGGATGATGACTAAGTATTCTTATTCTTGTAGATGATATACTTACGAGATGTGTAAAACTATTGTTATTAGTTAACAGACAGCTCATAAATTACAAATTAATGGAAAAAAATGAAAAAAATTGTGCTTAGAGCAATGTGGCCAAGGGGCTTGGTAGATGTCGCTGTACGCCTCCCTAAGGCGGTGTAAGAGGAAACGAGTGAAGGATTTTGTGCCTGAGCTTGATTGTTACGATAGCTCAGTGGCTAGAGTGATTGGCCGCATATGCCAGATGTCGCAGTTTCGAATACTACTCGGAGCATTATGTTATTCAATTTTACCCTTTAATTTGAAGTTTCGTGTTTTTGCTAGCAGCGTTACTCCTTAATACAAAATTAGACAGTTCATACTTTAAAATTAATTATCAAGTTGCATTTATCCAGCCTATAATAATATCTCCAATGCAGAAAACATTGAACACAGACTTGCACTCGTAGGTACAAAGTTTGCACGAAGAGCTCTCATCCTTCCATTCCCCTTAAGATAAACCGTCTATAACGAATCCCATCCCATCCGCAAGAAATATGATAGTCATAAGAATAAGAAATATGTTGTGTTGTGTTCCATGAAAAAAATAAAATATTAAAGTAGCATCAATTTTCCAGCGCAAGATACTGCATTTTTTGTGAGCTCAACGTGTTTTTATTTTATGGATCTCATTTTATGAAGGTTTCTCCAACACGAAGTTTCCTTTGATGTGTCTTCGCTAGGAGTTAACCTTACACATACATTTAGCATTCTCATTTGAGTTCAATGGCTCGCGCGGACTTTGGCAAGAATGGGCATTCCAATTTGATATAATGGTGTTTACATGCTACAGCGGTGAATTTATATTTTCTTGGGCAGAAAAATTTGAAACCAAGGTATTCGATTTAAAACCGTAGTATCGGAATCGGTTTTCCTAATTATAGTAGCGCGCTCTTTTTGAGTACGTTAAGGCCTGGTAACACAGGTTACTGACAACATACAGGCACGGCATGCAGCCACTAACCTGTCACCGTACATTCCGGTGCGCTGTGGTCGCGCTGTGCGGACGTCCCGCTTGCGTCGCACACGCTGTGACTAAGCCTAGACTTTGGGCGCGTGGAAGCAATCGAGTGTGTTGAATACCAAATCGACTCCAATCGAATACGTTTTGCCCAAATGTACCACCTCGGCTGTATTTTTTATCTATTCTCGTCACGTCTCTGAGCACCTTTATTGCGTCTACATAATTTACCTGCCGTTGGATTTGATTCAATCAATTTTACTTAATTTAAGTTCAGGTACCTACTGTTTCAGCTAGAATTTTCTTTGGTGTCTTTTGTTATTTGAGTAAATAAATATATTTCATTACATTTTCATGATTTTCCTTGCTGCAAACTGCTCCTTGGAATATATTAAGAGTTTAATAATTCGATTATTATTTAAAATATATGTGCTTCCGAATTAGATGCCAATATTTTAAGACATGTTTAATTACATAAAAAAAAACTAACATAATCTTTAAATTAGTTTTATACTTAAGTCTACTTCTAAGGACGAGTACTATCAGCTCTGAAAGTATTGGCATCTAATTTGAAAGCACCTCATATATATTAATTGTCATAGCAGAAAGTTCATACGATATACCTTGGATCTAATAACTAATTACTTAAATAAACGAAAGATTAATTATTGTTGTCTGACTTTTATTATAACATTATTTAACATTACGACAGTTTAAATCAAATAAAATCATAGTACAAACTAAAACCATAATGAACTGAAATTCTTCGTTTCCGTGAGCGCCCGGGTCAAAGGTACCTAGTATACTGGCGGAGTTACCGCGTTGTATGGCCAAGGATATTCTTTGCACCAGGTACTCACCTTAACCAAACTATAATCATAATCAATTCTAATGCCAATGTATATTGGCATTGACAATAGGCTCAGGACTCAGCGTTTGCTGTAAGCGTTGGATAGCTACCACCACCACCACCATATCAGCCCTAGGACGTCCACTGCTGGACATAGGCCTCCCCCAATTTCATGGGGGGTAAATGCCATAATCGCCACGCTTGGCATGCGGGTTGGCGATCGCAGTATCTCCACCGCACTCTAGGAATGCTGCTGCCCATTCCCCGGTGGTCTTGGTCGTAGTTTAAGGACATACCCGGGTTGGATAGCTACACAATACTGCTTTTCATCGTGCACCCCTCTGTGGTTATTTTGGCAAGTTACAGATGTACATCAAAAACATAAATGTGAAAATGGGAGCCAAGTTCAATATTAAGAATATGCGATGCTTGGTTGTCGTCTTCACCGACAAAAGAACTGAGATCTAAATGGGTGCCAAGTTCCGTAGATTCTCTGAAATGGTGTCAAGTCCGGCACTACATCGTTTACAGTAAAACTAATTTACTGCGGCTTAATGCATTTTAAGCTTTAACTTTGCAGTTTTCTTAAATATCCAACAGCTTTTATGGTATTATAACATACTGCATAGAAATCTTCTGCTTCGTGTCTAGTCGTATTCCGAATTTAGCCGATGAGAAAGCATTTTTCGCTACATCTGTACAAGGAGACATTAATAATAGTGGATAGTTAAAGGGTAAACTAAAGTAGAAAAGTAAAAAAAGTAAAACTAGTTTATTCTTCAAATTAGGTATATTACATGCACCTATGAACGTCAATAAACTACCACCGGTTCGGAAAAATAAACTCTCCATTCTTAAGTAGCAATATTTTTTTACAAGTTGTTTTATCGTCGTAGCAAATAATTAATGTGAATTTTTAAAGCAGATTGTTTTGCATTTGCATGTAATGTGCACGACAAGTTGTCTAGACATTAATTTATTTTACCCTAAGTCATTCTTCACTCCGTTACGAACCGAGAGATTGTTCCTTGATTTTATTTCAAAATCTACATTCATTGATAAATAATGCGTATCAATTTGTATTGGAATACTTTATAATTCCCATTCGAATTAATGTAAATCTTCGCTACCCAAAATGTTATCGAAAACACATCGAAAAAACCTGTCTTAACCATTAAGATCACTTCCGCCATATGCCTGAAGTTTATCATTTTATCACTTATCGCTGTATTTTTTATGTCCTCAATCCCTGCTCTCTAATACAACATATGCATATGCCCACCATCATGTTCCTTTGTTTCAAAATAACAGACAGGAAAAACGAATGACAAGAACATGAATAACGGAATAAATCACATTTTGAGGAGTACTCTAAAGAGTATAAAGATGTACAATATTTGTATGCGCATATGTACCTTCTGTATATGCTGCTGCTCAGTGAACTCGCAGAGTATGTCCAGGCCGTTCTTCTTGACGGTACACGTGCAGGGGGTCATGGTGTTGGCCGCCGGGCACTGCTGCGCGCCCTGCGGGTACGCCGGCCGCGCGCACAGCGCCACGCAGCATACCAGCAGCCAACGCCAAACCATACTGGATTACCTGGACGTTATTACAAACATTGCAATAAAACCTATTTAAAAAAAATTAAATAAAAGAATAACATTTTTTTTGATAGAACTAGGCGTTACTTTGCAGAAATCCATGCTAAGCTTTGCTTCCTCCCTCGGACGCTCCGGTTGTGGAATGAGCTACCTGCCGAGGTTTTCCCTAGGAACTACAGTATAGGATTCTTCAAGAAAGGAGTGTATACATTTTTAAAGGTTCGGTAACGCGTATGTTTACGGCCACTGGAGTTTCAGGCGTCCATAGGCTGCGGTGACTGCTTACCATCAGGAGGGCCGTACGATTGTTTGCCACCGACGTGGTAATAAAAAAAATCTGCTTGAACTATATCCCGCTAAAGAACGTGTAGATCTATTATTGTTAATGCTATGTATGTATCCACTTGCGTATTTTTGTACGCGGTTAATGCTCCAGCCTGCCTCCGCTCGCACAAACATGCAAATATATACAAAAAACACCACAAATAATAGCAAAACCTCGAGACGTGGTTCGCCTCTCTAAGAGGCATCATCAGGAGATGCTGGTAGGAGATGTTGCTCCACCGAGCTAACTGTGTTGCTGCAATAATAGAAATAAAATTTTTGAAGAGGTAGGGCACAGCGAAATGTCATCTCGCTCAAATTTGGAGCAGCCCAACTGGGGAAGTACCTCCGCCTTACACAAGAACACAGCCATAATAGCATCACTACGCGCCCCTTAGGTAGGTATGCGGTGTTGTGTTCCTGGTGGTGAGTAAGGTCGCCAGAGCTCCCGAAGAGGCGCTGTGTTGGGAGTGAGGGGCCTGCATATGTCTCTAGCTTGACAGCTGAAGACATCTGCGTGTCCCTCACTCTCAACACAGCGCATCCCCCAAGTCAATAAAGAGTCGGTAATGCACTTGTGATTCCCCTGGAGTCGCATGTGTCCATAGGCAATACTGCATATGGAATACTGTTCTCATCTTTGGGCAGGGGCACCACAGTACCAGCTTCTCCCTCTGGACCGCATCCAACGGAGAGCGACTCGAATTGTCGGCTGCCAGCGGGTTTCGGAACGGCTTGACTCCTTGGCGCTGCGTAGAAATGTAGCCTCGCACTGCATTTTCTACCGCATGTATTACGGGGAGTGCTCCGAGGAATTGTTCGGATTAATCCCTGCCGCATCCTTCCGCCATCGCCCAACGCGACAAAATTTCCATCCTCACCACTTAGATGGTTGGCAGTCCTCAATTGTGCGTTTCTCCAGAAACTTCTTGCCTCGCACAGCTAAACTGTGGAATGAACTATCGCCTGCGGTATTTCCGGACCGATTTGACCTTCAAACCTTCAAGAAAAGAGCGTACTCCCATCTTAAAGGCCGGCAACGCACTTACAACCCCTCTGGTGTTGCGAGTGTCCATGGGCGATTCGTCTGCTCGTTTGCCTCCTATGTCATAAAAAAAATAGGCTACGGCGTCTGCTTACCATCAAGCAGGCAGTAAGCTTGATTGCCACCGTCGTAGTATAAAAAAATACCCGTTCTTTAGCGGAATAGCAAAGAAATATAGTACAAGAAGCTTATAAAAAAATTAAAGATAAAACAATCTTTTTTATATCTTGTTTCTATTGGTGAGTTTCTGTAATTGGCTCCATACTTCTATTTAAAATATTAACATGTTTGTAAAGCTGTTGGAACTCCTAAAATAAATAAAGATTTCGGATATCCTAGATAGAACCATTGCAGATCAGAGGTATATTGCGGTAGTGGCACCACCACTACCCTATCAGCCGAATGACGTCCACTGGCCTCCTAGGCCTCCCCCAATTTCATGGGGGTAAATGCCATAATCGCATGGGGGTTGACGATCGCAGTATCTCCACCGCACTCCATGGATGCTGCTGCCCATCCCACGGTGGTCTTGATCGTAGTTTTAGGACATACCCGCGGTAGTGCACCGCTAGAGAACACCCTGATCACACCACCCTTGCAATTACATTTGCACCAGGAGATACGCCAGTGATTTGTAAATACGGAGGGATCAAATCTCCCGTAATTGTAATATAGGTATACAAAGTACAGAAGTACCGCCACAAAACTGGAGTATCTACGATTGTGCTTATGAAACTGTTGATGTTGAGCATTCTTTAAACTTGTTTGAAATTAAACTTTGCGCAGATATTGTGAACTGAGGGGCTCAAAAGTAATATTAAATTTTCAAAGATTATTTTATGAGCAATCATCTACTTTGGTGCTTGCCTTATTACAAGCTTTCACTTAAATTGCAATCTACATACGAGTATGTGTGTGTGACTATGTTTGTTCGGGTGGGATCTTGTAACTCCATTTTGAAGCAGATATCTTCAACCAATTGAGCTGAAATTGTGTATACATTTTTGGATTACAACGTATGGTTAGCAGCTGTGTGACATCATTCTAAATCAAACATGGCAGAACACCTAAGATGGCGGACTAGTTATTTTTAATGCACTCCTAACAATATAGGTATCAAATGAAAGACTTGCTAAGAAGATTGCTATGGAAAACTTCTAAAGATTTATGAACTAAGTTTCTTATGCTTTTCTGCTGTATAAGTATCAAACAGTGAATTAAAAAAATGTGCTAAAAAGAATAAACTGAATTAAAGATAAACTATTCACAAAAAGCTTTTGTTTAAATGCGCCATAAAGAATAAATTAAGCTTTTCCTTTAAAGTTTTAATATCGAATTATAGCGTCATGATCATGATACAATTTATATGATATAAGTAAATAAATACTTAATATATAAAAGCTTGTCACGAGATTTACCCGTGTAGATAAACAAGTAAATTAAATAAGTTAATCTGATTGTTTGTATGGTTTAAAAATTTCAAACTATTTAAATACGAGTACTGCTTCAATCTCGGGTGTTAAGCTTTTATACCAAATAGATTGTATAATGAGGTTGTAAGTTGATACTAAAAGCTCATTTTATATTTTTAGTGCATTTAAATAAAAGCTTGATTTAAAAAAGTTTATTATTTATAATGTATTTAGTTCATAACTACTAAACATCCACCTGTTAAATAAATAAATATAATAGGACAATATTTTACAGAAATAGGTACTCCCGTAGTAAGCTCAGTGAGACTTGTTAATGTTATAATATTCGTATAAATTTGATACGGCAAAGTGTTCAATAAACAGGTATCTAACGTGTTCTACCTTTGCATTGTAAGCTATATCTTTGCATCATCATAGCAATGTAATTAAAGTAAAAGGTTAATTTATACTTACGAGTGTTTCTGAGTGTGTGTCAGGTTGGCGAACGCGTGTGGCGTGGCGGTGAGGGGTGTGCCGCAGTCATGGGGCGCTAGGTCATATTCACAGCCCTCCTCGAACCACCCTAGGGACAAATAAAAATAATTAACACACTAAAGACTAACAAAAGTTATCATTTTCAAGTACTAGCACGTTCCCTTTTCTAGTGCATCCATTTTGTTGCCAAAACTGTGTTACCGTAGAATCCATGTATAGTTATTTCTTATACAAGGTTGCAAAGTTGTATTTTACCCGCGAGTGTGGAATTGAAACACGAGTGAGCAAAAGGATTCTATAGTTGAACCGCGAGCGAAGCGAGTGGTTCTAAAATAGAATACTGAGCGTAGCGATTGTTTCAACACACGAGAAGTAAAATACAACTTTGCACCCCTGTGTAACACAAAACTTTTCTCCTCACTATAGTGAGGAAAGCAAACAAACACATGCAATAAAACACAGTTCCACAGACGTTAGATCATCCTGATCACTGGAATCACTGATTTTTTTTACCATATTATAACAGAAAACTCTGGATGTCGTGAGTCGCAGTCGGTGAGAAAAGTTTTACAGTATTTGTTTTTATCTTGACAATGTTGACGTTTCTGACGATGCGTTTTGAAATTGCATGAGGAGCTCAGGAGCTCCATGAGCTCATACCGCCTTCCTCCTTCCATCAGACACCCAGACTGGCTGGCTACCATCCTTACCTGGTCCAAATTCTTCTAATTCAAACCAAGCGCTTTGCTTCATCTTTCATAATGCGCACTTCTAAGGTTTGGAATTCTCTGCCGGCGTCTGTATTTCCGAGTTCATATAACCTATACCTATACGAGTGAATAGGCATCTTCTGGGTGAGCTCGCTTCATCGTCGGCCTCATCTTTAACCCCTGGCTAGATGCTGGCCAAGAGCAATCCCATTTTTAATAATATAAAAAAAATCGACTCAACTTGTACGTTCAGAATTATATTCAGTATCATTATAAAAAAAACATGGAATTTTAAGATTTATGATCATGCTAATGATGTAAATCTCAAAATAAAGCTAATGCTGCTGGTTCATACAAACACTTTTCTATGAATCAGCAATTAGTAGTTGTTTATGTCATTGTAAAAAGAAAACTACCATTTTAAAAGGGGGGTCTCGGGCACCGATTTAAAGCTCAATAAGTCAGCTAAATAAAATATGCAAAATGCACGCAATACTGTCAAGGGACTCTGACTTGGCAGTGTATTTCTGAAAGTCATCTTATGATTATGAGCGGTTTGTCATCCAATATTATTTATTTATTTAATATTTATTGCACATAAGAAAACCTTACATATATTCGCTGAAAAATTCGGGTCATCCTGAATTTAATAACCGCAAGAAGTTTTGTTTTTTTTTTTATAGTTACATAATTTACTATTACCAACCACCACCCAACCCAACTATGCACAACCATATCATAAAAATATCAATATCAAAAAAATGCGTTTTTTGCGATATCTCATTGCATTAACGTCATTTTTTTCATTGGTTTTTACAAGCCTGATGTAAGCCTGGTTACGTTATTTTTTGAACTGTTGTCTTGGCAGTTTAAATGTAAAATTAAATAAAGATTATGACAGGATTAAAAAACTGTACCACAGTTTACCACCTTGTACTATTTTAGGAATATATGACGGTATTTTACCGACCCGTATTTTTTGTCCGCGTGTGTAGTACAATAGGCGGACTTAATGCCATAAAGCATTCTCTAACAGTCAACCTTAAGGCAAAGCAGAAAGAAATTGTGGGGGGTTGAACTTAAATAAAATAAATATTTCAATACGTAATATACGTTTACAACATATTTTAATGCGGTACAGACTGGAAGGATATATATATATATATATATATATATATATATATATATATAAAAGAAACGCAAGACAACTAGAGAATAGCTTCTGACTTGTATTTATGCATAAGACCACATACGTTTCGCCTCAATCGATTTCATAAACATATGTATCACTAACGAATGAAAACACTTGATATGCTACTTTCGAGCAGAAAATAAGTCACAAAACCTAAAGTATTTTCCACAATTTTCATTCAACAGTTTGCAAGCCTAATGTTCCTCGGCAGTTGTCTGTTGTTCAAATATACACCACTATTAAGTCTTCCAAAGCACGACAGTGCTTGTGCCAAGAAATTACTTCACTAAATAAATACTAGTTTCTGCTGAGACATGTACCAGTTTACCTTGAACAAAGCACTCAACGAAACTATAGGTAATTACTTAACTAAGCAAAAAGCTTCTAAAATATACAGCTAGGCAGCAGCGTTATATTTTTTCAATATTTACGTAACGCTCTTCTGACACGGTTATGTGAAACGATAAAATCAACTGTAGTCTTTCCCGGAAAGTAAAATCAAGACCAGACAGCACTTTTCGTCCCTTTTGGGAATTCGAAATACTTTGATTTGATTATCTGTGTCAAGGCGCGAATAAAAGGGAAACCTTATTCGGACGCGTAAAGTGCTAGTTTAGGATGCTTATTTCAACTAGGTTGACTTTTGCCCTTAGCTTTCCATTAAAGGGCTTAGCAGGCACAAAGCGGGCGCGGCGCGATATGGAGCGGAGGCGGTTTTGCATCTTTGATCTTTCCGAAATTGTCGACTGTCGATTACTGCTTCATATGTCACACACGCCGCTTCCGCTCTACCGCGCTACCGAATACCGCGCGGTTTTTGGTGCGACATCTCCTGGAACGCGTTCGCTTAACCGCAAAGCCGCCTCCGCCCCGCATCGACGCTGCACCGCGCTGCTTAGTCATCTGTAGTCGAGCGATTGAATTTTCATTATTTTCAAAAACCAGGGTTTCTCTCACAAAGCAACTGCCAGCCACGAAGAAAATTATAAAATATGGTGATCTAGTACAGTTTATTTACGAGTTGAGTTAGTTCAGTACATAGTACAAATAATTATGACGCAATTGACTATATGCGAATCCAGCTCTGAGAACTAACGCACTACATACTTTGCAGCTTATAAATGCTAAAACGGTAAAATCAATCAAAACAGGCGTTGCAACCGAGTCCAACCACAGGTAACATAGCCAAATGTTCCGGAAGTAGGAAAACCTGATTGGTTGTTTGTAGGGATCAAGTATCGAGCGCCATCAAATATTACTCAGACGTTCAATTACTTGTTCAAATTTACTCTGACCATGTTCGGGAGAGGCATCAAATATGTAGCCTCGTCAAGACCACCTGTACTAAACTTTTAAGCTTTATAAATAGGTCAAGAGAGCGTATAAGCGGGCTCAAAATAAACCCAGTTTTTGGATAATCGTTGCAATTATTATACATGCCTTGAGTTGTTTTGCATTTCTGAAACCTTCTTTTAGGGTTCCGTAGTAAATAAGGTACCCTTATAGTTTCACATAGTGACCGTGGCTGGTGTCACCTGGACGAGACTCGCCGCGGATAGAAATACATGGCATACGATGGAGGAGGCCTATGTCCACAAATGGACATCCCAATAAATAAATGTGATAGATAACAATAAAATTAAATAAATTATATGCATGAAACATATTTAAAAATGAAACTTATCTTTATAAATGTTTAAATAATATAATTATATAAAACCATGTAATTTTTATTGGAATAAATGGCTCTACTATTATTATAGTTTCACCATTTTCGGCACCTTATACACAAGTACACACACACAAATAAAGTGCAATTTCTTGTCGGAATCAAATCAAAATCAAAACATTTATTCTTCAAATAGACCACAAGGGCACTGTATCAAAATCTAACCGTAGTCTAGTGTACCCCCCACTGCTCTACTAGCTAAACGGAGGCTACTGGGTATGTGTAAAAAAAATTGGTAGTAGTACGAGTATACACCTATAGTGAATAATTTATTAATAATAAATTACTCACTACTATTCACGAGTAGGTAACGTTGTTAGTCAGTGTCAAGTATGTAGTAAATATAAGTTTGTGAGGTTTAAAGTCCTCATAATGTGTGAGAAACTACGGAACCCTACACTGTGCGTGGCCTGACACGCACTTACCGTCTTTTTAGGCGGCTTTGCTCTGTGATTGTTAGTGCTAGAAAGCTGCAATTTGGCATGGATGTAAAATGTGTTTTTAGTGTACCTCCCTACACGTAAAATGTGGATGAGTTTTAGGGTTCCGTAGCCAAAATGACAAAAACGGAACCGGTATAGATTCGTCATATCTGTCGACGAACGTCCGTATGTCACAGCCGATTTACTCGGAGACTATGAGCACTACAATTATGAAATTTGGTAGGAAGGTGTATGCTATGAACCGCTAATAAAATTATGGGTGTGGGGTACCCCATCCATGTAACAGGGGAGTCAAAAAATTTTTTCAGTGCATATAGACGTGTGGGATATCAATGGATAGGCCTTCAAAAATGACATAGAGGTTTTTAAAAAACTTTAACATTTAAGTCAACCGTTGTTGAGATATTAGCTGTCAAAGTCGTAAAAAGTGTGCCCGGGGGGGGGGGGGGGCACACTTTTTACGACTTTTTACGACCCTCTCTAATTTCCAAACTATGAAGTTTATAATTCTGAAAACAAATCAAGACAGTCATTTCAGCCTATCATGGTTATGTAGGGACAACTCTACGCTATAGTCTTATTTATTGGGGAAATTGCACCTACAGGGAAACCATCTTTATAGCACAAAAAAGATACATCCGGGCTATGTGTGGCCTGAAAAAAACTGACAGCTGTTTGCCATATTTCAAAAAATTTAATATTTTAACTTTTCCCTGTCTTTTCATATTTGAGACAGCTATATTTGTTAAGATAAACCCAACTCATTTCAAACAAGTATCAGAAGTATTCAATAGAGATACATATCGAGATCACAATCTTTGTACAGTGTTGTCACGTACTGCACTGATGCAGAAAAGCGTGTTCTGCTTGGCAAGTAAAATCTATAATAAAATACCCTTTCCTCTAAGACTGGCACCACTTACAACATTTAAAAATAATTTATGTGAATTATTCAATGATAAATGTTACTATTCCTTGAGTGACTTTTTTGCGGGCAAATTTAATTAAATTCTTTTATGTTATTGTAATGTTTTATTTGGTATTTATTATTTATTTTTTAGTGTTAATTACGAATTCAATGTATATCCGGGACATATTGTTATTTTAATTCAATTATGTAATTTCATTCAATTTAATTCAATTATTCTACTTATATTTAAGCTTTATGAATTTTTAATGTCTAATTAAAAAAAAAAATTACCGGCGAAACATGGTGCCACACTGAACCTTTTACACCACCACTCTGACCTATGTTTACAAATAAAAAATACTTACTTACTTACTTACACAATAATAAAACCTTTCAACGATTTTTGGTTTGAACAAGAAAGGTCTAAGGGTGTTTGAGTTATTGCTGAAAAACTGTCTTGCCCAAACAAAAGGGCTTAAGTACCGTGTGTTTCCTATGAAGATACGTCCTTTTTTGATTCACTGTATTGTACCTATAGTGGTTATAAATGTAGATTAGGTGATGTTGGTACGGAACCCTTCTTTGTGTGTGGTCTGACACGCACTTGGCCGGTTTTTTCTGCTTCTACCCTATGGTGTGGGCTGTTGTTGGATAGGTCTTTCAAAATGAATAGAGGTCTTCGTGAAACATTTTTGATAAAGTGAATATTTTCGGAAATAATCCCTCTGAAATTTGTACCCTCCTTTGATTTTTGAACTATGGGTCTAGCAACCTGTCACTGCAATACCACATTTACTCTGCATTTGCTAAAAGTGTAACTGAAAATTAATTTTCATGTGTTCTACCTATCCTTTTTGGGAATATAGGCGTGAATTTATGTATGTATGTACATAGCGTATGATGTACGTAGGTAAGTATGTTTTATTATAAAATTTAATTAAGTTAGTAGTTATTTACTGAATTTATATGCTACGGGCCTTCTAATTGTAATCAGGAGATTAACAATGTAAGGTTAACGGGTCCTAAGAGACTCACAAAGTGAGATTCATGGATGACAATTTATTAGGTATAATGCGTCCAACTTTTACAAGAATGATTTTATGAAAGGAAGCCCTAGTATTAATATAATGTCCCACCAATAATTATTTATCTTAGTAAAGGTAAGTTTTTAGCATGTTAGACATCGTATGTTTCAATATGAATTATATTTTAAGAGCTAGTTTATGATTTATGAACATAATTCGATACCATTAATTAAAGAAATATTTTTTCCCCATACTAATTAATTCAGCACGCGAAGTATCGGTAAAAAGTTACCAACTCATATCACTAATATTTTGATGTCTCTAAGATGTGTCAGACACTCACATACGACACATGTAGGTATCTGTTTTGCATTACATTGTTGCTTAAGAAAATATAAAAGACTGCAACCACCACGGCTAGCACAAAACAGCGCGCGAGCGATAGTCGTGAGATATCACGCGCGAGATAGACTAATATCCGTCTAGTTCTAATGAGTACCCACAGAAAGAGATGGATAGTCTATGTGTGAGAATGAATTATTACTTAGCACTCAAATATTGGTATATTTTTTTGTAATGCAGATACAAAACACGTGTAATAAAACAACATGGAAACATTCGGGGTGATTTTATATTTACGAAAATTATGTCGTTATAACGTATGTCATAACGAAATCGGAATCAAATTAAGTGAATTCATTTTTTTTAATAATAGTTATTTATATTACATGTAGGCCACAAGGGCAATTTTACATGTCAAACAACGTCCAAAAGTAGGTATGCTTAAATAAATGTAGCTTCCTTTCAGATATGTAAAAAAGCAACTAAATCAACAAACTGCTCTCGCTCAACGTGCTAGGTACTAGGCTGCTACTACTTTGTTTGCCGACTTAGACAAGTTATTTGTCAAACTTTTAGTCCCGCTGCCCCTCATGGATATTATTGCTAAAGTTTTCTGCTTTGGGAACCCGCACGCTCCTGACTTAAGCTTTGCCAGCCCAAAGGGTATAGAAAATATGGTTCTACCTATAGTAAGATTTAAAAAGCGCTTGGAGACTGCCTATTAGGAAATCATTAAGCAAAATTTTGAACTCAGAACTATTGCTTTGGGCAAATAATGGCGGCCCCTATCTTAATGGCGGTGTTAGTAGGTTTGGTGTTTTCGAATGACATTCATCAAAAACTTAGATTTTGATTAGTATATCGATTCTACTGAATTTATCACCAATATTTATTTTACAAAGACAATACAAAGAGGAACGTTCGTGGCCCAGCGGCACCCGCGTACCGCGTGCGGTATGCGAGGTTAAGCAATGTCGGGCGGGGTCAGTCCTTGGATGGGTGACCGCTTTGAGTGTTTACTAACTGAGCGCTCCCGTGCTTTGGAAGGCACGTTAAGCCGTTGATCCCGGCTGCTGTTTATGATCGCAGTCGTTAAGCCAAGTTAGAGGCCTTCGGGCGGCTTGAGAACTTTTAACAGTCAAGTTGCCCACTCACTTGACAAAGCCTAATCCCAATAAGGTCTAGTTACCCCCTCGGGTTGGAAGGTCAGATGGCAGTCGCTTCCGTAAAAAAACTAGTGCCTACGCCAATTCTTGGGATTAGGTAGAGGATCCCAGGCATCCTTCAGGATGAAACTATACTGGGAATAACGCTAGGATGACAATAATCTGAGGACACATTATTTGGCCGGCGACATAGGCTGATATTGCACCTTTCACCATGCCATCATACTCGTATCAGTCGAAGGATATCCACTACTGGATATAGGTTTCCCCCAATTTCATGGGGGGTAAATGCCGTAATCGCCACGCTTGGCATGCGGGTTGGTGATCGCAGTATCTTCACTGCACTCGGGGATGCTGCTATCCTTCCCCCGGTGGGCTTGGTCGTAGTTTTAGGGCATATCCAGGTTTTAGGATCTTGCAGCTTATTCTTTAGTGATTAATTGGAAAACGTATACATAGCTTTGACATCGACTGTACTCCCCATCTGTCGTTGTTCATTTCGCTGTATCATCCGGTTCGTAGAGTTATGCCAATATACGCGTGTGCCTAAACAAACACAAAACGCGTATTCAATTGACATGGTGGTTGAATCCGCTTTGTGTTGTACGAGTACTATAATAATATTTTCAATGTTTGTATTCATATCGCTTCGCTGATGTAAACTGAAGTATGAGCATTCCGGACAACGTATTAAGTGGTATAGTGGTAAGAGTTCTTTACAGTACAGTAGGTATAGAGACACAAAATAATATGTATATAGTGTCCCCCCAACTGTGCATGAATAGTTACAAACTGAGCGTTCCCGTTCTGTGGAAAGCAAGTTAGACCGTTGATCACGATTGTTGTCTGTGACAGAAATTTTGAGGCAAGTTAGAGGTTTTCGGGTGGACTATAATTTTTGTAACAGCCAAGTTGCTTAGAGGAAACCTGATCGTAAAATAGAACATTAATGTAAAGGCCGTGAAAAAGCAAATCCCGGACAAGTTGATTTTGACGGAGGCGTTCTTTTCTCCGCCAATTTGGGGAAACAAAATTATAATACATTATAACTAAGCATATTAACTATAAAAAATAAACATCAAATCCTAGTTCACCTTCCCCGCCTCCGCCCTACATATCTTTTACAAGTAAAATTTTAACAAAAAACACCGACTCCAAACTTTGCCAGACCCCATCCTCTCGGTGTATAATTTGAGGAGGTCCTTATTTTGCCTTACCCCATCCTCTCGGTATATAATTTGAGGAGTTCCTTCGATTTTTCCAAGATCCCGTCATCAGATCCAGACTTGGTGACACTGGGACCACCTAGAAAACACACCCTTTCAAACAAAAAAAGAACTTGTGAAATCGGTCTACTAGTCTCCGAGTAATCGGCGAACATACATACATAAAAAATATATATTTATTTATTTATTTATTTATTTATTTATTTAACATGAAATTTGTACCTTACAGCTATAGCCAACACGGCACAAATTATAGGGTAAACTAAAGAAACACGTATAATACAACATAAAAAACATAATTAAAAACTGTATGGGGACAGTCTTATTCTAGAGGTATGCTACTTTCAGGCATCTCACTTTCAATTACCTTCTTGCACTCAACCAACAATTGTCCTAACGCGTTCTCAAACAAATCACACGCTGGCGCCACCACGAGTATATATATATTCCGACGAATTGAGAACCTCCTCCTTTTTTTTGAAGTCGGTTAAAAAGGACACAGCATGACTCATAATTAAATGCCACTTTGAATCAAAATAATAATACTAAAGGTGAAAAATCTTAAAATAAATAACAAAGATCATATGTATTTAAAGTGAGTAAACATTAAACAGGATTGAAATATTTACCTACGCATTTTAGTTTATTGAATTGGATTTGTTTTTTTTTATTTGAAACTATTTGAGACATTTTTATAAACGTCATCTCTACCATTTGTAAAAGTAGTCTATGGCAATTTTAAAAATAAAGAAAACCAGCGAAAACGTTAATCGAACGAGCATTTTGTTGTTTGCAGTGGCACTTCTTAGTCACAACGTGTTGTTGAAAAGTAAAAAAAATTGCTTTGTTGCTATAGTTAAGCGATCATTTATAAGCATATTGGAGTAAGAAAAGGTTTGTTTTTCTCTTCTGGGTTGAAATGTCCAATAGCAGTCTATTCCTCATAAACTAATGCTTACGTTAACACTAAGAATTTAATAGTAGGACCTCGGTTTCCTTTAGTTTAGGAGACAACTGGGAAAGCACTAATACTCGTATGGGGTGGAAATACACTACTTATACACATACAGACACGCATAGCCACAATTAACCTACACGTTCCTGAATGGTAAGGATGTTTTAGCGTTTAAATACATTGAGAGTGTTTTATGCCCCAAGACCCTTAACAATCAGAGTTAATAGAAGACAGGTTAGAAACTTAATGATCCAGAATATACATTGTTAAAGTAAATTTAATAATTGTAAAATAATATATTGACTGCTACCTTCGAGAATATACGCACTTGTGTTTCACAAATTGTTTGAGTAACTTTGTTTTTTAAAACACTCTATCACCAGTCTTTGTAGAGGCAACGTTAAACCCACTCGGTTTCCATGTTTCTCATATCGCGAACAAATAGGGCAGGACAAATATTACGTAACACTGTTCCTTTGAGAGCACTTTTATCCGGTACGAGGGAAGAACAAACCATTATTTTTTATAGTCAAATGCACTTAACTCCGTCCTAGAACGTCCTCGGATAGAGATTTTTAACGGTGATATTTTGTGCGCAGGAATTATTAGTGTTGTTGTGCGCAGATCGGCGCGCGACTGTCCAGGCCCCTTCGGTGGATGGTCCATTATCGTTTGATGGGCCACCTCCGTTTAGGTCCGTGTCAGTGTGCGGGTGCTCGTTTATGGCATGAATGGGAGACGGTGACCATTCGGGCATTAAGTCGGTGAACCCGGCTGAACGGTCGGTGATACTTTAATCATTCTGGGAACTCGTGTTATAAATTAAGCCGGTAATTGAAATGAGTATACGTAAACCATAATTATCAATTTATTAACTAACCGGTATCACGGGTTAAAAGCAGAGCGTAGTCCTGATATTAATACATGGTAACCGAAAATATGAATACATTATTAATTGTGTCCATTTTAACGTTGCTGTTTAAGTAATAATATTGTTAACATTAAAGAATGAACAAAATCTTTACCGCAAAACGACCATGATTTTAGAAATACTGGTTTCGTATAAAATAAAGCCCTCGAAGAATATCCATACAATTCAAAAGCCCGTACAGTAGCAGCAACCATAGTACAGCACGATTTTACTGCTGCCTATAATAACATTAGGGAATTTATTCGTTAATACAACAAATCTTCATCAAATAAAAGGTCGAATGAGATGAGCTCGTGATTTCTTAGAGTCCACATGCTACAATGTCTATCAGGTAGGCCATATATTTTTTCCCACTACAAAAACGAAGCAAAACACAGCAATTAATAACAATTAGGGAATAAATCGCAGCAGTGACACTCGGCAAGTATCGCATTTTAGAAGAGCAGTTTTATCGATCGCCGCGTGGTCACGTCGCCGGAAGGTCACGTGCCGTCTAATCCTTGAAACCTAATATACAGCCAATGAGCGTTGTAGAATGGACATACACACGTATCGATTCTACCTTTTTTTCGTCTAAGAACAAATGATATGAAAGTAATGACACTAACTCACGATTAGGTGAACTTTACCTTGAATACTATACAATTTTTATTGATACTTACTTACTCGACGGAAGTACGTTCTTTACCTATTGATTTTTCTCTATGATAGTCATAACCGAAACAAGGTCACATAAATTGTGTTTATGTGATGAGTAGAAAACACCTTATACGTATTTACAGATAATTTACTAGAATTTGACACTGCTGGAAAATTCACAAGCAGTAAAGAGTTAGAGAGGTAGGGCATAGCGAAATGACATGTCGCTCGAATTTGGAGCAGCCCAACTGGGGAGGTACCTCCGCCTTACAGAAGATCGCAGCCATAATAGCACCACTACTTATTTTGTAGGTATGTGGTGTTGTGTTCCTGATGGTGAGTAAGGTTTCCAGAGCTCCTTGAGGATTCGTTGTGTTGACGGCAGGGGACCTACGGTACTAACAACACTGCCTTAGGTTCGTGTAGGCCCGGAATGTGGGTGCGGCGATCAGGGAGACCCGGTGAAACGGTTGTCCGCTGGCCGCCCGCAGGTTAGTTGGGTTCCCGAACCCAGGGGTCACTTAATCTCCACCCTGGGAGGCTGAACCGCCAGCCTCACGAAAAGTCCTTGGTGTGGTAGTCGTGCCGGAGAAGGAGACCGGTGTGGACCCGGCTGCCACAACAGGGGGGGGGGGGCTGCCCTTCCGTACGCCGTGCCCACAAACCGTTTTACCTGCATCATCCTCTGCCAGGTTACTACCGTGCTTTTGTCCCTACAGCCATCATCACAGCGAATCCTCTTTTATACACTTCTTAAAATTTGTATGACATGCCAAGTAAAAAAAGGAACAGGTTCTCAGCGGTACCATCCTCCACACAAGTGGACTTTTGTAATATCCGGGGACTCCACTCAAATTTAGATACGGTTCATCAGCATCTGGAGTCTGCGCAACCGACACATTTATTCCTTACGGAGACACAGATATCCTGCCCGGCTGATACTTCATACCTTCTGTATCCCGGATACACGCTCGAACATAAGTTCTTGAGACGTGCCGGTGTATGTATGTATGTTCGGCAGGGTATCTGCTGTCGCCGCCTTCAGGCCTACGAAGAGATAGATCTGTCCGTGCTGTGGGTGCGCGTTGACTGCGGCGGCCACACCCGCGTCTACGCGTGCCTTTACAGGTCTCATAGCGGTGACATGGACACAACTCGGCTCTTCGAGCACTTGCAATTGACATCTGACAGAGTTCTCGAGCAGTATCCCTCCGCGGAGTTAGTGATCTTAGGAGATTTTAACGCCCACCATGTTGAGTGGCTCAATTCTCGGTCCACTGACTACGCGGGTAGGTCTGCTCGCGAATTTTCTCTGGCCTACGGACTCTCGCAACTGGTACGTTCTCCTACGAGAATACCAGACGTCGAGGACCATACCAGCTCTCTCCTGGACCTTCTGCTGACCTCACGTCCGGACGGGTATTCCGTCTCAGTGAATGCACCACTCGGATCGTCCGATCACTGCCTCGTCCGGACAAAGGCACCATGTGTGAGGCCGGAACCGCCGCGACCAACTAGCCTACGGCGCATGTGGCAGTATAGGTCACCAGACTGGGATGGACTGCGTGAATTTTACGCATCGTACCCATGGAGGCAGCTTTGCTTCACATCAGAAGATCCAGACCCCTGTGCAGACGCTGTCGCTGAGACGATCCTGGCGGGTATGGAATGTTTTATTCCCAACTCGCTGGTCGCTGCTGGAGCCAAAACGCGACCTTGGTTTAACCGGCCCTGTAAGTATGCTACAGCATGTAAGCAAGCCGCATACAGGGCTTGGACCAAGGCTAAAGCTAGTAACGATCCAAACGTTTCTGATGTAAAACGGAAGTTGAACGCTGCCTCGAGGTCTAGCAAGAGAGTTATTGCCAGAGCTAAATTCAATTTCATTGGCAGAATTGGCGAGAAACTTTCTGGATATCCCTCCGGAAGTCACGCCTTTTGGTCGCTCGCCAAAGCTGCCGAGGGAAACTTCTGTCAGTCGTCCTTACCACCACTGCGAACTACAGCTGGAGATCAGGCCCACAGTGCAAAAGAGAAAGCCGATCTATTGGGTAGCCTCTTTGCCTCGAACTCCACTTTGGACGACGACGGCAGCGCCGTACCTCCCACTATCCCTCGATGTGGGTATTCCATGCCGGAAATTAACTTTTCACAGAGGGATGTCCGGAGGAAGCTGCTGTCCCTAAACGTCCACAAGTCGAGCGGGCCGGACAGCATACCAGCGGTGGTGCTCAAACGTTGTGCTCTTGAGTTGTGTCCCGTCCTAACGCGACTTTTCGCGCTCTCTTACCGCAAAAGGCAAGTTCCGTCTTCGTGGAAGACTGCCCTCGTACACCCGGTGCCTAAAAAGGGCGATAGATCAGACCCATCGAATTACAGGCCTATTGCTATTACCTCCCTTCTCTCCAAGCTGATGGAGCGTGTCATCAACACAAAGCTCCTAAGATACCTAGAGGAACACGATCTGATCAGCGATCGTCAGTACGGTTTTCGTCACGGTCGTTTGACTGGTGACCTCCTAGTGTATCTTACACACCGGTGGGCCTCAGCCATTGAGAGTCAGGGAGAGGCGTTAGCGGTCAGCTTAGACATAGCGAAGGCGTTCGATCGGGTCTGGCACCGAGGTCTTCTGTCGAAGCTACCATCGTACGGACTGCCCGAGGGTTTGTGCAGATGGATCGCCAGCTTTCTGTCCGGCAGACGCATAAAAGCCGTAGTAGACGGCAGTTGCTCCGAAAGCATGGACATTAACGCTGGCGTCCCACAAGGTTTCGTGCTATCCCCGACGCTGTTTTTGCTGCATATTAATGACATGCTGTCTATTGATAGCATTCATTGTTATGCGGATGTCAGCACCGGGGACGCTTACTATACGGGCCGTGCCAACATTCCTCGTGCCTCTGTGTTAGAGAGTCGGGAACAACTTGTGTCCGAAATCGAGAGCACTCTGGTCAGAGTCTCTGAGTGGGGCCAGGATAATCTGGTCCAGTTCAACCCCACCAAGACACAAGTATGTGCGTTCACCGCTAAGAAAACCCCGTTCACTGTGGCCCCACAGTTCCAGGACACAACCCTCTCCATCTCAGAGACTATTGGGATCCTTGGCGTCGACATTTCCAGCGACGTCCAATTTCGAAGCCACTTAGAAGGCAAGGCCAAGCTGGCATCCAAAAAGCTAGGTGTGCTCAATAGATCGAAGCGGTACTTCACCCCGGGACAGAGACTTATATTATATAAGTCGCAAGTTCGTCCCCACATGGAGTATTGCTGTCACCTCTGGGCGGGAGCACCTGGATACCAGCTTGGGCCTTTTGACTCGCTTCAGAGACGTGCTGTGCGAATCGTGGACGATCCCAAACTCACGAGCGATATTGAACCTTTAAGTTTAAGGAGAAACTTTGCCTCCTTGTGCGTGTTCTATCGCTTGTATAATGGGTTGTGTTCCGAAGAACTATTCGATATGATGCCCACGGCCGCTTTCTATCATCGCACTGCTCGCCGTCGGCAGGGCATTCATCCTCACACCTTAGAACCTAAATGGTCGCGTACGGTACGGTTTCAGAGGAACTTCCTCCCTCGGACGCTCCGGTTGTGGAATAAGCTCCCTGCCGAGGTTTTCCCGAGGAACTACAGTATGGGATTCTTCAAGAAAAGAGTGTATACATTTTTAAAGGGTCGGCAACGCGCATGTGACACCCCTGGAGTTGCAGGCGTCCATAGGCTGCGGTGACCGCTTACCATCAGGCGGGCCGTACGCTTGTTTGCCACCGACGTGGTATAAAAAAAAAGTAAAAGGTTCTGAACTTCTGACTTCTTGTTTCGTTCACTTAAATGTACGTATAAGGTAGGAACTCCGTTTCAGAGAGAGATTGATAGCACACCGATCCTAATCTTTTCACTGTTACAGATATCCATTTATATCAAAGATGCGCAAAGTGAATAGTATTATTTCTACCATAATAACTATGTATATAGTTATTTATTTACCAATGAAACATAGCAATGGAGAAAAATGCAATCGGTGATCGAATATAAAATCCATGTCAACAGACCAAAAATAGCAAAACATTTCATCGAATTCGCATTTAATCCCATCGCATGGAACTCGGATATCACTTTTTACTTTTGTTTTATGAGTTACTTTACTGTCTCGTTACTAAAGTAAAATACACTGCAATCATTTTATTTGATCGTTTGATGGGGGCTGTAACTAAGTTTATGGTTATAGCAGAAAGTATGGACGTTAATAGGCTTTTCTGGCAATTACAAGAAACACCACAAATCCTACGTCAGTGAATTTGAAATTCGAAAGACGAGAGAAATTGCAAGCGAACTGTCGATGAATGTCTCACTCAATATTTACGTTCGGTATTTCGATTGGATACATGATTAATGTTTACTGATAGATATGAAGGAATGTAATTGGAAAATGTTCAAATATTCATTGTTTTCTTTCGTTTGCGCCCACATACTAAAAAAAATCATGACGTGGTTGGTAAATAAAATATAAAATACACGACTAGTCTAACTGTTGGGTTTGTTTTATTAAGGCACACTGAGATGCGGAATTTTAAGCTCGCCTGAAAATGACAATCCACACTTTATCGGCTTTATGTTTTGTCGGCCTGTTTAGCCTAGTTGGTAGTGCTATTGCCTCCGAAGCTAGAGGTTCCGGGTTCGAATCCCGGTAAGGGCATTTGTTTCTGTGGTGAGCAGAGAGATTTGTTCCTGAGACTTGGATATTTTCTATGTATTTAAGTATATATCTATTAAATATATCGTCGTCTAGTACCCATAATATTTATTTATTATTTATTTATTTATGGAAGTTGCGGACTACCCGACCATTTACATGTAGATAGATATACAAAGGCAAATATTGTCTAGAGAACAAAATCTGTGCCTTAATCCTTAACTTAGACAAATAGTTTAAGTACTAAATAAAAACGTTTAAAATAAATCTAATAAATATTGCTGTCCATAAGATTTGTACTATCTCTCTTATTTTCAAGTACTTATAGTATGATAGTTATGTTATTCAAAAAAGCTCAATCAAACCCGCAAATAAAAATACAAAAATTGAGTATAACCCGGGCTATACTAGATTTTAATAAACAATGTTAAGAAATAATATAGCAAACTAATAATTTTACGTAATACCCTGACTGGATGACCCACAGACAACAATATTGGGATGGAAATTTTTCATGCCAGAAAAAAACTAACTTTAGTTGTTGTTAATTGTTATACTTTAATGATATTATGTAGATAACTACCATGGGGATCATTCAAATATTATTCATATCAAAAGACGGTACTAACTCATTCGGTATCGTACTCTACAACTTTACCTACATAGCATGTTTTTAGCGCGATGCGTTGGAGATATGTACTGCAATCGCCAACCCGCATGCCAAGCGTGGCGATTATTGCATTTACTCCCTATGAAATTGGGGAAGGCCTATGTCCAGCAATGGACGTCCTTCGGCTGATATCATGCTGGTGGTGGATGTTGACTTGGTAATGACGAAAAAACATTTTTCAGAGGTTTCGCGGTAGTTAAAAATAATGCAAACAAGTTTTCTACTAGTTATATTTTCTTGCTGCACAAGCGAATACGGTATAGCTGCTAAACTGCTAGTGTATCATCTCCATTGTATCAACATTTTTACCACATCAACTTGTGGGTAAATAATGAAGTATTAGGAAAGTGGCGACCACGTACTGGAAGGCGCAGCGTGGGCAGGCCCCCCACACGGTGGACTGATGACCTGGTAAGGGTCGCGGGTGTCTGCTGGATGTGAGTGGCGCAGGACCGGTCATTGTGGAAGTCTGGGGGAGGCCTATGTCCAACAGTGATACAAAAAGTGAAAATTGGCCAAGAGCATGTCGGGCCATGCTCAGTTCCGTAGTTGCCCAATGAATTCAATTTAAAAAAACAATAGCAAGCAAAAGGGAATACCTTAGCAGCGTTTCATACGTCTTTTAGTAAGAATTAAAGACTTTTTACGATAACTCAAAAACTGTTTAACAGATCATTTCTGCTATAGTTTTCGTTGAAAGTCTTTAGTATGCTTTACTTTCATGATTTTTTTCATATTTTTTGAACCCATAGTTCAAAAGTTAGAAGGGGTATATTCACTTTATCAAAAAATGTTTAATGAGGATCTCTAATCATTTTGAAAGACCTATTCAACAACACCCCATACCATAGGGCTGAAGCAAAAAAAATCAATCACCACTTTACGAGTAGAGGAAGGAGGTACCCTTAATAAAATCGTTTTTTTTAACGTCTTTTCCAAATTTATTGATTTATATATCCTTACTAAATTGCACTAACAATCATAGAACAAAGTCTCGGACAGACAGACAGACCGACAGGAAGACAGACGGGCATGGCGAAACTATAATTCCTAGTTGACTACGGAACCCTAAAAAGGCGTTCGATATCAAGCAGACCACAGACCTCGGCGCGCACTAATTACACGGGGATAGTTCTAAACTCCGGCCGAGTTCAGTTTATTTGCTTAACCGGCTTTTTAACGACGTCGTTTATCAGGAGTTACCGCATAATGCGTCTGTAATTTCTTTTCAGTGGTTTTGCTTTAAAGTAGACTGAATAGCTAGATGTTTTAATCTCATTATTGTATTGTTTATAGTGTACGTAGTGTAGGTTGAACTCTTACACTTAATTCTGATATACAGGGTGAGCAATATAAATTTATTTAACACAATACAGATAGGTATAGGTCGATTCACAAGAGCTGGCGCGGAAAATGTATGTAACTGTCATTAATTTCATAGACATCCGCGCCAGCTCTTGTGAATCGACCTATACTACATTACAGATTGCTCATCAAAAACAGTCATCATCCTCCTAGCGTTATTCCCAGTACAGTTGCATCCTGAAGAATGCCTGGGGTCCGCTACCTAATCCCAAGAATTGGCGTAGGCACTAGTTTTTACGGAAGCGACTGCCATCTGACCTTCCAACCCGAGGGGGAAACCGACCTTATTGGGAATAGGCTTGTCAAGTGAGTGGGCAACTTGACTGTTAGAAGTTCTCAAGCCGCCCGGAGGCCTCTAACTTGGCTTAACGACTACTATCAAAGACAGCAACCGGGATCAACGGCTTAACGTGCCTTCCAAAGCACGGGAGCGCTCAGTTAGTAACCACTCAAAGCGGTCACCCATCCAAGGACTGACCTCGCCCGACATTGCTTAACCTCGCATACCGCACGCAGTACGCGGGTGCCACTGGGCCACGAGCAAAAACAGTATGGATAAGAAAAACAAAATTAAGTATAAGCAATGGTAGACTAAAGGAAAAGCCGAGGCTAAGAAGCGATCTCTTCCAAGATGTAAAATAAATTAAATAACTTTATTTATTTATTTATATATGACCAAAAACTGACTGACTACCTGACTGAAGCGACTGCATGAGTGGATATCAAAATAACTAATCTGCAAATAATAACAAATAGTAATATTTGATTAGCTGTAGTCCAATGAAAATGAAAATGATAACTTCCTTGTTGTTATTCAATCACGTCAGCGCTGAGACACCAGCAAGCTAGCTTTTTTTTTTCATAACATTTTTTAATATTGACTTCAGAAAATGATTCATATCCAAACGGGTTTATAACCAGTGCTAAAAACTCATGTTTGGTAGATTTAAATTTTATGAATACATTTTTTTTTAAAATGACGCAGGATACATAGTAGTAGCTGCTGTACCCTTAAATTTACGACGTTTGGTGATCAGGGGAAGTATGAAATCATAATTTTTTGGAATTATGTGTTTTTAGTTATTTTTAACAAGTAGCTGAATATAGTATTGTAATTATTTTGAAATCAGTGCATGAAGCCCTTTTAGATAACCAAAACGATAGTTTTCAGTAAAAAAAAGCATATAAAAAATGGATGACGTCAAATATGACACATAGACGACGTGCAATTGCACCAAAAGTCAAGATGGCTCTTAAAATGTTCTAAGGCTTCATTAGAATCGCCCTGCCGCAGAAAATATCGGTTGGTCATTAAATATCGTATAAGTATTGGACTTTTACGTCATATATAAGTACAGACGCGACTAAAAGCAAGCTGCAAGCAATTAACCCTAACAAAAGGGAAAAATATATCAATATCTCGATAGTCCGGGAACCTCTACTTCAAAAATTCGCAATATCAATATATTGCTATTTCACATTTTTTTAAAAACTCAGGATAATCCCATCATCGGATCAGGTTCTAACACGTGTGTTTATGTAATCCGAATCGATTTATTCGATGGCGTCGACGTGGCAAGTGTACCATTTCATTTAGAGGGCCTGACTGATCTAATTTGCCCCGCCTCCCTTATCCCCACAACGGGTTGCTAGGGAATTGCCTTTTTCACTATCCGTCATATGTAATTTGACAATATGGAACAACCCGGGAGGCTATTAGGCCCAAAGGCCCAAACGGGAAGTCTTGTGGTACATTCACAAGTCATTGCCCATTTGCTATTTCACCACAGTAGATAAGTATATTATTGTGTCCCGGGATAGTTTTTGTATGGCATCGACCACAATTCTCTTACAAAAGAGCAGCCGATATTCGCAAATAGGCGGAGAGGTAATGATGGTTTATTCATAACAAGCTCCGGAAAAACTCTACGATAATATAATTTTAGGTATCGGAGCTTAGACTTTTTGACGATGTCATTTATTAGAAGTTACCAAGTAATAACTTTTATTTCCAATGTCGATTTTGATAATGAACTTACAAAAAAATACCTTACCTTTTTTGCGTTTAGGTACTTCAATTTGTACAGGAATAGCTGTAATAGTTTTACATGTATGATGATGATAATCTAAAACTCCATTGAATCGATAACTATACCTTGTTGAGCTGGATTCTCTCAGTTTCCGCGTGTTTCATGTAATAACAATAAGAATCCTACATATCTATCCATGCTAATAATGAAATCTGCATATTTTATATTGTTTTGGATTGTGATACATTGTTTTAAAATTATGATCTAATAAAACGTCATTAGTTACAGAATAAATAACGCTCTTTTTAAGTTTTGAACAGGCATAAAAATAGCTAACAAATCTAATTTACAACAGTCAAACTTCCTTAAACTGTCTTTTGACCATGGTCACTGGTATATTTATTTCTATGGTAGTATTTTTTTTTGCTGGCATGAGAAAGTAAGTGCAAGACCACACTAAGCACTACAGCCAGTTGCCCTATTCCCACATTTTACTGTACCGTGGGAAACGACGAAAATACACTAGGTACTAGTGTATCCAGTGCCTTGAAACATGTGAATAAATAAAATTCGTTTCACAAATGTTGCTACTCGTAAAACAGTACAGCAATTTTTACTAATATTAATATTAAAGCCACAAAGAGAGGATACATCAAGTGCCTTTGTATTTAATTAAGCAAATGTACAGACACACTGGCAATGTACGGCTAGACCACAGAACACTCTCGGAATATCATGGTTTGTTCGCAATTCACAGTTCACAAACGTCATTTTTCTCCTACGGGTGGAAATTTCAGATCTCTTCTCTTACCAAACTTCATTAACCTCAACAACTCCATGAAAATCATAATCACTGAGAACATAACCAAATTCAGCTATTCGTAATAAAAAAGAGTTTTCTATTGAAGCTGCAGTACGAAAATGTGAGAGAGATCTAATTCTATTAATATACTATGTTATATTATCTACCTGTCGTAATCAATTTCATAGGTCTCACTCAGGTTGATTTTATTTTCGTAGCAATAACATTATTTTCAATATACTTGAATCAACCGGAATATAATCCTTAGCAAGTTATCCTAAGGCAACCGAAAATTACTATTCCAAAAAAGTGCTTAAAATACTCTTACCTGTCATTTATATGACGAAATACAATATAAGTTTGATGTTTAAATGCCCCCTATGCAGGCCCCTATGGGTCCTACGGAAGATCGGCCCTTTCGTAACTACGCCTTTGTTTAGGGTTCCGTAGCCAAAATGGCTAAAACGGAACCCTTATAGATTCGTCGTGTCTGTCCGTCCGTCCGTCCGACCGTATGTCACAGCGCTACGCTATGAGCACTACAATTATGAAATTTGGTAGAAAGGTATATACTATGAACCGCTATAGAAGTATGATGTGAAATTACGAAGAAAATATTAAACTGGAGGGGCACCCCATGTACTCGTAACAGGCAAGTCAAATTATTTTATTCAATACACATAGACTTGTGGGGTATCTATAGATAGGCCTTCAAAAAGTACATAAAAGTTTCTAAAAACTTTTTCATTTCAGTCAACTGTTAGTGAGATATTAGCTGTCAAAGTCGGAAAAAGTGTGCCCCCCCCCCCCTAATTTCCAAACTATGAAGTTTAAAATTCTGAAAAAAATCAGGATCATGTAAAACTATAAATACTTTCAACGATTTTTGGTTTGAACAAGATAGATTTAACGGTTTTTGAGTTATTGCTGAAAAACTGTCGTACCCAAGCAAAAGGGCGTAAATGCCGTGACTTGCCTATGAAGATACGACCTTTTTTGATTTACTGGATTGTATAGTGGTTTTAAATGTAGATAAGGAGGTGTCGGTACGGAACCCTTCTTTGTGCGTGACCCGACACGCACTTGGCCGGTTTTATGTTTTAACAGCTAGCCTCTGTTTCACGTGAGCCCAATATTTGTCAAGAGGTCGTAACCCAGGGCAGTTGAGAGATTATGGTTTCTTTTCACAAATTCGATATCATTGGTCGAGAACAAATCCAATTTGTAGTACGTTTATTATTATTTGTACTGTTGATTTCGATGTTTTGAACGTTTCAGCTAAGACTGGGTTGCACCAAGCCGTCTGTAATTGTTAGCTGTGTTCGTTAAAATTTTATTTGTATGGAAAGTTTGACAAGTTTTATGGGATGACAGCTGTCGGCGCCATATTTAACCTTGATCGGTCTGTGATCGTAAGTCGGTGCAACCCAGCGTAAATCTCTTACAGTTGATTTTCTTTGTAAAGCAGCTATGACTTTCTTCTCGATTTCCTTGTTAACAAACCTCGTCTTAAGACCACTTGCAGGTCAAATGCCTTAATATAGAAGCACTATGAACCATTTCAACACCCTATAAAGATGATTGCTGATCATGTGTTTTGCCGCATACTGATCAAAATTGTAAAGTCGAATTTAGTTTTAAGTCATAGTATGTAAGTTTTTACTGTATTTATATCTCTTTAATTTACCTACTTACACTAACAAAAATTTTTGATATCTAAAAAAAATTGTATAATATAATAAAGGAGTAATATAAATCACTAACGCTTAGTAATAATAACGCATTTCCCTTGAAACGTAGCTTTATAAAATGTACTTACTACCTTTATTTAATGTAAATACTTGACTTCAAAGACCACTTTTGTTTAGATGCTCGATACACTCAAGTCGTATCATACTGAAAACAAAGATAATACAATTTTGTTAAAAGCAACAAACGAGGTTACCCCATTCTTATTAGGGCTGGGTCGTGCCGTAAAGGAAGGTGACGTCATAACTCAGTCCTCCGTTGCCTCCGCAACTCACATGTAACAACGAACGGCCCTTGTCCAGCTTGTTTATGGCATAACACGCCAATTCACGTTTATGTAGGCACTTACGAGTATGCAATGTACGTAAAAACAGGTAGAAAACATGTTCCTACATGCATACGCACAGCGAATTTGAATGGATTCATAGAATTTAAGGAAAAAGTATAAGTACTGGCAAATTGGAATACGCTTTAACTATGTATGGTATGTTGATTATTAATACTACATTCCACGGTTGTTATGTTTAGAATCTTCAATTTTAAAGGTGACAGAAGTGAATTTTTCAAAGGGACTATCATGTATTTGACCAAGCTCCTTCTAGGACTAACAAAGGATACCAATAAGTCGCATTTGCAAATAATGACAGTTATGATATTAACGTCATTTTAACCTACATCATCGTCATTTTAACAGTTGATAAACATATTCGAAAAGTTACGTATGCCCTGCAGACCCTCATAAACTAGATGTAGCAATTAGATAATTATCATAGCTACAAATCTTCACTCTATTTCATTTTAAATGTATGATACTTTGCAAATGATAACTAAACAAAGTTTACCAGAACAGCAAGCATCCAATTCTGTTCAGAAAATACTTCGCGTAAAGTAATTCAGGGAGTAAATTCTTCAGATTATGTTCACAACGCTCGACAGTTGCTTAAAGTTAAAGCCGAAATACAGTTGAGTTTTTTTATTGGCTCGACGCCTTGAGGTGTCGTCCCACGTACTGATAAAAACTTCCCTAAATCCCGCCTGGAACTTTAATTCTTCGCCGGAATTTTTTGTTCATAGTAAAACTATGTTTACTCACGCTTACCTTTTTCAATACAGCTATCGTGCGCCATGCTAAGACATACGGTGCTAATGTCGTGAAATTATGACATTTGCTCATGCTGGACAAGCGTATTATTATAATACTTATGATAACAACTAATTATCAATAAGTATAATGGTGCACCCAGGGTTTGCAGTCCCGGTCCCGATTTGTATGAAATTTCCTGGGAATTCCCGGGAATTTAACATTCTTTTATCTGTGCCTAGGTGCACCGTTAGCATCAAAATTGAAATATTATATTTCAATTGTTACTCTGCTTAAATGTGACTGCGTTTAAGAAATAGGACTTCATAATAACCAGGCATTGTATATTTTGAGGCATTTTCGTTAATGTCTATTGGTGTTCATAGAATTGGTAAATAAAATTCAATCTTCATAATTTGTTAATGTTAATATTACCTTAAATTCGCAATATTCATTAAAATGACTTCATGAGGTTTCATTATAATCTCAACGTTTCGTCGATTTTTTTTTTTAATTATTAGGGTGTCAGATTATAACTTATAATAGCATACTAACGTTCGTCCACGATTTAGTCCGCTTAAAACTTGTTAATCACACACTTATTCAAACTTTCACCCTTATTTCACCACTGGAGGGTTTCCAGCGTACAAAACTATTAATTTTCGAGAGTCAAACTGCAAGTTTCTCGGTACTCAATATTATTGTGTAACTCTAATCGGTTCATCAGTTTAAATGTGTAAAGGTATGAAACAGAGATACCATCAGTCAGGCAATATAATATCAATGTGCTGCCTCTGCAAGCCTAATTTAGCATATAATGTGTGTATGTATACGCAGAATATATTGTTAGAGCCCCAGCTCGGAATCTCGACTATTTCTTTTCAATTTTGGTATCTAAATCAGTTTTATCGTTCAAGCGTTAATACATTACAATCAGTAAGAGTAACAGAGTTACTCATGATACGAGTATTAGTATGGATTAAACAACCAAAAATGATTACATGCATGCCCTACCAAAGCCGTAAAACGAAGGGTAGCATTTGTATTCATTGAAAGGTTACCGATACGAGGAGAATGTGAATTTAACAGCCACGGGGTATCCGGCAAGAGGACCGATCCGATCTCTTTATGACCGCTCGTTATAAGCTCGAGTACAATAAAATACCTAGGCATAGTTATAGGCGGTGTTATAAATGTCCACTGCTAAGCTGACATTTCATTTAGACTTCCATACTGATATAAATAATTATGATGACCTGAGATATAAATACTTAATTCGGTAATGTACCCGTCATATCATGACGATATCGATGATGTCGATGTGTCGATGATGTGTTCTTTTTTTTTATCAGAATGGCAGAGACGATGCTTAAAACGATATCCCTATAAACTTTTCTGTCGTCATTAATTTACAAAAAGATTTTAAAGGATAATTTGAATCGCAACTGTTGCTTAAAATTGGCTCTAACTGGCATTAATTATGTTTTAAATGACTTGTTCATTCCATTCTCAAGAAAAGTTTCAATTAACGGGTAATCCAATTTATTAAATCATTGCATTTATATCATTACTCCTTAAAATCTGCATATTTATATTTAGAGCTTGAAAATACGCAATATCGAGTCAAATACGTAGCGTAGGCACGTAAGAAAACCGGTTTAAGAACAAATTTGCTGTAAGTTCCTATTATTACAACGATTGATGCTTGCAACAAATTTACTTAAACTTAGTTGAAAATTCGGTGAAGGGATCAAAAACGCGTGAATTTGGGTTAACTATTGATCTAATTTACCTGCTCTTGGATCTTTACAATTGGAGAAATATTAGGTATGAGTGGTGTGACGTAAAACAAAAGACACATCAAGGATTTATTATTAGTGTTTTTTCCGCTCACGGGACAATGGTGTCCCGGACCTTTGGAAGGCGTGCGGGGAGCCGAAGTACCGAGGTACCGAAGTACCAACCGAGTACCACATAGCCAACACGTAGAGGCCCTTTTGACAATTTAATGAAATGCAAGGGGTACACCGTGCGGATGCTGTCCCTGCCCGTGTCATGGGACGCACACAGAGACAGCACCCGCCAGGGTGTACAGGAACTATTGCTGGTTGATGGAATCTAAATGAACCGGACTATTGGGTGAATATGATGGACTAATGGCTGGGCTATTGAGTGAGACAAGTGACGTCTGCCTAATAAAACTGTCTCACCTTTTTATCTCAGGCAGACGGTGACTCGCCCTCTGCTAGATTATTAGTGTTCATTATTATTTTTAATCGCATTCTTATAGCTTGAGGGTGGTGACGACTGTGAGGTCTGTGAGCGCTCGCTGTTTACCATAGCTCCCCAAAAGGACTCGATACTTGCTAGCTATTTAGCATGTTGTTCTGTGCATTTTCTTTCTTATTACTCAAAGAGTACATCTGATTGATATATTTAGCATGTTGTTAATGTGTTTCTTTACCTTGTTCGCTCAATGCATAAGCAACCATCCCCTACTCCTCTTTCCCCCCATGTGGCCAATATTTATTATAGCCTGACCAGGCTCCCCGGTCCAGTCCTGACACAACATTGATTGCTAAAAAAGGTAGTGATCTAATAAGCAATTGAATTCTACTTTACACATTGAAAAAAGTACTTTTCAGACTAGCTACATGCAAGACTGTGGACTTTAAGTTTTAAAGGAAAACTACATGAACCACACATGGCTTCTGTCACACTACGAATTCCTTTGTGTTCATTGAATCTTTATTCATGTACTAACGTTTGCCCGCGGCTTCGCCCGCGTACTAAGTTTTAAAGTACTAATTTTTAAGGATACAATTATCTCGCGTTTGGCTCAACCAATTGTTAGTAGTTGTTACATTCTGGGGGTTTCGGTATACGAAGTTTGGTGATTGTGATTCATTAACAGATGAACAAAAATAATTAAAAAAGAATATTTCATATATTTCCTAGCGGCCGAAGGGGAAAGGGCCGATGAAATAAAAGCATGTCCTAAATGGCCCTTAGTAAAAGTATCTGTGCACTACAATAACACCAAGAGGTCTGATAACGACCAAGCAGCGCGCAGCGGTCATAAACTCTGGTCCTTTGAAGTACAGAAATACGGCTAATTCAAAATCACGTGTAACCCTTAGTTTTCCTAACATTAAATTTATTAGGTGGGTTTTGCCAGTTCCCACTGGAGCATCCAAAAAGAAAATTTGGCCTCACTTCCATTCGCACTCCTTACTGTCAGTCCGTCTGTTACAACCGAGTTGCTTTTACTGGACCGATTGAATAGCAATTTGGCACAAACTATCAATAATTTAGAGCGCTCGTGACTCAGCGGTACCCGCCTACCGCGTGCGGTATGCGAGGTTAAGCAATGTGGGCACAGGTCAGTTCTTGGATGGGTGACCGCTTTGAGTGGTTACAAACTGAGCGCTCTCGTGCTTTGGAAGGCAAGTTAAGCCGTTGATCCCGTCTACTGTCTACGACGTTAGAGGCCTTCGAGCGCCTTGAGAACTTCTAACAGTCAAGTTGCCCACTCACTTGACAAAGGGGGGTCGAAGTTGCACCACGTCCGTAGGGAGTACCCACCGTTACCCTACACGTGACACCTGGGTGATGCTAAAAGTGCAACACAAAACTGTCAACCGTACTTGTCTTCTCGAAGATCTCAGGGTTTGTAAATAAATGCCATACGATTAAAAAAAAAAACCTAAAGGTTGATTTAAATGGAAAAAAATATTGAAACCTCTATGTCGTTTTTAAAAGCCAATCCATAGATACCCCACACGCCTATATAGTAACATTAAACTTTTTTTTTACAATCCCTGGCATGTATGGAGTTACAAATTTTACCTCAGATTCGTCTTAATAGACCTCTCGAACGCTCAGATATCGATTTTGAACGAAATCGGGTTGGAAATGAAGAAAATCAATATGGCTACCACTTTTTCCAAATTTTTACTTCGGATTCGTATTAACTTTCGATTTTGAACGAAATCGGGACGGAAATGATAAAAATGAATATGGCCGCCACTTTTTCTCAATTTTACCTCAGATTCGTATTAGGGGACCTGTCGGACGCTCAGATATCGATTTTAAATGAAATAGGGCTGGAACGGAAGAAAAGCAATATGGCCGCCACTTTTTTCAAATTTTACCTCAGAGTCGTGTTAGGGGAACTCTCGGACGCTCAGATATCGATATTGAACGAAATCGGGACGGCAATAAAGAAAATCAATATGGCTGCCACTTTTTCCAAATTTTACCTCGGATTTGTATTAAAAATTCTCTCGGACGCTCGGATATCGATTTTGAACGAAATCGGGACGGAAATGATAAAAATCAATATGGCCGCCACTTTTTCTAAATTTTACCTCGGATTCGTATTACGAGACCTCTCGGACGCTCAGATATCGATTATGAACGAAATCGGGAATGAAATGAAGTAAATCAATATGGCTGCGACTTTTTTCAAATTTACCTCGGAGTCGTATTAGGGGATCTCTCGGACGCTCAGATATCGATTTTGAAATCGGGACGGAAATTAAGAAAATCAATATGGCCGTTACTTAATTTAAAGTTTACCTCGGATTCCTATTAAGAGTCCTCTCGGACGCTCAAATATCGATTTTTGTCGAAAACGTATCGGACGGCACTGATTAATAAAACCACTTACAATACATTGAATCAAAAAACGTCGTATCTTCATAGGGAACTCACGGCACTTCATGCACCTTTAGACCTTATAAGGAACCTACATGCCAAATTTAGTATCTCTCGAACCAGCAGTTTGAGCTGTGCGTTGATATGTCACTCACTCAGTCAGTCAGTGTCTTCTTGCAATTTGGCACAAACTTTAAAAGTTTTCATGTCCGCAATATTAAATTTCAAAATCAAAGCCATTTTCTAAATTAATGACCCAAAAAACCATAAAAATGACACCCATATTAATATTTAGACATTGCGACCCCCTCGGACCCCAACAGAGGGGATGGTATTTCACGTCTTCCACGTAGGATTTTAAAATCATTGTTGGTTTAGTAATCAGCGACCCGATAAACCAATGAAACAACACCCATATCGATTTTGAGAATTTGTCACCACATTTCCCCCTTTTAGGGGTTGATTTCTCAAAAAACCTAAAACACATGTTTACTCATTTATCGTTAGAAATACTCCTGTGAAGTTTCGAATAAAAATAATCCAACTAATCTTGATTCCCCATACAATCTTCAGACCCCCATTTCACCCCCTTAGGGGTTGAATTTTGAAAATTCCTTTCTTAATGCACCTTAAGACCTTATATGGAACCTATATACTAAATTTGGAATCTAGAGAACCAGCAGTTTGGGCCGTGCGCTGATATGTCACTCACCCGGTCAGTCAGTTATTTCTTGAAATTTGGCACAAAATTTTAAAAGTTTTCATTTCCACAATATTAAATTTCAAAATCGATGCCATTTTCGTAATTAACGTCCCAAAAAACCATAAAAACGACATCCATATTAATATTTAGACATTTCATCCCCCTCGCACCCCAACAGGGGGATGGTATTTCATGTCCTCCACGTGAGATTTTAAAATCATTGTTGTTTTCGTTATCAGCGACCCGGTATATCATAAAAACAATACCCATGCCAAATTTCAGTATTTGTCACCACCTTTCCCCCTTGTAGAGGTTGATTTCTCAAAAAACCTGAAACACGTATTTACTCATTTATCGTAAGAAATACTCCTGTGAAGTTTCGAATAAAATAGTTCAACTAATCTTGTTTCCCCATACAAACTTTGAACCCCCATTTTACCCCCTTAGAGGTCGAATTTTGAAAAATCCTTTCTTAGTGCACCCCTAGACCTTATAAGGAACCTACGTGCTAAATTTAGAATCTCTAGGACCAGCGGTTTGGGCTGTGCGTTGATATGTCAGTCAGTCAGTCAGTCAGTTTCTTCTTTTATATATTTAGAACTAGCATTTGCCCGCGGCTTCGCCCGCGTACCAAGCGTAATTTTTAACCGTCTACAAAAAAGAGCTTCTCTGTTTGACCCGTATTTTCATTTCATTCTGGGGGTTTCGGTATATGAAGTTTGGTGATTGTGATTCATTAACAGATGAACAGATGAAAAGTCAGTATACATTCTGACAACCGGCAAACTGTTGAATTTCATTTGATTTTGGCAAAAATAAGGATCGAAAACTATTATCATACATTTCCGAGAGGCCGAAGGGGAAAGGGCCGATGAAATCTTAAATGGCCCTTAGTAAAAGTATCTGTGTACTACAGTAACACCAATAGGTCTGATAACGACCAAGCAGCGCGCAGCGGTCATAAACTCTGTTTCTTTGAAGTACATAAATACGGCTATTTCAATATCACGTGTAAAGGATGATTCACAGTAGGCCGTTCCGTGTCCGCGCCGGCCCGTTTTCTTCTAGAGAAATACGCCGGCCGTTGCGTTTGCTGTCATAGAAAACGGGCCGGCCCGGACACAGAACGGTCTACTGTGAATCATCCTTAACCCGTATTTTTCCTAAAATTAAATTTATTAGGTAGGTTTTGCCAGTTCCCATTGGAGCATCCAAAAAGAAAATTTGGCCTCACGTCCATTCGCACTCCTTACTGTCAGTCCGTCTGTTACAACCAAGTTGCTTTTACTGGACCGATTGAATTGTAATTTGGCACAAACTATCAAAAATTTAGAGCGCTCGTGGCCCAGCGGCACCCGCCTACCGCGTGCGGTATGCGGTGTTAAGCAATGTGGGCGCAGGTCATTTCTTGGATAGGTGACCGCTTTGAGTGGTTACTAACTGAGCGCTCTCGTGCTTTGAAAGGCACGGTAAGCCGTTGATCCCGGCTGCTGTATACGACAGCAGTCGTTAAGCTAAGTAAGAGGCCTTCGGGCGGCTTGAAAACTTCTAACAGTCAAGTTGCCCACTCACTTGACAAAGGGGGTCGAAGTTGCACCACGTCCGTAGGGAGTATCCACCGTTACCCTACACGAGACCCCTGGGTGGTGCTAAGAGTGCAACAAAAACTGGCAACCGTACTTGTCTTCTCGAAGATCTCACGGTTCGTAAATAAATACCAAACGATTAAAAAAACTTCTAAAGGTTGATTTAAATGGCAAAAAATATCGAAACCTCTATGTCGTTTTTAAAAGCAATCCAAAGATACCCCACACGCCTATAATAATAGTAACATTAAACTTTTTATGGCATGTGTGGAGTGCCAAATTTTACCTCAGAATCGTATTAAGAGACATCTCAGATATCGATTTTGAACGAAATCGGGACGAAAAAAAAGAAAATCAATATGGCCGCCACTTTTACAAATTTTACCTCGGATTCGTATTAAGAGACCTCTCGGACACTCAGATATGGATTTTGAACGAAATCGAGACGGAAATGAAGAAAATCAATATGCCCGCCACTTTTTCCAAATTATACCTCAAATTCGTATTAGGGGACCTCTCGGACACTCAGATATCGATTTTGAACGAAATCGGGCTGGTAATGAATAAAATCAATATGGCTGCCACTTTTTCCAAATTTTACCTCGGACTTGTATTAGGGGACCTCTCGGACGCTCGGATATCGATTTTGAACGAAATCGGATTGGAAATGAAGAAAATCAATATGGCTGCCACTTTTTCTAAATTTTATCTCGGATTCGTATTAAAAATTCTTTCAGACACTCAGATATCGATTTTGAACGAAATCGGGAAAGAAAAGAAGAAAATCAATATGACTGCCATTTTTTCAAAATTTTACCTTGGAGTCGTGTTAGGGGACCTCTCAGACGCTCAGATATCGATTTTGAACGAAATCGGGACGGAAATGAAGAAAAGCAATATGGCCGCCACTTTTTCCAAATTTTACCTCGGAGTCGTATTAGGGGACCTCTTGGACGCTCAGATATCGATTTTGAACGAAATCGGGACGGAAATGAAGAACATCAATATGGCCGTTACTTAGTCATAGTTTAAGTACCTCTGATTCCTATTAAGAGTCCTCTCGGACGCTCAAGTATCAATTAATGTCGAATACGTATATAATCAAAAAAAGTCGTATCTTCATAGGGAACTCACGGCACTTCATGCACCTTTAGACCTTATAAGGAACCTACATGCCAAATTTGGTATCTCTCAAACCAGCAGTTTGGGCTGTGCGTTGATATGTCACTCACTCAGTCAGTCAGTTTCTTCTTGCAATTTGGCACTTTTAAAAGTTTTCATGTCCGCAATATTAAATTTCAAAATCAATGCCATTTTCGAAATTAACGACCCAAAAAACCATAAAAATGACACCCATATTAATATTTAGACATTCCGACCCCCTCGGACCCCAACAGAGGGGATGACATTTCACGTCCTCCACGTGGGATTTTAAAATCATTGGTGGTTTCGTAATCAGCGACCCGATAAACCATAAAAACAACACCCATATCGATTTTCAGATATTGTCACCACATTTCCCCCTTTTAGGGGTTGATTTCTCAAAAAACCGGAAACACATGTTTACTCATTTATCGTTAGAAATACTCCTGTGAAGTTTCGAATAAAATAATCCAACTAATCTTGATTCCCTATACAAACTTCGGACCCCCATTTCACCCCCTTAGGGGTTGAATTTTGAAAAATCCTTTCTTAATGCACCTCAAAACCTTATATGGAACCTACATACTACATTTGGAATCTCTAGAACCAGCAGTTTGGGCTGTGAGGTGATATGTCACTCACTCAGTCATTCAGTTATTTCTTGAAATTTGGCACAAACTTTCAAAAGTTTTCATGTCCACAATATAAAATTTCAATTTCAATGCCATTTTCGTAATTAACGGCCCAAAAAACCATAAAAACGACACCCATATTAATATTTAGACATTTCATCCCCCTCGCACCCCAACAGGGGGATGGTATTTCACGTCCTCCACGTGAGATTTTAAAATCATTGTTGTTTCCGTTATCAGCGACCCGGTATATCATAAAAACAATACCCATGTCGATTTTCAGAATTTGTCACCACCTTTCCCTCTTTTAGGGGTTGATTTCTCAAAAAACCTGAAACACGTATTTACTCATTTATGGTCAGAAATACTCCTGTGAAGTTTCGAATAAAATAGTCCAACTAATCATGTTTCCCCATACAAACTTCGGACCCCCATTTCACCCCCTTAGGGGTTGAATTTTAAAAAATCCTTTCTTAGTGCACCCCTACACTTTATAAGAAACCTACGTGCCAAATTTAGAATCTCTAGGACCAGCGGTTTGGGCTGTGCGTTGATATGTCAATCAGTCAGTCAGTCAGTCAGTCAGTCAGTCAGTTTCTTCTTTTATATATTTAGATGTTTAATTGATACAAGTTCATATACGAGTACATCAGTGAACCCTTTCAAAGATTATACTCAACAATGCGATGAAAGTGTCAAACGGCCACAAAATGAGCTCAACTCTAGCCTTTTTGCCACGAACGACCCAATTTGAGAAACTGACTGTGAAAGAAAAGGAAGTTTTTAGTCCCTTTGAGAACTCCTCTCAACACGCGAACAGTTTCATGTTTTCGTGACTACTTGAGGACCTGAATAAAATGTATAATGTAGTAGGATATACGTACGTTTGCTGCATTCGAAAGTTGTATTGATTAGGTAAGTTGATATGATAACTTTGTGATTAAATAAATAATTTTAAGGTTATCTATGACATATTTCGGTTCACTGTTAAGCTGTTCACCGATAAGAAGAGACGTGACGAAGAGGGATGTGAGAATTTTCGTACCCGCTTTGAAAGACTGCCCACGACAGCAACTCACCTCTCCCAGGGTTATTTACTACTTTGTAAATAGCTGTAACCACGTAATGAATTTAAACTTGACTCAGCATATCAATTTTAAAAATCTGTCCGCTCCTGCTTCGCTAAAAATGTGCATACCTATATAGCTAAAGCTAGTGATGCCTACCCACTGTAATATTCAACGTTTGCGGTTATATTGTTAAGGGTATACGTAATTTTTTTTATGCATGTGACGTGGTTTTTCTATGTGTGTGGTTTTTTTGTTTGTGTTTGCCTCTAAGTAAATGTTACGCATAGCGATGGTAACTAATCATAACGTTTGTGTTGATATTAATGATATGGTAAACAGTTGTTGGTAATTAAAATAAATAAAATAAATAAATAAGAAACCTAATTAAGCATTTTAAAATTTGGCCCTATGAAGGGGTGAAAAGAGGATTGAAAGAGGAGTAGGAGAGGAGAGCAAATATTTGTTTAAACGACAAAACTAAAAGTAGTTCCTGTACCTATTCAAGTATAAAAAAACTAATTTCAGCGTTTTTGACCTAATATTTTTATATTAAAATTTCGTCCGTAGCGGCTTATTGAAAGTATAGGTAAAAAAACTTAAGAAAATAACCTGTTGTACTAGTAGTTATGACGTGTTTGAATTTGTTTTGCTCTAATGTCTATTCTAACACGTCACAACTACATGTTTTTCACCTATAATCATTTATTAAGGGGGTGGAAGATTGTATGGGAGAGCAATAATTAAGCCTGCGCCTTATAATAATATTTCAATTATATCTCTAAGGCGATAACGAGCTTTACGCGGAGAAAGTCGCGGGCAAAATCTAGTGTGTAATATTTTTATGATTATAACCAAAATTTATCGTTTGCTTTGTAGTAAATACATAAATATGTATAACCCACCACCATCCACCATATCAGCTCAAGGACGTCCACTTCTGGACATAGGCCTCCGCCAATTTCATGAGGGATTATTGCCATAATCGCCACGCTTGGCATACGGGTTGGCGATCGCAGGGTCTCCACCGCACTCCAAGTATGCTGCTGCCCATCCCACGGTGGTCTTGGTCGTAGTTTTAGGACATACCCGGGTCCAATTTGTATAACCAAAAAGCGAATATTATTAATTATGTTATGCAGTCGTATTACAATTTTTCGGCATGTACCTACAAAATGGAAATTTGGCTTCGAATAAGCCAAAATTATGATCCTTATTTATTAATGTTAATACTTATTCAAACGAATAAGCGATATTATAATTATAAGCGCGATTTATTTACGTGTCGATGCATAAACATGATCTAATTTGGGTAATATTATTTCGGCCTGTGGTTATTATTACCGTACACCATTGAGCTCTTATCCGTACACCGACGCAATTAGCTTATTGTGAAATTTCAATTTGCATAGACATATGATTAAAATTTTCAAATTTGCATGTGATTTCCTTAAATATATTTTGCTTACGGTACCTTTCGTAAAGAACCTACCTAACATATTTAGTACAGTAGTAGATACAGTTTTAAACAATAGTAAATATAGTTGCAATACAATACAATACAATACAAACACTCTTTATCTATACAAATATCATTAGTCCTCTAAAATGCGTTCAGAATTCGTTGGCAATGAACAGCAGAGTTGCGAATTACCTGTTCTCTCCCTTCGGTCGCGTTTTAATTTATCACCACTCGTTGCGAATTTCCTATTCTCTGCACTTGTATCGTAATGGACTATTACACCATACGTGACGCAAAATTGTGTACCAAACACGGGTCATAAAACAGAAAGCCCTCTCTCGCATATTTATGACCCTCGTCTGCGGCTCGGGCCTCAAACACCTGCGATATCGGCCTTTCTTTGATTTACAACCCTTGTATCGTAAATAGCTATTACTGCACACCTAAATCAAGTGTCAAATGAAGACGGACGATTTTTTTAGGATAAATGAAATAAATATATTGGGGGACAATCTTACACAAATCGACCTAGTCCCAAACTAAGCAAAGCTTGTACTATGGGTACTAGACAACGATATACATACTTATATAGATAAATACATAGAGAACATCCAAGACCCAAGATCAAAATCCGTGCTAAATGCACAAATAATGCCCTGGCCGGGATTCGAACCCGGGACCTCTAGCTTCGGAGGCAGTGTCACTACCAAGTAGGCTAAACAGGTCGTCAATTTTTTTAGGGTAACTACAAACACGATCTTACCAAAACTAGCGAAAAGAATTTAGATATACAGGGTGTCCCAAGAAGTAGTGATATACTGAAGCTGGGAGGTAGAGGACCTAGAGGGCTATCTGAATCACCCCCATGTATGTTCCGCGATTTTTAGTATTTTCGGAGTTATGATTTTTTTTTTAATTTTTCACCTATCGCCGCGTACGATGAGATTTTTATTTATGGTGACGTGAATTATTGCGGTAGATGCTTGATTTTTTTTTGTGCTAAGCTGATAAATAGGCCTATTCAGTATGGTAACATTTAATATCGTTAGATCTTTGAATGGCATAAAAAAAATTAAATGCCAAGAAAGATAAAATTACCCAGTATGTTCACAACTTCAAGGGCCCTTAAAAAAATAAAATCACATAAAAAATAATTACCGATTGGCTTTTAAAAACTTGCTCTATCTATCAGGTAGCTACCCTGAAAATTTCATTTTATTATTAATAAGGCTTCAATCAAAAAATTGAAATCTAAATGTGGTAAGTGCAAAATTTTTATTTACATAATGATTAATGCGAGCAAAGTAAAACCAATTACAAGGTGTTAAATTACAATAAATTTTCAAAATGGCCTATCTATCAGCTTAGCACACAAAAAAAAATCAAGCATCTACCGCAATAATTCACGTCACCATAAATAAAAATCTCATCGTACGCGGCGATAGGTGAAAAATTAAAAAAAAAATCATAACTCCGTAAATACTATAAAAATCGCGGAACATACATGGGGGTGATTCAGATAGCCCTCTAGGTCCTCTACCTCCCAGCTTCAGTATATCACTACTTCTTGGGACACCCTGTATAAATGACTATAATTTATTCATTACATTTTTATAGACATATAATTATACGTCAACATCATTATTGATGTGGCTTTAATCTTATTATTCCCATATTGTATTTAAATCGGTTTTTATATGGCTTTTATAAAGTTACGATAACCGTAGTAATACGATGTAGTCCGTTTTGTCCTACGATTTTGTTCACATCGTAGGACAAAACGGACAAAAAATTCCGTTTTGTTCTACGGCATTATATGTCAAATTTCGTAGGACAAAACGGATGTTTTTTTCCGGTTTGTCCTACGATTTGAACTAATTAAATAAAAGCAGTAGGTAGGCAGGAATTCCCTCTTCGGTTGTGGAATGAGCTGCCGAGGTTTTTCCGAAGGACTAAAGGGTCGACAACGTGCATTGTGACACCCCAAGGAGTTGCAGGCGTCCATAGGCTGCGGTGTCCGCTTACCACCAGGCGGCCGTATGCTTGTTTGTTGTTAAAACGTCCTAGTTGGTTTAATTGTGAACGTAAGATTAAATTATATATTTTCTCAATCTTTAATTTCATCATATCTCTAAAACGCGTTCACGTGTACATGCTTGCTCAAAAGGATTAAAGTAATCATACCTACTCATATTATAAATGTGAAAGTTTGTGTGTTTAGATTCTTGGAGATTTTAATATTTAATCAAACAGACACGGTTAAACGGATATTTGTGCACACAGACGGTTTATTACCTGGATTAATCGACTCGATGCGTCTTTAACCCCTTAACCTGTTTTTGCGACTGTCAAGCGGTGGTCGTGGGTTCAAATCCTGACTAATGAGTTATTTGAACATATGTAGGCACAAAATATTATTAAATGTTTTTATTGAGTGAAGGCAAATTCAAGCAAAAATACTTTCCTGCATTTCAGTATAGTGCTTATAAAAATAATGTTTTATTGAGACTTTCACTCCCACACAGCACTCAATCTGCCAACCAACCCGCTGGGTTAACTACCCACATTTGATTCGTATGAACTGTCCCACGCCGCTGATAACGATGTTTCTGTAATTTCACACGTATGCATTCATTTGAATTTCAGATAACATATCTCGCGTGAATTTATATTTGATGGTTGTCGTTAAATATCGAACTACAATGTTCGTGGATTTTAACAAAGCTTAATATTTTATTGGTGCAGATGGAACTATTTAATGGTAAATAGAAATCCTTCAAGTAAAACCTCGCTTGCTTACAAATAGACAATATTTGATAGATTTTGCTTCAAAGCATGCCCTAAATATGAAATATGATTTACGTAGTAGCATATATTTGTCGTTGAAATCGAAACCTTAATTAACCTCATTAGTTTTATTATTTTACCTGTTTTTTTATTAGTCCTTTTACCTTAAAGTAATTATACCATGTACTATGATTATGACGTCATGTGGTAACATTCTCATCAACCGTAAAATAGGCAAGGAAGGCTAATATAAATAATTAATGTATGCGTAATATCTGTAATAACAATTCATACCTTATAAGCAAATAAATGTTTTTTTTTATTATTTAAACTATTTAAATAAATAGATAATCGAATAATTTACATTGCAAAAAAAACTACACTATACAAAGTTGAAACTTTTGTACCTTGAATTTAACCTATTTGAACAGCAGTGCAAAGTTTTTTGGCTTTTTCTCGAAACTTGTTCTTTAGGGTTCCGTACCCAAAGGGTAAAAACTGGACCCTATTACTAAGACTTCGCTGTCCGTCCGTCTGTCACCAGGCTGTATCTCAAGAACCGTAATAGTTAGACAGTTGAAATTTTCACAGATTGTGTATTTCTGTTGCCGCTATAACAACAAATACTAAAAACAAAATAATAATAATAATTAAGGGGGGCTCGCATACAAAAAACGTCATATTTTAGCTCTTTTTCATGGCTACCACTCGCCGAGCTAGATCTCAAGAACCGTAATAGCTAGACAGTTGAAATTTGCACAGATTATGTATTTATATTGTGGCTACAACAACAAATACTAAAATCAAAATAATAATAATAATTAAAGGGGGCTCCCATACAACAGAGTAGTTGTTGGCGTTTTTGTTCTGGTACGGAACCCTTCGTGCGCGAGTCCGACTCGCACTTGGCCGGTTTTTGTTAGTTATGGTTTTTTTCCTTAAGGTGTATCTGTTAAATGTCCGGACCAGACATAGAAACTTAAACAGTGGCATGAATTGACCCAGGGACTTCCCGATGACACCGATAGGTACATGAAATTTATTGATAAATACAGATAACTACTACCTTCTGACATACGTGTCATATAAATATAAACTGTTATTACGGCGGCGACGGGCGGGTATTTACGGGGTTACTGATACAGCCCGTAAAATACCCGCCCGTCGCCGCCGAATAAAAATCTCTAAAAAGGACACATATAATATTATTGTACTATCATTATATAAAATCAATAAGTAGTGATCAACATACAGATTAATTTCTACTTGATCAGTTGAACTCAACGTCTACTATGAAACGTCATTTAAATAACTAACTAGGTATTTATAATAGTTATCCATTTTTATGTAGCAAAGAACCCCCCTTGTTAATTGTCATTTTTGCGACAAGAACTTTTGTCTGGTCCGGTTTACGTTCGTATAAAGTCAACGTTCCGCAGAACCTATCTAATAGATTTAGGTACATCATTCTTCATTCTGATAAATAATTGATGGAATTTTAAGACAAAATTTTGAGCCGACCAGCAACGTTTCAACATAGCTCAAGCACTAGTGTTCTAAAATTCATAACTAGCCTCGATACCGTTGCCTCTCCGTGTCGGCTCTTTCCACTTCCGTTTATGTTACATACATTGACGTAGAGTCAATATTGTTAATTAATTCGCGTGTACTGTATTTTTTATTCGTGATATTTACAAATGTATTGCCAAAAAATTTTATGACGTTTGCGTAGCCTAGTTGCTAGGTACCCGGAACCTAACGTTAGTCGAAGTAAAATATTCTTCTAATAATAGTTAACAATATGTGGTGTATTTAATGTACCAGCTCTATTAAGTGATTTAAATTAGAAATTGCCCTCAGTATTTATTTTTACCCAATTATTTCCTACGAGGACATTCACAGTAGATTGCTGAGGACCTATTTATATTTTATTTTAATGCATACAACGAAGGTGAGTGATATCGCCATCCCCAAATACAGCTGTAATTGGCTGGTTTTCGTTTGTTAGTATTACTAGGTATGCATATTTAGTAGATGTTCTGCAATAAATATTCATAGCTATTCATTAGCTTCATAGGTATTAATTAGCTCCAGAAGCAACTAACAGTAAACTGAAATGCGGTGATTTAAATTACTGAAGACACAATTGTAAGAAGGTAATATTTATGTTCATTATTTTTAAATAAATCTTGCACCGCCACAAAACTTAGTAGTACAGCACACGGCAGTTCTTTTACTATTTACGTACTCGTATTATTCAATGTCACATAAATATTTGAGCTTTTATAATAACAGATTTAACTACTATATAGCATTCTCTATGAAAAAAATATTTAATTTTCTTACTAAAACAACATAACTAAAAATAATTTTACAAAACAAAGTGACAGAGCTATTTTATTATATATTTCAAAAAATAAATATGTTTGGAATAATTAAATATGTATTCATTATTTTGTGGCCATATGTCTACATTATGTATATAACGAACAGCTCTAATAAGTAACGTTTTAAGAGTAATTTAGTTTTATTGATCTCCTGTAAAATCACCTCTAGTGCAGTTATGTTGTTTTTGTAAACAACCCTTCATATTATTTGACGTCAGTAAATAAAATATATTCACAAAAAGTTCGTCAATAGGTATAATTATTAGAAAATTAAAGCCCAGATAGCAGTTTCGTAAAACTAGTGCCCACGCTAAATCTTGGGATTAGGTGCCAAAACGGAGTCCGGACTCCTTTAGGATATAACCGGGAAAAAAGCTACAATAAGGATGATATAATGAATTATAATTAACCTCCTTCAGTTTCAGAAAAATAAAAAATCGACCAAGTGCGAGTCAGACTCGCGCACCGAGGGTTCCAATTTATCTTCTTCTTCTTCTTCTTCCTTGACCATTTTCCCATTTACTTGGGGTCGGCCTTTCTTGTCCTTTTCCTCCATAGTACACGATTTATGGCTATTCCAGCGTCTATATTAGCGTCGGTCAAGTCTTTTTCGACTGTCGTCAGCCAAGTGGCAGGCGGTCTTCCGCGTCCTCGTTTTTGTGTCGGCATGTTCAGGGCTAACTTGACCATATGATCTTCTGGACGTCGTAAAATATGTCCGTACCACCGGAGACGATTTTCTTTAAGTTTCTCAGATATTGGAGCAACTTTGAAACTGCCTCTTATATAATTGTTTCGGATTTTATCCAATAGTGTGACTTCTCCCGACCAACGTAACATGCGCATTTCTGTGACATGCAATTTGTTCACGTGCTGTTTATTTGTTGCCCACCATTCCGAACCGTATAAAAGAGCGGGTCTTATTGCACTTTTATAGATCTTCCCTTTAACTTTTATAGGCATTTTCCTGTCGCACATTACGGCAGTCAGTTCTCTCCATTTTTGCCATCCTACTGTGGTCCTATGTGTGACATCTTTATCTATTTTGCCATCGTTACTGATAAGGGATCCCAAGTATTTAAACTGGTTCACAGTAGGAATTCTTGTTGTGCCGATGTAGATCTCAAAGTTATTGGTGTCTGAAATGCCATCAAACACACACGACATATGCTCAGTTTTCTTTCTGCTGATCTTGAGACCATTATTTTCAAGTGCGTCTATCCAGGTGTTGAATGTTTGCTGGAGGTCGTATATATCTTCTGAGATGATTGCAACATCGTCCGCATAAAGAATGTTCCACGGTAAGATTCTTTGGCAGTTTTTCGTGAGATAGTCCATTGTTACATTGAAGAGTAACGGGCTGAGCGTAGAGCCCTGGTGAACACCGGTTGTTATGCAAAAACTATCACTTCTACCTGCTGGGCTCACGACTTGTGTCTTTACATCCGTGTACATGTCTTTTATTAGCGAGATGTAACTTTCCGGGACCAGATGACTTCTAAGAGCCTCCCAAATGAGGTCACGGGGGACATGGTCAAAGGCCTTTTCCTTTCCAAATCAATAAAGACCCTATGTAGGTTCTTTTTATTGGTCTTTGCCTTTTCTAATAGGATACGTACAGTTTGTATAGCATCCGACGTTCCTTTTTCAGCTACAAAACCACACTGATTTGGAGTTAATGATATTAATTGGTTCAATCTGTTGTTCAGAACTCTTTCCCAGATTTTTAGAGAGTGGGTTTGATTGCGCGGTAGTTGCCACAGTCTCTGACATCTCCTTTCCCTTTGTAAAACGGTATAAGCAGACTATTCCTCCAGCTTTCAGGAACTGGCTGACCTTGTATAAGTTTGTTAAACATTTCATACAGCCAGAGCATACCCTCTTCTCCTAAGTGCTTCCAGACTTCTGAAGGGATTTCATCCGCTCCTGCCGCTTTGTTATTTTTCATTTGGCATAGAGCTTTCTTAAGTTCCGTAGGTGTTATAGCCGGTAGCGGACCATAAACTGGATCTGGTTGAGACGTGTTCGGGTTTCTCGGGTGCGATACATTTAACAGGTCTTGGTAGTACTCTAGCCACCTATCTCTGATATCTTTATTCTGGGTTAGAAGTTTACCGGTAGCGTCATTAATATATTTGACCGTTGTTATGTCTTTGGTGCTATTGTGACGTGCCTCGCCAGCTTATGGATGTCTACATGGTTGTCGGCATTTTCCAGTTTATCATAAAACATATGAGTGGATTTAGCTCGGGATATAGCAACAGTTCGTTTAGCTTTCCGTTTGAGGTCGTTGTATAATAAACGGTCTGCCTCTTCATTTGTGGACTGCCAAGTTTTAAAAGCCACTTTCTTTTCTGAGATAGCGTTTTTCACCTCGTTTTTCCAAGGGTTCCAATTTATCAACTATTGGTATTTGTTGGTAAAATATATGTAACAAAATTTAAGTTCATAGGTCAATCGGAAGTAAAAAAAATCTTTAGTACAAAATGTGTGACGGACACGCGAGTGACAGAAATAGGGCCTGGACCCTTTGGGTACGGAACCCTAAAAATGTAGAAAAGGAATTTACTTGGTTTCCTTTAATTTGATTTCATTGTTGCCTAATTAATCTTAATGTTAATACGCAGAAAAAAAATCCATTATTTTTATTACAACAGAAGCGAGAAACGCGTTTAAAATATTTCACGTTGTCTAATTAAGTTCCGGAGGTAACATAAAATTAATTCAGGGTCCGGGTAACAAATGTGCTAAAATGAAAGTTTACCCGATCCCGGGCCGCGGTCCCGGCCACCACGGGACTCCGGGATTACAGCTATTGTAATATTAAATCTCGTCAAAAACAAAATTCCATCGAACTCGTGTATAGGTCGATTCACAAGAGCTGGCGCGGAAAATGTATCTTGTGAATCAACCTATACACAGCGATACGCGTATCGATATACGAGAAGTTTAGGTGTATTTAATTGCAATCGTGTAAAATTGCCGTCGAAAATTGCCAATCGGGAAGGCAAACACTCTACGGTGTAACCGTAGACAATTTAGATTAGTAGAGTATCCCCTACGGATTGCGCATGTTTAGGTACGAGTAATACAGAGCAAGCTGTGACGGACTTTTCACATTCACACAGTTTAATAGCATCTTAGTTCGCACGCTCATATCTACATAACCACGCCCAAACTTATGTGTCAAAAATTATTTTTAGATTTTAAGAAAAAAAAATACTTCCAAAGATATATCTCTATCTTAGAACAATTTCAGTGTATCTCTTCAAGTATAAACAAATTTACAAAGCATTTCATAAACGTGAATAGAATTTTCAAGCAAAAGAACAGTAACGCAAACTTTTTTACATTTCATCTTATATTTAAATATTCAAGCCTCATTAAGGAATCTTTCTTGTGGAAACCATAATTTAGCGGCCCTGGAAAAAATCCCTGGATCTTTTAAATTGACGACATTCCCAGCGGAGGATATTAAGTCGATTGGATCATGCAATACGATTATTACAAGTTAATGCTAACCACCTCAGGGATAAATGTGAGACATGCATTTGTTGCATCTCTTTAATGTCACAAAAGAAAGTGAGGCGAACACGCAATACAAGTGTCGGCATAATACTAAAATTAAAAATATGTCTCAAATTGAGCCCAGTAATTTAATAATAGTAATTACTCTATAGTAGATGTGAGGATTACCGTCTTGTGACAACAGTATTTTACTCGTTAGATTTCATGTATACATAACGTTGTTTGGTATTCAATAAGAATAAGGAATGCTTTTATAGCTATTCAGCCATAGTATCGAGGAGGACCTGAAACGAAATCAATGAAAAAAATCGGCCAAGAGCATGTCGAGCCATGCTCAGTGTACCGTAGTTGCCCAATGAACTTACTCTAAAAAAATCAATAACAAGCAAAAGAGAATATTTTCGCAGCGTTTCATACGTCTTTTACTAACTAGGGAAGACTTTTTACGATAACTCAAAAACGGCTTAACTGATCACGCCCACTATAGATTTCGTTGAAAGTATTTACTATTTATTACTACGAAAGTATTTACTAAGCTTTAATGATTTGATTGATAAAGACTTGTGTTCATTTTGAAAGACCTATCCAACAACACCCCACATCATAGGGTTGAAGCAAAAAAAAACATCCCTACTTTATGTGCAGGGGAGGTGGTACCCTTAAATATATTTTTTAGATTGTATTGTATGACTTTGTCACTTTTATTGATTTATATATCCATACCAAATTGCAGCTTTCTAGCACTAACAGTCACAGAGCAAAGCCTCGGACAGACAGACAGACAGATATACCGACAGACAGACAGACGGACATGGCGAAACTATAAGGGTTCCTAGTTGACTACGGAACTCTAAAAATGGATGAATGAATTAATTTCTTTATAGCTTAAATACATTTATTATGAAAACTAGATACCTTAAAAAATTGTGTGATGGTTGGTTTAAAAAGAGTAGATGGTAAATTAAAGTTCCCGAAATAATACATTTACATATCTACTTAAAAAAAAAAACTTGATAGGTTTTATGGGCAAAGATTGGGCAAAGCGAAAATTCGTGTGTACGTTAAAATGTAATCTATAGGAAATGTTGTTCCTATTGGTAAATAAACCGCTAGTTTTTTCTCCAGGTATAATTTTATTACTTTCCTATTTATTTATTCAATTGCACGTGTATAAATACTCGTGCAGGCAGGTACGTATATACGTAGGATGTTTAAAATACCAGTATTAAAAATAAACGACTATATTTTCAAACGAATGAAAGGGCAGCAAAACATTTCAGCTAAGTTTCATCTTAGATTTCTTACTTCAAAAATACGTAGAAATAGCAACCGGGATTCCTACTAAGGAAATAAATCAAACTAGACTCGTTCCATTTATGCGCGGGCAGGATAAAATCCTCGCCATTACACGGAAATAACATTTTTCAACACGCCTACAGTCGGACTAAGCGAGCAGAATGGAATACTTTAGAAATTTGCATAAAAAGTATACCAACGAAATCTTCTAGAAATTGTATGCAAATATTGATTGTTTCAGTAATACACAGATATAAATACATAGGTATAGGCAAAAAACTTAAGAAAATTACCTGTTGTATGTAGTTGTGACGTATTCGAATAGACATTACAAATTACATATTTAAAATAATGTGTAACACAAACAAAACAAATGTCTATTCACACACGTCACAACTACATACAACAGGTCCTTTTCTATTTTTTTTTATCTATTCGCATCTTATCTGTAGACCTACATCAAAAGTTCGGGATTAAATAGCCTAATTATTGGTTAGACTCAGAATCTAAGCGGCGTCAATACAGACAGACAAAGCGGCACCATAAGGGTTACTTTTTATTACAGGCTTCTATTTTACTTGCACTGTTTGTATGTAAGTATGTTTGTAAGTTGTCATCAAAATTTGCAATCCCTGTTTCAGCCGCTTGCCGGTATCCGACTGAACTGAAATTTAGTATACTTATGTAAGTTCAGTGACAATGCAATAGTATGGTACCACCGAGCTGTTGGCCATAGAAACTCCTAAACTACGCAAAATAAACCCATCGTGTTTGGGCTCATTTGAACCGTCTCAACAAGTAGTTGATGATTGTGGAAAAATGTGTTTTATTATATTCGATAGAAACTTCTAATAATAATGAACCTTTTTACAGAAACTTATTTACCAACTTGTTTTTTTAGTTGTATGTCACGATCGTAACAAATGGAAATCAGTGATCTGTGCCTATTAAATGTATGTCCGTGATGATATGTATGTATGTCCTTATTTACCGTTTTGGTACATAATCCTAAAAACGAGTTTCCTAACTCATTCTACTTTTTAAACATCAAAAACCCTATTAACACTCAATTTGTACGGAACCCTTGGCGCGCAAATCTAACTCACACTTGACTGGTCTTTGTTTTTTCTTCCCAGTAATTATAAATGTACTCGTAACATTACGGGGATTGGCAGAATAAAGTGGCCTGAAAATACAGAGAATTTTATTCAGTAGTGCCTCAGCGTGAGTGGGTGGATTCAATTTATAATAATTTAACAAAAATTAAATACCCTATACCCTATCATATTTCCATTACACCTTCTTCCAACATCGCTCATTTATATGCGGTACTTGTTGATAAAGATGCACAATAATTAAAGTTGTAGTTATTGTATTTTTCAGTTATGTTTCTATCTATTGTGTTAATTGAGTCACCTCTGGGCGGGAGCACCTGGAGCTTGAGCCTTTAGACTCGCTTCAGAGACGTGCTATGCGAATCGTAGATGATCCAAAACTCACAAGCGTACGTAATAAACTATTATGCTCCGAAGAACTGTTCGAGATTATGCCCTCGGTCGCTTTCTCGTCGGCAGGGCATGCATCCTCACACCTTAGAACCTGAATGGTCGCGTACGGTACGATTTCAGAGGATCTTCCTCGCTCGAACGCTTTGGTTGTGGAATGAGCTCCCTGCCGAGGCTTTCTCGAGGGACTACAGTATGGGGTTCTTCAAGAAAGTTTAAAGGTTCGGCAACGCGCATGTGTCACTCCTGGAGATACAGACGTTTATAGGCTACGGTGACCGCTGACTATCAAGTGGGCCGTACGCTTGTTTGCCACCGACGTGGTATAAATATGTAAATATATATAATGTCTTTATCTGCCTGCCTGCCGCCTACATTGTGCTCTCAAGACTGCGCGCAAATCTAGATCTCAGCAACGTTACAAAAGCATATTTTGGCTGCTTCCACTCAAGTATAATACAATAACATACGGAATAGATCTTTGGGATGATGCAGCGGATCACAAAAGGGTCTTTAAATTGCAAAAGCAAGCGCGCAATTCGGGTGGTCTCCAGAGTGCAATGGGATCATCCTGCTAAGAAACTGTTCATAAAAAACAGACTTCTAACGCTACCCTGCCTGTACATCCCAGGACTGACCGAATTAGATGTTAAAAAATTGATTTCAACTAAATCAGTTCCAAACGATATCTGAAATGCCTACAGAAAAATCGAGGAAATGTCTATACTCAATCGGTCTATATCAAAATCCCAAGCGCCGTAAAAACCGCAGATAGATCATTTCTATCTAAACTCAAAACACACCTAGCTTCCACTGCCTTTTACTTGATTAACGTTTTTTTTTCGAGAGCAGTGAGTAGTCACTATTCGTAAAATGATAAAACAATATAATAATGTAATGTATGATCCCATCAAAAACATTAATGTGAAAATGGCAGCCAAGTTCACCGACAAAAGAATTGAGATCTAAATGGGCGCCAAGTTCCGTAGATTATCTGAAAAGTTGCCAAGTTTGGCACTAGATTGTTTACAGTAAAACTAATTTACTGCGGCTTAATGCATTTTGAGCCTTAACTTGGCAGTTTTCTATGCAGTATGTTATAATACCATAAAAGCTGTTGGATATTTTGGTAAACTGCCAAGTTAAAGCTCAAAATAAGCCGAAGTAAATTAGATTTACTGTAAACAATCTAGTGCCAAACTTGGCAACTTTTCTGATAATCTACGGAAATTGGCACCCATTTAGATCTCAATTCTTTTGTCGGTGAACTTGGCTGCCATTTTCACATTTATGTTTTTGATAGGATATCATTACTTTTTGTCAAACTTCATCCAATGGTGCTTTCCCAGAGCGAATGCACGAGTTACTATACAAAATACCCAAACCGCTATTGGTGCACCTAAAATATTTGAAGAGTTCCCTCGATTTCTCCAGGACCCTATGATCAGATTCTGACCCGATGACAATGGGACCACCCGGGAAGTATACCGTTTCAAACAAAAAAAGAATTTTCCAAATCGGTTAATAAATAACGGAGTTCTGAGGTAACTAGTATAAATAATAAAACTAATAATGAAATCACTGTTTTCTGATTTTTTTCTGGTGTATACACATAATTACCAAGCTGCATACCAAATTTCAGCTTTCTAGGTCATCTGGAAGTGGGTTAGGTTTTTGATTACTAGTCAGTCAGTCAGTCAGTCAGTCAGTCAGTCAGTCAGTGGTAAAAATGCCGGTTTTTGAAATTTATTATCTCAATAACTATTAAAACTATATTCATGAAATTTGAGGTTATTGTTGTTCTAACGAATCTTAATATATGTACCAAATTTCATGTTTTTATGTTAGATAGATTTGGAGTTATTGGGGGGTTAAAAGTGGCTCCAAACGGTTCGTGTAATATAACACACGGCTGCTGTCCGCCAGTTCCTGGGGTGAACTTGGCTGGACACGCTGCCGCGTGTCTAGATAACTCTAAATTGTGATTTGATATATGACATGTGAAATTTATATTTTAATCTTTATACATATAAAATAAAGCTGAAGAGGGTCGAAAGTCTGTACATTGAAGATATTCGAAAAAAGTTGGCTGGGGATAATTAGAATGGATAACAGAACATGTTCCAACAGTTTTTAGAATTTTTGTCTGTATGTCTGTTTATATGAACGCGCATCACGTGAAAACGGCTGAACGGATTTTGATGAAAACTTTACTAATCTGTCGAGTAAATACCCAGTCAGGTTTTAGGCTATAAAAATTGTGCAGATTTGGGTTAAAAGGGGGTAAAAAGAGGGGTTGAATTTTGTATGGGAACTCCTATAATCCATGAGTTACAGGTATGAAAATTGGTGAGCATATACTTGATGACAAAGGAAAAACATCCTCATTCAAAATTTGTGAAATCTTAAGATAGAAACTGTAAAAACAGTAAACGCAAGCGCTGCGCCGCGGCGCTGCCCAGTGTGCGCGCCAGCCACCACAGTCTCTTCAAAACATGCAATTACAATGTTACTTTTGTCGTTCACTTCATGTGCACTCACTTTATACCATAAACCCACTACTTAATATTATAAATGCGAAAGTTTAGATGTTTGGATGTTTGTCACTGAATCACGCAAAAACGGCTGAACAGATTAAGATGATTTTCAAACCACATGCTCGACAATGCCGAATTATACGAGTAGGTCATGTAAACCCTACCGAAAGCAAGACATTAAATCCCTTGGTATTAGCCGGGTTATAATGTTGTACTGAATTTCATTATAACCCGCTGGTTAATAATATGATTTCACTTTTCATAATTCTTATTACTATATGCATAAAGTTTAATTTTGCTAAACACAATTTGTCCTAGGCCATGGCCTACTTGATTTGACAAAATAAATGAAGTTTGCCTCCGTGTGAACCCCGGTCCGGAGGAGCGCGGTGTTCGAAATTCGAATTTCGAATCTAGGACCACGGCTTGTGCTTTCGAATTTGGAACGTCGCGCGCCTTCATTTGTTCACGCGTGACGAACAAATCGAGTTCTTGTAGGTGCCTATAGAAGATTTAATTTCAAAAATAATATTGAAAATGTCGAGTGATGAAAGTGTTTTGACTCCTGAGTTTATCAAATTAGATGCCATAGGCATTGTCAACAATCTGCTGCCAGAGAAGTCAAAGGAAAAATACCTAAAAGCCTACAACGATTTTGACAAATGGAAAGCTGTAAAACGCGTAAAGTCTGTGTCTGAATCAGTGCTTCTGGTCTATTTTGAATATTTGTCAGCTACAAAGAAGCCAAGTAGCCTGTGGTGTATATCTACTGAGCCTGTTTTTTTGTCTCGCATAAGGTGTAAAAAGTAGAGTATACACCTCGGGGATAAGACTGTTTTAGTCTTGGGCGGTTGAACCCCTCACTGCACTCAGGACTCAGTCTTAATTCCCTCGCTTCGCTCAGGAATTAACTTATAACTCCCTCGCTACGCTCAGGAGTTAAATTATGAGTCCTTCGTTACGTTCGGGATTCAATTCGCTCCCGTGACATAAAACAGTGCTTTATCCCCTTAGTGTATAATCTACTATTGTATGCTAATAGTATATAATCTGGATTCACTTATATATATTATAAGTGTACTTTTGTCCCGATGATCTTCCATCAAAGGGATATTAAATCGGGGATGCAAGTAAGGTCCATGAAACGGGGTGGTTTAATCCTCATACGCCATTCTACGATTTAAGTTTCAGCCAATTGCGAGTATAACAGCGTGTCAAGAAATTTAACTTAAAGCATAGCAGTATTGTAAACAAGTTGACGATTCATTATGTCAAAACCGAAGTATCATAATTCCTTCTGATTGTTGACGCTATTTTTGAGCACAACCTTTTCGCAATTAGTTCTACTTTGCGTGTACATCAAAATGCATTTGCGATACATTGACATTGTTTTTATTCATATGCTTAAATACAAACACAGCTGTTTCAATGCACACTTTGTATCGTCGGTGTACCATTTAATTTTGTCGTGCGTTATTTTTTACGTAATTGTTGACCCTTCACGCTATAAGAACTGTTTGATTTAAGAGATCACTTGAGCTGGGCAGCCCAATCGTCAGCATAGACAGTTGGAGCATTTTAGATGTACACTTAGAAGAGGATCGAAAGCCTGTACATGGAAGATATTCGAAAAAAAGTTGGCTGGGGATACTTAGAATCGATAACAGAAATCGTTTCAACAGTTTTAAGAGTTTGTGTCTGTTTATATGTCTAGGCATCACGTGAAAACGAACGAATGGAGTATAATTTACCCTCAATAATATGGCAACTGGATCTTCGGCGACGACAGAGCTCGGCCTTCGGCCTCGCATGCGTTGCCACTCTCCTTCGGCTTTTCAGTCATCAACCTTACATGAAGAATCTACTCTGTTGGGAGGCTCGGCCCGCTCTGTGTGATTATTCTCGCATGCCTTGCCGCTCTGCTTCCGGCCTTCAGTCATCATACTTACATGAAGAACTCGCTTTGTTCGGATAACGTTTTGCGTAGCGAGACTTTTACCATTATACAATGTACATGTAATGTTTTTGACGAGATTCATTCGTCTAGAATCGGTACATTTGATATTCCGAAATAAGCACTTAATCATTCGTTTGGACAATAGGGTTTGTAGGGAATGTCATATTCACTGTAATCATTTCTTAAGGGGGTGTAAAGAAGGGTGAAAGATTGTATCATCATCATAATCTGAGGCGTTATAGCCGCGGGTGGGCCCTAGGCTAGCCTGGTCAAGCAAATATCTCCAGTCCGATCTATTCGTGGCTTTCCTTCTCCAACATGTCACCCCTAAGTTCCTGGTGTCCACCTGAGCTTGAGAAAGATTGTATGGGAAAACAAATCATTCTAAGGCGAGAACGAATTATACGCGGACGCAGTCGCGGGCAAAAGCTAGTAATAAATAATTGAATTGAATTGCATAGTCAGCTAGTGTAGCTTAGCATTTTACTACTGTAGATCTTGTGCACATACACATGTAATGTATAAAATTGCGCCGCATTAAACCCTTTGTTCCGCGTTTTAATACCCTTAGCTGAAAAACCGTTCGTTGTTTTGTTCCACGATATTCCTCGTCAAGTTATAATTGAAAGCAAACAACGTCCACGTCGCGATCTGCATTTTAAAATGACGTTAGCACCACACCTTAAGTTGAACTGTGATGTTAAATGCTGTTTTAATTTACGGTTGCACTTTCCCGGTAAAACTTTAAGCCTGCTTCTGAAATTACCTCGATAAAAAAGCTGCGGCTTATTTTATAAAGGGATGAAGATTATTATTTTCTCTTCATTTTCATTTCGTCTTCTTGGTTTCAATTGCGTTTATTATATTTTTTGTATTAAATAAACTCATTTTATTCATTGAGTTAGGTATTTTACAATAAATTAATAAAACTACCGGCAGTCCGTTTAGCAAGCATGCTACCGCGTAACACAACCAGCGCTCATGAATAAAGACTGCGTACCGATCCGTAACGTGTCGGCTGTATTCTACCTTAAAGACGTGAGTGACCCGTTTCATTATATTCTTCATAAACTTACTTTTAATTTACATGTGCTCTGCCTACCTGTTTTGGAAATATAGGCGTGAGTTTATGTATGTAAACTTACTTTTGCTGAGCACAGCTATTTGAAATGCTTATTGATTGATTAGTCGTAGCGTACGTAATTAATAATTATTTATTTATTTATTTATTTATTTATTTGGAGAACAAACAGAGACAAATGTACATAGAAACAACTTAAAACCTAGACTACAAATGGACATGCATTTAACTCCTCAACAGTTCCCACTAAAACATAAAACTTAGTTTACGATTTATGACTAAATGCTATTAGTTACATACGTTAAAAGGGTATGCACTTATGTTTTACACAAAGTTATAGTTAGACAAGGGTTTACAATTTAAAATTTAATGCTACAATGTTACTACTCCTATACCACATATGTTTTTTTAAATTTTTCTTTGTATACCTAAATGAATAATGCTTAACTAGAATCTTAAATATTAATACTAATATTAGTATTAGTCACCACTGTCACCAGAGACAATTTCAAGCAGTTCTTTTTTGTAACGGCTTATGGACGTGTTAAAGATGTCAACCGAGACAAGAGCCTTATTGTACGCGTCACACATGCGTCGCACCGGCGCCCGCACGCCGGCGTTGGTCGCGCACGTCGGCACGGCGAACAGCGCTGCGGAGCGCGACCCGCGCCGCGGCGGCACCCGGAACCGCACTAGCTGCAATAACTCACTGCAGTTGTATTCGCTTCGGCAGATTTTATAGAGTGCTACTGCGTCTGATATTTGACGACGTGTTGACAATGATGGGATATTGTAATGTTTGAGCAAGTTTTTATATGGCATTTTTTTACCTGTTACTCTCCTGTGCATAATTCTTAAGAATTTCTTTTGAACCATTTCAATACTAGTACAATATTTGGCATAAAAAGGATTCCATATAACAGATGCGTACTCTAGGTGAGGTCTTATCAACGCCTTGTAGAGTAATAGGTATGTGTCGGGCTTTTTAAATACTTTAGCTGACCTAGTGATGAATCCTAGCATTTGGTACGCTTTACGTATTATTTTATCTATATGAAGATCAAAATGTAGTTTGTCATCGAATAGCACTCCAAGATCTCGAGCAGACTTAACTTTCATTACTTGGGTATTACCTATATTGTACAAATGATTTATATATTTTTTCTTGTTCTTTGTAAACGATATTTGCATACATTTATCAGCCGCCAATTGTAACTTATTCCTTTTGCAGTATTCGTTAAATGTGTCTAAATCATTTTGAAGTAATTTGCTGTCATTATCATTTTTAATTGCTCTATATATATAATGATACTACACTCTTTTCAGATAGCTAATTTATAGCGTTAAAATAAAGACGAAATTGCGTTTCTGTAAATAATAAAGATTTATTTACTAGGTATTTACACTTTTTGAAATTACAAGAACCGAAAACAAACAATACACTTACCTGTAAATAATAAAGAAACAACATTTTAAGCCTTTACTTCAGGTCTTATTACTTCTTAAACCAAATTAATAGTATTTACGTGCACACATAAAAATATAATCCTTTTCTGTATTTTCATCTAATGTCAATCACAGCTGTTGGACATCAGCTGTCACCTTATAAAAATAACAGTTTAAGAAAAGAGGTTACACAAGTGTAGTGATTTTCTTTATATCTCCCCCGCCCAGAGAGAAGCAATTGCAAATACAATGCAATTGTTCATTTACCAAACAACACTGGAGATAGTTTTGTAATATGGTAGAGATTTGATTCCATTTTCTTGTGTCCCGTATCCACTTCATAAATACAATTCGAAATCTTCTTCAATATTTTATATGGACCAATCCTCAATTCATCCATTTTCTTCCTATTAAGGCGATTTCCGTTTTCTACGAAAACGCTGTCTCCGACTTTCAATTTATAGTCTTTCCTATGCAGGTCAAATAGCTTCTTATTGTAATTGTGAGACTTGATAGTGTTATTGAGTGCTATTTGCCTATCCCTTTTCAAATCTTCTGTTGTACATCTAGATTTCAATTCAATCGGTAAGATATTTACATTTTCGCCCTCCAAAAGATATTTTGGTGCGAACGTGGTAACAGTGTGTTCTGTTTCATTATATTTATCTATACATTTTTGTGCAATAGTCGTCCATGCAGTTTTATTTTTACTTTCGTTTATTTTACATCTTATCTTATTTATTAAAGTTTGATTTAGCCTTTCATTGAGACCATTTGAAAATGATGCATCAACGGCTGTAAATATTATTTTTATATTTTCGCTCTTCAGATAATCCTTAAATTCTCTGGAGTTTATGCCAGGATATTGGTCCGCTAGTACCATATCAATTTTGTAGCTTTGTGTCACATTTTTTATTAGTTTAATGAAATCATTGGCGTTTTGATTTCTTGATGTAATTATATATGCATATCTTGTGAAATGATCAACCAGAAGATGTAAGTATTTTTTTGTTGACCGTGATCCTCCAAAACCTCCAATAGTGTCAATAGATACAATTTCAAATGGTCGTGTTGCTGGACCTAATTGTGACAATAATCCATATTTTGGTTTCCTCCTAGACTTTTTTCTAATACAAGTTTCACATTCATCACAAACTTGTTTAATGTTTGCTATAATATTCTTTGCTGTGTAGAATGGTGTTATTTTATTTGCCATCTGTGTTCGTCCAAGATGACAGTAAGTATCGTGTACATCTTTTATTACAGTTTTACTAAATTCTTCTGATAGTATGATTTTTCTTTTTCTTTTATACTTTTTATAGTAAATTTCGTTCTCCCAAATAAGTTCATTTTTGTAATTTTTTAGATTAATATTTCCGTGCTGGTCATTTTTTATGTCATCTATGTTTATTAAATTTACTATTTTTAAAAAGTCATCGCTATTGTCACAAGGTTCTAGAACTGGGTTTCTGCTTAAACAGTCTGCTTCTTGATTTGAACTTCCTGGGTTATATTTTATTTTAAAAGAATATTGGGACAAATAGTACGTCAAGTCGCCTAATTCCTCGTCAGTTCTAGCTTTGATGTTCATATTTTCTAACGGTTTATGGTCTGTATATACATTAAATTCTTTTCCCATAAGCCAGTGTTGCCAATATTTCACTGCTTCTTTTATTGCCAGACATTCTAAATATATTGCCTTCTTCTTTTTTTGAGTTTCATTTAATTTTTTTGAAAAGTAAGAAACGGGTTTACTGATTCCGTTTTCATCTTCTTGCTTTAATACCGCTCCCACTCCTTTAATACTAGCATCTGTGTATATATTTATTGGTAAGTCAGGATCAAAGATTTTCAGAATTGGTCCTGAACATAACAATGCTTTTATCTTATCTAATGATTCTTGACATTCTGTAGACCATATGAACTTCACATCTTTTCTTAATAAATTATGTAACGGGTCCAGGATAATTGCATTGTGTGGTATGAACTTATGATGGAAATTTATTTTTCCTAAGAACTGCCTTATATTTTTTCTGGTTTCTGGAACCGGGAAGTTTTTGACAGCTGTTAAATAATCTTTCAGGGGTCTGACAGAATTGTTTTCTATAATGTGACCTAAATATTTTGCACTATTACTTGCAAAATTGCATTTAGAGAATTTTAGTCTAAACCCTTCTTTTAGTATTGCCTCTAAAAGTCTTGATATGTGTATTTTGTGTTCTTCAAATGTTTTGGAAAAAACTAAAATGTCATCTATAAAATTTACTGCAAAACTAGAGAGCTCATGTTTTCTTATGATATTGCTTAAGATTCTCTGGAAAATTGCTGGAGCAGTTTTTAATCCAAACGGAAGACACGTCCACTGAAAATGGCCTTCTTGTGTTACAAATGCAGTTTTATGTCTATCTTGAATTTTCAATGGGATGGACCAAAATGCTGAATTTATGTCAAAAGTAGAAAAGTATTTGCAGTTTACAGTTTTTATCATTAAGTCTTCAATCAACGGGAAAGGCTGTGATTGAGGGATGACAATTTTGTTCAATTCCCTGAAATCTATGCATAGTCTTGTTTTCCTTTCATCTTCTTTTTTATATGCTAGAGTTACAGGTGCTGCAAATGGACTGTAAGATTCCTCAATCAAATTATTTTTTAATAGTTTTGATATCTGATTTTCTATTTCTTTTCTATCTTCAGCCGTGCATCTGTATGGACGTTTGTAACAGTATTTATCTATCATCAGGTCAATATGCGCTTCATAATCTCGAACTGTGCCAATGTCATATTTATCCTTAGCAAAAACTTGTTTGTATCTTTCTATCAATTTATCAATTTCAGATTGTTGATATAAATCAAGATGATTTACTGATATTTCGAATTCTTCTGGTTTCACATGCTCGCTAAAGTTTATTTCACATTTGTCTATGTGCTTAGAGTCTTTTTTTATTACTTCAGAGTATAGATAGTATCCTTTCTTATTTTTGTCACCTAGTACATCAGGAATTTTGACATTTGGAATATCATCTTCCTCATTTGAGCAGTTTTTATTTACCAAGTCCTTTTTATTCAGTATTATCTTATTTTCTTTTAGATTGTTGAATTGTATTATCTTTAAATCTTCATTTTGTGTTAGTTTGAATTTTTTTATACAATCCAAACCAATCAGAAAATCGTAGGTAAAGTTCTCATTATCCACGACAAAAACATCCATATTACTTTCAATATCATATATTTTTATTTTAAGTGTTACCATTCCTTTTGTTTTCTTATCACCATTAATAGTCTTTAAGTTTACTATTTGCATATCACTTGTCTCTTCTTTTGGTTGTATTTTTAATATTTTGTTTTATAATGATACTACACTCTTTTCAGATAGCTAATTTATAGCGTTAAAATAAAGACGAAATTGCGTTTCTGTAAATAATAAAGATTTATTTACTAGGTATTTACACTTTTTGAAATTACAAGAACCGAAAACAAACAATACACTTACCTGTAAATAATAAAGAAACAACATTTTAAGCCTTTACTTCAGGTCTTATTACTTCTTAAACCAAATTAATAGTATTTACGTGCACACATAAAAATATAATCCTTTTCTGTATTTTCATCTAATGTCAATCACAGCTGTTGGACATCAGCTGTCACCTTATAAAAATAACAGTTTAAGAAAAGAGGTTACACAAGTGTAGTGATTTTCTTTATATATATTTTCAAGTCATCTGCAAACAATAGGAAGTTAGAATGCTTAAAACATGGCTTGATATCATTAATAAATATACTGTACAACAAAGGACCCAAAATTGAGCCTTGAATTACTCCGGAAGTAACTTCAGCTACATTTGACTTAAAGCCATTGATTACTACTACTTGTGTTCTATGTGCCAGATATGACACAAACCAACGCAGAAGATTACCGTGTATTCCATTAAATGCTAGCTTCTTAAGAAGATATAGGTGGTCTACCTTATCGAACGCTTTTCGAAAATCAGTAAAGATGACATCTACTTGCTCTTTTCTATCCATTGATTTGAAAAGGAAGTCCGTATAGAGCAGTAGGTTCGTAAGAGTCGATTTATTTTTCATAAATCCATGCTGCTCGGGTACTAAAGTCGCCTGAAAATGGGGGTAAATGACATCATGGATTAAACTTTCAAAAACTTTTGGTATTATCGATTGTACCGAAACTGGCCTGTAATTTGCAACCTGGGCCTTAGAGCCCGATTTATGTATTGGCGTGACATGTGATAATTTCCAGCATTGGGGAAATGTTCCAAAAGCTAGGCACTTGTTGAAAATGATGTACAAAGGAGTGACCAAAACTGTTGCTGTATTTTTTATAAAGAGTGGGCTTATTTTATCCGGGCCTGCGCCTTTTTTAATATCTACACTTCTTAGTTTTTTTAATATTAGGCCTTTCGTTAAATGGATATTTGTTATATTATTAGCGTGATCAGACGAAGGTGTAAGGTCCAGTTCACTATAATTAACATTTACGCCCGGCTCGAATACTGAATGGAAAAAATCAGAGAATAACTCTACTGTCTCTTCCGGAGTGTTAGCAACTTTGCCCTCGTATTGCATTGTCGATGGATATCCTGAGGTGTTATTTTTAAGTGCCGATATGTACGCCCAGAATGCCTTAATATTGCTCTGAATACTTAATTCGGTATTTGTTGTGTAGGCATTAAAACATTCAAGCAATAGAATCTTACATCTTCTTCTGAGCAACGAAAATTCTGCATAATCCGCCAGTGAATTATATATTTTCCATCTTCGCCAAATTTTATTTTTTCTGGTGATTGTTTTTTTTAAAGCTGCTGAAAACCACTTTGGTGTTTTTTTACTATGATATTTTTTTAGAGGCACAAGACTATCTACAATTTTGTATATTATGTTGTAAAATCTATCAACTGCTGCCTCTGGTTCAAAACCGCCAAGTTCCACGTTCCAATCAGTTTCGTTAATTCTTTTTGAAATGTCTATGTAATTAGCTTTTTGAAAGTTATATTTGGGTATTGATCTAGTAGGAATAAAATTCTTTAAAGCAAAATCAATTGTGCATTCAATTGCAGGATGGTGTCTATCTAGGCTAGAAATTTCTATTTCGGGGCTGGTAACGATACATTCCTTACTACAAAATATCAAATCCAACGTGCGACAGTTTATGTTTTTTAACGAATTAAATTGTTTTAATCCTAAAATCTCCGAGGTATTAATTAGCACTGCCGCACATGGGTCTTGATTTCTGTTAATGGGTACAAGTACACCTTGATTTGACAGAAACCACGTTAAGTCAGGAAGGTTATAATCACCTGCCAAACAAAACAACGCGCTATTGGTGTTTGTATTAAGTTCTTCTAATTTATTACAATAATTTTGATATAAGAGCAAATTCGATTTAGGGGGAATATATACACCGTTAATTATAATTTTTTGGTTCAACGAACCCAGCTCTATATAAACCTCTTCGATTAAGTTAGACTCCCAATCTGTGCGCCGAGTTGCTATGAAATTGGACTTTACGGCTATAAGAACCCCTCCGCCGTCCTTCTTCGCCGTGCCCCGCCGATCTCTATCACGCCGAAACACATTGTACCTACTATCAAATATCTCAGCGTCCTGTATGTCGTCTCTAAGCCACGTCTCGGTCAACACTATCACGTCATAGTTACACTGCAATAAATTTAGACGAACATCCAATATTTTAGTTTTAAGACCACCACAATTTTGATAGTATAATTTCAGATTTTTAATCGAGGTGCCTGTTATTAATATAAAATGTATAATATGAATTTATATAAATATGTGATTCGTTAATGTGTGGTGGTCTTAATATAAGGTAGTATTTTTTAAGTCTATTAATGTTAAATGTATAATATAAATCTATATAAATATGTGATTCGTTAATGTGTGGTGGTCTTAGTATAAGGTAGTATTCTTTAAGTCTCCAGACAACCATTTTGTTAACACTAAGATTGTTCAGTTGTAAAGGATAACGTTCATGAAGGAATAGCTCATTGTAAATCAACAAAAATACGGTCGTAAGTAGCCAAGCAATTAACACAATAGAATGTCTTTGTAAACTTCAGATTTTCGCCAGATCAGCCTCTTTGCGGATTCGAATAACAGGGGATGAATCGTTCTTCCTAACTAGAATTGCGGAATTTTTAATCCATACCCACTTGTAATTCTTGGTTTTGGCCATTTTACGTGCTTTAGAGTACAGAATCTTGTTCTTTAACGTCAGGTGTTCGTTGATATAAATGGGTCGCGAAGTCGTCATATATTCATCCCCCGAGGGTTGGTCGCCGGCGCCGCCGGAGGGTGCGGGCGCACCGACTGCGGCCTGGAGGAGCTGGCCCGCGGTGACCCCGCGCCGGGTCCGTGCGGCGGCGATTACGTCGTCTCTTAAACGCCGAGAACATAACTCCACTATAATATTTTTGGGGCGTTCAGTTTTACTATTGTGAGCAATTCTATGTACCGTACGTATAGAATCGGTGGTAATTGGTACATTCAAGACCTTCCCCAAAGCCACAGTCATGTGAACTAAATTCTCTGACGGCCTACTCGGTAAATTTTGAATTTCAATGTTACACTGGCGCGACTTTTGTTCTTGCTCATCGGAAGTGTCTTGAAGTTGTTCTAATTGGTCACGAAGAAGTATATTTTCTGCTCTAACAGCGGCTATTTCGGTGTGCGCATTTGAGACACTGTTTTCAAGCTCATGGTACTTGCCCTCTAGCTCTAGGAACTTGTTAGACCACGTCTGGATGGAGGATGTAAGTACGTCTAGTCTTGCATGGAAACTGTCTCTGAGGTCGGCCATTTCCTGAGTCAGCTGATTAAATTGCCCGTTCATGTTGTTTAGCAGCGCTGCTGTGTCAATGCTAACAATCGACGGTAAGTGGTCAGCATTCTCCGCTTGTTCTTCATTTAGGGTCAATGGAGTTTTTGGTGAGCATGCGGGTGGTGCGACGTTTTTCCTAGTCTGTTTACATTTTAGACATTTCCATTTTATCACGTTCATGGGCAATATTTTTCTAAAGTCTGCCTCCGTGAGCCCAGCGCACCCGTAGTGAAGTTTATCTCGGCATGATGTACATTTAATCAAATCATCCAGCACAAGGTCTAGATTGCACTTATTGCATTTCATCTTAGACGAAAAAATCACTTAAGAACCGACAGAAAATTATGGACGTTATGTCGTGCCGTGCAAGGGTCGCAATTGCTCGAGTTAGTAAGTCACTGTTATCAGGTTCTTAATTTCGCTCGCGCACTAAAAGTCGTAACCGCCATGCAAAACGTGTCTCTTACGCCCTTACGTTTCGGTCCGATCACTGACACTGTAATTAAGTAAACTGACGGTAACTGTTGGAAGTATTGCAGATTAATTTACTATATTACGGCAAAATTCAACACTTTTCAACGTATATTTTACACTATGTCTATTACACTTGTTGATTTGAGTAGTCTATTTACACTTTCTGGTCGAATATGTTAGTTATTTAGCGTAAACTTAATATTATTGCGGAGCAAACCGCCACAGTGTGTTAACACTGCACGATCGCGCGCGGTATATATCGAATACCCTGATGTGTAATAATGAATATTAAATATTTCGAAACATATCTGCAGTAAAAATTCAACGATCATTTTAAATTATTTAGAACTTATTAAAGAGCCCTTTTCATCATCATGGATTAAAAAGGTCTGCGAAGATCCCTTCCCACGGAAATTGAACAATTTTAAATCATGAATTCACAAGCAAAGCCAATTTAGCCGTTATGAATTATATATCCCGTAGAGCGAATTAGTTCCTTTGATATTTCCGACTTTGTGGCAACTTATTCTCGACACTAATTATCCACAGTATTCCAGGATATTTGCGCAATACGAGTTTCAAAACTTTAGATCACTAGTTGACTTTTAGAGCAGGTTAAATGAATAAACAGAGGGTGGCATAACACGAACCGACTAGCCATGCTCGATCTCGAACACAATAGGCAATCGCTCGACATTTGCCGGCTCGAGCCCCCATCGTGGCTCGACTTGTCGCCGCACCACACACGTTCAATGTCTCCAACCATTACACTAGCGTAGTGAACGAGTCGGTTTACTTCCCCGTGCCTTCATGTACAAGCAGAATGCATTGGCGTGCGGTGTTCCGGTTTTCTATAAAACTTTTGCAATCTGAGCAAGAACAAACAGAACTCGTTTAACCGTAGGGAGCTGTCTGATTTTAAATCTGTAAACAATGTTTATCAAAACGTTGTTTCGATAACTAATTTGTCATTCCGGACAGGACAGCGGGTATTTCAAGTAGGAGGCAGCCGTATTGCGCATAAGTTAATTTAAATAAAATAAATCACTCAATCGGTTCCAAGCCTTATCAGAAAATGAGATTATATGTAAATCCGCTTTTCGATTGGTATTTACCTTCGGCTCGCCATCGGCGTAAACATCGCAGAGAGACTGTTTGCGAAGTAGCTAGTAGAATTATTCATCTGTCCACATCTTATTCCCTTGCAGGCCAGATTTCCCGGGTCGCCAATCCAATCTCTATACTTTTCCATTTCAAAGGCTTCTAACTAGTCCTTTAAAATCTGCGAGAATATTTCGTTGCAAATATTTCGGATGAAATTCAACCTTTAATCCATATGAAAGATAGAATGTTCAGGTATCAGAGGGCTGTTTGCCAGGAGCAACAGGTACCAAAGGCCGCTCATTTTTCAAGCACCACGTCGTCTCATTGTACTCGCGGCTCGAACTCGCAATAATGCCGGAGATGCGAGACACATAATGGAAGAGAACACTTTCATTCAGATGGAGATTTCTTCATAGCCGCAACATTTCGTACAGGCTGGATTAAGACGAATATTGCTCGACGCTCCAGTAATTGTGAATAATAAAACTTTGCGTTTCGTAAATGGCTGCAATAAATGTTGATTAAATCTCGTATAAATAAATTAAGGTGAGTTGAACAACGCCGCTAAATGTAATGACTGTAATAATACGATAGTCTAATTCATTTGTTTTACTTAAGTGGGTTGGTTCTCTGCGTTCAGATGCAAGTGAATTGATTTTAGCTCATGAAACTCCAATAAGTTAAAAGGAATAATAGAAAATAGGGGTTCAATCCAGAAATCTACATTTATGTGCAAAACATGTTACGCTTGGTATAGGTGAATAGTGAATTAAAAAACGGCCAAGTGCGTGTCGGGCGACGTGCAATTTAGGGTACCGTAGCTGTCCACCCGTGACATTGCAAATATTTTACTCTATATTTGGCATAACTAACAATGGATCTAAGTAATCGGTGAACTTTGTACGTAGGTTTGCTTTTTCCAAGTACATTTCTTAAGATCGGCTATTACTCGTTAACTAGGAACGTCTACTTAGCTGTGATAGTTTTCCTTTTAAATTCATTATACATATCTAAATAATAATGGGTATTCTCGTGTTCGTTTCTACTGGATTTATTATTCATTTTTGTTGGCTTTGAGTGTTTAGATCATGTATACCTTATAGTATAATTTTACTCTTCCTTTACTGCTTTGCCATAGTTAACGCAAACGTCCTAAATCTGGACACCTTAATGTTCACTAGATGACACCCATTGATCACCTCGTCGTTATGACATAATATAAGATTGCAAATTGTATTGGATGAATGTTAAGCATTGGAACCTTATTAGTTATTCTAATTTACTGGCTAATTCCACCAGCATGTATGCATTAGAACATGTCCCGGGCCCATGACGCGCTAATCCCTGTCTCGCTGCACTCCATTGTCCACACATGCCCAGTTTGCTCTCAAACAACAGCGAAAAGGTGTTAGCTCAAGCGGCCGGCCTTTGGCTTCACGTTGCGAGCTTTTAGCCGATTTAGCTCTTCTTTGTCCTCATTTTCCCCTGTATAAATCAGCAAAAGATATATTATAGCAAAATCCAGATTAATAACGAGTCCTACGCAAACTATTGGTAAAGTAACTAATAAACAATAAAAGTTTATTAGATTTGTGAGCGACACAGAAGTAGGAATGTATATACGTAAGGAATAATTCATCAGCATAATATATAAGGTGCTTTCAAATTAGATGCCAATACGTTAAGAGATCTTAACTTACATAAAAATAATTTACTTTAAATAGGAATTAATAAAACATTTTATATGAGTTTTATGTTTTCATTTTCCGAACAAAATAATTAAATTAAAATTCTGCCCAAACATAATCATACTGTGCATTAAATGCAAAAGGTGGTTATCACTTTCTGTCCAGTGAGCTATACATTGGATGTTAGTCGATGTGGCCAGTTAAGTGACATCAGTCAAAAGAGGTTTCACACGATAATGAAAGAAGTCTTGATCAGTGAATCCATTACGTAACAACACCCTATTAACTTATCATTTGGGTATTATTACGTAGCTTAGTAGTTCTCCTAATTTTCTCCAAAAACTTAACAAAAACTTTAAATTAGTTTTATTCTTAAGTCTACTTCTAAATACGAGTACTATCAGCTCTGAAAATATTGGCATTTAATTTATAATTTACTAGCTGTTGCCCGCGACTTCGTCCCCGTCTTCGCTCCTATTGATCGCAGCGTGATGTTGTATAGCCTAAAGCCTTTCTCGATTAATGGACTATCCAACACAAAAAGATTTTTTCAATTCGAACCAGTAGTTCCTGATATTAGCGTGTTCAAACCAACAAACTCTTCAGCTTTATAATATTAGTATACTTATAGATAACGAAAAATGCGGCTATCTTTGATGCCACCACCACCACCATATCAGCCGAAGGCCGTCCACTGCTGGACATAGGCCTCCCCCAATTTCATGGGGGGTATTTTTTTTTTTATACCACGTCGGTGGCAAACAAGCGTACGGCCCGCCTGATGGTAAGCAGTCACCGCAGCCTATGGACGTCTGCAACTCCAGGGGTGTCACCCTTTCGGTCTTGTTGCCGACCCTTTAAAAATTTATACACTCTTTTCTTGAAGAATCCCATACTGTAGTTCCTCGGGAAAACCTCGGCAGGGAGCTCATTCCACAACCGGAGCGTCCGAGGGAGGAAGTTCCTCTGAAACCGTACCGTACGCGACCATTTAGGTTCTAAGGTGTGAGGACGAATATCCTGCCGACGGCGAGCAGTGCGATGATAGAAAGCGGCCGTGGGCATCATATCGAATAGTTCTTCGGAACACAACCCATTATACAAGCGATAGAACACGCACAAGGAGGCAAAGTTTCTCCTTAAACTTAAAGGTTCAATATCGCTCGTGAGTTTGGGATCGTCCACGATTCGCACAGCACGTCTCTGAAGCGAAGCGTAAGCGTGAGAGTAAATGCCATAATTGCCACGCTTGGCATGCGGGTTGTCCATCGTAGTATCTCCACCGCACTCCAGGGATTCTGCTGCCCATCCCGCAGTGGTCTTGGTCGTAGTTTTAGGACATACCCGGGTCCCGGGTATCTTTGATGCGCAGGCCCAGTATCTGGACGTATCTCTAGTAAATAATATATTATATACCTATTTATTACAGGTAACAGGAGCTATATATAGTACATTGTTTAACGAGGGGCGTAAGTGGGAAATTGTAATTTTCTTACGTCCCGAGGTAATCATAATGTTTTCATCACATTTGCGAGGAAATAAATAACTCCAAAACTGATTAAAATTGAAGAAATCAACCACTTCATCTGCAGTATCAATGCATGGATGCCGAGAGGAGCGCGCAGCGCGCGCACGCTGCGGGCGTACCTTCAGTGTTGCGACCAATCAGAGAGCAGTATTCTTGTGAAGCGCGGCCAACTAGATCTTTTTAAACCAATCAGATCACAGAGAAATCTCATAACTCCCTAGGGAGTTATGAAAATCCATAACTCCCGCGGGAGCTAAATGGGCTATTACTACTCTATACGCCTGCGTACAATAGGACAATTTACGAGCAAGTGTGATAAAAAAAATTAAACGGCTCACTATTGAGCAAGCCAGCAATTATTTCCAAGTAAGAATTGTATGGCATTTATTTTTCAAACCGTGCGATCTTCGAGAAGACAGTACGATTTGGGGTGCTGCAATCTCGTGGGCATAACTTTAGATTAAAATCTCTACGTATAGAAAAAAAATAAAAAATATTGGGACGCAGGGAGCTACTGCGGATGCTCTAAGAAAGCGTGCTTTTAAATATTTGCTCCTATTACAGGGTCCACCTTGTATACATACAATACATCCAAGATCGAACACAATGGTCGAAAAAAGTTCTCATTAACGTCACTGTTGTCTAACCTGCTAAGCATGGTTTAAATAGTGTAACAAAAAATATCGAATCTGCCAGCCAGGCGGCAGTTAAAGGGGAGGGTTACCCTCGAAATTTTGTGGTAAATGTGTTCCGCCGTGGAACTAATGGTCTTACCGTGTTGATTAAGTTTATCAGGCGTTATGACGAGTCATGCCTCCCCTTGGCATTTTTATTGTATGGATGCATTTGACCTTTGCCGGTTCCCCCTTGTAGACGTGACCTTTTTTCTTTAGACGTTTAAATTTAATTAGTTTAATTAATTACACTGTAAGACACCTCGCCCATGATACAATGCTTCATTATTATTTTTTAAAAGAGAAGAGGCGCGCCAAGTCAGAATAAGATATAGTTTTACCGGAATTTATTAATGAATTATTTATTGCATACTCATATATCCGAGGTAGGTATCTTTTAAAGTATGTATGTAAGCACTTTATTGTACACAATAACAGTTTAAAACATATACATGAAGTGAAGCCCGTTTACTCTGCTGGTATCTATAGGTTGCCGAATTTCCAGGATAGTCAATTTAGAAAGATGTCAATAATCTCAGTAGGTAAGGTATTTATTATCCGCAGTTTACCTGTAATTGTATTCAATACTGAAGAACTACGAACATGGGCCGTCTTCAACTCATACTGCGCTATAGGCAAAAAATAAATTAGAAGTCATGGAAGGACCAAAACTGGGCATCATCTTTATAGATCTAAATTACTATAGGTACATAAATACAACACTCCGACACCATAGTGATTCCCTTAATTCAAAGAGATTATCAAAAGCGGTACTATAAGCACGTACTCAAACACAAAACCGAGACAAGGACAATAGTCCACTATTGGCCCGTTGCCCCAACAGGGAAATTAACACAACTATTCTGTATCTACAGCTGTTCGCCTTTAGCTATTTCTCACTGCAACTTTTGTGGAACAGTAATGACTTGGCCATTTTGAACCCCGTTTTATGAACTTCGGAAAGTTGAAACGTTCCGGGGATATCCGAGTTACGACCCACTGAAACCGAAACGTTTGGAGTTTAAACTGGATCATTTGTGATCTGTAAAATAGTCATTTTGTGTACATTCTATGCCTTAATATCAAAAGATCGTTTCCTTTAAAATTAGAACAAGAAGAGAAGAAGATAAACATCTCTTGACATTTAAAAACATGCACATAAAAATTAAATAAAACAATTACAAACATGTCATAAAATGGTCCAAACTCAGCATGAAGCTGACATTGTAACCAGCGCTGGTCTTCCGTTGGGACCATCAGTGAAACTATGGGCAGCGCACACATTTAACATATACACACTTTAATAGGAAATATATTTTTTTAACAAAAATAACAATAATTTTGCAGCTAAAACATCGGAAAGTCATCTCGTTCAAATTTCGAGCAGCCCAACTGGGGTTATTACCCAATATGATTGACGAGATGCAAATTCATAAAACTAACTTCTAGGAGCCCAGAAGTTAGTTGTATGTGCTATTTTATTTTTGAGACCCTAAACTACACACGCACATTACTAGGCCCTAACTTAACTGTTGCGGGCGATATTCGATGGTGAAAAAAAATAAGTTGCACATTTTTAGACAACGTATCGTTTTTTAATTGGTTTTATATAGGAGGAGGCCACGTTTTGCGCAATTTTCAGTCATGGCAACCCTTTTTTTTCTTATTACGTTATTCTTAAAATTAAGTCAAAATTCATCAAAATGTGCATAATTATTCTAATGTTAGAGAATGTTCAATCTGAAGTAATCGCGATTTCCAGCTCAGCGACTCACGAACAGCTTAAGGATAGGTTTCAGGAGTGCAACTGTGTTTAGCAGTTACAAAATGTGTAATAAATAATTTAGTTAAGTTTAGTTTAATTTATTATCAAAAACCTGTATCGCCACCGGACACCCTGTACTAGTTACAGACACATAAAAAATAATTTTCTGACCGCTGTTGAGTGACCTTTTTTTTTAACTCCCGTCGCAAAAAGAGGGTGTTATAAGTTCAACGACCTGTTTAGCCTAGTTGGTAGTGACACTGCCTCCGAAGCTAGAGGTCCCCGGTTTGAATCGTGGCCAGGGCATTATTTGTGCATTTATTAGCACGGATATTTGTTCCAGGTCCTGGGTCTTTGATGTTATCTATGTATTTAAGTATGTATTTATCTGTATAAGTATGTATATCGTCATCTAGTACCCATAGTACAAGCTTTGCTTAGTTTGGGACTAAGTCAATTTGTGTAAAATTGTCCCCCAATGTTTATTTTATTTATTTAGAACGTGTCTGTCTGTGTATCTGTGTATCTATCTGTGGTATCGTAGCTCCAAAACGGATGAATCAATTTTCGTTTTTTTTTCTGTGTCATAGATAATTTTTATCCCGAGTGTTCTTAGCCATGTTTCATGAAAATCTGTCACTTTTGAGATATTGAGCTTTGAAATAAAAATGTCGGGGGTTTTACAACTTTTCTAAGTTGTAGTTATTATTCCTTTGTTTTATTTATTAATGTTTAAACCAAATATTTCATTCGGCATGAAGAATAAAGTACTTGAACATACAAAGTTCTATGAGATTGCTCCTTTGATAACGGAATGCGCTCGTTTACACTAAGCGCTGCACTGGTGCAGAACAATGCACAATTTTAGCTCCGCTCTCGGAAGGTATATGCTTGAATATGTAAGTAGTTACTGGCGACGTTCAGGCACATTAAATAGTAGAGTTTTTTGGCATAAACATGTTTACTAGAAAATAAATTATAATAGTATTAAAAAACATATTTGTTTAATTTGAAAAATTTGCATGAAATTCTTATAAAAATTGAAAAATAAATATTAATATTATAACATTACTATTATTCACCTTATTCATTTTTGTCTTATTATTATTATTATTAAATTATTCTTTAAATTCTTATCTTTGATTTTTGATTTGTCTTCGCTGCGAATAGCAGAACAACTTTTATAATATCCGTAAAATACACGACAAGAAAAACCCTTTTCTCATACATTTTGTACGGAACGGGTTGGGGGCGGAACGACGTTCGGTGCGCGGTGCGCGGCGGAGGCGGTTTTGCATTTTTGGTATTTCTGAAACTGTCGACTGTCGATTATGCTTCATATGTCATACACGCCGCCTCCGCTATATGGCACTACTGAGTACCGCGCGGTTTTTTGGAGCGACGTGCCCCGGATCCCCGCGTCCGCTTTATCGCAAAACCGCCTGCGCCACGCAACGACGCTGCGCCTCACTCTGTGCGTTTAAAGCTTGAAAGTTACACTCTGAACTAATATATCAAATTTCAAACAAGCAGTGATAATGACGTACATTTTCCGCCGCATTTCAGAGACGTCCGGTCTCTCGCACCGCCACTACGGTGAACTATAAAGGGGTTTTGTTCCAACTAACTACCGATGTAAAACCCACTTCACAATCACACTTTACTTATAAATAGGGCTAGTTAAGCTAGCCGCTGTGGCTCTTGAGTTCTATAAGACCCTACAAAATTGTATCAATTATTTTGTTATTAAATAACAGCTCTCCATTTTCCAACTCACAAAACCGGTAGAATATGAATATGAAAATAGCAGATGCTTTTCATTTGTAATTATTCGTACGAAACACCTAGATACTTTTTGAATAGTTTATCACAAGACCTTTGTTTCCCGCGCATTTACTAGTAGGTACAATAGGAGTCTTATAGCGTTACTTTACTGAGAAGTGAACATTACTTACCAATTAAATTGAGTAGCATTTCCATTTTGGAAGACAGTTTGAAACAGTAAACCTTTTACCAACTAATTAATTGTAGTTGGTATTCTAATCAAATTTAATAATCCTGTGCCGTTGCTTAATATGTGTCTGGATCTGATTATTCCAAGACTATCTTATTAAACGTGCTAGATTATACGTACTTAGACTAAATATTAGGGCAGAGTAAGGAAAGTTGAAACAGTATAGCGTTTCAACTTTCCTTACTCTAATATATAGCTTGTTATATCTTATATAGCTTATTGAAACAACGTCGATCTACGCACAGCTACAGGCGCTACGACTTTAACCTATAACATTTGCCTGTATATAGAGAATAGTATGGCGAATCAGAAAGAAAATGACGAGTTCTTTCGCATGTCGCTGTTCCTCTCTATAGGCTGCATTTTCAACCGATACTATGGTAACAATTGTCAATTCATATTTTGGATTTTTTCGATGCATGATTATGAGCCATGACTCAATCTTCTTCTTATCTTATCGATTTATTTATAAACGCCGGTTGCTGAGGAATCAAATAATGTAGTTCTAATTTTAGCCGCTCTTGGCCAATATACCTAGGTTCATATATCTGTGTGACAAATCTTTCTCATCGTATAAGAAGACACTTGGACGTAAGCCGGCTACGGTCTACGTATACAAAAGGGTTTTGTTCCAGTCGCGCTAACAACGGCCGCCCGGTTAGCAATGCATCACATTGCACAATCTAGCTTTTAATAATAAGCTTGGTTGTGGGAAGTCTGATGCGACTGTTTAATTTCCAGCTGACATTGTCATAAAGTACTGAATATTTACCAGAAAAAGTAGCCAAATGGAAGATATTCAAATAAATGCATTCGTTATAATAGCGTTCGTCGGCCTGTTTAGCCTAGTTGGTAGTGTCATTGCCTCCGAAGCTAGAGGTCCCGGGTTCGATTCCCGGTAAGGGCATTTGTTTCTGTGGTGAGCAGAGACATTTGTTCCTGAGACTTGGATGTTTTCTATGTATTTAAGTATATATCTATTAAATATGTCGTCGTCTAGTACCCATAACACAAGCTTTATTGAGCTTATATACCGTGGGACTAGTTCGATTTGTGTGAAAAATGTCCCCTAATATTTATTATTATTATTATTATTATTGTACGTCTTTTCCGCTCACGGGACAATGGTGTCCCGGACCTTTGGAAGGCGTGCGCGGAGCCGAAGTACCGAGGTACCGAAGTACCAACCGAGTACCACATAGCCAACACGTAGAGGCCCTTTTGACAATTTAATGAAATGCTAGGGGTACACCGAGCGGATGCTGTCCCTGCCCGTGTCATGGGACGCACACAGAGACAACACCCGCCAGGGTGTACAGGAACTATTGCTGGTTGATGGAATCTAAATGAACCGGACTATTGGGTGAATATGATGGACTAATGGCTGGGCTATTGAATGAGACAACTGACGTCTACCTAATAAAACTGTCTCACATTTTTATCTCAGGCAGACGGTGACTCGCCCTCTGCTAGATGGGCCCCTATAAATAGCGACATTAAAAATGGCCTAAGGGCAACACCGGTGCAGAGGGCTGGGGGTAGAGAGGTGGCACTGGACTTTAAACATATAGCCAACTCGCCACTTAGGTGACCACATCCACCCCCGAGCAACAGCTCTAGCGACTCCACTCTGGACAGCCGGTTAAGGCAAGCCAGAGGCGGGGGGCCTGTTCATACAACCAACCTACAGGACACCCCCAGGAGCTCTCAGGTACATAGGGTCGCTGCTCCCTAACAGCTCGCCACAAGCTGCCCTATGTTGACTGACTGCACTGGAAATCCAGTGGGCGATGGGGTCGTCACATCCCTACGCCATTATTATTATTATTATTATTATTCCTTTATTTATTTTTCGTCTTAGGTTAGGTTTGTACAATGGATTTACAAAAGGTAAAATATAAAAATACACTTACAAAATATAAAAACATTATAAAAACCTAACCTAGGGTGCCGCCGGCAGCGAGGCAGGGCCTAAGCCACCGGTGGTTAGGGCGACAGAGAGAGGAACCTCCGGACCATCCGCGCCGTGTCCAGGAGTACCGCCTTCTGTATTTGACCCTTGACCCAGCCATCTAGCGAGAGTCTCTTGAGATGTTGGTCGAGACTCTTCGCTATTAGACCGTTCGCAGAAACGACTATCGGGACAATGATCGTCGAATCAACATCCCACATGGCGGTTACCTCGTGTGCCAAGTCTAGGTACTTGCTGACTTTGTCCTTCTCGGCCTTCACGAGGTTCTCGTCATGGGGGATGGTGATGTCGACGAGCACTGCCTGGCGCTTCGATCGATCTATCAGCACGATGTCGGGCTTATTGGCTACAATAGTCCGATCCGTGATGATAGATCGATCCCAATAGAGCGTAGCACGACCATTTTCGAGAACTGGCGCAGGTAAGTATTTATAGTACGGCACTTCGAAGTCCACAAGACCGTATGAAAGAGCAAGTTGCTGGTGAATAATTCTGGCTACCAAGTTATGTCTGTGCAAGTACTCGCCGTTAGCAAGATGACTACAACCGGAAATGATATGCCTGAGTGACTCTCCGGGACGGCGGCATGCCCGACAAATGTCGACCGTACCGTCCTTCAGGATATATTTCCGGTAGTTGTTCGTCATGATAACTTCGTCCGCAATTGCACAGACAAAACCTTCGGTTTCCCCGAAGAGATCCCCGAAACGTAGCCAGTTCACCGACGCGAGCAGGTCTACGTCGGGCCCCGTAAGGGCCCTGTAGAACCGCCCGTGTAGCTCCTTACTCTTCCATTCCGCCTTGCGGTCCTCGGTGCGTAGTACTTTAAATCTGCGCCAGTTCTCGTTTGCCATGGAGAGCGGGGTGAAAGATGCGTCTACTGCCACTACGTCTCGATGCATCCCACATTCGCTGTTTAGGAAATAATCCCTGAGACTGCACACCTCGCGGTTGTGGAGGTCTTTGGCATTTAAAAAGCCACGACCTCCACACTTCCGCGGGATGTACAGTCTCATAACAGACGAACGTGGGTGCAACATGCGGTGTGCAGTGAGCAGTACACGCACCCTTCGATCCAGGGCATCCAGCTCAGTCTGAGTCCACCTTAGTATGCCAAAGGAGTATGTGAGCAAGGGCATAACCCAGGCGTTGAAGGCGCGCGCCTTATTGCCACCCGACAAAAAACTATTAAGTACTTTTGTCAGGCGACAGAAAAAGCGCTCCTTCACCGCCTGCTTTATGCCCTCACCCTCAATACCCAAAGCCTGTGACATACCAAGATATTTATAGGTTTCTGCTTCGGAGAGAGATCTGAGCGACATTGTCTCAGAAAGTTGTAAATTTGTTGAATTTACAACTTTCCCCCGCTGTACATGCATGACCGCACACTTATCTACACCAAATTCCATTTTGATGGCGCTACTGAAAACTTCTGTCGTTTTCAGTAGCTCCAACAGGTCCTGTCTATTTGGTGCAAATAGCTTAAGGTCATCCATGTATAGCAGATGAGAAATGACCTCACCCCCTCTCCGAAGCTGGCAACCTAGCCCCGAATCCTGCAGCAGAGTGCTGAGCGGATTCAGCGCTAGGCAGAACCACAAGGGACTCAGACTGTCACCCTGGAAAATGCCTCGCTCAATCCTGATGGAGTCCTGCGGGCCAGAAGGGCCATCTCCTCCACCCGGTTGACGAAGGACTGTGGTCCACTGCCCCATGCAAGCACTTAAGAAGGATCTTAAAGCTGCATCAACTTTATACAGCTCTAAGATCCTCCTCAGCCATGAATGAGGCACCGAATCATAGGCCTTCTTATAGTCAATCCAGGAGGCCGAGAGGGTCCCTCTGTTCCGCCGTACTCGTTGGCAAATGGTCATGTCTATGAGGAGGAGCTCTTTAGTACCACGCGACCCAACCCTACATCCATTTTGAGCAGGGGCCAAAATGTTGTTCGTAACAATGTGCGTGTTAATTTTTGCCCTCAAAATGGATGTAAGGAGCTTGTACAGCGTAGGCAAGCACGTGATGGGTCTGTAGTTCTTCACTTCCGTGGTACTACCGGACTTGTAGAGCAGGGAGGTAACACCAGTTGTTAAGGGAGGAGGTAGGGAACCGAGCTCGAGGGCTTGCTGGAACTGTGTTGCCAAACGTTCGTGTGAACATCGAAACCACTTCAGCCAGAAGTTGTGCAATCCATCCGGTCCCGGACTTTTCCAGTTCGGAGCCGTACGGATGGCACAACTTACGTCTTCGGGGCTGATGGTAACAGACCCCATGGGTTCGATGGATTCACAGTCACGTTCGACAACACCGATCCAGGCACCCTCAGTGTGTTCGACAGGCACCGACCAGATACTACGCCAAAAGTTAACCATGGCAGTAGCATCCGGTCGCTGACCGTCGCACACACGATGGTCGGTTCCCTCCCACTTCCGGTATACCTTCCTTTGGTCACTCTGGAAAAGGCGATTCTGCTGGTATCGGTCCACACGCTCTCTGTAGCGGCGAATACGGCTTGCCCATGCATAGACTTTCTGCTTCAGAAAGTCAATGCGTTCCGTGACACAGGCCATGTAGTCACGGGGTCTGACACCAGTCCCCGCGAAGGCCTGGTTCACGAAACGCATGACTCGGGGGCGGTTATTGCCCCCCCTGAAGCAGATCAGCTTTGCGATGAGAGTCCTAAACGTATTGATACGCCGCTCAATTCGTACTTGCCAGGCAGGGACACCCCCGGCGGTCCTAGTTGCACGGTCAGCGTCCGGAAACTTGACGCGAGCAACACGGCACGCCGCGATGGCCCCGCAGTACATAATTGAGTGTGTATCAATCAAATCATCGCTAGCCCGCAAATACGGGTCTAGGAGATCGTTTAGGGCTCCCATTAGCGCTAGATTGCGTCTATTTACGGGCAAGCGTGGTAGTCGCGGCCTAGAATTGGGTGTGGAGCGATACTGCGTAATCGCCTCATCCAGAGCCCTCCTCAGTTGCTCATGGGCCTGGGTACTCACACTCTGATCCGCGCAGTCCCCGTCGGCACTGGGATCGACCCGCGGCGCCCTCGGTGCCGTGTTGGGAGCGGGCACCGGAGCCGGCGACGTGGCGGGTAGGTCCCGCGCCGAAGTGGGGGCTGCACGAGCAGAGAGTGCTTCCAGGCGGAGCCGATCAAGCGTCAAGTCATCCAACCGCTTATTTCGTTGAATGACTCGCACCTGATCCGATAGGCGTTGTGCAGACACGGTGATGGTCGGTTCAAGAGCCTGGAACAGAGGAAGCATCCGTACACGATACGCGGATAGGTTAGTTTCCCCCTCTGTCGCCCCAAAGTACGCTCGCATGCAGTTCTCGTTCATTTCTTGAGTCCATCGCATGCGGCGCACTACACCACCGGCAGCGGGAGCCGTGGGTGGAGCGGAATGCCCCGTAGGCCCCAAGCGTGCCGGCAGCGGTCGCCTTCCTCGTCGCGCTGATGTTTGTGGCGGCGGTGGCGACGGCCCGCGCTCGTCACTGCTCGACTCGCTGCTGTCAGGTGCCGTGGCAAACTCGTCATCTGACGACGAGGGCGAGGAGCTGGACGGCGCAGGCGGAGATGGTAGACGTGCGCGTTGTTCCGCTCTTGATCGTAGTCTCGTATTCATTTTTCATTGTAATTTATTTTCATTTTATAGCTTACGCTGTTTGACATTTTCATTGACAGTTAAGCTTTTCCTTTTGTGCGTACTGAAAGTGTATTTCATCGTATTATTTTGATAATACGGTATTGCAGAGTTGTTATTTTACACAAAAACTGTCGAAAACTGTAATTACAGCATAAAAAGGGCTAAAAATAAAAATATACAAATAAAATAAAGAAACGAGGCACCCGTCAGTGTCAGCGGTTTTTTTATTTTTTTATTATTATTATTATTTAAAAGCGGGAAATATTTTCTGCTGACCCAGCATTTATGATGTGCTAATAAAAAAAGGTTGTATCAATACTTTTAAAGATTTTATATATTATGTCGAAACAATAAACTTTAAATAGAAATTAAGAAAACTCTATTTCATTTAATCGAAAAAAAGCCCCCTCAAAAATGAAATGTTGCCAATTTAAATAAAATTATTTTGCCGTCGTACAAAAAGTATTATATGCAACGTTACATAATTAGGTCTTAAAATTCTCGAGTCTTTAATAACAAAACTCACTACGTTCGTTTTGTGATAGCGACTCTCGAATATTAAGAACTCTTATAATGTAACTGTTGCATAAAATACTAGGTATTTATTTATTTCTGAAAGTGCATTTATGGAATTAAGCAAACTATACACAAAGTAAGGACATAAATCTAAAATTGAGATAAAATTACGGATATGTTATATGTTGTCAATGCTTAGGTATAGTGCGGAAGCTTGGAATTACGGAAAATAAATCTACAGTTACTAAGTAATGCAATGCATTCGAAAAAAATAATCATGGATAGACAGGGTATCTTAATCAAAGAGTATTGAACAAAATGAAGAAGAAAAAGGAACTCGTTTAAAACAAAAAACAGCATATTTATCAAAAGAAAAAAAAAAAAAAAAATGCAAACAGCATATATAAGTCATCGTCGCTACGTTGCTCAGAGCGGACGTTTGTGGATTTTTTTATTTTTGAATTTATTTTGACTTTTTGTAATTGGAAGTGAATTTTGCCAAGAACTTATCGGTACCTCCTTGTTTTACCTGTGTTGTTACCCGTAAGACTCGTCGGCCATATTACTTTGTGTCGGACCTCTCTTTCTTGTGGATTTGGCCAGTGACGTGGAATTAGAGTTGGTGCTTTTTGTACCGACCACCGGGATCGAACCGGGTCGCGCTGCGTCATAGTCGCGTGCACTACCGCTGAGCTACGGTGTAATGATAGCTAGCGCTTGAAATCGTGTTACGCACTGGACGATCGCTGCTGGGTGACTCTATTTGAGCTTTATTGTCATACATATAAGAGTCAAATTTCCTCAACAGACATGTTATGTACGGCTTGTAATCAAATTGTGGATTCTTCCACATTGCTAAAATGTACTGGTTGTGGGAGGTCCTACCATTTCCACTGCCTGAATATGTCACCGGCCCAGTTCAGGGAAGAAGTTGCTGCCTTAGAAGAGTCATGGCTATGCTCAATCTGCACGTCAGTAAATACCCGGCGTAGAAGAAACGACTGCACCTCTGCTCATACCTCTACATCTGTGGTACATCTGGATGAATCCGCCATGTCCTGCGACGGAACTTTGAACGAATCGAAGCTGACCGAGGGGGATCGGACTGCTGGCGCGAGTGTAGTTGAGACGAGCATCCTAACAACACCCCCTAATTTCTATCGACCATCAGGCAGTAACGGTAGCCCGCCATTGGTCTCCCACCAAGGAGAAGTGTTAAACACCATTCTAGCAAAAATATCAGAGCTGCAGGCACAGTTTTCGGCTATCCAGACCATTCAATCGGATATGAACCAAGTCAGGTCTGACATAACAGACATGAAAAACAACCTCAGTGCTAAGTTCGATGAAATGACGGTTAGAATCGACGCTATCGAGACTCGCGTGGACGCCTTGGAATTATGTAAGGCCGAGTTGTCTGAGGTCAAAAACATGGTCAAAAATGTAATGACGGACTTAAGGAATAATGATCAATGGGTGCGGAGGTCCAATATCCAAATTAACGGGGTCCCTGAGGCCAGCGGAGAGAACTTGCAAGTCATATTGAATTCCATTGCCGAACGCTCCGGATGTCCCCTTAATATCAGTTCCGACATAGATTTTATCACTCGTGTTGCCGTTAAGAATGACAGGGACAGTAATAAACCGAAGCCTATCATCGTAAAATTCCTAGCCCGCTACAAAAAAGACGACTTCTTATTGTGCACGTAAACTAAAAAACTGGAAAGCGTCTGATTTGGGTTTCTCTAATAATGAGAACCGCATATTTATCAACGACCACCTTTCCAGCTTCAACAAACATTTACTGAAGCAAGCTCAATTAAGAAGTACGCAAAAACAATATAAATATTGCTGGGTTAGAAATTGCACCATAAAAGTACGCAAGTCGGACACATCTCCAATCTTATATATCACTTCTGAGGAGGCGTTAAACAAAATTACATAAGAAAGTACTCGTACTGTTTATTTAATGTTATTTCGATGTGTTCATATATAATATCATTTATCATTTCGATTAACTGCGGTAAATATCTAGCAAATATTTATATTATATTAACGTTTATCTTGCGATGCTATTGGCAACTTTTAATTATTGGAAATTTAAATCATACTTACGTATTGCGACTCAATCTATTATCATTCACTTATCATATTTTTAACATGCAGCACACAATGAATATGACTGACTATAGTTTTTTCAATGGCGGTTAATATTTATTACCAAAACGCTCGGGGCCTCCGAACAAAGTGCAGCGAATTCTTTCGTAACGTCACTCAGGTTGATTACGATCTCATATGTATTTCTGAGACTTGGTTGCTGCCTAGTATTTACGATACTGAATTATTTGACGCGCGATACAATGTTTACCGAACGGATCGTGATTATGCGGGTATGGGGGTAACGCGAGGCGGCGGAACGCTGGTGGCCGTGCGCCGCGGGCTGAGGGTAGACCCGCGCGGCGCGCGCCCGCTGCCCGCGCTGTTCGACGCTGACGTCACTAGTGTCGATGTTATAATATCCCGAAGCACATTAACAAAAAAACTTAGACTGTTTACATGCTATTTTCCGCAAAGTAAATATCAGCAGGAATCACAGTCGATATTTTATGAATTTGTTTTAAATCTTTATAATGACTTCCCGGACGATTTATTTTTGATCTTAGGCGATTTCAATATGGGCGAGGTTGTTTGGGTGCCGTCTGGTAATGCCTCTAATAATTATAAAATCGCTAATCCTAATCTCAACCCACTAATAAATCAACTATCTTCGTTCATGCATTTGACTGACTGGGGTCAATTTAATTACCTGCCTAACAAGAACAACCGCCAGCTTGACCTAGTTCTTTCCAACTGTCATTGCCAGCTGTCTTCTACTGACCCATTGGTACCTGTAGATACCCACCACCCCGTGTTTTGTGTTTCTGCTGATATTAACTGGGAGGGACAAACCTTAAAACAGGCACCGCGGGTGGCGCGTCGTTTTTTTGCAGCGGATTACGAGCTCATTAATTCCAAACTGGGACGAGTTGACTGGGAGCCGCTTTTATGTATGAGTATCCGTGAGGCCGTCGATTGGTTTTATTCAGTTATTAATGCTATAATTGAAGAATTTATCCCTTACAAAATTGTTACTAACAGTGATAAATACCCAGCTTGGTACTCCCGTCCTTTGATAAAACTTATAAAGAAAAAAAATAAAGTGCATAAAAAATGGAAAATATATGGAAGGATTTCCGATTATAATGCATTTTCAAATTTACGTACGGCAATTAAAACGATGGAGGTATCTTGTTACAATCTATTTATATCTAGGAGTGAAAATAATATTAAAATTAACTCTAGATCGTTCTGGTCATTTATAAAATCCAAAAAGGGTAATAATAGTATTCCCGATTCTCTCTTCTTAAATGATACAGTGGCTAATGATGGACATAGTATAGCCAATCTTTTTAATTCGTTTTTCCAATCTGTTTTCGTACATAATCCGTCACCAATTGCCCACTCTTCTACTGTTTCTGATTCTACAATAAATGTGATCAGTAATATAGAATTCCAACCAGATTTAGTAGAGAGGTACCTCAGAACATTAATTGATTCAAAGGGTAGCGGTCCTGATGGCATTCACCCTGTTTTTCTTAAACGCTGCAGCAAAACCTTATCGTTTCCACTGTCGGTGCTCTTCTCGCTATCTTTGAGATCAGGAATCATGCCAGAGGTATGGAAGCGCTCCTTGGTGGTCCCTATACATAAGAGCGGAGACAAACACGACATAAAAAATTATCGCGGAATCTCCAAACTATCTACGATTCCAAAACTGTTCGAAAAAATTGTTTATGACACCGTTTTTAATTTAGTAAGACCTATGCTGTCTACTAGACAATATGGTTTTGTGAATAAGCGTTCGGTTGACACCAACCTCTCAGAATTTTTAGATTTTGCATTGAAGGTAATTGACAAAGGGTTTCAAGTTGACGCCATCTATACAGACTATTCCAAGGCCTTCGACAAAATTTCTCATGCTAGTTTAATTGATAAGTTGAAAATGTTCGGTATTCATGGTGATCTGTTGAGATGGCTGACGTCATACCTTCAGAATCGATCTCAGGCTGTAACCGTCAAAGGTCATACTTCCTCCTTTACTCCTGTCTTGTCTGGTGTGCCCCAAGGGTCCCATTTGGGTCCCCTGCTGTTTAACATGTTCATCAACGATGTCGTTGACTGTTTTCATCATTCCAAAGTTCTACTTTTTGCCGATGACACAAAAATCTTCACGGTAGTTAAATCCGTAGATGATTGCAAACAGTTACAGCATGACTTGGACAGGTTGGATCAGTACTGTACCAAAAATTGCCTCGACCTCAATATTAAGAAGTGTTGCTCCATTTCATTTTCCCGTAAGCGTAACCCAATTCGTTTTGATTACTCCATCAAGAACAAAACTCTGAAAAGAGTTACTGAAGTCAGAGACCTAGGTGTTTATATTGATGATGAGATGCAGCTCACTTCTCATATTGACAAAATCACGTCTAAGGCATACAGGATGTTAGGCTTTATTTTTCGACAGAGCAAGGACTTTAAGGATCCACGTACCATTATTTTACTTTACAATGCTTATGTTCGATCGCACTTAGAGTTCGCCTCGGTTGTTTGGAGTCCTCAATATTCGGTTCATATCAATGCCATCGAGAAAATTCAAACTAAATTTATTAAATGGATGAAATATAAGTTTAAATCTTTTTCTAGTGATAACATCGTGAGTCTTCAGCTGCGTAGAGAACAAAAAGATATGATATTTCTGTTTAAATTACTTAATCATTTAATTGAGTCGCAATATCTCATTAGTAATATTTTATATAGATGCCCTACTTTTAGAACTAGATCAAATGCTTTATTTGCTATACCATTTTGCAGAACTAAATATGTCAAAAACTCATACCTAGTGAGAGCATGCTCGACATATAATGATAAATATTTAGACCTAGATTTATTCAATACGAAATTTGGTAAATTCGTTTCGTCACTGAATATCCGATAAAAAATAATAGTTTTTAGGTTCATTTATGGTGGCGGTAGTCTAAACTGACATTGTATGTACAACTTTCTTTTGTCGTTCTTTTGTTGTTTAACTTCAGTATTTTTATTATTATTTTCTTTATTTTACTTTTATGTTTGTTTTTCCTCATTTGCATTTTTATTCATAGTTCCCTTTGAGCATTTTTTGTTGTAATCCCATTAGTGGAAACTGTTTTGGCTCGTGTATTAGTTCATTGAGTTTATATTATGTATAATTTTTAAGCTGTTTGTTTCCCTTTACAATAAATAAATAAAAATAAAATAAATAAATATTTGGCCATATTCACAGAACAACACATAATACACGAAACATAACAGAAGGGAAAATGGAAGTCAGAAGCGCTCGAGGAAGACCTAGAACATTGTGGTTTGGATGCCATCTCCCTCGCCAGGGCGGTGAAGAGCAGGGAAGACTTTCGCACGATGATCGCCGACATACGTGGACACTTAGAGTAATAAGGGATGAAGGGGTTCCCATATAACAGCGATAGGAAGTAGGTTGAGCTCTGCTGCATTTGCAGTCAGGAGAATAAGGCAGCTTACCAATGTGGCAACGGCACGGTTAGTTTACTTTGCTTATTTTAATAGTATAATTACTTATGGTCTTATCTTGTGGGGATCAGCTGCAGATATTGAAACTGTTTTTATTTTGCAAAAAAGGGCTATCCGGGCAATTTATAACTTGGGGTCGCGTGACTCATTAAGAGAATTTTTCAAAGAAATAGATATTCTAACCATGCCGTCCCTATACGTATTTGAAATAATAATGTATGTTAGGAAGAATTGGTGCAATTTCCCAACGAACGCTGATAAACCAATAGCCACCAGAAACACTGGGAAACTAAAAATAACCTTCTATAGACTAGTAAAGGCGAAAAAGTCGTTCTTGGGAAATTGTATTAAATTCTACAATAAAATTCCAAAACACGTTACTGAACTTAGCAATTCTAAATTCAAATCAGTAGTAAAACAAACACTTATTTCAAAAGCATATTATAAGGTAAACGATTACATCATGAACAGGGATGTTTGGCAGTGAGTGTCCTGCACGGCTAATCTATCGCGAAAATAGGTTTTCTACTGTAGCTTGTTATTTTTGTAGTAACTGAGACTGTAATTTTATATTTAACTATACAATGTATATTGTTTTGAAAAAATGACACCTCGCCGAGTTTCTTACGCCGGTTCTTCTCGTGGCAGAGGTTTATTTTTCCGAACCGGTGGTAGTTTATTGACGTTCATAGGTGCATGTAATATGCCTAATTTGAAGAATAAAAAAAAAAAAAGAAATAGAAAGTGACCTGTTTTATTGCAGTTGAGTGTAGTTATCCAAGCAAATAATTGTATCAGTATTGATATCACTATCCGAAAACCGCTTTGGCAGTTTTAGTTTCGCAAACAGAACCCCGTACCCCGTGGACACTATAACACAGTTTTGTTACACTATTATTATGTTTACGTCCCTCTTAATCCGTTTGTTATTAATATTAATCCGGACGCTGTAAATCTTGTGTTGGGAGGATAACGCGGCCGTAGTGTCGAGAACAATGAAGCTTAGTTAGCGACTTGAATGTACCTAATATATTATGCATGTGTACCATGATTATAATCATGCTCTGGGATGGATGTGAAATTGCGGTGGCATATGGACTGTTTACCGGGCCTCTATTCCGCAGGCGCTTTCTACCTAATTTTTAAACTTTCTTTCGAATTTGTAATATGAGTAATTAAGGGAGATGGCAGTAAGCAAGAACTAGAATACAATATATAAATAACTACATAATTTTGAACAATCTCACACAACTCAACCTCGTCCCAAACTAAACAAAGCTTGTAACCATTACTAGGCGACGATATATATATGTAATATATTATAAACGTAAATACATAAAAAAACATCCAACACTAAAAAACAAATATTCGTGCTTATCACACAAATCCGAAGCTGCTCGCTTAACCAATCCCTCGCCTTTGGCAACTCGTTTAATTCAGTCCGACGTGTAGGTAACTAGGTATTGAGTGAGAGAATAATCACCCCATCAAAACACAGTTGATAAGTAGTGTTTCAATGTCGGGATATGTACGTATTTCGTAATAAATAATAAGCAAAAGTAGATTTCTACCAGCATTAACTTAATAATTGACGACCACATAGCCTAGTTGGTAATAATATTCCGCGGTAAAAATTTGGCCGAAATCGTAGCAATATGTAGAAGAACTCTCTGACGGGTATTTCACCACTCTACAAACAAATGACGATTTTCTTCCCTTAAGGCATTGGCTACGAATTTCAGTTGAGAAGCAATGACAATTTTTTTTGTTTACGTCCTTGGGAGACTGCTGCTCCTGAACCCACCAACTGAATCGCAGCTGACGTTCACAAGTCTTCATAATATAACTTTCTTAACCATTGTCCAAATGATTTTATCTATTTATTTACTTCAGGCCACAAAAGGCCCATATTAATACATATTAATATGGGCCTTTTGTTAAGATTATTTTTTGTATGTGTATTTTTTGTTTGTCTGTAAGGTATGTACCTTACAGACTAACATACATTTCAATACAAAATAATCTTAAAAACTAACACATTATCAAATTATGATGCGAGGTCATTGAAATCTGTTGCTGGCCCACGGTCTAGGTGGTACCGGGTTAGAATAGCACCTCCCACTTTCTTCCCCTGGGTGTCGTAAGAGTTGATTATATGGGGACCAGGTTGAAGTGTGTTATGGGAGATGTACTAGCAACCTATCACTGCAATATCACATTTTCTCCATCTATATAAACTTACAATAGGTAAAAGTATGTATGTATGTATGTATGTAAGCACTTTATTGTACACAATAACAGTTTAAAACATATACATGTCACACAGGATCAGAGCACAAAGGCGAACTTATCCCTATGAGGGATCTCTTCCAGCTAACCTTTGAGGGATTGAGAGATTTTTAAAAATAATGAGATAGACAAACTTACACCGTGTACAACAACGTTACAATGAGTGAATATAATTTGTAGCTAAACCATAACTAAATAAATACCCATAAATACATATGTAATAAGTAAATATACATATATAATGAATAAAAAATACATATACCTATAATAAATACATAAATACAGAATAATTATATTCAAAATTACAATATATAAATAATTATAGTACTCAACCAAATCACAGGTCGTTGGAGAGCCATAATTTCTTCAAATTTTTCTTGAAAAGTAGCACTTTAATTTATTTTCGCATGCCCTGCCTGCCCCTTTTATGAATATAGGCGTGAGTTTATGTATGTATGTACATTTATATGCCAAAAAAAGCTTTTTTGCTCCCCTACACGTAAAGTGGGGACGATTTGTTTTTGCTTCAACTCTATAGTGTGGGGTGTTGTTGGATAGATCTTTTAAAATAAATAGAGGTCTTCATAAAACACTTTTGATAAAGTGAATAATTCAATATTTTCGGAAATATTACCTCCAAAAGAAAAAAAATTATGCCACCCCCCTCTATCTTTTGAACTATGATTCCAAAAAATATAAAAAAATAATGATAGTAAAGCTTAAAAAACAACAACAGTGGACATGATCAATTGAGCTGTTTTTGAGTTATCGTAAAAAGTATTCCCTTATTAGTAAAAGACGTCTGAAACGCTGCGAAGCCTTTACGCCCTTTTGCTTGTTATTGATTTTTTTAAAGTAAGTGCATTGGGTAACTACGGAACCCTACACTGAGCATGACCCGACATGCTCTTGGCTGATTTTTAGTTATTATATATAAAGATACTAGTTAAACGCAAATAAACAGTTCAAATATCTTAAAACATAAATACTTACCTGTTACTTGTATTACCTTCCGTTAATTACTGATCTGGCAACGGCCTTACCTGGAAATGAAATAAGAAATTAGCAATATCGAAAATATGAAATAGATTCCAGATGTTGGTGTCAATTTTAAGTTTAATAATACGTAATGACTGCGATGACATTATTGTTTGTTATGATTTTAAAGTACCTTTGAAATAATACGTATTATGTGAAACTTTTGTTTACCTTTATACATTAACATAGATAACTATAGCGACCTTAACAATTATTTCTAAAACTAAACCCCATCACACATGGTGCTATAAGATATATAATTCTACAAGTCATATTTACACTGCACGCATGCAAATGTACAATATCTATTCGATTGCCCAATAATAAAACAAAATTCTATGGTAGAGTGCTATAATCCCGCTGTTCACCGCACAATGGTCGTCAAAAGCCATTCAAGCTGACTCGCCTGAGATCTAACCTGATATCTAGTAGCAGCTGCAGACCGTGAAATTGGAACTCAATAGTAACGTGAGAACTGCGTATTATGCTCGATCGTTTAACTTTTTCGCCACTGTTAACTAATTTATATAAAGTCAGTATATTTAGCACCCCATACCATATGCCATGATGTTATATCCAGTCGATGTAAAGCAACCTATGTGCGTCAAGTAATTCATTTTCAGTTTTTTTCCTACCAAGACATTGACGTGTGGGATATAACTTACGGAATCTACTGCAGCGGTAAAAAGGTTAAAATAAAATAAAAACATCCCGAACAAAATTTCGAATAACACTTTATGGCAGACAGAAAAATACGTCTTGACACAATCCACGATTATTTTTAATATATTTTTCACAATAGAACAAGTGCTTCGTGACCTGTGTAAATTGAGTTAAGTAGGTAAAGTGATAGGCATACTACCTATTGCTCGACCACCATGTTTCCGGAACCAGAAAATAATGTCGTGTTTACAATTTATTTTTAATAAACAAATAACATTATTTTCATCCCCGCTGGTACTGAAAAGGTCAAGGCTATTTTTTCCTTGACCATAAAGTATAAAAAAGCACGTTGTTTACTTTTTCTTTGCAAGAACCATTTGTTCGTATCAGCCAGTGTAACAAACCGTACAAGGGGTCCTTATAACCCTTCCAGAAAGGCTTTGCGAGAATAAACAACGTCGGCCTGAAACCGTTCTTTAGAAAGGAGAGGTCACGTCTGCTGCTAGTAAACAATGTCGGGATGTCCGCATGCTTTTAGAAGGGGTCCTGCTGAAAATCAATATTTTTTTTGTAAAAGGGTGATCATTGGCAGAAGTCGACCTTACCGCATGTGTTTGTGTAGCGTTATATAGCTTTTGTGATGGAAACATAATTGACTTTAGTACAGTCAACTACAAAGAGATCGAACCACCAAAAGTTACAAAAACATGTATCCGTGTCTTTATTGACTTGACATTTAGCTCGTGGATACATAGTTTTGTAACTTTGGGTGGATCGATCTATTTGTAGTCGACTGTACATACTTGATGAGTGGGGTACTCGGAGAGAGGCGTATGCTCGGCAGTGGGCGATTACAGGCTGGGAATAATGATGATGATATACTTGAAGCCACGAGTCTAAAAAGTTTCATTGAATTTAGCTTGTATGGAACGAATTGAATAACGATTTATTTCTAGTAGTAAAATGATTTAAACTTGCACCATTTTCACACATTTTTATTGAGTATTAAACATTCCGGACTTAAGCCTACTGCTGTGTCTACTCCTCAGTGGTAACCGTTTTCTAATAGTTAATAGTGCCATATAAAATGATCTGTGAAGTCTACTCACAGTCTACTATATTAAAAGAGGCTTAATATCATGTAAAGTACATATAGTTAAATATGGAACCTCCTCCTCTTTTTTGATGTCAGTTGAAACTTAATCCACACAAACACTCAAACACCACAATAGCAATGTATTGTCAAAATTCCCATTCAAATAGGTAAACCTTCTAAGGAACAAGGCGGATAACACATAAACAAATTTCGCCATTTCCGTTCGTCCGTCCATCTGCCCGCGGCGTAGTCTAGTAACCGTTAGCTGCGAAAGCTAGATAACTGTATTTTAGCACAGGCACAGATCAAAGAATACTAGTACAGATACCCAATCTCATAGAGAAAAAGTGTGCCTTCCTAAGGTAGGCTATTCGGTAGGCAATTTTTATTTCCATAGTTCCAACACTAGATGCAGTAACTGGGTTAACACGACCGTGACGCTGTCGCCGTGGCTAGTAGTTTAGTAATGTATTAAGATGTCACTAGATGGCGTGACTTCTTTGGCAGCGAGTGGAGACGCGCGACGTCCAGGGGTTCTTTAAGGTTGTGTTTATTTAAAATGTATAATATACCTAAAGCATTCATTCAGATTATTCCTTCATCGTTGTGCGATTCCAAATGTTTAATACCTACATATGGACTATAACTATAACATGTTTATTTCTTGTATTGACATTGATATGTTCCCTGATCACATTAGGCGATTTTGATAATTCTTTTTTTGTATCAAAGTAGGTACCCTCAACGGGGTTCCATATAAATTTGGTGAAGGTCTGACGATGGGATCTAGGAGGAATCGAGGGAACTCCTCGAATTGATTTGATACGCTTATGCCGATTTCGGTATTTTCTGTAATTAATCAAGCATTGGCTCTCCGAAACCTCAACTTTGGTGAAGCGGAACTGGTGATGATGACCACAGATGAGTTATGGAACTGCTCAATGATCTAGGCATTTCACAGATTACGATAAAATTTCAATGACGTAGCCACTAATACTCGTCAAAATACACATTTTAAATTGGAACTTATGATGAGTAACTGAACGTCAGTATGGGTTCCCTGAGGAATCAACGGAACTCCTCAAATATCATCGGCCCATATAAAGTGACTTGGTTGGGATCTGTAATAACCACCTCCTTTGCTATCGGAAAGCAGTACAGGTGGTGAAGTGGGAAGAATATGCAAAAATGTCATGTGTGGGGCATAGCGAAGTACAAAATTGGAGTCAGGTTTTTTGGGTATAAATTATTAATCGTAAATTGTATAAATATATTAACTTTTTAACCGACTTCAATAGAAGAAAGTAGGTTCGCAGTTCGTCTGATTTTTTTTATGTATGTCATAGTTATGCGTGTGTAAGTTCTAAAACTTTCAGTTACGTAACCGGGTTGGCCATACTTGCATGTGTAAGCTCAGGAGCGGTCGCATCTCCTGAGTCACTAGTTGCCTTACAGTTATGTTTTAAAACTTTTAGTTACGAAACCGGGTTTGCCATACTTGTATGCGTAAGCTCGGGAGCGCTCGCCTCTCGTGAGTCATTGGTAGCCTTACAGTTCGTTATATATTGATGGCGGCGTATTTTTAGGTTCTAAAACTTATGGTTACGAAACCGGGTTCGCCATACTTGTATGCGTAAGCTCGGGAGCGCTCGCCTCTACTGAGTCACTGATTGCCTTACAGTTCATTATTATATTGATGGCGGCGTATTTATTTAGGTTTTAAAACTTTTGGTTACGAAACCGGGTTTGCCATACTTGTATGCGTAAGCTCGGGAGCGCTCGCCTCTCCTGAGTCACTGGTTGCCTTACAGTTGGTTATATATTGACGGCAGCGTGTTTTTAGGTTCTGAAACTTTTAGATACGAAACCCGGTTTACATACTTGTATGCGTAAGCTCGGAAGCGCTTGCCTCTCCTGAGTCACTGGTTGCCTTACAGTTCGTTATGTATTGATGGCGGCGTATTTTTAGGTTCTAAAACTTTTGTTTACGAAACCGGGTTCGCCATACTTGTATTCGTAAGCTCGGGAGCGCTCGCCTCTCCTGAGTCACTGGTTGCCTTACAGTTGGTTATATATTGACAGCAGCGTGTTTTTAGGTTCTGAAACTTTTAGATACGAAACCGGGTTTACATACTTGTATGCGTAAGCTCGGGAGCGCTTGCCTCTCCTGAGTCACTGGTTGCCTTACAGTTTGTTATGTATTAATGGCAGCGTATTTTTAGGTTCTAAAACTTTTGTTTACGAAACCGGGTTCGCCATACTTGTATGCGTAATTCGGGAGCGCTCGCCTCTCCTGAGTCACTGGTCGCCTTACAGTTCATTATATATTGATGACGGCGTATTTTTTAGGTTCTAAAACTTTTGGTTACGAAACCGGGTTCACCATACTTGTATGCGTAAGCTCGGGAGCGCTCGCCTTTCCTGAGTCACTGGTTGCCTTACAGTTTGTTATATATTAATGGCGGCGTATTTTTTAGGATCTAAAACTGTTGGTTACAAAACTGGATTTGCCATACTTGTATGCGTAAGCTCGGGAGCGCTCGCCTCTCCTGAGTCACTGATTGCCTTACAGTTCGTTATATATTGATGGCAGCGTATTTTTTAGGTTATAAAACTTTTGGTTACAAACCGGTTTCACTATACTTTTATGCGTAATCTCGGGAGCGCTCGCCTCTCCTGAGTCACTGGTTGCCTTACAGCAGGTTATATATTGAGGGCAGCGTGTTTTTAGGTTTTGAAACTTTTAGATACGAAACCGGGTTGATTATACTTGTATGCATAAGCTCGGGAGCGCTCGCCTCTCCTGAGTCACTGGTTGCCTGATGACAGTTGATTATATATTGACAGCAGCGTGTTTTTAGGTTCTGAAACTTTAAGATACGAAACCGGGTTGATCATACTTGTATGCGTAAGCTCGGGAGCGCTCGCATCTCCTGAGTCACTGTTTGCTTTACAGTTCGATATTTAATCGTAGTACTACGTGTTTAAGACTTTTACTTACGGAAGGCGGTTGGCTTTACAATAAAACCAATTTTGGGGCATTGGAATGCGCCTCCCTTCAATATGTCAGTAGTATTTTGTAGTTGTTAATGCAGTTTCTTTCGTAGACTTATTCATTTGTCTTAGTAGAAATCGTTCGCTGAAGTGCTACTAGGTACTACTAAACTGGCAAGATTTCACTCCTTTACGTTAGTACGTAAATGATACTTAATCGTGACCATTAAAATTTAATTACCTTTTTGAGAATCACCGGCGTTTCGGATGTGTCACTTCAAGCTTGGTTACGAACTGACTCGCGTGAGCGGATATCAACATCTAGCCGCACGGGTTTTATATTATGCCCATTCCAGCCAGCTCTCGATTAAGAATGTTGTGTTTTGACACATCCGAAACGTCGGGTAAACCTAAAAAGCGTGAATATATTTAATTACAATCGATTAATTCCGTCTACTTATAATAATGTGTTTGTAATCTTTTCCACTGAACAAGACATTATTATTGTGACTCTATAATCTTCAAAAGCCACGTCGTCATGCGTAGATTTTCTGCCAGGGTCCGAAGTCAGTGCCAAGTCATCGTAAGTGCTGTATTCGTCCGAATCCGTACACATAAACAGTCGCGAATGATGAAGAACACAAATCACAATATCCGTTTAGAAGGTCTGGTCGTCGTTATTAGAAACAAGACTAATCAAATAAAAACAAAAAAACCCGGCCAAGTGTGTGTCGGACCATGCACAAAGAAGGGTTCCTTACCGACACCTCTCATAATCTACATTTAAAACCACTATACATACAATACATTTAATAAACAAGACTAATTAATTAAAAAAACTAAAAAAACCTGACTGCGCTCCTTTGTAATTTGGTGCCAAAAATCCGCCGTTTTGTTTTTATTTTCATTTTGATATAAGTAACCAGTGTCACTCTCACAGTAAATACGAATCTAACGACACCTCTCAAGCTAAAATCCATCGAGCCGTTTAGGCCCCTGAGCGTGCCAAACAATTATGCATACATACAAACATAACCCTCCTTCTGGCGCTGTCGGGTAAAAAAGGTCGTATCTTCATAGGAAACTTACGGCACTTACGCTCTTTTGTTTTGGCGAGACAGTTTTTCATCAATAACTCAAAAAGCGTTAAACCTCTCTTGCTCAAACTAAAAATCGTTAAAAGGATTTATTAATGTACATCATCTTGATTTTTTTCAGAATTTTAAACATCATATTTTGGAAATTAGAGGGGGGACATACTTTTTACGACTTTGACGGCTAATATCTCACCAACAGTTGACTTAAATGGAAAAGTTTTCTAGAAACCTCTATGTCATTTTTGAAGGCCTATCCAAAGAGTACATTATGGCCTATCCCTAGACACCCTACACGCCTATGTGCATTGGAAAAAAAAATACTCCCCTATTACATGCATGGGGTGCCCCCCTCGTTTAATATTTCTTTTTTATAATTTCACATCATATTTCTATAGCGGTTCATAACATACACCTTCACACACACAATTTCATAATTGTAGTGGTCATAGTCTCAGAGTAAATCGTCTGTGACATACGGACGGACGGACGGACAGACATGACGAATCTATAAGGATTCCATTTTAAATCCTAAAACCCGACTGCGTTTCAGTGTAATTTAGAATTTGGCGCCAAAAAGCCGCCATTTTTTATATATCTAGTATCACTCTCACAGTAAATACTAATCTAACGACACCTTTTAAGCTAAAATCCATTAAGCCGTTCAGGCTGCAGAGCGTGCCAACAATTATACATACATACGTCATAAATACATACATTTATACATTCATACTCACCAAAAACATAAGCCTCCTTCTGGCGCAGTCGAGTAAAAAACTAAAAGAGCGCTTATAACTTATTTGGAATCAAAAGAAACGAAGCTACACGCAAAACTACGCATCAATATTTGTACACAAACCGTCTGTGAGTTTTGTTACTTCCATTGCATTATTAAAGATAATACGTTGTTCGTTACGTTACTTATTTGAGCTTAGATTTTAATCTTTACACGAAGACAAAACGGTGTTGTGTTTATATTTTGCAACACATTATTTTACCTAATACTCTATTTTATACTTATAATATACAAGTAATATTTTTGAGACCATATTACACATCACATAAGAACATTCAAAAACGAAGCGCGTAGGACTGTAGTTCCATACATAAGGCCGGTCACCAAGTGAATATCGAACGCTGACCGACCTTGACCGTTGCATCTACAACCAGTGCAGTGGTCAACAACATTTTTATATTGTGTTCAATGAATTATGGCAAGGATGTGTAATTAATTCAAAATAATATCTATTACATTTAAAGAGGGCATTTTACTTGTTTCCGTTGAGTTTTATTGTTCTCATTGCCATTCTAACTAATTAAGGTATCTATTGGCTATGTGCGAAGTAGCTGGTGGGGGTAAGCTAGGCGATCGCAGCGCACACCATGGCAGAAATGTGTACTTACCTGGGACATCTGTCAAATTTACTTTCACGATTTCTATTGGTTTCTTAACGGTTTCCTACGATTCGTTTCGTTTGTATTTATTTTCTTATTTATTTCAGTATAATTTCCAGTAAGGGGCTTTCTCGTTTACTAAAATAAATAAAATATTAATGTGTCACCACTTGACATCTCTGAGTTTGACATTGTCTCGGGACCCCTGACGTTTGACGTTTCAGACGTGTACATAGCCAATATGTATATACGGTGAAGAACCAAACTCAATAAAATAACTACTTACGTCAAAAAAATTGGAAAGGTAGGTAATTTTTCAATTAGCAATTTAAAGATTTCTAGACATTTTAATAAATATATAAAGTGGAAGAAATAAAACGCTACGATTACTGGATTATTACTTATTATATGGATTATACAAATTTTCACTTAAATGAGACATTTTCCGTTTCTTCCTTGGTGACACAAACACCTTGAAGGGGCGTAAGCCACTTGGGGTAGATGGAGTCGGTTCCATGTTTTTAATAACACCAACTTTTAATAACAAAAATTTAATAACGCAAATATACTCAACGAATAGTAACAAAAAAGACAACAAACACAACAGACGTAACTTAAACAGCGATTTAACAAGTAAAGAGTCCGAGAACTATGTGACCACAAACGCATCCCACTATAGAATACCGCTTTAAAAAATATTACAGCTTATGATCATGGGACCAATAACATTGCAAGCAAAATAACACGTGCGTAAGACCCCGTCCGTATACCTGCGAACCTAAGGTTTACAATCTCTGCAGCTGGCAATCAAGATTACTGTGCGAGCGTGAGGGCACTATTACTGTGCGCGTGTGACAGAGACAAATAGACATAGGGCTGCTATAGCACCATCTAGTGACAAAACTCAATAATACGTGGCAAGCTTGGAAGCTCACACGTAAGGTATCAATTTTATTGTATTTAGTAAAATTCAAAATTTTGTATCTATTTTATGTGTAGAATAATGTTTGAGACTAAAATATGCTATGTGAATTTATTGGGGTGTAAAAATCATTATTTTCTCAAGATTACGTGCAATATTATTTCACGTGATACCTGTAGCGCCATCTATGAGATTTTTTTAAGTATTAATTATACGTTGTATGAGATGGGTGGCCATGGCACAGGTATTGATATTAATCACGCTGAAAAAACGCTATAATAAAATCTTGAGGAAAAAATTTAGGGTTCCTCCCTTACACGTAAAGTGGGGATTCAATTTTGTTACTAGACTAGGTACACTACCGCTCATAAGTATTTAAGCACCCATACCTTTTTCCATACATCTCTCGGTGAGACCCCCCCTTTTAAAATGGTAGTTTTCTTTTTGCAATGACTTCAATAACTACTAATTGCTGGTTCATAGAAAAGTGTAATGTGTTTGTATGAACCAGCAATTCGTAGTTATTAAATTCATTGCAAAAAGAAAACTACCATTTATAAGGGGGTCTCTGGCACCGATTTAAGGCTCAATAAGTCAGCTAAATAAAAATGCAAAATGCACGCCAAACTGTCCAGGAACTCTGACTTGGCAGTGTATTTCTGATAGTCATTTTTGTATACAGTTGTATGGAAAAAGGCATGAGGTCCTAAATACTTATGAGCGGTAGTGTATGTGAAAATAATCACGGTAGTACGTAGTATACGAGTATATAATGAATTTAACATAAAAACTATCACAGCTAAGCAAACATTGATGGCCGAACTTAAGAAAAGTACTGGAAAAGTGAAAGTTTCATGCAATTGTCATTGATTAGTTATGTCAAATATATAGTAAATACAAGTTCGTGACATTTTAGATCCGCATAATCTCTCAGGTAGACGCTACAGAACCCTTCATTGCGTTTGGCCCAACACGCAATAGTGCGGTTTTTTATTTACCGTAATTGTCATGCTTGTTTCCATAATTTATTACTAACGTCTATTCCAATCTACGTACAATTTCAGTGCTCATAATAGTCTAAGTGAACAGTTTCCGCGGGTAACGGTCCCAACTTCCGCAGCTGATCGATCCAACACATCGTTACGTACTCGGAGCAAACTACCAACTATTATTCAGAACTGGGTGATGGCAATTAGACACACTAACACAATGCTTACACCCTTTATAGTTCTGCTTATGGAAACAGTACGTGAAATATTTATTAAAAGAGTCGAAAGGTAACAGCCACTTTTTTGGCTAATTATCTCTGTTACCTCATTATAAATAAGCCAATAAAATGACTTCCTGCAGTCATATTAGGTTAAAATGGCTCATTAATTGCAATATATTTTCAATACATTGGTAGCACATTCCTAAATTGAGCTCGTAGTCCATCCGCTGTATAACATAATACCTATTTGCGCATACAAGTATTTAATAACACATATTGGATATCTTGTTTTAATTTATTTCGCAGCAAAATTCCAAGTTCAAACCCCTAATATGTATGACCGGATCACATGGCCATTTGTACAGTAAAAAAAATAGTACATTTCGATGCTAGTGCGGAAAGTATGTCATTCCTTCACGAGTACCGAGGGATGCCACGAGCCGCAGGCGAGTGGCAAGACTCGGGACGAGTGAAGAATGACATTTCCGCACGTGTATTGAACGACGTTTTTTAATACAGTTGCGAAAAAATAAGAAAAACAACAAGTAATATTTATAAAAACAATATCGAATGTTGCCTTTAGAAACTTAAACCATGCTTGCAGTAAGTAAAAACGCCTCTTCTTTGACAGGCGTTTCGGCAGCTATTCCGTTCCACTCAGACAACTTATTAAGAACGGTTTTTCAATATTCAATATTAAAAAATAAACGTGTTATAATGATGAAGAGGTAAGTAATAAAATATGAAATGTGTATATTTTTCGTATTCTGATATTAACAGTAGGTTTTTATGTTGATTACGACGTTTAAAGGAAACTAATATTTAACACCCAGCAATAAGAAGTCATGCATTGGAACAAGCATAAATTTAAAAAAATTGGAAAAGTGAAAAGCACTAGTGCGCGAAAACCAACTTTCCGCACGCTAAACAGCTACGTAAAGTAGCACTTTTTGAGCAACTGTATTAAAAAAACAATTGTTTTCTTGTTTGTTACATTAATTCATATTGAAACTCCTTCTTCATAATAAGTTGAAAACATGCCAAAATCAGGATATTAACGTTTAATCATGTTTCGATGTACATATAGGTTTTACGAGTAATATTCTTAAACTATGTCCTTGGCTATTAGAGAATGACCGCAGAAGCTTTCCCACCAAAAGTATTTCGTTATTTTGTTTTAGCACTGACACTGTGTTTACCTACTGTTTCAAACCAGTGTATTATACAACCCCCAACCGCCTATCTGGCTCGAGCTCTATTACAATACGGAAATACCATTTGCGCAACGAACGATATCGAACGTGAACAATGCGTCGTTTATGAGTGTGTGCCTTATTCAATTTATAGTACGATGGGAGCTAGCAAACAAGTGATGTTTGATTTGATCGTACACTCCACGTTACATTTTCTGTTTAGCAGTGACGGCCGGAAAATTTTCCTGATCATAGGACCAACATTGTGGATGATTAGAAAGGATGAAACGAAAGGCGGCCAAACTCTTATAACTCCTCTCTCTTTAAACTCTTATTCGTACCTAGTTTTTGATTGTATTTTGAGCCATTATTTTATTACCTACACCAAATATAAAGCGAGCAGGCGGATAACATCAATAGAGGTTGCATCTTAAGGCTACGATTCGATTGAGCTACCTCACGTAAACGGCTTCAGGATCATCATCGGCCTACATGCGCCCCACTGCTGGACACAGTATAAGGGGAACATACATTAGTCACCGCGCTGGCCCAGTAATTTTCTTCGGAGATGTACGCATGTAAGTTTCTCTCATTGGTACAATCGGCCTCATCAGTAGCTGGACACTTTGTGACTATGTCTCTTTTACCAGTCAGACATTTAGTATGACAGTTTTAACATGACGTTAAAGTGACAAGGTACAACGTGTTCAGCCCCTTGTGAGGCCGACCGTACGAGCCGGGATACGAACCCATGGCTGCCACGTGACAGCCGCCTGCTTGAACCACTAGGCCACCGTACCGCTCTTTCATGTAGTGGTAAGGATATACACATAATTATAAATGTATAGGTTTATCGTGGCAATTGTGGCAATAAAGCTTGTATCTCACATAGGCAGGCAAAGCCTTGTAGTTATCTTACTTCGAAGTGTAACTAACAGCAGCATTAATGACTTCCAATCCAACCCTCAAAGGTAATATTTGGTAACACTACAGCCATTAACAGTTACAGCCGGAACCATGAGATAACAGTAAGTTTCCCGGATGATCAAGTTAGTTCGCTGTTCCCGCGATAAACAACAGTGCAAGACAAGCATCCTTCGGAGTCTTGTATTCCAAGACTTTGTCTTAAGGACGTGACCTTATTCTAACTCGAATGTTGCCTTAGATTGTCTTGCATTTTCTTGCTATAAAGCGCAAAGTACAATGGAATGGGAAGTTTAATATCAACCCATGTTTTTCAAATGCATGGCTCAAACCAGAGACCTAAATAGCATTAATTAATATTTTTTCATATATGTATATTTTCATTGTACCACGTCTAGTAAATTAGTAAACACATGTTGTCTTCTTGAACTATACATTAAAAATATTCTTCCTCTTTTGTTTCCATACTCAGATTTATTTATATTAAGTAGGTTAAGTATTATCATTGTAATAAGCATATTTTTTGGAAAAAATCATTGACTACCGATTTTCTTTCGGTGTTTCTTCTCGGAAGTGGTCTTCTTTTGCAGAAACGCTAGTAGATTTTGACTTGTAAAAATGCCGTTGCGGCCTACTTCCAGAATAAAGTTCATTTATTTCATTTCATTCATTGTAGACAATTCAGAATTCTGCTAAATACATTTTCACAAACTCGCATAGTTATACATACACTTTATGTCCCAAATAAATGATAAGAAGGGCATATCAGTATTATCAGTTTATGTTTTTATTTATATTTCATTTTATTTCTAGTAGTTTTTCCTTTTTGTTTGCACTACCCACTGATGTTTGAATTTTTTCTCCGCTACCCAAAGGTTGTCTGGAAGAAATCGCTCTCTAGCGATAAGACCGCCTGCTGTTTACCTCGGCTTATATCTTATCTAATTCTTTTTAGGTGTGCAATAAAGTATTTTAGGTGTGCAATATATTATACCCTGTCCATGATATCTGACTGGTTTGCTGCCAATAACTTAGTGTTGAATCCGAAAAAAACTAAATGTATGAAATTCTCTCTAGCGAACTCGTCAAATAGAAACTTAGATACAAATATTAAACTTAATGGCCAAACATTAGAATTTGTTACGTCAACTGTATTCTTAGGTATTACATTGGACTCAAAATTGCAGTGGGGTTCCCATATAACAGCGATAGGAAGTAGGTTGAGCTCTGCTGCATTTGCAGTCAGGAGAATAAGGCAGCTTACCAATGTGGCAACGGCACGGTTAGTTTACTTTGCTTATTTTAATAGTATAATTACTTATGGTCTAATCTTGTGGGGATCAGCTGCAGATATTGAAACTGTTTTTATTTTGCAAAAAAGGGCTATCCGGGCAATTTATAACTTGGGGTCGCGTGACTCATTAAGAGAATTTTTCAAAGAAATAGATATTCTAACCCTGCCGTCCCTATACGTATTTGAAATAATAATGTATGTTAGGAAGAATTTGTGCAATTTCCCAACGAACGCTGATAAACCAATAGCCACCAGAAACACTGGGAAACTGAAAATAACCTTCTATAGACTAGTAAAGGCGAAAAAGTCGTTCTTGGGAAATTGTATTAAATTCTACAATAAAATTCCAAAACACATTACTGAACTTAGCAATTCTAAATTCAAATCTGTAGTAAAACAAACACTTATTTCAAAAGCATATTATAAGGTAAACGATTACATCATGGACAGGGATGTTTGGCAGTGATAGTGTCCTGCACGGCTAATCTATCGCGAAAATAGGTTTTCTACTGTAGCTTGTTATTTTTGTAGTAACTGAGACTGTAATTTTATATTTAACTATACAATGTATATTGTTTTGAAAAAATGACACCTCGCCGAGTTTCTTACGCCGGTTCTTCTCGTGGCAGAGGTTTATTTTTCCGAACCGGTGGTAGTTTATTGACGTTCATAGGTGCATGTAATATGCCTAATTTGAAGAATAAACTACTTTTACTTTTACTTTTTTACTTTTATTGTATTGTAATATAATCATATCAGATGATATCAGGAAAAAATATAATATTACTAAATAAATAAAGCTTCTTTTCATTTTAGTGCATAAATATAGATACATACTCGTAGGCGATTTTATTATGCCTCACTTGTTGTTAGATTCGCTCCCAGACCGGAACCAGTTTATTTTATTTTTACTGTAACCATTATTCATCGTATTAAAACGTAGGTACTTTCCGTAAAACATGTTTAACGAAAACATCCCTTCGATACAACCGATGCGTAGAAAACATCAATTTTATTGCCGACGATAAAATGTATATCGTATTCTCTTTTTCGTTCAATGCTTTTAAACGAAGCCCTATCAAAAGAGAAATCAATTTATTCACCTAAATTTGAATGAATGTCCTTGTTGAGATTGGATGTGTAGGTAACAATTCAGTGAAACACGCTCGCTTGCACTATCATCATCATCATCATCATCATGTTTCTTCCAAAATGACCGGTCCTGCGCCACCCGCATCCAACGGACACCCGCGACCTGGGGAGCCTGCCTACCCTACGCCTTGCGTTAGGTACGTGGTCGCCACTCGAGAACCTTTCCGCCCCAACGGCCATCGGTACTACGTGCTATGTGCCCCGCCTACTGCCACTTAAGTTTAGCGATTCGAAGGGCTATATCGGTCACTAGTTCTGCTGCGGATGGCCTCATTCGTGATTCGATCACACAGAGAAATTCCTAGCATAGCCCTCTCCACTCTTTGGGTGACTTTGAGTCTTCTAATGAGGCCCATTGTAAGCGACCACATTTCAGTACCATCACTGGCAACACACACTGGTCTTGCACTAGGCTCGTAGCCAAACGTGTGAAATCGCGACGAACTAGTTATTAAATTAAATATGCATACCGAACGAAAAATAAAAAACATCCCGTGTTGTATTATTGCCAGCTAATATAAAAAAAAAACGATACAGAGTAAAATAAAAGGCAAAATAATCGTAAAATAGAAAATACCGAGTTGCCATTAGTAGTGGCTGAGAATGCATGGCAAAGATTCGCTGAGATGGCGTAGTGATCTGGGTGGCCTTATGGCAAGGGCCTTGGTTCGGTAAACCAAAGGCGCAGGTTCGATTACCACCTGGGTGCGAAATCTTGGTTAAATTTTCGTTATATTTATTATCTGTATCACGTCATTGAAAATTTGTACGTAGTAACTTTCATGTTGAATTAACACGAATCAAAAAATACTTAACATTATAATTTGATTCGTGAAAGAAGGTAATTTAATTATATCTCTGATTTTTTATTATAAAATTACATTAACACGGCATGACGATTAATTCACAGTTTTTCCAAATCGGTTACATTTTAGTAAAGGCCGTTTTACGAGCTTTTCATGACCTACATAAATACAATAGATCCAATTCAGAATTCGTTATGAATTCTTGAAATATAAATCTTACATAAAAAACAAAAAAAATGATGATTTTCGCCTCGAATACGGTTTTGACTCATTGTTTTGAGGTTCTATTTTGTATTATGTTTTTCTTGAGCTTACATAATCTCGGATCGCTCAACACCGACGGAGAGCCAATTCCGGGCGGTCGATAAGCGATATCTTACTAAACATCGACGGCTTACGGAGTCTCTTGCCTCGGGGCGATCGCGATCGGCATGGAGAGGTGACGGCCTTAAAACGTTTGTGCTGATTGATTTGTCTGGCCTTTTTTATCTTTTATTGAGTTTATAAAATGTGGACCTTTGGCATTTCGGCTTTCTCGACGATTTTGACCTTTAAACGAAGACAACATTTTATTTGGCATCAGTAAAAGTAAAATTACCACACTTTAAAATGTCTGCCTGCTAGTGCAAGGGAAAGTCAAGACCACCAGACTACGTGGAAGATCGCCGATGAGGTGGAAGGGCGTTTTGACGATTATGGCATTTACCCCCCCTTGAAATTAGGGGAGGCCTATGCCCAGCACTGGACGTCCTTCGGCTGATAGTAGTAGTAGTAGTATAGGCATTCTTCGAAATGAGTTAAGATTTCGCACTACTTGAAAATTTGAAAATGTTGTCATGAACATGAACAATAGGTACTTACGTAAGATAACTGACAGCTTATTAAATCGAAACATCCCGAATTTTTATTTCAAAGTTCAATATTTCAAAAACGGCTAAACCGATTTTGATAAAACATGTCTAAGAACCATAGCCAGAAAACCTTTCAAATAAATTTAACTCGGCTCAATCATTTAAGAGCTACGATATGACACAGACAGACACACACGTAAGCAGATACACATGTTAAACTTATATCACCCTTCTTTTGCGTTCCATGTTGGGGGGTTAAAACACAGTACTCTCACAATTGTAACCCATAATGTACTTTTTCATGGTAGGTACAATTTTCAAAACTTGACAACACTGTACATACAACATATGTATATTAGCTATACCGCCTAACTAGTATCTATCTATAGTTAAGAATATATAGCACTAGCGTGGACGTTACTGAAACACTGCACTCAGCAGGCTGAAATACTTACTTATAACAATATATTCGTCAGTGCTAGCTTGCATAAAAAAACTCCCAACATAACGTTTATAAGTATGCCTCTTAAAATGGGTCGTGAATAAAACACGTGCTCTCGACGAAGTCTATTTACAGAATGAAGCCCGAGACAATTATTTATAAGTAGTGCCGCATGTATCATGCATGACTCGTTCCCTTTCTTTATAACATATACCTATTATACTCAAAAATGCCTACTCCTATTTAAAATCGCATTATATGAATGAAGAAGTGAGGTTGAAGTTAAAAGAAGGATTACGTAAGAAGTACATACATTATTTTGAAGACATTATTCCTTGGGCGGATAATAAGTGAATAAGGTAAAAGCCGAGTGCCGTTTGACTTGAGTCAGAAGTTAAATCCCTATTTAGTACTTGGGATATAAATGCTGTGACGTATGTGAAATCGAACCATGTAATAATAGCGCTTTAATACATACGTTGAATTTGGTGATAATTGAATAAATGCATACACATTTTTTTTCATTTCCTACTTCTATAATGAAAGCGCTCAGAAACATTAATGTGAAATGCCTCTTGATGACATAATTTTAATGATGCATCCCATAATTTTAAATATACTTTTTTTAAATAACTAAACTACTATTTTAAAATTACTTAAAGCAACTTTTCGTGATCAAAAATGGGCCAAGAGCATGTCGGGCCATGCTCAATGTAGGGTTCCGTAGTTGACCAATGAATTTACTATAAAAAAATCAACAAGCAAAAGGAAACTTTCGCAACGTTTCATACTTCTTTTACTAAGAAGGGAAGACTCTTTACGATAACTTAAAATGCCTTAACTGTTCATAATTTGGACCCATAGTTCAAAAGTTAGAGGGAAGACACATTTTTTTTCTTTTGAGGTGAATAGATCCAAAAATATTCACATTATCAAAAAAATGTTAAATGAAGACCGCTATTCATTTTGAAATACCTATCCAACAACACCCCGCACCATAGGGTTGAAGCAAAAAAAATCATCCCCACCCATGTAAGAGACTCTTTAAAAAATTGATTTTATTTTTCGACTTTGTTCGTATTATTGATGTATATATCCGAACCAAATTGCAGCTTCCTAGCACTAACAATCACAGAGCAAAGCTTCGGGCAGACAAACGGACAGACAGAAGGACATGGCGAAACTATGAGGATTTCTAGTTGACTACGGAACCCTAAAAATGAGGTTGTGGTTGACTGTAGTCTAACCTAATGAAATTTTAAGACATTGTATAAGATGAATCACTCGCCCAGATGATGCCGGCTCAATCTTATCCAGAAGACATCAAGGTTGTATGTTTTTGGCAACACAGATGCCGGAGGAGAATTCCATCTCGAATAGATGTGCGAATCAAAAAGGATTTCTTAAACCGCGAGATGCGGAATTCAACTATCTACGTAAGTAGATGGAATGATGGAGTCCCATACGGCGCCTCGGTCCCGGCAGCGCGGCGTTCCGATAAAAAAACGTCGAAGTGTCATGAAGCGCCGCGACACACTCCAAAATACGGCCTGTAAGAGATTGAAAGACAGAAGACTCTTTTCAGATACCCCTAAGCTATAGCATTTTTGTTAAATCCTTATATATAAAACCTAGTCCACATTTTTCCCCTTTTATTAGGAAACAATAGGGTAAAATTTGGTCAGCCTCTTAACATAATTAAGTTCAAAGCTTCAAAGCCTTCTTGTCTTCTCTAATTCTGTGTTACTTGCGTGGGTCAATTAGAGAGCACAAATATCATTATCGGGTATAAGTAATTTATTGATTTTTATTTGGTAGAAGAATTATAAACGATAAAAATACAATTTCTAAGCTATACATAAAAAAAAATTGAATTAAGCATCGACATCTGGCATACGCGGCTAATAATATTGCTCTAGCCACTGACTGGTTCCAATCCTGCTCAGAGCTCATTTAAAAAAACCGTTAAATTGAAATTTATACATAAAAAGTGAAAAGGGGGATTTTTCTCAAAAGTCCAGCTTCCTTTAGGCACCCAGCGGTCAGTTGGTCAGCCGTTATGTTGATTAGTAGCGGTTGTGACGTTTAGTCCTTGGGGGTACCCAGTCGCAACTGATTGGCTACTTTGATAACGGCGTGTATACAGTATCAATCTCTGTACGATTTTAATATATTGGCAACTTGGGGACCAGTGATAAAGGAAATAAAATCTCGGGATAAATCTTTGGATCCGTGTGCGAATACTGTGAGTGTTGTGTGTCGTTCCCTAGACACTTATTAGCATAATGAGCGGGCAGAAAACTTTTTTCAGTTCTTCACTTTACTTTTTTTTTACTTTTGTGGGTAGTTAAATGTTGTGTAAGTATCCATATATTGTCAATTTGCTGGGACGTCAGTTTCTGCCGCGGATATGACCGGTGCAACCTCAGAGTAGACGTCAAATAATAATACCGCTAAGAGCGAGAAGATCATATACTAAATTGATTAAGAGCGACTGAGAGGGATATATCATTTGTAGTCCTTGTCATAGTTCCGCTTTTCTTTATTTGGCTCAATGCCATCTAAACGTCAAGTCAAATAGTTTGAGTCAAATAAACGATAACCCGGCCAAATTAAAGAGGTTGTAAGCCGCCAGACGTTTTAGCCTAGTTCTCAATTTAGCTGCATAAGAGCATTTCTGTCCCCCTTGGTGAAACTCGTATAGAATCTCTATAGAAATCCTTACTCTGAGGGTGCAACCCTTGTAGAAATATCGGTAATAAATATAAATAAATAAATTTCGCGCTACACCCGTAAACAAATATTTTAAATAATAAAACATAAATAATATTGTTATTAAAAATATGTAGTTCATAGAAGCATATTACTATAAATTACCTGAGGAGTAAAAGTGATCCCAGTGTATGGGATGGCACCCCAGATATCTCCAGTATACTTATAGATTATAGAAGTACCTCATCATCATGCCAGCCGAAAGACGTCCACTGCTGGACATAGGCCTCCCCCAAAGACTTCCACAATGACCGGTCCTGCGCCACCCGCATCCAGCGGACACCCGCGACCTTCACCAGGTCATCAGTCCACCGTGTGGGGGCCTGCCCACGCTACGCCTTCCGGTACGTGGTCGCCACTCGAGAATCTTTCCGCCCCAACGGCCATCGGTTCTACGTGCTATGTACCCCGCCCACTGCCACTTAAGTTTAGCGATTCGTAGGGCTATATCGGTCACTTTGGTTCTGCTGCGGATGGCCTCATTCCTGATGCGATCACGCAGAGAAACTCCCAACATAGCTCTCTCCATTGCCCTTTGGGTGACTTTGAGCTTTCTTATGAGGCCCATAGTAAGCGACCACGTTTCAGTGCCATATGTCATCACTGGCAACACACACTGGTCAAAGACTTTTGTCTTGAGACACTGCGGAATATTGGACGAAAAGATGTGCCGTAACTTCCCGAACGCTGCCCAGCCGAGTCGGATTCGACGATTAACCTCTTTCTCGAAGTTGGACCTACCTAACTGGACAGTCTGTCCTAGGTATATGTAATCGTCTACAACTTCGAGCGCAAAGTGTCCGATTGTTAAGGGAGTTGGTGCGACATGGACATTTGACATGATCTTCGTCTTGTCCATGTTCATCCTTAGACCAACTCGCTCGGAGGCTTTACTGAGGTCATTGAGCATTGTACTTAAATCCTCCATGGTCTCAGCCAAGACTACTATATCGTCAGCAAACCGAAGGTGAGTGAGGTAGTCGCCGTTTATGTTGATGCCTAGCCTTCTCCAGTCCAGAGTCTTGAAAACATCCTCCAGTGCAGCGGAGAACAGTTTAGGAGAAATAACATCTCCTTGCCGGACTCCCCGCTGCAACGGAATAGGCTTTGAGTTCTGGTCCTGGAGTCGGACTGACATAGTGGCGTTCTTGTACAAACTTTTCAGCACTTCGAAACTCTGACGGGGTCAGGGGTGCGAAGAATCTCCGGTTAAGATCCGGCTACCACCACCGACGACTTCTGGCCCTGGCAACATACAACACACGAACACTGCGGACCGACGAAAAGATAGCGGAACTGGAGGAAGGATTGAGCAAGTTGCGTTGGGATATCGTAGGGTTATCTGAAGTCTGAAATGAGGGGGAGGACACGATAACCCTGAAGTCAGGCAACTTGCTCTATTTCCGGGAGGGCGACCAACAGTCCCAGGGAGGTGTCGGGTTTATCGTCCACAAATCCCTCGTGAACATCGTGGTGAAGATCGAGAGTGTGTCGGCTAGGGTGGCGTACCTTATACTCAGAGTATCCGAGAGGTACTCGTTGACGGTCATACAGGTGTACGCGCCGACCTCGGCACACTCCGACGACGAGGTGGAGGCTAGTTATGAGGATATATCAAAGGTCATGCATAATTCCAAAACCTACTTCACCGTTGTTATGGGGGATTTCAACGCGAAACTGGGCAAGAGAGACGGCGAAGAGCCGAGGGTGGGGCAATTTGGAGTTGGAAGTCGGAACCACCGGAGCCAACTACTGGCTGGTTTCTTGGAGAAGGAGGGACTCTACATGATGAACTCCTTCTTCAAGAAACGCGAGCACAGGAAGTGGACCTGGATGAGTCCCGACGGTACAACAAAAAACGAGATTGACTTCATCATGTCGACGAAGAGGCATATATTCAATGATGTCTCTGTGATCAATACGGTTAAAACCGGAAGTGATCATCGTTTGGTAAGAGGCACATTGAATACATGCGTCAAGCTAGAGCGCTCTTGACTGATGAAGTCCCGGCTCCGTCCAGCAGCAGTCGAAATCCAAAACCCCGAGAGCTTTCAGCTGGAACTCCAAAACCGTTTCGATTGTCTAGGCGGCGATGTGGACGAATTCAACGACGGGTTTGTGGAAGCTGTCCATAGCATTGGGTCTAAGTTCTTTAAGGCCCAACGAACTCAAAGAGCCAAAAGGCTCTCTATCTCCACTCAGAGTCTCATTGAGGAAAGGAATGAGATGATTCTGCAGTCTTCAGCCGATGCGAAATTATACAGGCAGCTCAATAAACAGATCTCTAAGTCCCTTACCCGCGATCTGCGCCAATTCAATACAAATCGTATTGAAGAGGCAATCGAGCAGAATAAGGGCTCTAAAGTTTTCTTAAGAGATCTGTCTATTGGGCAGAGCCAGCTCGCCAGATTAAAAACTGAGGATGGTAGAATCGTTTCGTCCAAACCTGAGCTTCTGAGTGAGATAGAGTGCTTTTATGGACAGCTATACACGTCAACTAGCAGACCCGAAGTTGGTCTGGCGGAAGACCGAAGAGCTAGATTAACCCGGCACTATACCGAAGATATCCCGGACATCAGCCTGTACGAGATTAGAATGGCTCTTAAGCAGCTGAAGAACAACAGGGCACCCGGTGAAGACGGAATTACAGCTGAACTCCTGAAGGCGGGTGGAAAACCGGTCCTTAGGGCCCGCTGACTTCGGGCCCTTCAGAAGTTGTTCGACTCCGTCTTACTGGAAGGGAAAACTCCAAAGGCATGGAACCGAGGTGTGGTGGTGCTGTTCTTCAAAAAGGGTGACAACTTCTTACTGAAGAACTACTGACCCATCTCACTTCTGAGCCATGTCTATAAGCTGTTTTCAAGAGTCATTACGAACCGTCTCGCACGCAGGCTAGATGACTTCCAGCCTCCCGAACAAGCCGGTTTCCGAAGAGGCTTTAGCACCGTAGACCACATCCATACGCTCCGTCAGGTTATACAGAAGACTGAGGAGTATAACCTGCCCCTCTGTTTAGCGTTCGTGGACTACGAGAAAGCCTTCGATTCGATTGAAACGTGGGCTTTACTACAATCTCTCCAACGGTGCCAAGTAGACTACCGGTATATCGAAGTGCTGAAAAGTTTGTAGAAGTACCTACATAGCAATAAATATATCAATTAAAGTAATAAAAAGTTAATGGTGAAAAAGAGTTGTTTAATCTTTTTTTTAAACATCATTCTTACTCACTCGGAACTACATACAGGAGCGTAGAAATTAAGTCCAGGGCAAAATTTAGTTCAAAATATATTTTTAATAATATCAAATAAGCTTTATTTTATGTCAGCTAATAAATTCTTCGTTGAATAGTCGAAAAAACTGTATCTAAGTAAGTAATTTGAGTAATTACAAAATGAATTGAATCATTCACATTTTTTTCTTTTTTACGAGAATAAATAAAAGTCTTCAATGGTTCAAACTACTTAACTAATTATCATTATCTGGTATGGATCTGACCTTTTTGTAGATACTCAGCAGTAATCTTTAGCAGTCTCGACGAATACTCATATATCCAACAGCAAACCCAATATAACTTAGCCTTATTAATTTTTAGAAATAGGTATACCTTCTTTTGTCTCAATCAACCGAGCAACCCTGTAATTATTTACAGAGGCGGAATTGTATGCAATAATAACCAAAGGTGTTTTATGTAAAAATACATGCGATATTTACAATATTTCGACCAAGTTACTCAAAATTAGCCTGCCTATATTATAATAATATATACAATTAGTGCATATATTTAATCATTTAATTAAAACTGGAACGTACCCCAACGTACTACAAAATGTAAAAGTAGTGCCTATATATAAGGGAAAAGGGAGCAAAGATGACCTCCAAAACTACAGGCCCATTAGTATCATTCCGGCTATAGCAAAAATTTTTGAACACGGCTTAGCAAGTCGCTTAAGACAGTTTTTAGAAAACTTCAATACACTAAGCGAAAGACAATATGCGTACAGAAAGAACAGATCCTGCATAGCAGTTATTCGCGAGACGTTAAAAAAAAAAAGGTTGCTAAGGAGAACCAATGTCACATCGCGATCCTCTTATGTGATATGACCCGAGCATTTGACCTTTGTAATCACAGGGTACTGAAAAAAAAAATCCAACACATAGGCATCCGGGGCCCAGGACTAAAGCTAATGCTAGATTTCTTGCAACAACGGCAACAAAGCGTTGCTATTAACAACGGCAAAACATTATCTAACTACGGAAATATAGATTTAGGGGTACCACAGGGTTCTTCGTTGGCAAATTTATGTTTCCTTATTCAAGTGAATGACTTGCCAAAGATAGTAAATGGGGAAATGTATATATTTGCAGATGATGCTTGTGACATAATAAAATCAAATAATATCTCTTTACTAGAGAGTTCTCAAGGTTACAACTTTGTTTTCAAGTCAACGGGCTGGTCTTAAATCTCCAAAAAACTCAGGTTATGCACATAAACCTCGGGGGTAAGCCGCCGCGTCCCTTAGCTATTAGCGTCAATGGCACTGATCTCCCGCAAGTGGGCTGCACCAAGTTTCTTGGCGTGACCTTAGACGCGGCATTGAAATGGGACGCGCACATAGAAGTGGTCTGTCGTAAATTGGGGCAGGAGCATGTTTTGCACTGAGTAGATTAGCGCGTATTCTCCCTAGTCACCAGCTCAGATCGAGTTACTTCTCATTGTTCCACTCGGTGATGTGTTACGGATTGGAACTTTGGGGTACGGCTGCGGAATGTCAACGAGTATTCATACTCCAAAAACGAGCCATTCGAATAATCTCACACGCCCCACACGGCACTCCCGCCCGATTACTTTTCACTAAAAACCAAATAATGACTTTAACGTCCTAATACATTTATTATATAGTTAAACACGTACGGAGCAAATTGCATTTATTTCCAGAAAAGGTGTTTAAGAGTAAAAGAATTGCAGAAAAAAACAAAAACATATTAGCCACCACATGTTGCCGACATGCGAAATCGTCAAAAACTATGGCAATTGTAGGGCCAGAAGTATACAATAAAGTACCCGATGACATAAAAAATATTTATAGTGATCCATTCTTTTATAACAAACCGCCCAGGCGTTTTATAATATGTCAGAATTTTATAAGTCCAATGACAATTTAATGTAAAACATTCTATTTCTATGTTATTTATAATGATTTTCGTGATGTAAGCTATGACAGACTTTAATTATTTAATAATTTTGACATGTAAAATTTTATATTTTATCAATAAAATGAGTATGAGTATGAGTATATGTTTCGTTATATGTTTCACTATATTTTTTTCTAAATTGAACGACTTCTGTTGCTGAAAATATATTTTAAGAAGGAAGTTGACTTTTCTACTTCGAAAAATTAAATTATTATTTTATGTGTATAAAATTCTATATAAAACTAATTGTACGGAAAAAGTAAGAGTATCGATATCGACATCATAAATATTTTTATCCATGTCTAAGAACGTGGGTTCAGATTCCAAATTGCATCTCCCATAACGGGTTTTATTAATAACTAGCTTTTGCCCGCGACTTCGTCCGCGTATAATTCGTTCTCGCCTTAGAATGATTTGTATTCCCATACAATCTTTCTCAAGCTCAGATGGACACCAGGAACTTAGGGGTGACATGTTGGAGAAGGAAAGCCACGAATAGATAGGACTGGAGATATTTGCTTGACCAGGCTAGCCTAGGGCCCACCCGCGGCTATAACGCCTCAGATGATGATGATGATACAATATTTCACCCTTCTTTACACCCCCTTAAGAAATGATTACAGTCAATATGACATTCCCTAGAAATCCAATTGTCAAAACGAATCATTAAGTGCTTATTTCGGAATATCAAATTTACCGATTCTAGACGAATGAATCTCGTTAAAAACATTACATCTACAATTACAATGATAAAAGTCTCGCTACGCAGTTCTGCCGTAAAACGTTATCCCAACAGAGCGAGTTCTTCATGTAAGTATGATGACCGAAGGCCGGAAGAAGAGCGGCAAGGCATGCGAGAATAATCACACAGAGCGGGCTTCTCATGTAAGGCTGAGGGCCGAAGGCTTGAAGTAGAGAGGCGAGACACGCGAGGCTGAAGGCCGAGCCTCCCAACAGAGTAGATTCTTCATGTAAGGTTGATGACTGAAAAGCCGAAGGACAGTGGCAAGGCATGCGAGGCCGAAGGCCGAGCTATGTCGTCGCCGAAGATCCAGTTGCCATATTAATGAGGGTAAATTATACTCCATTCGTTCGTTTTCACGTGATGCCTAGACATATAAACAGACAAACAAACAGACACAAATTAATATATATAAGTCTACATCTAAGGTGCTCCAACTGTCTGTCTGTCCCACCACCACCACCATATCAGCCCTAGGACGTCCACTGCTGGACATAGGCCTCCCCCAATTTCATGGGGGGGTAAATGCCATAATCGCCACGCTTGGCATGCGGGTTGGCGATCGCAGTATCTCCACCGCACTCAAGGAATGCTGCTGCCCATTCCCCGGTGGTCTTGGTCGTAGTTTTAGGACATACCCGGGCCCGGGTCTGTCCAGCGGCAGCCCAATCGTCAGCATAGACTCTGTGATCTCTTATATCAAATAGTTTTTATGTTGACAATTAAAACAATGCCAAAGTATCGCAAATGCATTTTGATGTAAACGCAAAGTAGAACGAACGAATTGCGAAAAGGTTGTGCTCAAAAATAGCGTCAACAATCAGAAGGAATTATGATACTTCGGTTTTGTTATAATGAATCCTCAACTTGTTTACAATTCTGCTATGCTTTAAGTTAAATTTCTTGACACGCTGTTATACTCCCAATTGGCTGAAACTTAAATCGTAGAATGGCGTATGAGGATGAAACCACCCCGTTTCATGGACCTTACTTGCATCCTTGATTTAATTTCCCTTTGATGGAAGATTATCGGGACAAAAAGTACACTTATAATATATCGAGGGTTGCGTGGTCAAACCAGATAAATCGAAATAATTGCTTTTTGAAATAAAAACTCTATATCCCTAACATATAGTTCTATTTTCAAAAAATATTTTACTAAACTTATCGGGTTTGACCCCGCAACACTCGATATACTCGTATATAAGTGAATCCAGATTATATACTATTAGCATACAAATCATTTTAATCGGTTCAGCCGTTTTTGCGTGATTCAGTGACAAAAATCTAAACTTTCGCATTTATAATATTAAGTAGTGGCGTTATGGTATAAAGCGAGTGCACATGAAGTGAACGGCAAAAGTAACATTGTAATTGCATGTTTTGAAGAGACCGTGGTGGCTGGCGCGCACACTGGGCAGCGCCGCGGCTCAGCGCTTGCGTTTACTTTTTTTTTCAGTTTATATCTTAAGATTTCACAAATTTTGAATGAGGATGTTTTACCTTTGTCATCAAGTATATGCTTAACAATTTTCATACCTGTAACTCATGGATTATAGGAGTTTCCATACAAAATTTAACCCCTCTTTTTACCCCCTTTTAACCCAAATCTGCACAATTTTTATTGCCTTAAACCTGACCGGGTATTTACTCGACAGATTAGTAAAGTTTTCATCAAAATCCATTCAGCCGTTTTCACGTGATGCGTGTTCATATAAACAGACAAACAGATAAACAGACAAACAGACAAAAATTCTAAAAACTGTTGGAACGTGTTCCGTTATCTATTCTAAGTATCCCCAGCCAACTTTTTTTCGAATATCTTCCATGTACAGACTTTCGACCCTCTTCAGCTTTATTATATGTATAGATAGATATACTGAAAAATTGTAAGCACGTCCTTGATATTTAACATACCATACACGTCTGCTTGAAAATGTAACTATTGAAAATATTATACTACCTGCTAAAAAGATGGTCCAATTTTACTCCTCATAAAATGAAAGAAAGACAAGGAAAGTTTCCTTTAGACAACGAGATAAGAAAATATTCTTCCTGGAGGGTCATCCAATTATGCAAAGCCCTGTGCGATAGAAATATTCTCGAGTTTAATAAATAGCTCGGAGGAAATCAGGCTTTTGATGTGATGCCTATCAGAAGCATGGTTGTGAAATCAAAGCTAATGATATTTGAATGTTCTACTTAATCGGCACAATTGACCCACATCTCATCACGAGTTGAATTTTTGTATTGTTAGGTATTGGTAAATTAGGTATCTTTTTCCACGGAGTCCAGTTTTAGCATCTATCAGCTTTAGTGAGAGTTTAGTCACTTTAGGTACTTTAATAACTGTAGTTTACCGAATGTACTCATAACATAAGATGTACTAGATCATCTTCACACTAAAGATGACGAACACAGTCAGCTAATGATCAGCAAACAGAAGAAAATGCTAGGTTTTTCGACTTTAAACTAAAAATTAAATTGCTTTTTAGGGTTCCGTACCCAAAGGGTAAAAACGGGACCCTATTACTAAGACTTCGCTGTCCGTCCGTCCGTCTGTCACCAGGCTGTATCTCAAGAACCGTAATAGCTAGACAGTTGAAATTTTCGCAGATTGTGTATTTCTGTTGCCGCTATAACAACAAATACTAAAAACAAAACAATAATAATAATTAAGGGGGGCTCCCATACAACAGAGTAGTTGAAGGCGTTTTTTCTGGTACGGAACCCTTCGTGCGCGAGTCCGACTCGCACTTGCCCGGTTTTTTAAGGTACAAGAATATTTTTTAGTTTCAAAACACTTATTTCATTTTCTCGTACCTAACTTGCGATGCATATACATTATATACCAGCGAAGTTTGAAAAGCAATTCTGCAAATCCCAATATCAGGTGGGGCGAGCGCGTCGCTGTGGCGTCGCTGCACAAAGTTGCGAACTTGTTATCTGCACTCCGTTTTGCTCTCACTCCAGCTTTAATAGTTTTCGATGTCCTATTCAAACACTCTGCTCGGCGGGCGATCGTTGACGAGATTATTGCAAATTTAATTATTTCTGCGCTATTGTGCAACTAAGATGGACTTTATCGGCGAACTAACCTGCTATAGGAGTTAAATAGCACTCGCTGCTGCGGTACACGTTCACGTTTTTATCCCTGCTTCTCAGATAAAGTTGAGATGTTTTAGAGCTGAGTTCTAGACGTGTGAGCCACGAGAGAGCTACGCGCGACTGAACGAAAATGACGTTTAGGGCTGAATAATCGCCATTCAGTCGGGTGAAAAGCCGTGAATGCCAATAAGGAACGTTCACGGAGGCATGCGAGTGCCTTTCATGAGCTTCATGGACAATTTTATTTGCTGCCAATAAATAGATCGTCACGTTGCTCGGGATCTTTGAATTGATAAATGAAATCCGAGGAAGTCAGATGGTATCTGCAGACGAGCGGAGCGTCTTATTAAGTCGCTTTTCTGTAACAGAGATGAGAACTAAACCTTTCAATAGCATTGTAAATATATTAAGTCAGGCAAGTTAAACCAGATTTCTAGTTTAAGTATGCGCTTATTAAGGTTTTCTAAAATTAACTATAAACAACAATATTTAGCAATATTTTTTTATTTATTGAAAAGAGATTGAACTTATGTTACCAGTTACAAGATGTTGTGAAATTAATCACTGCATGAAGAAATAATATACCACTTTTGACGTGCGTGTGTTCACTTTTGGCGGAGTATATTATCCAAGGGTAAGGTGGGCCTAACTAAAATAGCAGTGTAATTGCTTTCACTTACACCTCTATTGGTCCCAATCATCATGGTCGTATCTAACCCTTTCTGTACGGGTGACAACCAGAGTTGCCAATTAGGCAACATCACTGTAGTACGGGTGTCAACTATAGTTGATCGAAACAAGGACGAAGTTCGAGTTTTTTTTTCAACAAACTTAGACCTTATATCTTGGTAATAACGATAATATTTAGTAGTAGCATTAGTATAGATACAAAGAAAAAATGCCAGGACATTTGGGTAGATGGCGTTGAAATAAATACTCATTTAAAAATCCCGCATTTTTTCTGTCAACTGGGGTTGACACCCGTACTCCACAAGTGCAGAAAAAGTAACTCAATATGGCGGCAAATAGTGTTGTTTTATATTTCATCGAGTTTTAGTAGTGGGGCTAGTTGCAAGTGTTATGGTCGTAAATTTCGTGATTTAATTATTGACGAGTGACGAGTGACGTGATTAAATTTAAGAATATTAATATTTATTATCATTTAAAGGCCTTGTTCTATTCAAAATATCATAAACTAATATTTACAAAACTAACAATAGTTAAAATCGCTTGTAGTAACTTAATTTTTTATTTTGTTTTAGTGTGAGATATTACGCGTGAAATATAAAGTATTAGTGATTAAAAGTGCAATAAGTGAGTAGTTATTAAACGTCAATAATGTTTTTAATGTATGTATAAAATTTCAAGCACATAGCTGTTATATTTCAGAAAATACACGTAAGTGAAAATATGTCTAACCGCCGACTCTCGCAAAAATATGCCCGTATTGAGGCGGTGCTAGGCTTTCAAGTCCCCGTACAGAAAGAGCTAACTAACAGTAGGTATCTACGTCAAATTAAAGTCGTGTATGGTGTATGGATCGAACAAGACAAAAAAAATCCGATGGTGTTAGCAAAATTGATACAATTTATTCAATTTATCTAAGATATTCGCGCGTTCCAAGTCTAAGCCTAATGGCATATTTAGACATATATTAGTTAGTATGTACAATACTTATTCGCAATTGAAGTAAATGTATGATCCCGCACTGTATACGTGTAATATACAGGGCCTTGCAGACCCCAGCAGGCGTATATGTAATGGTTGCCATTTCTTCACTTATTGTTGTGGATAAAACACCCGTCACTCTCGCACACTTGTCAGAACGTGACGAATATCTTATCCACGACGAGAAATGGTAAAGTGGCAATCATCATATGCCTCCAGAGCAGGGTAAGACTTTATCGTTCTCCACAAATGCTCAATTAGAGACGATTTTAATTTCATAAACCGCCGTGCGTGTAATGAAATGGTCAACATAGCAAAACTGTTATAGCACATTTAACTAATTTTGAGACACAGTACAATGATAAAATGCAAAAGCCATAACATTTATCTGTAGACAAATTGTCACCCAACATTTGTTAATGTCGTACTTAACCGTATTTTATATTTTAAAACTGGATAGTAGTTAACTCAAACTTCAATGGATACCAAAACTAGGACCTATAAATTCCAACCAAAATGATGAATGATTAATCACTCCGGACAGGATTTAAAGGAATATTTTTTTCATTTCGGTTGGAAATTATAATTCCGCTTAGGTACGTTTCCGCTTGTAAAAATATTTACAGGACCTATAAACCTAAAATAGCGTGAAACCAAAGTTAACGTAAGCATTATTACCAATGGTAACTCAATTATCTATTTAGTAATGAACTAATTGAAACAAATTTATACCTGAATCGAATCATCACGCTTCCACAACCTACATATGTTGATTGGGTAACAGAACATCAGAACATGCATATTGGATCGCAAGATTACACGTTGTCATATTGACAACGGTAACAGTTTAATCTAGCAAGGGCGAAGATTCCCCGGGGTTTGTTTCGAACATGATGGATGTTTCGAGCATTTCTCGTCTTTGTAATCTTGTGTATGTACCTGACTTGTAATAGGAGAGACCATTTTAATATTGTTTAAGTTTTGTACGAGCTCGCAACATTTCTACTCGCTAACATAATACTAGTATAGAAATAGAGAATTATTTATTTCAAAAACATGTTACACGGAATACAAGTCTTTGGGTCCTGAGCCCTGAGGTCCCTGAGTTACTGGACTGGACAAATGTAGTTCTAAAAAAGTGGATAGGTAAAGTTGTTTTTAAGGGTCATTTTTAACCTAACTGTTTAAATTCTAATATCAGTGCCTAGTACCTACTGCTCATTTATGTCCAGTGATCTTAACCAGATTCCATTACATATTATATATGGTTACTTAGAGTATTATAATATGATTATTATTAGTAGTAAATAATATCGATTTTACGATAGATAAATATTTTATATCTATAAATTCGCTACGCCCGGCAATTATGGATTCCCAGCCTATTAAAGTGAATATAAATTCTATTTACAGTACATATGGTGCTACTTTACCGCACGAGTGCGGTAATCAGCAGATTACGTGCATATGTCGAAACTTTAAAGAGCCATATTATTATGTACTGTAAAACATTGCACTATACACGTGCGAATAGGTAATTCCCAACTCGTGTCGATTTAAAACACTCCCTTCGGTCGTGTTTTAATTTATCACCACTCGTTGCGAATTTCCTGTTCTCTGCACTTGTATCGTAATGTACTAATACAGTACATGTGATGCTAATTTACCGCACGAGTGCGGTAATCAGCAGATTACGTGCATATGTCGAAACTTTAAAGAGCCATATGTACTGTAAAACGTTGTACGATACACGTGCGAACAGGTAATTCGCAACTCGTGACGATTTATGAGAAAATTATTGTGACAGGTAGCATCATTGATTACCAATCAATATCGTTACAAACTACAGGTAATTTTATTTCGGTACCTAATATTACTATATTACTAAAGTTATCAGGCCTTGCAGGAACGGATGACTCAGAGGTGATTAGGGCCGGAAGAGGTCCCGGGGAAGGAGTAGAGCCTCTTCCGCCATTACTCAGGCCCGAGATTATCCTCGTAGACACATCTACACTATTATTATACCTACCTACTTTGTCTAGGTTACATATAAAATTATAATGAATAAGTTCAGACGACACACGTTGATAGTTTTCATTTATAATCACTTCGTATTGCTATTGTAAAAGTTTTACACTTAGCTAGATTTAAGAAGTTAGTATTTATTGCGTTTAAAACACAGTTTTAAACGCAATACGCTCCTCTGCACTTTATCTTTCTTTTTGTTCCTCTTCTCTTTTGTATTCTTGATCTCATCTTATGGGAGATGGACCAAACCAAAATTGTTACTAGCCATGCTACTTTCAAACTAGCTAAGCGGACTAAACGTCAATAGTGTCAATACACACACGAAGTCATTAAAAGTTGATAAGGTACACTTTATTTAATCAAATTGAAACTAAAAAGCTGGCGCGTTTAAAACAAGAAAGTTTCGCATTACATTAAGAAGACTTTTAGTTAACGTACAAACTTTGCCTGCACTAACATCTCACCAGGGAGAGCTGTGACGCTTATAGTGTAATATCATTAAAATTATGAAGTTATTAATTTGTTTACAATTTAATTCTGGTAACACTGTACGGGTTAACTTGACGTTATGAAAGCTTTAGTATTGCTGACAATTTTGACAAGCTGAAATTATTGCCAAATGCCGAATTTACAATTATACTTATGTCGGATCGGGGGCGTAATCCACCAGGAAAGGTTCATGTACAGGGGTTCCTCGGGCATTAACAAAAGACGATACTCATTTTACAAAGACAACTTTTTACTTCCACTTCAACATTGTTACAAATGATACGCAAAATACTCGTACAACGAGCTAGTGATTTCGATTCTCACATACCGTCTACCGCCACACCAACTCTATTTCTCCGCCAGGAGCCTTCGTCATCTCTCCAAGACATTCTCATCACATCAATGACAATTGACAGATAACTCGTCTGTCTCTTATTCTGATGTAATCATTTATTCCTTTCAACATCCCTCTGCTGGCGTACAACGGAACTATCGAGCAATCGACTTCATTCAGATGCTTAAACACCCTTGTTCGTTTGCATTTCAATCAATGGCATTTTGTGTACGTAGAATGACAGCGAAGCGTAAGATGAACAAATTCACGATGGATTTTATATAGGGCGCAGAAGGCAATTATTCCTCTTCGACATATACATAGCGAGATAAATTTTAGTTATTACAATACAAGACAATATCATGAAATTATGGCTGTTTTATATACTTATATATATGAGGATAAACGTCCCAGTGCTTGACACGAACCCAATACATGGCACTTTCAATCTTTTGTCAAATTCTGTCAATTTGAAGGTGATCAATTAAGATGTCGAGAATTAAACTTACATGTCGGTCACACATTCACGGTAGCGTTAAAATGTTGAATATGGCTTGATATGGCCAATATATATGGCAAAATGTTGAATATGGCTTTGGAATACCTATATAAGCAACGTAACTAAAAAAAAATATTGAAGGAAAGTCTTACTCAAATTGACATAGTCCCAAACTAAGCAAAGCTTGTACTATGGGTACCAGCCAACATGGTATGGGTAAATAAATACATACTTGTTCTTCAGTTAAGAAACCAAACGCGGGTCTCAATTCGTGGTCTCAGTTTTAGAACGTGCAATTGATATACTAAAATTAGTTTGACCTTCTTAATAGGAATGATTTTCGGAATTTTGAATTTGGAACCTTCATCAATTTCAATTAAATAAATAAATTAATTAATTAATAAATAAATATTGGGGGACAATCTTACACAAATCGACCTAGTCCCAAACTAAGCAAAGCTTGTACTATGGGTACTAGACGACGATATACATACTTATATAGATAAATACATACTTAAATACATAGAAAACATCCAAGACCCAAGAACAAATATCCGTGAAAAATGCCCAAATAAATGCCCTGGCCGGGATTCGAACCCGGGACCTCTAGCTTCGGAGGCAGAGTCACTACCAGCTAGGCTAAACAGGTCGTCGCTTTAATTAGATGTCGAAGTTTGATTATAATCTGTACTTGGTACTTGTAGAAGTACGCTTGCGCATATTAAATTGCGCGTTAGCAATATACACCGGTCATCAACCCACCTTATTTTATATATACCTTATCGCGATATTCGGTGTAGGCACTAGTTTTTTGCAGAAGCTCATTAACTAATCAAGCATTCATTCAATCAAATCCAATTTCAGTAGCGCGCTCTGCAACTGAGGAATGTATTGATATCGTGAGTATGTTATATGTATATATGAATCTTCTTACATGAAACATTCCTAACACATTTGCTTGACATATCATTCAAAACCTAAGTAGGTATATACCTACGTCAAGGTGACAAATCTGTGTACCTATCAGAGCTACCTATATACTCGTATATGCGTGTGTCTGGTTTTATTGACGTGCGTGTTATTCAAATTTCGAATATTGACAACTTGACATAAACTTGTGCTTAACTCCACGTTAAGAGTGCGCAGTACGTTCGGTTCTCCATACAAACGTATTTATGCTCTCATTTTAAAACGCCATGCTAGAATAACATGAAACTTTGTATACACAATGGGATCCGGCATATATAGGTCGGAAATTAGTTTCTGTTGCTTGAAATTATAATGGAGAAAAAATACAACGATTATTAAGGTTTTCATACAAGCCGTAAAAAACTCAAAAAGCAGCTGGTTTTTTTCTTTTACAATTTCTAGCAACAAAAACTAATTTCTGACCTAGATTTGCCGGATCTCATTGTATATACAAAGTTTCATGTTATTCTAGCATGGCGTTTTAAACTGAGAGCATAAATACGTTTGTATGGAGAACCGAGTGTACTGCGCCCTCTTAACTCTTAAGGCCCTGTTGCATTCATCCATTGGTGATTGGTGATTATTTTGTATGAAAATGCAAAAAAAGTTGAATTTTGAAAGACTAAATATGCTACGTCGTTTCTATACGTATACACGGCTATATGCCTGAAGGAACGGAAATCAATAAAAACGGCCCGTATAGTACGTAGGAGTTTTAATTTCTAATCGATCCACATTTATGTTAGCGTATCCTCAGATCATTCATGTTTTATTTATCAACAAAGGCGGCGTATCGGCCCGAACATATTTAAAGACGGGCCCAAGATTGTAAATAAATATACTAATTTTTTCTGCTCAATTGCCATCACGCGATATTATAGGTATTGAACAAAGCAATGATAAAAGTGTGGTCTATTTGAGTGCAAATGAAATACGACGGATACGGCTTGTTCAGATAAATAAATTATGACGTATACCAGCCAAATCTGAACGCATGATGACAGCAACGTAGGCGAAGAACAACAAACAATTTCCGGCACGCATAACTCAGGGAAAAATTCGTAATAAGCCATTAGTTATGCGAGAGGGAACGTATGAAGCTCGGGCTGGGAGTCGAGCGTTGAGCGGGTATCTATCTTCACGCTAGTTAAATACGTATGTCAAGGTATACCAAAGGCTACCAAGGGGGGTAGGTATGCCAAGGGCTCTCCCTTGTAAGACCTAACTTAACCCTAAATGCTTCAGTTTACCTAATGTTTCATGAAATCTAATGCATTTTTTTATTAAATCTAATGCAAAATAAACCTAATTGCTAATATTCAAAGGAAACCCGAAAAGATCAGTGTTTTATAGAAAAATACATTAGGTCTAGTGAAATATTAGGGTAAAAGTTAGTAGGTCAAGTGAGAGGATCCGATTCCAAGAGCGTATAAACTCGCATTATCATCAATGTTTTTTTTAGTATTTCTTCTGTTTACTTTTTACATGTTCGGATCTGTGTTCCTCTATTGTTGAAAAATTGAAAAATTAATGCTAGGAGGAGCAAACCTGGCTGCGATACCGTACTATTAAACAAAGTACCTACCTACATATTTTACCTTGACAATTTTTCTTTTCTGTTTAGATCTGCCCTACCTTGAAAAATTATGTTGTATTAGAGGCCTGCAATCATCATTTTCAGGCTAATATGATAGACCAGCGTATGTAACATAAAGATAGCTTGCTAGCTGGCCGCTTGTTACTCATACCAGTGAGTGGCGTGATAAAAGGATCGCACATACGAACTGTGACTCGCTACGCGGGTAACAACTTTGCGTCCCAGCCAAATTTCTCTTTTTGTACTTTTTTTCCTCCGTTACATGACATACATGCAGCATTTACAAAATGAGGGCTCGATTTTCTAAAGCAACGTTGTAAATGGAGCAGGCGCTTTTTTCAAAACCCGCTCATTACTGCCGTAGTTAGTAAAATACTAAAATTAGATGCATAGCGGAACAATCGCATAAAAGCTATTTTTATAAAATATACGCCTTTTATAATGCGTCATCATTATCATCAGTCGTACCTCGTACAGTGCTGGGCACCTTCAATTCGCACCACCTCACCCGGTCCTCAGCTGTTCGCTTCCAACCGTTACCCGCTACAATAAAAGCTTACGGTAAGTAAAATGGGTGTTGGGTACTATACCTATATAGTAGTATAAGTAACACAGTATAAGTAACATTTTAAATGGGAATATCGATGTTTCAAATTTTAGTTTCTCCGAGTAGTATTAGGTAAGTACTTAAATCGATAAGTCATTTGCTTAATTTTATTACAAAAGCCGTTACTTAATTGGGGTTTGTTGAGGATCATACTTGTTGGTGCGGTTTGTTTACGCCAGTGTGTAGCGAAATTAATTAGAAGGCAATCACTGCAATCAGATTTTATTTGAATTTATTTGTCACTGATTACAAGGAGAAACCAATTATCTTTTGATATAAAAATTGATTGTATTTTACACCAATTCCAGGTTTACAACTTTCATTTGCATGAATAAAACAGCGTGAGCGCTCGCTGAAAGTAGTTAGTTACGTTACGTATATTTTTTCTAAAATATCACTTCGTGCGGATATTTGGGGCAATTTGTCTCTCACACAAACAATTTATTATTCGCGCAATGTCCGTTGTTATTTTCTTTTAATATTCAAACTTTTTAATGAATACTAGTATCATTTGGAAAAAGTTTTGTTCTTTCCCAGTGAAAACGGAAGAATTCATGCTCGCTCAGTTGGCAGCTCATTACCCGCCTACCCGGTCTACTCGAGAAGGAATTGCGAGAACTTTCCAGAACAAAAATTACGTGCAAGTTGTACGTGTACCGTTTTCCACACATTTAAATGACAAGACAAGAACTGCTGCTGAAGCATCTAGTTGGAAGATTTAATTTGTTAGCTAAACGGTATAGTTTCTCGGGAGGTTTTCATTATCTACAGACCTCCCTACACTATTAGGTATTATATGTAATGGAAGTTTGAGTAGATAGTTGAAAATTCATTTATAAAAAACGTTAATACAGTGTAGTAAAACTCAAACCCTGAACGCTGACTGTTATTCTGAATTGGGAAACATTAGAAAAAATCTAAACAATGGAAACTATAAACTAACACAACAGCCGGGAAAACGTCAGTGATCCTGACAGGTGAATATACAACTGTCAATCGTCAAATAAGCAACTATTTTGCTTATTTGCATTAATTATGATTATTTTAATGAATTATTGTTTAATAATAGTGGATTTAACTTACACTTTCTTTTCCGGCGTTTCTTAAACACTTTAGTAGCACATTCACAACAATTGATAAATTAATTAAGTAACTACCCATCTCATACCAAATAAATAACATAGGTCGCTACCTTTTACAACGACTCTTGCCCAAGGGATACCAGAATCATTTCTGAGGGCACATTGTTGGTTTCGTAAATAAATAATTAGGGCGTCTAATAATCGTTTATTTTATTTTCAGTCTATGATTTTATTGACATTTGAACTATTTTCAAATGTCTATCAAAACTAAGTATGTTTTCAATCATAACATAAATTAATTAAATACCTAATTATTCAATACTTTTGTTGTGTTTGAGCTTGTGAAAAATGTGTGATGATATCTTGTACGACTAAAAAGAGCTTTACACAGGGTGTTTTTATTGATTTCCGTTCCTTAAGCATATAGCCGTGTATAGCCATAGAAACAACACAGCAATTATTTAGTTTTTAAAAATCCAAGAAAAAAATTTTTTTTTCGCTTTCATAAAAATAATTAAATTGGTGATACCAAGGGTGAATGAAAAACGGCCTTAAGAGTTAAGCAAAAGTTAATGTCAAGTATGACAATTCGGAATTCGAATGACACGCACGTCAACATTGTTTAATTGTTAAGGATCTTTTATGCTATACTAGGCGTGTTAATTAACAAAAATCAATTTTTGAAAATCTTTGAAATGGTACGAATTGGGATACAGTGTTTAAGAGAAGATTACTTTATTTAATCTTAGGATAAAGCCCTCGCAATTAACGGAATTCAATAAAAACACCCTGTATTGGTGAGTTACTTTCAATAAAAAAATAATGGATCTTATGTAAAAACTCACAAGCCTAAGAATTATGACAAAATGATAAAAAGGCAACCATTATATGTATTAAGCTTACTATACATTAGATGATTTTTTTAATGATGATATTGAAGAGTGGACGTAATTGTAAAAAAATAATATTATGGATTATTTTTAATTAATTATTGTGACATGATTTATTTATATCTTCATTTAATGTAATTTAATTATTAAATCATGAGAATTTTTATGTTTTAATAATATTAATTTTTTCCGTTCTTTTTTTTTGTCAGTTACATTTTGAACATTACTCAAATTTGCGTAAGAAATATATAACTAGAATATAAAAACAATTATTATTATGTAAATTATAAGCTATTTCATTGCTGTGCCCTTACAGGGTTCATGTTGAACTGTATTCTATAATTGAAGAACAACTGTATACTAACATGAGTGCAATAAATGATTTGATTTTGATTTTAAGTAAATAAAATTCATAATACCTATACAAGTATGAACGTTTGTGTGTGAAAAATGATTAACCAAAACATAGCGTCGTTCACAAATCTTTGTGACTTTTCATTGCGGCAGCTTTTCAACAGTAGCAGAAGAGCACTTGAATTTGAAAACCTTCTCTCGGTGATTTATGGTGCTCGCTCGTGTTCATTTGAATCCATTTATACGTAACAACGTACTGAACTTCTGACTTACGTCGCATAAAAGACCCAAACCCCAACGAGGCAATACAGGAACCTTTTTCAATGGAGGGATTTTAAGAAATTGCCTCCCATTACTGCTGTATTCCGTAGCTAGTGGCGGGTAGCCCGACACAACCTTGCCGTGGATTCATTACGTGCAAAGTATATTCATATTATATGAGAATTACATAACAAAAACCACCGACTTACTTGCCCGTTAAGGACAACCCCAAGGGTGCGACTTTGGGACAAGGACTTTCGTTAAAAAATAGACTAACGTAACGTCAGTAGCGGCGGCGGCGGTAAGTGACAGATAACAGTTGTTAGTGTCAAAGTGTTGTATCTAAAGGAGCATTTCAACTGTCTTTCTTCTATAAAGTGCGCTACAAATTTTCTTCTATCTGTTCCATCCTGCAACTCCAAATTTTACATGAATTATTTTAGATTTCAGGTGGTTCGTCTGTGGAATTCTCTGCCTGTAGATATAAGATGTGCTAAATCCCTTTTAATCTTCAAAAATAAGTTAAAAGTTTACTACTTGTCACTGCGGTAATTTCTCATTTTCTCCCTCTTAGTCTGTGTTGTTTGAACAATTTTAGAGCTTCTATCTGGTTTGACTGTGTTGTTACTGTAATTTTCAATTTATTTTTGCGTATGTTTAATGTTTATGTATGTTTACATATATCTGTGTATATATGTATGTGTATGACTCTTTTATCTTTATACCTAAAGACTTATAATTTATTACGATGAATATTATTATTTGTTTGCCTACTCAATATTTTTTTGCATCAAATTCCACTTCCCAAACGTTGTCTGGAAGATATCGCTCTTTTGCGATAAGACCGCAAATTTTCTACCGTTATTAATTACAGTTTAATTGTTTTTGGTGAACAATAAAGAATTCAAAATTCAAATTCAAAAATATTTATTTGTATTGTATTGTGTTACTTCTTTCGGGTTTAAGAAATGTTGGTATGTACCTAAAGGTCAAACCCTGGGCATATGTCTAGCTATAAATCTATAAAAGATCCAAGGGTTCCGTACAACGATCGTGTATCCGTCCCGACCCCATGATTTAGGACAAATCAACGCCATAGGTACAGCGCCATTTATCAAAGCATGTATGTATAGATGTAAAATTATTTGTTGTACATCAGTGAAACAAAACAATAAAACAGTATTTGGGTCATTGTCAAGCCTAGGGATTATTTTCGTGAAAAAATGAAACACGTGATTTATAAAAATCAGTTGTATAATATGACTCCTAATTTACTTAATAACAAACATGAGTATCAGTCTGAGATCAATAATTCGAAAAAAGCTATTTTTAAGGAAATTACGATATTTCGGTTCCACCGAAAAGACTAATGTGTCCACCGAGTGGACTTAAATGTTAATAAATGAAGAAAATAATTAACAAAAGGCGATTAACATATTGAAACAAAACAACGCTAATTCTATCTTTCCATAATTACAAACAATCAGTCATTTAAAAGCATTCGAAAAGTAAATAAAAATTATTTTGTTACAAGAACAAAGGCGAGCTTTTTTTGGTAAACTTCGGTGATTGGGGAAGGGTCACATTTTCAGAAAGTTATAAGATGCATTTATATTAGCCTTGTTTATAATTATTTCATTTTAAATCGACAACATAAATAGTTCTTAAGATATTTAGCAATAAGATAGACAGACAGCCAAAGCAGCGTCGTAAGGGTTCCTTTTGTACCATTTTGGTACGGAGCCCTAACAAGATCTGGAGATGTAAACGATAAATTGATACCTTAGCACTTTCTTTTCCTTTTAAATGGCGATTCACATCAAACGGCCGGAGTCGGCGCGCACCCCACTAGAGTGAAAGGAATTCAAACCCTTCATACTGAAGTTAGATTTCATATTTGATGTTTTTTGTAAATATTTCAAGATTGGCTCAACAAGTATATAGATCGACATGCACAAAAGAACATCTCCTAGTAATTGAAAAAAAAAATCATAGAAACATTTTTTTCTCACGAAAACGTAGGTATAAGCTACTTTTTTTGAGAAGAATTTAACAAAATCATTCTCGGCTCGATAGGTTTTAAGACCTACAAGCCCAAACTAACATTTGCTAAGAAAAAAGGCATTATCAAACTGTCATATCCGTGACTTAGTTACTTAGTAACGTGTGTTTACATTTTTGCCTGTCACTCGAAAATATAGAATGATTGATTTACCAACGTATCTATAAAACTTATTAAACAAATTGGCGACGATGTTGTTTGATTTGAAAAAAGCGAAACGTGCGCGAGCGGTCTTACGCGGCCTTCTCACGGAAACAAACAATGCATTCCAAGAACAAGAAAATTCACATACATATATGAAAAATTGGAAACGAGATTACTTACATTACAAAATACTTACCTAAGATTACAAAAGATTCCGTACCAGATCGAAGAGGAGACCGAGGACGAAAACCTCGAAAGAGAAATGGAATACAGGTACGAAATTGATGAAATTTACACCGATTTACGAACAAAAATTTCAAGACTCATGAACACCTACCAACGTACTGAAACGCTACCGAACCCACCTCCTGCGACCCACGCGTCAAGCATTACGGTTCCGCATCGTGAACCTCAACCGAAATTCAACTTCCAGCCATTTCACGAATAAGAACCTTTCCAAAACTTCACTAAAAGGCTCTCTGTCTACCTCTTGCTAAATAATGTTACCGACCCTAAAACGAAAGTATACACATTACTGTCTACATTACCCCTTGAAGTCCATGAGAGAATCTATAACCTCTGTTCACCTGATGACCCGATTAATAAAACTTTTGATGAGCTGTCTTACATTTTAGACAACTTTCTCGACCCGAAACCAAGCATCGGGGCATCTCAGCACTCCTTCATATCGCGTCTACAACAATCAGACGAAACAGTCGCGATTTACGCATCGGAATTGAAGAGATTATCACTAAACTGTGAATTTAAATGCCTACACTGCAAGAAACCGACGCTTGATTCATTTTTGTCATTACAATTCATACGAGGAATAAAAGATGGAGACATTCGCACAAAAATTTTACAAGAAAAAGAAACAACGTCATTTGCGCAATTGGTTCATATTGCGACATCTATGGAAATGGGAAAAACTGAAAATTCAAACATGTCCACATCGGTCCGTCGACCATTAAATGAATGTATCAACAAAGTGTCAAAAGTTTACAATAAACTACAACTGGCACCAAGAGACGCTTCAATAAGATCACCAAATTCAATCAGAGACCTCAAGGGTAAGTGCTACCGCTGCGGAAAGGATGATCACAAGGCAAATGAATGCGGCGATATAGAGTGCAGATGCCATAAATGCAAAAGGATGGTCACCTTGCTCGAGTCTGTCTACAAAAAAGCGGAAACATTAAAACAAACCAGCTGGATACCTCTACAAGTAGCGTCAGTACCAACAGCACCGCAGACATCAACCTGATTAAGAGCGAAATTTCGGACAAGTACATTATTACGATTTACATTGAAGGAAAGAAAATAGATATGGAGTTTGACACTGGTGCCACACTTTCTACAATGTCGCGGAAGGATTATAGGAAGCTAAACATAAACAAGAAGTTATTTAAAACCGATATAAAACTCAAGACTTATACGGGCGAAGTGTTTAAGCCACTCGGCGTATCATATGTCAAATGTAACTACAACAACCAAACATTTTACGGGAAGCTATATGTAATAGACAAAGACGTGGAACCGATACTTGGAAGGAGCTGGATGACAGAATTCAACATTGAACTCGCTGATATGAGAACTATCCAAACATGTGGCAAGGTACCAAAACTGGAATATTTACTCAAAGAATTCGAAACCACCGTATTCAAACCAAATTTGGGAGAAATCCCAAACTTTCGAGGCCACCTGACTCTTAAAGAAAACTCTCAACCGATATTTATCAAACCACGCAGAATCATAACGTACAAAAGTAGATGAAGAAATCGACCGACTTGAAAAACAAGGAATTATTACGAAAATCAACCATTCCAAATGGGGCACTCCGGTCGTCCCCATAGTAAAACCTAACGGGAGCATCAGACTGTGTGCCGACTATAAAGTTACCTTGAACAAAGTAATCAAAGACGAACAATATCCAATTCCGATTATCGAAGACATTTTGGCAGAAATGAACGGGGGACAACTTTTCTGCACATTAGATATAACGCAAGCCTACCTAAACATGGTAATGGATGATGATAACGCCCAACTACAAGCCTTAAGCACACACAAAGGCACGTTCAAGGTGAACCGACTGATGTTTGGGGTTAAAGTGGCTCCAAGTCTTTGGCAAAAGTTCATGGATCAACTACTTTTGGGTCTCGATGGTGTTAAATGTTTCTTTGACGACATAATTATTCAGGGATCTTCGGAAGAACAGTTATTACAGACTAAGACAAGTTCTACAAAAACTTAAAGAAAGATATACCTTCGAGTTAACAAAGAAAAGTGTAACTTCTTCAAACGAAGCATCAATTACTTAGGACACACAATTTCTAACGCACAACGCCCAACGAACGTTAATGAACTTCGAACCTTTCTAGGCATGGCAAATTACTACAATAAATTTAAACCCAATCCCTCAAGTCCCTTGAACGCTCTTCTAAAAAAAATACAAAGTTCGAATGGTCCCCGAAATGTGAACAAAGCTTCATGGATATAAAGAACGAAATTCTCAGTGAAAGAGTCCTACTACACTTCGATTCAATAAAACCACTAATTTTAGCTACAGACGCTGCCCCGACAGGACTTGGTGCTGTACTCAGTCATAAAATGACGGACGGCTCAGAACGACCGATAGCTTTCGCATCTACATCCCTGACTTCCAGTGAACAGAAGTACAGTCAAATTGACAAAGAAGCAACGGCAATATTCTGGGGCTTAAAGAAATTCTTCCACTATTGCTATGGCCAAAAATTCACTTTAATCACAGACAATAAGCCTCTAACATCAATTTTTCACCCGCACCAAACCTTACCTACCCTTAGCATGATGAGACTATTCCATTTCGCTCATTTTCTGTCTGGATTTGACTACGACATTGAATATAGAAGTTCCGCAAAACATTCTAACGCTGACTACCTCTCACGGTTTCCTGTGGATAAAATAAAAGAGAACAAACTCGAACAACATTACATTTTTCAACTGGGGCAGACAAATACGTTGAATATTTCTCCAGGAGCAATAGCAAAAGAAACTAAAGTAGACCCGGAATTACGACACTTACTGGATGCACTACAATCTGGCTCTTCACTCAGACAATCGGGATATAAAGACAATGAATTAACCATACAAAAAAATCAACGCAGGAAATCCAAATAAGCACAGCAAAGTATATAAAATACACTGGTAAAAAAACTAATCTTACATCTAACATGTGGGTCAGAGAAACGAGAACGTTTGAAGTTATGTATGGTAATAATAAAACTGTTTTCATTGGCAGTTTAAATGTTAGCTAACCGTACGATTGTTTAGGTTGAATCTGAGAGTGGATACAAATAATTTATCTTAACGACGACCATGATGATTGCTAATTATAGTCATACAAAACATTCTTGTTATCGCTTAGTAATACAATTTTCAAGGAGATTTCATCCACGTGGTTCAAAAGAAAGAACAAAATGGCTGCTTGTGGATATTTCTGTACCATCGGTTTCTATTAAGCAACCACACAAAACACTGTTGCTAAAATAAAAACAATAAAATAGCGTACTCTGAAAAGGACAAATAATTGTCGGTAATAGCTGAAAGTAATGTTCAGTAACACGAAGCCCATCACAGCGTGTAATGGGTAATTTCCTTTGCCCATAAATGTTGCGCCTTCACCTTTACTTTCACACGTAAAAACGTCAATTTTTGAACACAATGTTTAGTGTAATGTTAGGCGAGGCTGAGTGATGAGTTCATGCGGGTCACGTTCAGTTGTAAAGAAGAAAAACAAATCTAAGTGGAAGGAAAATTTACGAGTCAAGTGGAAACAAGGTACTCTGTCCATGAATTTCGTAAAATTTTGCTGGAACTTTTGAGGGAGGTCGGATCAGATTATATGGTAGTTTAGTAATGTGATTAAGTTGAGATAAATATGATAAGTTTGATGGCAAAATTGGTCGCGCTTTACCAGCTCTAAGTTGTGATGATATCATGATGTGACTGAGCTTATTTTTAAACAAAGCTTTTTCCTAGAACTAGCAATATACAAAATGCGTCATTAACGTAGAAAGAGCTTTATTTCTACCGCTGGTTCCGTATCTCAGCGCTGAAACGAAAACTTACGGAATAACAAACCCCTAAGCCCGGCTTAGCGCGTCGTTTCGGACCCCTGATTAACTATCTATTCTGCGATCCCGGATTTTTTCCGACTTTCTGGATTCACCCTCATTTGGTTTTTAGAGTTCCGTACCCAAAGGGTAAAAACGGGACCCTTTTACTAAGACTCCGCTGTGCGTCCGTCTGTCACCAGGCTGTATCTCATGAACCGTGATAGTTAGACAGTTGAAGTTTTCTGTTGCCGCTATAACAACAAATACTAAAAAACAGAATAAAATGAATATTTAAGGGGGCTCCCATACAACCGAACGTTACCGTTTTATAGATATTAGTGCACACAATCACCCGTCATGCACGAGTCCGACTCGCACTTGGCCGGTTTTTTAAACTTTTTATGTTAAAGTCATTGACCTTGTTATGCTATAGACTAAGAAATAAAAATAGTCTTGTGTAGGGATTGTCACCGTAATGCTGTCATCGGACTATTATTTCAGTTAAAATATTTTTCCAGTTCGTCTAAAGGCTTTGCTTCAGCAGAAATTGGCTTTTAGATTATTATCTTTCGGAGGGATGTAAAAATCGGAAAAACGAGATCCATTGAACAATACCCATGTCGATGTCCAGCAGAAATTAGAAGAAAATTAACCAAAGTCAAGAAAACTGATTCAGTAACTATAGATATAGAAACTATAGGTGCAGACCTATTTATTTTATATGATAGATATTTTTGGTATATAGGGTGTATGTATTATTATTGGGTTTAGTAAGCTCGGAAGCTTCTTTTGAAATTTAATCTCCTTTGGTTTCATCGCTCTAATTGAGCTTATGATCGTTCCCGCTTGACCCGCTTCAATACTGTTAATGACTGGTAGGTTATTAACTGAGATAAACTGAGGTCTCCGCTTCAGCTACAAAAAACATTATATACCCGGTTGTTCTCCTCTACAGCTGACTCTCGTGAGAGCAGGTTCGAAAATTATATAGATTTTTTTTGTCGTGTCAGTTTTTGGAGATTGAAAATTGACAAACAAATCTCTAGGTCTGTAGCTCACAGAATCACTAGTTTATTATTAGTGAGGCTTTTAGTAGAAGCAGTGGCTTGACTATAAATAAATATATAAAAATAAATAAATATATAAAAATGTAAAGCTCAGAATAGTACGAGTATATACAGGCTGGCTCTTTTGCTTACTTGGTATCATTCGCATCACTTCAAGGTTAACTTATAGGTTTGGCTTGTACCATTCGTTTTTCGTTTCGTTATTATTATTTTCGTATTTTATATTCGTTTTTTTTTATAAACGTCTTGTTAGTTTTATGTAATTTTTATTTTTTGTATTTTAATAGCTTTTGATTCCACTATTACAAATTCATCGTAAGCATTTAGTTTTTTATTTAGATTTAGCCAGCAAGGGGCTATTGTCAGAATTTTGTGCTTGAATAACATTTTCTGGCACTAAATTAACCTTTTCGTCATTTTCAATAATTTATTGGCTGCTTGGAAAACACTTCTTGAGTAGGTACATGCATTACAATAGCAAAATACTTGAAAAACCGAGAAGGACGTGATTGGAAGACAGGAAGGGACGAGACAGGCTATATTTGTTCCGGCGGAGTCATGTATAAGTGTTTTTCTCAAAAAAGCGAGGAAATCGCAAAATTATACGAAAACTTCAGATGAAATTTTAAGAGTTGACATGGGATTCACCAATACTATACTTGCCGCAGCAGCTGGATGCCGCGCAACCTAAATAATAAATCCCATTATTGACCTACGAATTCTGGGTACCCAATGGGTGTTACAGCCTATTATCGCAAACATAACTCCTATTTTTCCGACAATGATTGAGAAAACTTATTTTTCACACCTGCTTTTCAGAAAAGAGCCATTGTTGCCCTTGAATAAGGGATCAAAGTCGTACTTGTCTTCCGTACGTAGTATTTTTCTCATAGAAGGTGTGAAAAGTCGTATGTGCCACTCGGTAGCAAAATCATTTGTAAGACTTTTAGGTTTTCAGCAGCGAGCCTCATAGGCGGTGTGAGAAGCAGTGTGTGTCATACGGAAGCAAAATTATATAATATATGTCGCCCTCACCGTAAATATATCATTTTGCTAACTTGAGACACAATCTACTATTAACAAGCCCAGTTCCATCCATGTCCATGGTACTGCATCGTATATTACGTTGTTCACTTTTCCAATCGGTTTATTGCTAAAACTTGGAATACTCAGGTTTCCAGTTAATTCATAATACCCGTTGTATACACTACGAGTAATCAATATAACATGCACAACAACTACCTATGTAGCTATGTTTATACTCGTGTCGTAAGGATCCCGCGCTAACTTGTTCGTCACGCGACGTATTGTTGCCCACGCAAGCGGAGGCCTCTGAAAGTTACTCCGTACTTTATACCGGCACGCTTCGGTAATGCACTGGAACGTAACGAAGTTTATCGCAAACTACCTATAAATAAATCAGGAAATTCCTGCTTCCTGGAACGAAATGGAACCAGGCATTACTTTGGCAATATAGGCAGATCTTACCTTGATGTGAAGAGTTTAGAGGCTCAATTATGTTTGAAAATTATTTCAATGTTTGAAGTTTACATTTATTCCGGTATGTGTAGCGATAGATTATTTGGGCGCACCTTTACCATACTAAAAAACAGAACTAAAACATATGCATAAAATTATTTTTGTTGAACGATGATGATTGTATAAATCTAATCTTTTACAAAATACTGTCACGATTTAAACGATTACAAAAACAAATTAAGTGAATTGACAATTTTAAGGAAAAACAATACAAAACTCAGTTTACTTGTTGCTGTTTTCTTTGGCTTACCTTTTTATTCACGACAGTAAAGTTCTGAAATTAGCACTTTTATCGCCGAAGTATTCTTTAACGTCCACATTGTAGTAGCAAAGTACCAAACCACTAACATACAATATGATATAAGGGCTTGGCGTCTTACGTTATGGAAACCAATGTTGCTGTGAAATATCACTACCATTAATCTCCATAACAATGTCTATACTTAGTTCAACCTTGAAATTTACAAGCCTACAGACGGACCAGCGAATTCACCAATAGCATCGCGTGTTCTAATTACCAACTTAACCTTATGAATCAGAATATTACTCAACAGATTACATTTGATTATCCAAATAATAGTTTAATTATTATTGGCGGTGTAAGGGATTTCAACTGCACAAAAGACACGCCTAATACTTGACAATGAATTTTAACGAAAGAAGGTACACGATGTACTAAGTTCACTTTAGCTAAGTCCATCTTAAGTCAAAATGTATAAGTGAATGCATTTTTAAATTACGTACGTACGTCCTTACATAGTATAAGTAGAGAATTTCAGTCGTAGAAGTACTTGGCATTGCATATTAAAGTCTGTGCTTTAATTCTAAGTGTTTCCGTATTTAATACATCTTTAAAAAAAAATATTAAATGCTTCGTCAAAGCAATTTAATACCTATTTTTATAAATTCACAAGATACAATATTTTGCGCTAGTGCGGAAGTACTTATCGTATCGAATCTGTCGTGTAAATAACCTGACAGGTTGCATTAACCGAAGGATATGTTTTCCTTATTCCTGCGCCGTATTATTTTTACTTAGTATGTATGTTGTGGCAGACGCCGTATATGGGATATGTTTAGTTTATCCATACATAAAGCTTGCTTACAGGCTCGGTATATGAGATGTAACGACGCAACGCCGAGTTACGGTTTCATGGTAGTAACGCTGTGCCGCGAATTATAATGTTGGCGGGACATGGATATTTGCGAGGATATTATATAAGTTGAACGTTATTTGCAGGTTTAGATATTTAGGTACATAAGAAACCTTATGAGTTCTTTTTGACATTAATTATTGCTTACCAATACTTTGCGATATTAAAGCAAAATCATGAGTTTTGGAATATGCATTATTTAATCGTACTTACACCATAAAGTTCTCCACCCATGGGACTAACCTACTAACCTAATTCTAAATAAGACATTAACTACTTAATCCTCGTGTATTTTTACCTAATTTCACGCCATATAGGCACGCCGATGGAAATTGCCGCCACCACCGAGACGTGATTCTCCAGCCCTGCTACTGTGATCCGATTACAATTAGGTACAAGTACATAGCGTTTAAACAACAGCGAGGGTGTAATACCGCGTTTGTAATTAAGTATCACTTAAACTGTATTTTTCAAACTCGCACAATATAATTATTTCTCCTGTCATGTCCCGTTTCCTCCCATGACCAAATAGTACTATAATACATTAAGAACGCAAAGCACGCACGCGCAGTTTTACACGTAGAGCCGATGGCCGTTGGGACGGAAAAGTTCTCGAATGGCGACCAGGTACCGATAGGCGCAGTGTAAGTAGACTCACTCCCACAAAGATAACCTGGTAAAAGTTGCGGGAGCCGGGTAGCTCAGGACCAGTCAATATGGCACTCTTTGGGAGGGAGGCCTGTGTCCAGCAGCGGACGTCCTCCGGCTGATATCATGATGATGACAATTAGAAACGAAACGAAAAGGAGAGGAGCGTAGATTAAACGATTTCTACGTGTACCAACTATTTCGAAATTAAACATGTTAGCTCACTCTGATAAACGTTTCTGAGGTTCATTCGTCGGTTAATGAGATTTCCGTTGGTAAGGAATAAAAAAGAGAAATAAATTAAGTCTCTTAAGGGGATTCTCCAAACTCAGTGGAGTAATTGTTTTTATCGCTGAGATTTATCCATTTGTGGGGCTGGTTAAACCGAATACGAAAAGGTTTCCAGGCACTAATTGTGATTTGAGTGCAAATAAATCACGTTTTTTTTCTCAATTGTAACTTTATGTAGAAACTTATTAGGTAACGCATGGAAGATTATAAAGAACTATTGAATTCCATGTAGGTTTTTCTGTGTACAGTGAACCAGTTTTAATATAGTTTGAATTCGTATACATCATCATCATCATCCTCCTAGCGTTATTCCCAGTACAGTTGCATCCTGAAGGATACCTGGGGTCCGCTACTTAATCCCGAGAATTAGCGAAGGCACTAGTTTTTAAGGAAGCGACTGCCATCTGACCTTCCAACCCGAGGGGGAAACTAGACCTTATTGGCATTAGGCTTGTCAATTAAGTGGGCAACTTGACTGTTAGAAGCTCTCAAGTCGCCCGAAGGCCTCTAACTTGGCTTAATGACTGCTATCATAGACAGCAACCGGGATCAACGTCTTAACGTGCCTTCCAAAGCACGGGAGCGCTCAGTTACTAACCACTCAAAGCGGTCACTCATCCAAGGACTGACCTCGCCCGACATTGCTTAACCTCGCATACTGCACGCGGTACGCGGGCGCCGCTGGGCCACGAACGCTCAGAGTTTGAATTCGTAAACAAAACGTTTATCAGTTTTCATTTACTTGAAATTTTATGTGGTCGTGACAACATACCTCCTTGATACCCAGCACATGGGTATCATGGAGACTTAAGAGTGCGCAGTACGTTCGGTTCCCCATACAAACGTAATTACGCTCTCATTTTAAAATGCCATGCTAGAATCTAGGTCGGAAATTAGTTTCTGTTGCTTGAAATTATAATGGAGAAATAATACAGCGATTATTAAGGTTTTCATGCAAGCCGAAAAAACTCAAAAAACCACTGCATTTTTTTTTCTTTTACAATTTCTAGCAACAGAAACTAATTTTCGTCCAAGATATGCCGGATCCCATTGTGTATACAAAGTTTCATGTTATTCTAGCATGGCGTTTTAAAATGAGAGCGTAAATACGTTTGTATGGAGAACCGAGCGTACTGCGCCATCTTAACAAATAATTCGTTATTATTCACTAAAAAGAAAAAATACTGCTTAAGTGTTTTGTGAACAAACTGAAAGCCTTACTTCACTTCAGTACTCGTACTCTTAACGTAATGCTCGCATTACAAAACGCCCGTATTTTTTTAATCAAGCTAGGCACGCTGCAACCAGCCGTGTGTTATATTTATATTACATCCCTTTTCTACTGAATCGAATTAACTCAATAGATACATATGTAAATACCTAGTAAACAAATTTTCTTATATGTAATTATTCTTGACATATCTAATTAAGTACTCGGAGAAATTATAAACCTCCAATTAATATTCACACGCATTTTTACAAATTAAATTAAGATCGGCACCTGAGGAAATATAATACTTGGGTTTGTGTTACCCAAGTATTATATTTCCTCCGCTTTGCTTCTCACCGCAGCACAGTAGTTTCCTTTATAAACAAAAATAATGCAGCCCGACGTTAAAACAAAAACAATGTTACTGAAAATTTTCCTTTGTCTCACATAAATTTTATTGTAAAATAGAACATATGAAATGAAACAGCTCAAACAGCATTTAGAACCCTCGCAGCAACGGCGGTGACAGAGCCAAATAACTTACCCAGGGCTGTAATTCCCTTAATCAAACATAATTATCTTTGAACCAGTCTTCTTACCTGAGGAACAGAAAAAATAATATTAGAGGGAAAAATTTCCTTTACAAGCTCGGGCATTATCACTGAAAAGTATACCTTTTACCTCATTCTCAGCATTTTAATTTTTTTGGTTCAGGTGATGCGACTATTGTGTGACGGTCCAATCAAAAACGTCACATAGTGGAAGTAATTAATTGAGGACACTTCTTTGTTATCACAATCAAGAGTACACATGAGTGGAAATCCCCTTATAAAAAAAATGGAAGTGTCCAAAGTTGCAGGCCCGAGACATATTTCCTGACATTATGATATTGTACAGTGTACACTATTTACTATCGCGGTGTCATCATTTCAGAACTATAAAGGACCTGCCGCCCCGCCGCGCCGTGTTTCAGGGATATAAAGGAGTTTACGACTTTTTTACCGCAGGTCAGAAGTAGTTAAGCTTAATAACACTCACAATTATCTACACAGAGCCTTACTCTCTTGACATTAGAGACCATGTGTAGATATTTTGAGCACTAGGCCCGCGTAACTACTATTGCTACTGACTGTACTTAAATAAGATATATGATCAAACTGGAATACATTTATGGCTTTAATTTGCCAAATATAGTGTTTAATTAAACAATATAAAATACAATAATAATTTAAAAAAAAAATGTTATTTACAAACAGAAAACGATTATGAATTTATTACGATATACAGAAATGAATACTCCATTTCATAATTTTTCGAATAAACTGATTTTTCCACTACATTGTAGCATGTTTATCTAATTTGCTAAGGTACTGCAATGTTAAATGGCAAGATGGTTTCCATCCCCCAGGGCTCTCAAGGGTTACATGACGCATCCATTTATAAAGTTATCACGGCTAATGTAGGAGGCTGCCTCTAGACGGGCTTCCACATCGTTAAAAGCTCACAATCGCTGAGCTCAACTGTTTACATTATAATAGTTACCACCCAACGTATTACATTAAACTAAGCTTTCGCTGTAACTGGATATGCGCAGACAAATTGAATTATAGTTTGAAAGCGCGTTGGGTTTCGCATTAAGCAATTTCGAGATCAAGGTGATCGATTAGTTTATACAAATTTCCCAGGCTCCATTGATAGAATGTGAAACTTTTTCGTACGCAAAAGAATAGGTACCAATCCATTTTCGTGCGGTCCCAGTCTGATAGAACTTTGATTCATTGCCGATTATTTCAAATGGAATTGGTCTGCAATACTATTCATCAAAAAATTACAGCGCTCGTCTGAAAACGTATCCGAGAATTCTTTTCTGCAGGAGATATCATAATAAGATTGGCATTTTTTTATAATTTAATTCCGCTGAATTATTTATGTAGATACACAGTCGGATTCAAAATATGTGCCCGGACAAAGTGTTCATATCATGTGCATACGATTTTATTATTAAAAGCATGAGGATGCTTAAAGGTTTTTGAACGTTTGGTAACATACACGTAATTACGAACTCGACTGTAATGCGATTAGTTTTGGATACAATTGATATATGCTTTTAAGATTTTTAATAGAAATAGAAATTCTTTCAGATATTCTTTATGAATTTTCTCCATCTATAAACCTGCACTTGCTAAAAGTGGCGCTGAAAATTAATTTTCATGTGACCTGCCTACCCTTTATGGGAATATAGGCGTGAGATTATATATCATTATTATATTTCAGCTATATTATGTGTCAGTCACGTAGGCCAACGCATAGGTACCGAAATGTAAAATATACATATAATCATTCTCGTAGCATTTTACAAGAGGGTCAAGACACCGTAATAAATACGGTACGGTACTTTCCAGGAGCCAATTTAAAAATGTGGAGATCATTGTTAAGTCACGATCGAGTGGCCTTATTGGCAGGGGAAAACAACTTTTACAACTTTGGAGTAACAACCTCAGAGTTTTGCAGAAAAAGTCATTTCATTGTCAGTATTGTTAGACGTGAAATACAAGTTTTTCTTTCGCTCGGGGACGTTGTGTCAAGATTGTTGCCCTGCATACTGGCCAGCTTGTTTCAGGAAGAAAAAAGTCGTTATATTCGTCCGTATAAATAAACGTGATCATGATCAAAAAAATAAATGAATGGTATAATAACTTTATAAACAAGATTTGAAGCGATTACGTATTGGTAATCAAAATTTTTACTTGACAAATTAATAAGGACTTTATTTTAATATCCTCAAGTGAGCAGCACTTTATTTGAATTTTACTTATATAAAGAAATCACCTTATTGAGCCCCGAAATCAAATAAGTAGAGGAAACAAATAATATTTTTGCATAACATTCTTTTGCTATCTGTTAATTAATTTAACTTGGTAAATTGAGTAGCAACATTTTTTGTAAACGTAAACGAGCATTTTGTTTTGGCTTTGGCCAAGCATTACGCCCAAACTATCGCTTTTATTGCCTGAAAATTTCGTAGGCGATTTTATATTTTCCTCTGAATTAAGAGGTTGTCAAAACTAACTAATACTTAAACTATTGAAATATATTTTACTTATTCACAGTCTGCCGATAATAATTTATGAAGCACCTAAAACAAACTAAATGAAAAAAATATATAATTGTGATTGTTGTACAAATAATAAATTAAGAATAATTTAAAAGGTTTCGTATTTGGGGGTCACGAATTTTTTTCGGTCACCCTTGTGCGATGGTACGGAAAATGGCAGATTTTTAGTATCAAAACGTGAACAGTGGCTAATTTGCTTATCCCGCTATAAATCTACCGAAGCAATAATATACTTAGGCATCCAAATAATTAATTGATACTTACTGAGCATCCCATTAACAAGTTATTGCGACCAACAAATTACCACAAGAAGCCAAAGCCGTCAAAACAAATGGCAGACCATTTGAAATCTCCTAAAAGCATAAAATCGGACAGTAGCGTCTGTTAACAAGCAGCTGTCAAAAAGGACAGTACCTACTCGTAAGGCTCGGAGCTGCAGTTGAATATTTTTGCATAAAGAGAGCCCCGAGCAAGGTTGCACAACCGAAACGTCACCGACAATGCTTGGCATGTCGCATGTTTATGGATCGTCTAAAATTTTCTAGCTTTGAGGCTAACTCGTTTGTCGTCTTTTTCGTCGTTTATGCTTGTTATGTTCCAATTATCGTATTTCGTCATTATTTAGATTTATTGTGTATTTGTGCCATCTAGTCCAATCTTACTGGCCTCACTGAAAACCAGCGTCACGGAGCGTATCGTACGACTCGTTCCGTGACATCATGCTGAGTGAGGACCATTTAGTACAAAATCTTGTGTGTACATTTTGCATTAAGCTTGTGTATTATGTTTGTACTAATAAACTATTTCTTCTTTTTCTTCTTCTTTTTGTTAGTACTCGTACATGTATATATTCGGGTACCTACACTTCACAGAATATTTTAATGAATTACAAGTAGAAGTCTTTTTTATAAATACACAGTCAAAAGGTGTAGGTACCTATTTATAACAAGACTGTGGAAGCTCGTTGCGGATTATGATAAACTTGTGGTTTAGTATTAGGTACTTTAAGTATAACTTCTCAAAATAATAACTTATATGCATATTAAGTCCAGCACCGCTATGTGTATATTAAGCCGTGATTTCCACGATACAGGCTTAGCCTAGTGTGGGAGTCACCGATAATAACTTTAAAGGTGTAAAAATTGTTTTGATAATAAATATTTTTTACTTTTACTTTTTTTTTTACTTATGGTCTTTTCTAGGGCTCTGTAATAATGTTTCCGTCCATCCGTCTTTTTGTATGTTGTTAATTATGACAAATACGAGTATGGACTAAATATAAGTTTTTGACATTTTAAATTCGCATAATGTCACGAGTGGACATCTACAGAATCCTACATTGCGAGTAGCCCGACACGCACTTGAACGTTCTTCTGAAATGAATGAAAAACCCTACCTAATAGCATTTAGTGTTGAGTTAGAATAGGCAGTGGCCCCTTTCTAGCCGTGGGTGTCTTGAGAGGAGTAGTCTTGTAATGGAGATGATCTTGGTAGACCCCTATCCCTATATATAGAAATCGATGTACTCGTAAAAATTAAACGTCGTGTGCCCTACCCCTTTTGAGAATACAGGCGTGTTTCAGTTATGTGACAAAACTGAAACCGATCCATTATTTAATATCTGCTCTTCTCATTAATTTAATGTAATTGATACACCGCAGAAATAACGCTATAATGAAAACATTTGTATCCGAATAATGATGTTATTATCATGTCGCAGCCATCCTAATTAAGGTAAGGAACTCGTTAAATGAGCATGTGCGGCCTACACGCTTATATTGCCACGGTCATTACTTTTATTACCTACTTTGTATGAAATGTTTTTAGGTTTGATGTTATTCTGGTATCCCTCAATTATAATATACGCAAAAGTTTGGATGAGACGATATATGAAAATGTTCCTACGAATGTAGGCTAGGTTACTTAGTCTTATAATAATAATAATAATAAGCCCGCAGGTTAGCTTGTGGCGAGCTGTTGGGGAGTAACGACCCCACGGACCCGAGTGCTCCCGAGAGTCGGTCAGGGCCTCCGTCTCCGGCGTGTCTTCGTCGGACGGAGTAGAATCCCAAGGGGGCCCGCAGGACTCTCGGCTCTGGTTTGCCTTCATTGGCCGTCCAGAGAGGAGTCATCAGAGCTATATGCTCCAGGGGTGGAAGTGTTGAAGAACATAACGCCGCAAGTAACTTCGGAGAAAGCGCAGCACACCTCTCGACACCCCTGAGCCGCTCACACTGGTGGTGCTCCTGGAATTGCTTGTTTGCCACCGTCGTTGTAAAAAATAAAATCGGCCACGAGCATGTCGGGTCATGCTCAGTGTAGTGTTCCGTAGTTAACGTAATAAATACCTTCGTAGCGTTTCATACGTCTTTTACTAAGAAAAGAAAACTTTTTACGATAACTCAAAAACGGCTTAACTGATCATGTCCGCTATACGTTTTCGTTGAAAGTCTTTATTAAGCTTTACTTTCATGATTTTTTTTCATATTTTTTAGATCCACAGTTCAAAAGTTAGATGGACACATTTTTTTTTCTTTTGGAGTGAATATTTTCGTAAATATTCACTTGATCAAAAAAGTATTTGATGTAAACATGTATTTATTTTGAAAGACCCATCCAACAACACCCCACACTAAAGGGTTGAAGAAAAAAAATTCATCCCCACTTTACGTCTAGGGGAGGTACCATTAACTATTTTTTTTAGATTTTTTTTGCGACGTTCTCAGTATTATTGATTTCTATATCCATACCAAATTGCACTAATTCTAGCACTAACAATCCCAGAGCAAAGCCTTGGACAGTCAGACGGACGGACAGACAGACAGACGGACATGGCGGAACTTTAAGGGTTCCTAGTTGACTACGGAAACCTAAAAAGCCATTACCATTGGGTCAGTAAGAAATCTAAATTCGGGTCACGAACCAACCGTCTTCGCCCTAGTCTGGAAGGTGAGTGTTTAAAAGCGCCCATCTCAAATTTTAAGTTTATTCAAAATTAGACCTTTATAATTTAAGTTAGGGTTCAATTAGACATCGAATAAAATAAGATATAATTAATTTGAAAATAGACTCCCGAACTGTCAAGCGGCAATGAAATAAAACGGGGAGAATATTCTCAGAATACTAAACTGATTGCAAATTTATTATCCATGAATTTCAATATAGCCCCATGCAAAGCAAAATGAAACTTCTGAACAAGACGGCGAAGTTGCCGGACAGCAATTTTTCCTAACTTGTACTTCGGTATCTGAAATTTAGATTTTTCATGTCAGAGTCGCGTAAAGAAATTCTTTTATTGCAGTTCTAAAGCAGAATTTCAGTTTTATAGTTCAAGACTTATAGTGAGAGTAGTTGCAGATATTGATCTAAAATATTTGTAAATAGTATCTTATAATGTTAAATTGCGGTTGCTAATAAAGAAATATTCTTAAACGCTAATCAAATATTATTTCGAACTAATGATATCCGTGATAATGGTGCCAATATAAGATGTGACAGGTTCTCGAGAATCCTCCGGAACACCCTTGAAAAGTAAAAACTTCCTTCTGTGCCTCATTTTCCACTATTTCCTGGGATTTACTAAGAGCTGCTAAGTATTTGTTCTCTGAGAAGTTTCAGAAGCGTCCAAGTTTTCTCTTTAAAAGCAGAAAGTTCTTCGCTCAGGCTGCTCACTGTCACTTTTGTAGCGGGAGGCTTCGGTCTGTCAAACTCGGCGAACATCCACAGGCCAGTGGACTGCAGGAATTTTTGAGACTGCAATTTCCAAGTAGTTTACCATACTTGTTGTGTTGTACTTGAAGGTTATGTTTTTGACAGGTAAAGTAACCAGCAGGATGTCACAGTGTTAAACTAAGAATTATTGCATCAATAGTGCTGCAAATATTAACTGTGTTAATTTATACACTGAAATGTGTTTATGGGTGTTAATTACTAATTCATGTAACTATTTATCAATTATTAAAATATATTACTCAAGACTGAAGTGTTACTTTTTTTACATCTACCACCGAAAAAAGTATTTAGTAGTATAATAATATAACAGTATTTTTTCTACTTGTTACAGATTGTCCTAAGTAACCCGTTCAGCTCGACAGCTCTCCAAAGAATGCCCGTCCCCCTGAAAATTACCAGCTAGCCGCCATGTCAAATGGCGGGAAAATATCCATCGCCGATTGGTCGTACCGAGAGCACCAACAAGGATTGAGCAACACTCCTATTGATTATTTTCCACCAATCACGTACAACTGCAAAGAAAGTCCAGTGTTGCTAGCACAAAATAATGTAATCCCGGCATCTTAATGCTGCATAACATAAGCATGACGTGTAATGTGACCAGTAAGTATGACATATGATGATATATGTCATTTTAATGACTATAATACAGCTTCCTGCTACATTCACAAGATATTCTTAGAAAACCAGCTGTCTATTTTACTTCTAAACACATAAATCATGACATACTCCAACATTGTAAATCATGTATGTCAATTAAATGACTGACAGCAGTATCAAAACAATAAATCTATACCATGATACTCGTAAGTCATTATATGACTGTGGGTGGTGGGAGAATCATAATTAAAAAAAAACAAAAATATTTCATTCGGACAACTTGATCCATATTTTGTTAGTAATTACAGTAATGCCAAGGCTTAGAATTCTCCCTAGCATTAGGGAATGAATTTCCATACATTTTTCTACAACTTTTTAAAGAGGCACGCGTTTTTCCCCGTATTCTGCTACCGTTTTGATTTTTTATTTCTTCTTGCTTCTTTCTCCTAACATTTTCCTATTTACTTGATGTCTGCTCTCCTAATACGGCGTCTCCAGGTGGCTCAGTCCTGGACCGTCTGGGGTGTTAGATTGGCGGCTTTAAAGTATTTATTAATCACTGAGTACTATATAAGTTTAAGGCTGTCGCGTCCTCTAGTACGGGTACTTGTCGGATCATGTGGTCTGGTGGTCTTTTCGTGGTCTTCTAATTGTATGGTCGTATCTAAGTCGGCTCACTTTCTTTTTCTAAAATTGGTTTTACCCTACAACTTCCCTGGATATGTAAAAATTGTGTCCCCCAGCCTGAACCTCAGCATGTGGATAACATTCAGCGCCGTACGTTACAGCAGGGCATACTGCGGCTTTAAACACATTGTCTTTTTTGTGGAAAAAATAAAAAAATAAAAAAAAGTTTTTTAATTTATTTCAAACTATATTACTTCCGTAGAAAAAACTATGCATGTAACTAGAATGGTGGCAGAATATGGGCATTGACGAATGCCTATTATAAAATTTAAAATAATTTTTAAGAAAAAAAAACCGACTTCAATGGGGGAGGCCAGTGAAAGATTATTATACTTAGATGGTGCACTCTTAGATTCCATACAATAAAATAAAAATGGCTATAAGCATGTTTATAATGGTAGAAGACTAAGTAATCTCAATTCCTCATGGAATCATGGAAAAACCTTGCTTGCTTGACAAACAAAACGAAGAGAACAAATCGCCAAACGTAAACTACGCGTCGTTGAAGAGTTCCGTTCTGATCATCATCAGCAGTTCCACTTCATCAAATGTCACTTTTATGAATGAAAATGCTTGATTAGTTCATGAAAATACTAAAATCACTATTTGTGTGCCTTTCACATTTAAGGAGTTCCCTCGATTCCTAATGGATCCCATCATCAGAACTCGAGCATGACAAAAATCAATCGTGAAAATAGAACTTGCTTAACAAACACAGCTAGAAGGACAAATTGCCAAACGTGAACTTTTCGTCGTTGAAGAGTTCTGTTCTGATCATCATCAGCAGTTCCACTTCATCAAATGTCACATTTTTGTATGATAATGCTCGATTTGTTGATAAAAACACAAACATCACTATATGTTTGCCTTTAAAATTTGAGGAGTTCCCTCAATTCCTCATGGATCCCATCATCAGAAATCAAGCATGACAAAAATTAATCGTGAAAATAGAACTTGCTTAACAAACACAGCTAGGAGGACAAATCGCCAAACGTGAACTTTTCGTCGTTGAAGAGTTCTGTTCTGATCATCATCGGCAGTTCCACTTCATCCAATGTCACATTTTTGGATGCAAATGCTTGACTTGTTGATAAAAACACAAAAATCACTATATGTTTGCCTTAAAGATTTGAGGAGTTCCCTCAATTCCTCGTGGATCCCATCACCAGAACGGCGTTTTGACATAAACGGGACCAACTTGGATATATATACTAACAATCAAAAAAAGAATTTTCCAAATCGGTTAAGAAATGACGGAGTTATGGAGTAACAAACATAAAAAAAAAAACATACAACCGAATTGATAACCTCCTCTTTTGAAATTTTGAAGTCGGTAAAAAAAATTGTATAATAATTTATGGAAATTCATTATGATTTTTCGACCAGTCACATAATGAATTGTCTATGGTATAGACTTGCATTGGTATATAAAGGTTATTGTTTTAATACTACAGTCAGTAATTTAATTAACAGATCTGGTTACAATGCTGGAGTAGAAAAAAACTAAATTGTTCCAATAAAATGAAATCTCATTTCATTAAATGGCATGTCACATTTTACTTTCCTAATAATATTCAGAAGCTATCAGTGCTCAGTTCTTAGTTGAAACGCAGCCGTCTGGACTGGATCGAGGTTTTGTCTCTCTGTTGAATATTCGATGAGTTTATAAAATTTCTACTACGTGGTCACTTTTAGAACATCGTATCATGTGCAGGCACAGTTAGAAAACAACTTAGTTTAGCTCAATATAAAGTTCAAATTTCAAATAAAGTATAAGATATATGACATTGAGGGAGTAAACAATGTATTTGCATATTACAACTTTCGGTACCCGTCTACCTCTGAACTTGGAATAGCTCTTGCATTTGCTTTCCATTAAAGTACAAAAATAATATTCAACGTTCGGAGGGTAGTCTGAATTTCAATCGAATGCTACAAAGCCATGCATATCGCGAGGTTGAATTTTATAAAATCAATATCTGAATATACAGGCTGGCATTTTGGTCACATTTACTACTATTCAATATATCAAAATTTCAGTAAAAAAATGGTAAATTGGAAATACCTACAGCAATTATTTCCATAGAATCAAATATGATCATAATAACTCTTGTCAAAAATCCTCATTTTTAAATTAATAATTTAAGTGATGCTTTGTTCGGAACTGTAACACTAACTACAAAAGAATTATTCAATAGCAGACCATTTAGCATGTGTCTGAACATGGAGTGTTTTTTTAATACCACGTCGGTGGCAAACAAGGGGCAGGGGTGTTACTTGCGCCTTGCCGACCCTTTAAAAATGTATACACTCCTTTCTTGAAGAATCCCATATTATAAGTTCATTGGATCCATGTATAGGTATTATAATACATAACCTGACCTATTCCAATAGTGGTTTGTTTTGACTTAGAGCTGCCTGTATATTGATTCAATTAAGAATGGCACGTACGAAATTAGCATGAAAAAGCTTACAGCGATATACAAAATTTTATCGTATTATGTCCGGATGTTCTCCTCTACAGGTCGCATTTCTCAACCGATTCTCGTGAAATTTTGTGAGCAGATTCAATAATTATATAGATTTTTTGTAATAGTCAGTTTTTGGAAATTTTTAAATTTGATTTTTTTTTCGTTTGTCTGTCCAGATGTTCTCCTCTACAGGTCGCATTTCTCAACCGATTCTCGTGAAATTTTGTGAGCAGATTCAATAATTATACAGATTTTTTGTAACAGTCAGTTTTTGGAAATTTTTAAATTTGTTTTTTTTTCGTTTGTCTGTCCAGATGTTCTCCTCTACAGGTCGCATTTCTCATCAGAAATGTTATATAGATTTTTTTGTTATTTCAGTGTTGTCCGGATATTACCCTCTACAGGTCGCATTTCATTTCGTATTTTGTGAGCAGATTCGATAACTATGTAGATTTTTTTTCGAGCCAAGTTTTTATAATTTTGAAATTTGAAAACAAAAATTTCTTTTGTAAGGTCTACAGGTCACAGATCCACTAGTACTTATAGTGGTTTTAAATGTGAACTAGTACGTGTCAGTACCGAATCCTTCTTTGTGCGTGATCCCACACGCACTTGGCCGGTTTATTTTCCTTTGGAAGTACGAAACCCAAAAAATAGCAGTTAACCCCGCTACCTGCCTAACGACATTAAAAAGAACAACTAGAACATAGAAAATCGTTGTATGAAGGTAAACCTGTGTGCGTTAGTCATACAGGCGTAATTTAAAGTGACTCCTGGAATTTATTAATTAGTTCAGAAACGCGTTTCTCTTTGTTCCTAACTTAACGGTAACTTTGAATTAATACAAACAATACCAACATTTATCTTAGTATATTCTGTGCAATGATATTCGTATATTAACTTTAAGGAACCTATTCGGCCCGTTTAGCCTAGTTGGTAGTGAAACTGCCTCCAAAGCTAGAGGTCCCGGGTTCGGATCTCGGCCAGGGCATTATTTGTGCATTTAGCACGGATATTTGTTCCAGGGTCTTGGATGTATTCTATGTATTGAAGTATGTATTTATCTATATAAGTATGTATATCATCGTCTAGTATCCCGTAGTACAAGCTTTGCTTAGTTTGGGACTAGGTCCATGAGTGTAAGATTTTCGAACATTGTCCTCCAATATTTATTATTTATTTATTTATTGGATGAAATTGAATCTAGGTTTGTATGATCAGGGAATCGGAATCCAAATATAGAGGTAGCTATGCTAATCGGTGGCGAATTATTTTCTGAACAAAGGTATTACGTAATAAATTATTGATAGTTTTTTTTTATTTCTCGAAAGTCGGTAAACTATGAATGAGTATGTGTGTAAATATCCAACAGCTTTTATGGTATTATAACATACTGCATAGAAAACTGCCAAGTTGAGGCTCAAAATGCATTAAGCCGCAGTAAATTAGTTTTACTGTAAACAATGTAGTGCCGGACTTGGCACCATTTCAGAGAATCTACGGAACTTGGCACCCATTTAGATCTCTTTTTTTATCGGTAAAGACGACAACCAAGCATCGCATATTCTTAATATTGAACTTGGCTCCCATTTTCATATTTATGTTTTTGATGGGATATCATTAATCTTCGCCACTTACTTTACAAAATACCCAAATCGCTATAGGTCCACCTCAAATATTTGAAGAGTTCCCTCGATTTCTCCAGGACCCCATGATCAGATTCTTACCCGATAACTATGGGACTAACCCTGAAGTATACTGTTTCAAACAAAAAAAGAATTTTCCAATCGGTTAATAAATGACGGAGTTCTGAGGTAACTATCATAAATAATAACAATAAAAAAAATCACTGTTTTTTTATTTTTTCTGGTGTACACATACAATTACCAAGCTGCATGCCAAATTTCAGCTTTCTAGAACAACTGGAAGTGGGTTTGGTATATAATTATTAAACCTATATTTGGGATTCTAGTTGTTTTAAAGGATCTTAATACATGTACCAAATTTTTTTTTTTATATTAGATAGATTTGGAGTTATTGGGGGGTCAAAAGTGGCTCCAAACGGTTCGTGTAATATAACACACGGCTGTTGTCCGCCAGTTCCTGGGGTGAACTTGGCTGGACACGCTGCCGCGTGTCTAGATAATAGACAACATTGCTAATCGGCTATAAAATAGGTTAACTAATATAGGACACAACTGTATATTAAGTTTCGAAGTAATGGGCACAAATAAAGAGGCGTACAAACTTCCCTTTCCGGATTTCCGTAAGTCGGTATACGTCTAATGACGCCGGGGACCTATCGGGCCGGACTAGCACGGCGGGCTCAACTGGGTCGGTCGCTACTGAATATAAGATGAGCTTGTAAATCTTTTCCCTTTTACTAACATTTATATTTACTTACCACTGTTTTTACCTCATTTTCTGTATTTTGATTGTTGTCGAGTAACCGAAAGGGATTGATTCGATTCGTGTGAAAGTGAAATAAAATGGATCAGTTTTGAGTAAAATGGTAACTTCTTAGGTACTAATAACTGTTAATTATCTTTAGTTGAACGTGTGGTAAACTTCTTGGGACAGCGATAAACTAAGAAATCTTTTATTATAAATTAAAAATATTTGCATATCGTAAATTCACAAGAATAATATATACAAGACTTATATACATCAACCTTTGTCGGACCCCATCATAATTGCAGTGTCCAGTCACACACAGTAAGTGCGATCAGCGGTTAATATCTACAGAGTTACCTGTCCTTACTACAGAGTTACGTTTCAACGCCGGAGGAGTACTGACACAGCAGGCAATAAATTAAAATGACATGTAAAATAAACATACGGGAAAACGTAATAGTACAATGCATTGATAAATTAATTAGACTATTTCTCTAACCTCCACCTCCTCCTCATACACCCTAATGGGGAAAATTGGCTTCCTCGCGCCCTTTTTGGGGCGAAAGAGTAAGATTGGCGGAAACAAAGACAAACACTCGCTGGGTTTACTTTTGACCTACACTCGGGTCACGTACTGACTGGCCCTTTTATATACAATGCATGCTTTTTGTAAATAGTGATGTTACAATAATATGCTTAATATAATAATGAAAACATTCTTACTCTACTGAATTCTTCTAAAAGTTATGTTTTAAATCTACCATTAAAATAGCTCTGTTTCCTACATTTTACATAAAAATGTTTTTACTAAAAAGCCAATTAAAGGATTGTGTCTTCAATATATTGTACGAAACAAAATAAAAGTTAAAATAATAGATAATTTTTATTCTGAGAATACTTCGTAGAGAGTGGACTTCTCCAAGTCTACTGGAAAAATCTGGCGTTTACAGAATAACAGGAATGCGTTTATTTGCAAGAATACTTATTTCTAGTTACAGGATGTTATTGTAAAATGTAACAGTATTCTATGTAACCAAATGACACGCAAATAGTGTATTCAATTGTACTATCTAGTACATGCTTTACTTAACTTTAAGATTATTTATTTCCCCTTGCAATATTTTATTGCAAATGCCCACGCTTTTTTTTATATTCTATGTATGTACATACATACGAGTATGAATATGGTGGAAGCGGCGATGATCGGTCGAGCGACGTGAGCAGAAGACCGGTGATACTCGTAAATAGGGTAGGGATGGCACCGAGCGCATTTTATAATCACCACTCCGTCACTAGATTTACACTAAGGTTCACACTGACGCACGGAAATATGAAATGAAACGTCACTAATAGAATCAATTACACTGTATTAATAATTGCAAAAAAAGCACTGGATTGGTAACAGCTTTAAATAGTTACAAAACTTTTTTTTCGAGTTTATAAACCAAGCTTACTGATCCAACACGGAAACGCGGAGCATTGACCATTTACGTCCTTGCGCCGTGCAACTCATAGTCTTCTCTTTTTTTATGGTGTTCTGGTCAACAGGGTTGGCACAAATTTATCATTTTCCTTTTTATTCTCTTTAGACTTAAAATCAGAATGATTTAAAGTGTATTCTGACTCGGGGCCAAAGAAGGGTGATTTTTAATAGCAAATATCCGTAACGGACTATACGGAGACCACTCCCAAGCTCTCACCGCGTGACGTTTTCAATATTAAACTACACTTTCTTAAATCTACATCTCGTGAAATTGATCTGTTAAACAGATTGCTAAGTAGTGCATCTTTAAGATATAAATGTTTGTGACGATAACTCGAGTAATATGAGTCACATTTGTCCAGTAGTTGCCAATATACAAGGAAAGGGTTGTAAGAGGACGTCGAAAAATTGTATAATTTAGAATTCGCGAGTTCAAACTTCGGAACGAACCATTAGTTATAATTACTGCCACGATAGCTTTAATTCCAGTCCGGTCGAATTGGAATATTATAATATTCATAATAAATAAATTAAGTATATATGAACGTATGGTGAAAGAAAGTCAAACTCTCCAGCTCGCTTTTCATTTGAATTGATAATTAAGTATGTGTGTACTTATTATTTTTGCCTTTAAATGGCGTATAGCCAGTTATTGATCCAAAAGCTTGTAGTAATGGATCATCTAAACTGTTTTAAATAAATCAAAATGTCTTGGAAGCATCCTAGCATAAGGTATTTTGAAAGCAGCTCTTATATAAAAAAAATCTTGTGAAAAACTGTTCTGATTTGATTGACTGGTCACCGGTGATATCCGCCATTTTAACATGGCGATGGCTATTAGCCATTAAAACATGTAGAATTGAATCCCAGATTGAATGGCCTAGGGGGTCAATGACGAATGATTGGCTCAGTAAACATAGCAAGTTCGCCGAACAACAGATGCCGCTAACAATTAAAGTGCCAGCATCGAACTGGTATATTTACAACAACCGAATCGCGTCAGGACAAAAAAAAACATAAGCCAGGAGGATAAGGTTCATATTGTTCAATTCTCAATATTAAAGTTAAACATTAAGCAAATTTAGTTTGTATACCTAACTCTAAAAGTCTATTTCGTAATAATGTCCGATAATATGTGAAGCTAACTTCATAAAAGTTTCAATACTTACCTATACATAAAAAATATCCGATACTCGTAATAACCAATATTTTCTAAACTGGTCAGACCACCGATATATACTCAACTCAGTTTGATTAAGCTATTCTCGGAATATTATTTACTGTTATAACCAACCTGATATAAACCTGCTTTTAACCAACCTCAAAAAGGAGTATTTATATTCCTAATTTTCTATTTAAGGTCAAAAGTGCCATCTCAAAGTGACACGTAGTCAGTTGCATATTTATGAAACGAATAAACCTATTTCAGAGGATCTGTCTAATAGATATAATTCTGACATATACTTTTAACACGGCAGCGACAGTCAATTCCATTCCTACATTATACAAAATCTCCCTAATGGATACCGAATCCGTCCCGCCAGCAATTTGCAATACAATACATAAAGAAGTAGCTACGCTTTAGAGGGTGAGGTTAATTGCTGTGGGTTCATCATTTGATTTTATTAGATCGAACGAGGGTCGGCCTCCATGTTTCAGGTCAAAGGTTAGACTTGTATCGGAAAAGGAAATAAAATATACCATTAATTAACTCATTGATCTGCTTTGATACCCAAATTTAAGTTAACTTGGTAACGTTTGAAGGTCTCTGCATTTCATAATTTTAGTATGACATACATGTATATGTATATATTTATCATTTTCCTAATTCAACTTGAGGACTGTTCGTAAACAGAAAATGTTTTGAATATTTCTGAAGCGTCGTATACTATATTTTATATTTCATGGTGCTGAGAGAGGAAATGTACCTACACACCGGTCTACACATTTGTCTAGGAAACTAGATATATGAGTTGCTACCGATCAAAAATATCGTGGTATCTGTATGAGATCATAAAAGTATGATGGGAGTAAGTATTTGTATTTAAATTAACCCGCACATCACTTCCAAACAGCCCCAACACACACAACACACTTCACAAGCGGCGCTCTGAAGCAGCAGGCTTCAGAGCGCCGCTTGTGAAGGGGCACCACATTAAGGATAGAGAAATAGTTTTTCTTATATCAAGTATGGAAAGCAAGCAGGTGTCGTATGCATTCCCTTAGTGGGGACACCCATTGTTGAACTTATCGTTGTCTTTATAAATCGAGATAATAATAGACCATCGCTACGAATAATGTTGCTTTCTTGCTACGTTCTCCATTCTGCAGGGTATAAGATTTTATAACATTAAATATAATTATTAATCATAAGTTACGAGAATAGGTGCCTAAGTTAACAAAGAAAACAAAACATTTGTGTTTTTTTTTTTCAATTATATTAAAATAATCAGATAACAAACTGGGATCTAGTATTGTCAAAATATTCCTATGTATATGAGGTATGAGTTTATAACAAGCTAAAACCATGGGTATAGAATGGGTTATGAGTATGAAATGGATTTTAATCTTAGCGTTGACTCCATATGTAACATATCCAACAATGGGCTATGTATGGTATTTATTTGAGCATAACGCCACGTTTATGGGGGCAAGGGGTTTAATAAACACCGATGTACGGCGCGTGGAGGCACGCCCGAAAGCTGTTATCATTTCAGCCTACTACCTGTTGGCGCAACTAAACGTTATTTATATCTGTTTGTGTAAACTCCAGTAAATCAACATTTAGCCGGAACGCTAATATGTACAGGAGTTTCGAGCCTCTGGTCAATGATGTACTACACAACGAAAATACAATATCGTTGTAGGTATATATAGAGAGTAAAAATGAAACGCGTATTAAATTTTTGGTGTACCTACAATGTGCGTATAGTATTTTTAAACAAACGTTTGAGTACGGCGATACTTATGCAAGAAATGCAATGCGATATATACAAAGTTAAGAAATATCATGAAGGAGATTGTAACAACCCCTAAGGGGAGAACTTTAATGAAAACTTATGGAAAGTCAAGGAAAAGTCTAGCTAAAAGCCTAACTAAAATTTCCCTAAAGTTCCTAAAGTATACCTAAAGCTTTATACTTACTTTACCAGAAAATCTGAAAACCATGATTTTCCTCAAGTTGCTAATACCTACTGAAGTTCTAAAGCTTTTATTAAAGTTTCTCAGATCTAAATGATAGGGTTCCTACTATAGGGAAAGAAAATAAATCAAACAAAAAGTTGAGAGAGAGAAATAAACAAACAAAACATTTATTTAATAAAAATGAATTTACTCTAAACTCGAATCTAATAAAGTCCGGGGAGAACTTTATTAGACATCCGCTTGATTACTAGGCCAACCTAGACAAGGGAAAACAAGCGGACACACAAAAACCCTTGTTGCCATAAAGCTAATACAATAAGTAATTTAAATAACTTGTTAATTACAATATCATAAGAAACACTAATAATTGAAAGATTAATGGCATGATCATCTAGTGACATATTTAAGACCTTGTTATAAACGTAGTAACCATAGTTCACTGAGGTGTGAGAGATGTATAAACAATTGAGAATTGGACAATGTTTAAACAATATTACAACAACCTAAAATTAGGATAAGCTTGCCTAAATGAATAACAACAATATCCTATAATATCCCATGAATAATCAATTACTAACCATGAACACAATATTATGAAACCTATAACAAACATACTAGAGATTAAAACATTATCACGAGAATAATAAAAGCAATAAAACAACACTCTTAAGAAGTATTTCTAAATTATCAACAATGCTATATGAACCAGAACAAGTGTAGAATCTAACCTACTATTTAAATACGGTCGTTGGCTGTGTGATCAGTAAAGGCTTAAATAAATTGCTTGGAATTAAATGAAGGCAAGTATAAATGATCCGAAGTAGTCATGTAGTACCTAGAAGATTAAGTGTTTAGAAAAAAGGGTAGAAAATAGTTAATGGAGCAAAATAAGTTATTGTAGCACATATAGTTAAACGTGGTAGCAGATAAACGTAGGTAAATTCCTGTGAAACATATAGTAAGAAAAACCTTAAAACTAAATTTGCTATGTCGAGATAGCATTAATGTTTCCTACAAAATAGGATATAACAGGTAAAGTCTGGCTTCTTACCAAATATGGCGTAAATCTCAATCTAAAAGATATGAGAACATTGTAAATATAAAATAGCTGATTGCACGCAACCATAAAGCCACAGTTCCTCATAAAAGTACCATGCATAAGTCATATAAACCACCAAGCCATTTCTGGACATGATGAGGCAACTATGTCGAGGCAGAAGTCTCGCGAAGGAATCTGAGCCTCAAGCTAGCCGCTTGGATATGTCCCTACCTAACACCTAACACGAGCAATCAGAGTATCCTCGCAGGTGGTACAGGCACAAGGCACATGACCGAGACTATGAGAGTTATGTGACAATAGTGCCTGATGAATGAACATATACATGGTAATAATAAGAGCGTAGCCCATAATATTATGAGACCAGCCATTTTATAATGCATAAAAGCATAGGCAAAGTAAACAACTGTGATCTAAATTAGAAGCCAGTTGGAATAAATGCATAAAACATAAGTAGTATATACTACTATGATCCACAGATCAGCTGAAATATAAATATATTATAGTGGCACTCTATAAAGGAGGCCTACGTCCAGCAGGGGACGTTAATCAGATCATATGATAATGATCAATCAATGTTACACAACTGTGATCTGAATTAGAAGCCAGTTGAAATAAATGCATAAAGCATTAGTAGTATAAACTACTATGATCCACAGATCAGCTGAAATATAAATATATTATAGTGGCACTCTATAAAGGAGGCCTACGTCCAGCAGGGGACGTCAATCAGATCATATGATAATGATCAATCAATGTTACACAACTGTGATCTGAATTAGAAGCCAGTTGGAATAAATGCATAAAGCATTAGTAGTATAAACTACTATGATCCACAGATCAGCTGAAATATAAATATATTATAGTGGCACTCTATAAAGGAGGCCTACGTCCAGCAGGGGACGTCAATCAGATCATATGATAATGATCAATCTATTACCTCGTACCCAAATATTGTGAAAACAAGACAAAGCTGCTACTATTCAGGTTTAGTGTCCAAATCGAATCATACAGTCATCCCATAAGCTAAGTATCACTACTGAGTTATGCAACCGCAAAGCCTCAGCATTGACCAGCGTCCTCACGACAGCAAGGAGTTTTGCTCGAGTCTTCAATAGACTGTATCGCCGTTGAACTTTCACATCCCATCTCGCCCATATAGTAGAGTATATAAGGGTACATATATATTGGGGTCTTTAATGATCAGTTTCAGCAAACGGCAATACAGGTTTCTCGCCGGACGGATCTAAAAGGTCTTGTAAGAATCAAAGATTCCGACAAGCAGTAATAGAATCCGTACCTAACCGGGTCAGCAGCCCTTTTCAAAGCCCGTCCCGTGGATTCAGACCAAAGAAGAAAGCCTGTCGTTAAGAATCTGTAAAGACTGTCCCTAACACCCATTGATGATCGTATTTCATCGATCTGGAGAAAAACCGTTCTTTAGCAAAATAGTTATTATTAAGTATATTTGGGTACTACATGTACAACCAAAACCTCTCGTCATAGGCTGGAACAAACCATACTTAATCGTATCAAACGATTGGCAGTCCAGGCTGTGACGTTACCTCATTGCTGGAAATAGCCACGGATAAAGTCCATTGCGGCCAGTTCCAACAACTACAATAAATCCAAAACCTTTTGTCATAGGCTGGAACAAACCATACTTAATCGTATCAAACGATTGGCAGTCCAGGCTGTGACGTTACCTCATTGCTGGAAATAGCCACGGATAAAGTCCATTGCGACCAGTTCCAACAACTACAATATAACCAAAACCTTTTGTCATAGGCTGGAACAAACCATACTTAATCGTATCAAACGATTGGCAGTCCAGGCTGTGACGTTACCTCATTGTTAGAATTAGCCACGGATAAAGTCCATTGCGACCAGTTCCAACAACTACAATAAATTAGTAGTAAAATATGTCAGTTGGTAGATAGGTATAGAATACTGAAACAGTATCTACTCGTAACACGAGTAAGTATAGATGAAAATATTAACGTAATATGAATTACGTGTGACAGACTATGCTGTAATTGGAAATCAAATTCCATCAAGATAAACACTTATAAGTCAAGATCACTCAAGACATTTGTCGTACATGAAATATGGTTGAAGAACAAAATCAGATCACACAGCCAACGATAGCATTTTAGGCCTGTTGTAAAGACAACAATAATTATGATATTTAAATTGCCAGAGAACATAAATAAGTACCATAGATTGGATAATAAAATCTAGAATAATGATGAAAATATTGACGTAGTATTAATTACGTAGTAGACAGATTTGCAATTGGAAACCAAGTTCCATCAAAGATAAATAAACCAAGATCACATAACGCAACGGTAGCATTTCGGCTTGCTATAAAGATAATATCATTTATGCCATTTAAATTGCAAGAGAATATAAATAAGTACCATAGCTCACACAGTCAGAAAGTTTTGCGAAACTTAGAAAACCATCCAAGGATCTCTTCATCTGTGCGTTTACAGCCGTATTCTTCAAAGCCGTCATGCCGGAACAATTCCCATTTGCAGTTGTTGAAGCCTTGACCAACCAGCTCGATGTTGCAGCACATCTTCGTGACCGTCTTCTGGCAGTGGTAAGGAAAGCCGTTGATTGCCACTCAGGGTTGTAGGAGATAACCCAGAGATAGAATGGTATGATGTTCAGAAACTCCCTCACAGGTTGAGCATTGGAGGTATGGCAGATCGTCATGGTACAGGTGTAGTTTGCGATGGTCTTCATTGGTAGTCAGTTGTTCGCAGCGCTGGAAACTTCTGGTAACATATGGTAATGTGCGCAGGAACGCCGTTGGATATAACGTTTGATGGATGCTTGGCGGATGTCACATTGTCATGGCACAGCAGTAGATTGATGGTGGCCTGGATCTGGTCTTCGATCATCCACATGGTATCTTCTGAGTATCAGTGATCTGGCTGGCACGCTATCCTTCTCTTAAAAAGGTTTGATTTCGCAAAACCTTCCAAACGCCCGAACTATGGCATAGAAATCTACTAGATGTAATAATCAATTGAATGTTAAACACTAATTGAACCCTAATTATTTAACTACCTACATTAACACAACCAACACCCTTCACTAATAATGCAAAACCAATGTTAACCGCAAAACCTATGAAAATATACAAAACCTATTCAAGAATCCGTTGGATATTTAAAGTTCAGGCAAGGATAAAACAAAATACGACTAGACACATAAATCACCCAAATATTTTAAAGGAGATATTAATTCAATACGAAACGCATAACCACTGTAAGTATATCACGAAATGCAAATCAAAGAAAACACATCAAAGAATTAATAAATCTCGTAACATTAAAATAACACTGATCCGATACTATAATCAGCATGAACATTACACACTCATTAAGACGTACTCCCGTTTGCTACCGTCATTGTATAAAAAGTACGAAGTTATGATCCATGATCAAGGCATAATAATTAAGATAAGATTCGATAATAACCAGCTTGTATGAATAGCACCTACGTATATCAATAAAGGAAATAGCACACAAATCCGCCACCATAATTGGTAAATTATTAGCATGCACAATAAATATAGGTCGAATAAAAAACAATTTATTTATTAAATCAGGTAGTAATCAAACGCCGCCGATGTACCTCTCATATAGCAAATATATGGATAACGCAGTTGTTAAATAAGGCAATACTACACTCGATAGAATAAAATGCATCTTTAATAGAGAAATTAATAAACTGCAATTCTATTATCATTCATTTACAGGAATGTGATATGCTATATCGAATCCTCATACATATCTTCCACCAGAGAGTTATCTGGCCAGGTAAATATGTATAATTAACCGTATTAGTCTCCGGACTGATTTCCGTAACGACAAATATGGTTCGATTATTGATAAAGCATGTCAGAAATTAACAAATTTAAAATAACGAGGCTATGCTAATCCCGAATCATCATACATATCTTCCACCAGAGAGTTATCTGGCCAGGTAAATAAGTATAATTAACCGTATTAGTCTCCGGACTGATTTCCGTAACGACAAATACGGTTCGATTCTTGGATAAGCAATACCTAAATAACGTCTCACTTCAGTAAAACAAAATTAAGAAAGGAACACGAACTTACGCTTGCGGTTTATCTAGTCAAATAACGGAACACTAATATATCACCAATATTTGCTATACGAGGTTTTAAGATATTCGCTGACAAAGAAATCCCTGTGAACAGAAAGGATTATTCACACACATCCTAAATATCCTAACATAATGAAAACCCTACAAGAATCCCTAGCCTAGACACTTTAAACAACTCACATAAAGACACTCCTGAAGCACCAAGACTACTGTTTCTCGTTGCTCTGGTGAAGGCAATAAGTCCCCCAAAAACGTTGTGAATCTCCTTATATATCCCCCTCATCCGATCATCAGCGCCACCAATATCACGCGATCACTATGTTTTTCCGTAAATTTGGAGGGAACGATTCTCATTGGTTTTCAACCTAAATCTGAAATACTATTGGTTGACAAAACTCGCAAGTTCTCCTACTCGACACCAGACACCTCCACTCTCGCTATTCCTTTTAAAACCTCACTAAAATAAAAAGTCACCTATGCAGAAACAATTGCTTACTTTATCATAAATTTCATTTTAGTTGGGTAATCATAAAGTCAGGCCGGCTCGGCAGCTATTGCTATTCAATTAATAACTTCCATCAGCGAGACTCACAGCTCACGCCTAGTATATCTTGACACCGAGATCCGTACTAACAACTCGTAGTCGGAGGTCAGACCTACACTGGATCGCCTAAGGTGAGGTAATTTTTACTTCAACTTTAGCGCTGTGAATGATGTCTTCACAACTACCCATATAAATTCAGATGGCTACAGATATCGCTACTGGACCTACCAAATGACGTACTTTTGACACGGTTGGTTTATTATCTCTTGTCAGTTAAGCAACTTGTCGCTAGATGGCCTTGCCTGACCTAAATAAACATTAACAAACTTTGTTAAAGCTGTTCTAATAATTATATTGATATACTATTCTGAAATACAATAAAAATACATTAAAACTTGGGAGATATTATGAAGAATTAGTAGATAATCAAACCTATTAAAACTTAATTTAAAGCCCATTAACTTTTACTATGAAAACCTTCATCGATAATGAAAATTCAAGAAAATAAATAAGCTTTCCCGATTTTCCCGAAGCTTAGAAGCGTTTTCACAGGCTGAGGGATGTCGTTCTGTTACAAGATGCGATATACTTTACATAATACTAACGAAAAATATTTATAAACAAAGTAGTTGCAATGTCGGCGTTTTATACTGCAAAGTGCGAAACGTGTGGAAACGTAAACATTTTTATAACATAGGTGTTTGTGTGAATTTACAAACACACTACATAAATTTAATAAAAAATCACTACAATTATTGAATAATCTAATTCCGTTATTTCGGTTTCAATATTTTCGCAGTTATTATTAGGTACGTGTGCATATCTCTTGGGTTATTAATGACTCCTCGTGGGGGTTGAAACTGACTTTTGGGTTATCAGAGACAAAAGTAATCATATATTTTTCACTGCCGCAATAGAGAAACATTTCCCGGAAAGGCTACATATTAAATTGTCTCATCAACACGCTTCATGTGTAGCCAGCCTTACCAAGGCCCTAATTAAGTGGGTCGATATTAACTTCGTTCCGCGATAGCCCGGAATTCAGCCTTTTGCTCTCTTTACTCACGCTGTTATTGTTGGACCAGGTTTGTGCTCTCGAGCTAGCTCCGGCTCCACCGTTGAAACATTAATTTAAATCATTAGCATAAGAACGCAAATTGAAATACATTTGACCGCTAGAACTTGTTACTTCATTTGTTTTGAGTTAAGAGAGTGCTTCATTTGTTTATTTTACTACATAGTTATTAAAATTATAAGAGAATTTAGTGCAGATTTACCGACGCAATTGTTTTTGTTTAACCTGACGTCTAATTGCTTAATTACTGTAGTATCGGAGTTGGTTGGTCTGACGTGTTTGAACACTTTCCTACTAATGATTTCATAGCGCTACACTCGTAACAGATAACATGCGAAAAACCATATGAAGATGAAAGTGCCTGCGAGACGAGCGCCAGTCGACCGGGTTTCTGGCACTGAAAGTGTGTTTTTATTTATGTACTAGCTTTTGCCCGCGACTTCGTCCGCGTATAACTCGTTCTCACCTTAGAATGATTTGTTTTCCCATACAATCTTTCTCAAGCTCAGGTGGTTGGAAGGCGTCGAAAAGGACACCAGGACCTTAGGTGTTAGAGAAGGAAAGCCACGAATAGATCGGACTGGAGATATTTGCTTGACCAGGCTAGGGCCCACCCGCGGCTATAACGCCTCAGATGATGATGATACAATATTTCACCCTTCTTTACACCCCCTTAAGAAATTATTACAGTCAATATGGCATTCCCTAGAAATCTTAGTGTCAAAACGAATGATTACGTGCTTATTTCGGAATATCAAACTGTATACCGATTCTAGACGAATGAATCTCGTCAAAAACATTACATGTACAATGATAAAAGTCTCGCTACGCAGTTCTGCCGGAAAACGCTGTACCAACAGAGCGAGTTCTCCGTGTAAGTATGATGATCGAAGGCCGGAAGCAGAGCGGGTAGGCATGCGAGAATAATCACACAGAGCGGGCTTCTTATGTAAGACTGAGGACCGAAGGCCTGAAGCAGAGAGGCGAGACACGCGAGGCTGAAGGCCAAGCCTCCCAACAGAATAGATTCTTCATGTAAGGTTGATGACTGAAAAGCCGAAGGAGAGTGGCAAGGTATGCGAGGCCGAAGGCCGAGCTATGTCGTCGCCGAAGATCCAGTTGCCATATTAAATAGGGTAAATTATACTCCATTCGTTCGTTTTCACATGATGCCTAGACAAATAATGCCGATTCTAGACGAATGAATCTCGTCAAAAACATTACATGTACAATGATAAAAGTCTCGCTACGCAGTTCTGCCGGAAAACGTTGTCCCAACAGAGCGAGTTCTCCATGTAAGTATGATGACCGCAGGTCGGAAGCAGAGCGGGTAGGCACCCAAGAATAATCACACATAGCGGGCTTCTTATGTAAGACTGAGGGCCGAAGGCCTGAAGCAGAGAGACGAGACATGCGAGGCTGAAGGCCGAGCCTCCCAACAGAATAGATTCAAAATCAAAAAATCAAAATCAAATATTTATTCTGCAAATAGGCCACAAGGGCACTTTTACATGTCAAAGCATGAATTTATACAAATTAAAAAACTGACAATCTTACTTAATAATAATGATACAAAAAAAAATATACTGATTGACAATTCAATGAAAATAAATTTACAAATATTAAGGACGTATTGAATACGATCTGTGTCCGAATAAACAAAAGGAATATAAAATTAATTTAATATTTCAGAGATGTATATGGTCTCTGAGCGTCCAAATATGATTAATAACAATGATTTCAAAGTGCTTAGAGATGTAAATGATCTCTAAGCGCTAAAATTAAAATAAGTAAACTTAATATTGTTAGAGATGTATAAGGTCTCTAAGCGTCAATAATAATAAAACTAATCCAGAACAGGATCATGTCTCTCGTCAATCTACATACAATAAAATAACACTAGTATTAAGGTATTTACTATGCCCTTGCAAGCATGAACAGACCGGACTCCACAAACAGCACCCGATCACGAGTATGACGCGTATCTCAGCCATCGCCTCCCTCGACCATCTGTTAGGGAAGGTGGCGACCCGATCAACGACGCCACCGTAAGCAAAGCCCTTTAAGCGAGCATGACATATTCAGGCTGCCGGACATTAATAAAATCAAAGATTAAAATTACTCTTCGGCGAGAAACAGCATCATGTTTCATAAAATGCAACGACAGAGATAAGTATTTATACAAGGAAATATGCTAAGTGAAGCATAGGTATATTAAAAGTAACAGGATTTAACTATCACTGGCTTAAAAGCATTTTTGTCATTTAAGAAATCGTTGACAGTATAATAGGCCTGGCTTAACAAATAACGTTTAATATGAGACTTAAATTTACTAAGTGGAAAATTAACTATATCGATGGGTATTTTATTATAAAATCGTATACAGTTCCCCACAAACGACGTGCTAACCTTCCGGAGACGACTGGCCTTCACTGCAATCTTGTGTTTACTTCTAGTGTTGTAGTCGTGGATATCACTGTTAAGTTTGAATTCTTGAATATTTTTTCGAACATACATAATGTTTTCAAGAATGTATTGACATGCCACAGTAAGAATATTTGCCTCCTTAAATTTTTCTCTGAGAGATTCTCTGGCCTTAAGTTGGTAGATGGAGCGTACAGCTCGTTTCTGTAGCACGAAAACGGTCTGGATGTCAGCCGCTTTTCCCCACAACAGGATTCCATAGGACATAACACTATGAAAGTAACTGTAATATACCAGCCTGGCCGTCTCAACGTCAGTTAACTGTCTAATACGTCTTACTGCATAGGCCGCAGAACTAAGTTTGCCGGCCAGAGTGGCAATATGCGCATGCCATTGCAGTTTTGAATCTAAGGTGACACCTAAAAACACTGTTCTATCTACAAATTCCATTTCATCCGACTTTAATTTGATCTTAGAGTTGTTTGCCTGCTTGACATTAGGCATAGTGAATTTGATGCACTTTGTTTTCTTGGAATTTAAGAGCAAATTATTTGCTGTAAACCAGTTCACAACAGTACCTAGTGCCTCATTAATACCGTCAAAGTTTTTGTCTTTGCGGCCTACCTTGAAGATAAGCGACGTATCATCTGCGAATAGCACTATATCATGTTTATCTTTTACAAGGTTTGGTAAATCATTAATATAAACTAAAAACAGAAATGGACCCAAAATTGATCCTTGAGGAACTCCAAGAGCAACCGTTGTCCCTGCAGATTGAATCCCGTTGATGACTACCCGTTGAGTTCTCTCTGACAGATACGATGTAACAAGGTTCAGGGCACCGTTTTTTATCCCATAATGGCTTAACTTTCTAATTAAATTCTCGTGATTAACGCAATCGAATGCCTTTGATAGATCACAGAACACTCCAATAGCATCTTGAGCCTCTTCCCATGCATCAAAAATATGTTTAATTAGTACCACACCGGCATCAGTGGTAGAGCGACCTCTAGTGAACCCGAACTGATTGCTATTGAGTAGTTTATTGCGATTAAAATGGGACATCAGCTGATTAAGAATGACTTTCTCAAAAACTTTGCTTAATGCCGGTAGTATTGAGATTGGTCTGAAGTTGGTAGGGTCAGTTTTTGATCCTGATTTAAACAACGGGATGATTTTACTGTGTTTCATCAGGTTAGGAAAAACTCCAGTATCAATACATTTATTGAAAATATCAGCTATTCTTCTTAAAGATTCTTCATGTAATGATGATGACTGAAAAGTTGCCATATTAAATAGGGTAAATTATACTCCATTCGTTCGTTTTCAAATGATACCTAGACATATAAACAGACAGACAAACAGGCACGAATTGTTGAAACGATTTTTTTTATCGATTCTAAGTATCCCCAGCCAACTTTTTTTGAATATGTTCCATGTACAGACTTTCTACCCTCTTCAGATTTATTATATGTATAGATAGATACATAAGTATAGATCTAAGGTGCTCCAACTGTCAATGCTGACGATTGGGGCTGCCCAGCTCAAGTGATCTCCTATATCAAACAGTTTTATGGTGTGAAGGGTCAACAATTACGTAAAAAATAACGCACGACAAAATTAAATGGTACACCGACGATACAAAGTGTGCATTGAAACAGCTGTTTTTGTATTTAAGCATATGAATAAAAATAATGCCAAAGTACCGCAAATGCATTTTGATGTACACATAAAGTAGAACTTATATAAATCAGAAGGAATTATGATACTTCGGTTTTGACATAATGAATCGTAAACTTGTTTACAATTCTGCTATACTTTAAGTTAAATCGTAGAATGGCGTATGAGGATTTAACCACCCCGTTTCATAGACCTTACTTGCATCCCCCATTTAATATCCCTTCGATGGAAGATCATCGGGACAAAAAGTACACTTATAATATATATAAGTGAATCCAGATTATATACTATTAGCATACAAATCATCTTAATCTGTTCAGCCGTTTTTGCGTGATTCAGTGACAAACATCCAAACATCTACACTTTCGCATTTATAATATTAAGTAGGATTACAAAATTATATATGTAGTTTTTGAACGGGAACCGAAATTTGGGTTTAGAGACACACTTAATGGAATAAATCATAATAGTATTCCAAATTTGAAGAGGCCGTGGTGGCTGGCGCGCACACTGGGCAGCGCCGCGGCGCGTTTTCTTTTTTTTTTCAATTTCTATCTTAAGATTTCACAAATTTTGAATGAGGATGTTTTTCCTTTGTCGTCAAGTTTATGCTTACCAATTTTTATACCTGTAACTCATGGATTATAGGAATTCCCATACAAAATTCAACCCCTCTTTTTACCCTCTTTTAACCCAAATCTGCACAATTTTTATAGCCTAAAACCTGACCGGGTATTTACTCGACAGATTAGTAAAGTTTTCATCAAAATCCGTTCAGCCATTTACAGGTGATGCGCGTTCATATAAACAGACAAACAGATAAACAGACAAACAGTCAAAATTCTAAAAACTGTTGGAACGTGTTCTGTTATCGATTCTAAGTATCCCCAGCCAACTTTTTTTCGAATATGTTCTATGTACAGACTTTCGACCCTCTTCGGCTTTATTATATGTATATAGATACATTTTTCATAAAAGCACTGTTAACTTTTTTTAAAGTAAGGCTTCGGTCCTAATTATACTTCAATACTTACAGTGGTACCAACAACAAACAAAATAATACTTATGGTTTTCAAAACAAACAGTTGTGTATTGTATTACTTAATAATATAAATAATCACATTCATAACTATTGCGGCATTCAAAATTCATCCTCATCAATATTCATGTGATACGTATCGTGATATGAGTGTATCGCGTGATAATAATGACAATAATAACCGTGTAAAAGACCCCATTTAGTTTGGTTCGGATGTCAAGTGCAGCAAATAAAAAAAAATCAAACCATAAACAAGAAGTGTTATGTTTTTGATTTCTCACCAAAATTCCAATTGAAAGTGAAATTATTCAAACTGAAAGACTATTAGATTAGTTATATAAGTTATAAGAATAGAGTTTATTGTATTCGTGAAATGTACGTTGATTGTTTTAAAAATGCTCGAATAAGAAAAATACTGCACTCCCGAAGAAATTGCGTAAGTACAATAACTAGGAAAAAAACATGGTGCGTGAAAAGTAACAAACGAAATTGATTTAAAATGAGTCGTAGAAAAATTATTGTATGCAACGGTGTAAAAACAACGCAACCCACGCCACTCGCGTTTTAAGACCCTTCTTATACAACAGTTTACTTCTTATACAATACTATTTTATATACTATGAAATGGACCAGCAACCAAACAGATTGCGTTAGATATAGGACTTCTTTTGACCTATCACAAAATGTTAAAATCATAAAGATAATGATTATTTTGTATGTCTCCTTTCTTTGATGTACCTAACTGTTTGTGTATTAATCTAAGTGCCCGAAGCTATCTGTAAATTGGTTTTTGCATGTTGGCATAAGTTTTGTAATTTGTTTTACAATTAAACAATTTCTTTATTGTTATATAGCTGATCATATAATCATATGATGGGTCTGTAATCGTACGTTAGCTTTATTTTTGGTAGGTTTTATTAAATTATGGATATAGTAAATTTTTATATATGATAAGTATTAGTTTATTTTAGTAAAATGACAAAAGATATATTTCATCCCAAAAACCGAAAGCAAAAGAAAGGGCAATAAAAGAGATCTATGCTGGTAAACCTACGTATTAAATATATCATACAAAGTAATTTGCAATACATTTGTAGAGCATCCAAAGAGTACATTTAAGACACGGCTTCGCAGATACAAATCGTAAATCGTCTCAACGTTTCGTTTAATGATATTGTTGCTTCGGATAGACCATTACGCCCTCGTTCAGCAGTCTCAGCACTTCGTAAAAGCCAACAATTTAAAGTGAGATAATTCATTCTACTATTGTTTCCGAGACAGACTAACAACATTAAATATAAATCTTTGTAATCGTAGATACTGCACTATTTAGTAGCTCGATTTGTTTCTGTGGTAAGCAGAGACATTTGTTCCTGAGAACATAAGTTAATTGGTGTTTGCAATTTTACGAGTATCTTTCTGACACGTATTCGAGTGCGAGAGTGATGCATGTTTTAGGTCTCAGTGCAGAGTAATAAAATGACAACTACCGCATGCCCGCTGGATATTTTTAAGTTCGTTATATAGTTATGTATACATACAACCATATAAATCAGTCATAACTTCGTAAAATACTGTAGGCAATTTGGAGGAAAAACTTCGAGCACGTTCCAGTAAAACGCAGATGTCGAGGAAATTTTAATTCTAGCGCATGAATGTTGCAGTGCATCGTTAAATGCAACGAGTGAACGTTGTGATGTAATCCCTAGCATGCCTAGCGCCACACTAGCGTCAGTTCATTTTCGTGTGTTCCTGAACGGGGAAACATGTAATACATGCGCCGTGCTAGGCTTGCCAGGGTAGTGCAGTCATGCGAGTCAGGGCTGGATTGCCATCGACGTCCAATTTACTTGCACCCAACACCTCCGACCAATCTCGTACATATGACGTTCCTAGACACTTTAACCTCGATTGGGGCTATAGGCTATATGCGGATCAATAACGCAAACCAGGCAAAGTTTATTTTCAAGTTGTGAGCACGAGAATATTGTATTAGGTCGATTTAAGTTTTGAATTTATTTTTGGTCCTTAAAAACAATCGCATAGGTACCTACAGGCAAATAGGGCTTTAAAGTGGCCTTATAAAATCTACACGACGATTTCAAGACATAAATGTCAACGAAGAAAATTGTTGGAGTTTCATCATTTGTTTTATGACATAGGAGGCAAACATCATTTCTACCCGCATGTCCCTGGCACGACTGGCTTGACTTGGAAACTAAAAGGTTTATTTATTCAAAGACAAATATAGGTACACTCCTACATTATATCATGAACGTATCATAGACTAACGAGGATGGATATGCTCGCGCAGTAGTGATGTCGCTCTGTGTTGATATTTGGTAGTTTTTCTCACTGAGTGAAGTCTAAATGTGATCATATTTCGGTTTTTGGGGGCTCAAATTAGCTTTCATTGGTCCCGTGCTTTAGTGAGTCCAGCATGATTCAAACTGTACCTATAGTAGTGTAAAGGCCGGTTCTCACCAAACGGACTATGCAGGCATATCGCTACGATATATCGTTGTCATGTGGATCGGCCCCAGCACTCTAAATAAAACGTTATAAAAAATCAATAAATTTTTGTATTTTATGACCCCATCGGTATTATCGTACCAAGTAGTGTATAGATATTTCATCAATAGCGCTATCTTCACTGTTTTCATAGCATTTAATGTTCCCATAATGTTAAAAAACAGTATAGTGGTAGTGAGTATATATTATATCCTAATTATTTAACGAAAAGTGCGTAGCTGTAGACATTATACTCTTATAGGTTCGTATCGTATCGTGTAATATGTACCAAATACGATGAGTGGGAATGTTAGCATTTTGTTAACATTCCTACTCGTCGTCACGTACAGATTTACCTGAAAATGGTGCGAGTCGCTCTAACACCTGCGTTATACTGTTTACGCTACGTATATTTAATAAACGCCCGCGATTTTCCGTGTAGGCATTCTAAATACAGGTAATATTTTAATCTTCATATTTGGTGCCTACGTTACGGCTCATACTTAAGGCTTATGACTTTTTTCCTCGTAAGGTCTCGAATTTGCCGTGTTGAAAACTACAATACTTTTCGTTCTAAATATAGGTACTTAATGTTTTTAGCTTCATATTTGGTGTCTGCATTACTATGCTCATACTAAAGGCTTAGTGACTATTTTCCTCGTAAGTACTCGAATTTCCCGTTTTTACGTTGAATTACATAATATGAATAACGAGTTTTTTTACTAGATTAAAAATATAAATTAATGTTTAATAGAATAGTTGGTATATATTGTTACAAATGTATAATATTAAATTACTCGTACTGTTGATTTCATATTTGTAGTGTAATCACCATAGCCTGTTTACGGCGAAATACTACAACTCTCTCGATGCCTTTCTGGGGAGCTAACAACTGTTTTGATTGCAAAATCAAATTAAGAACTGGTTTCGCTGGCTCAGCATTGCCTCATCGTATCTAATATAGTCATTTAATATATAAGTTATACTCAACATTTAATTAAATTATTTACGTGTAAAATGTGATGTTACATCAATAAATGATTGAAATTTGATTGAAATGGATATGTACAATAATCCTTAGGTATTTACTACTTAGTCTGAATTTATGTCAACATCCAACATGTACGAAACCGGAGAAAGATAGGAAGCATGTCAGATGTTGACAAAAAATTATTACCTAACTTTGAGAGCCCGTTACGTGTATTGTTGTTACGATTGAATTTTGATATACGAGTAAACTCATAAGGTAAGTTGTTCGCTTTCCATCAAGCGGGCTAAATTTTTGCTGTCACAATCGTGGCAATAAAAAAAACTTGGCAATTAGTATTTTTTCAAGTCGCAGATATATGTATTTTGCTCAAAACCTTCAAATGTAATAAGTCAAAGCAATATAATTACCTGTCAGATAATATTTAAAATGAGAAAACGAAATATTCACCCCTATATAAAGCCCTAAAATACTACACAACAACGCGTACTCTTGCCCGCCTTGCCCTCATCTAGTGTAACATGGCAGTTATTAAACTTTGTGCTAAGGTTTACAGGGTCCGCTACTAGATTTTGTCGACAAGGAGCTGATCTCGGATCCACTTCTAATAGCTCACTACAACATCTCACCAGCTTGCTGACATAAAACGGTTTCGGGACATTACTTGTGTCATGTTTGTGATCCATCACATTCCTGTCCATATTCTGCTATTATCAAGAAGAAATGCCTATCGTATTCGAATCTCACTACCAACTTTATTATGATTCTTTTTTTTAATTAAAAATGGGATTGCTCTTGGCCAGCAGCTAGCCAGGGGGCAAAGATGAGGCCGACGATGAAGCGAGCTCACCCAAAAGATGCCTCTGCACTTGTGCCTTAAAAAGGTCCAGGTTAAATGAACTCGGAAATACATACGCTGGCAGAGAATTCCAAACCTTACAAGTGCGCATTATAAAAGATGATGCAAAGCGCTTGGTTCGAATTAAAGTAATTTCGAAAGCACGTATTTGCACTCCGCATCTGTGAATCAAACTGCTACTGCTAAAGTAAGCACATTCAGCAACAAAAGTTTATTTTCTAGTAAAGTGGTAAGAAAACTAATCCTCTTTAGTTCAGCCCCGAATAAGCTGCCAACACACCGGTTAGCATTTGTCATGGTTAATGTATTAGCTCGGATACTCTGTGAAGGCATGACGAGAGTCTGGCATATATCGTAAATAACTAATGGTGTGTCTTTGTCCCATATTAATTCCCATTATAGTGATATTGCTAATATCTATAATGATAAGCTATTATGTGCTGACATACACATACGCTATGATCAGATTATCTAATTGACGGGTATAGATATTGTACAAGACGGTACATCAGTAATTAGTATATGTCTAGTTGACACCTGTCAAATAGCTAAGTTAGTATAGAACCAACCTCTCGCCTAAGCACAGCGTGGGATGGAAGAACTTTATGTAAACTTTAAATAGTGAATACAGTGCATTTATAAAATTATACTTTCATACATCGAAATAAGTACAGGATTTTGAGAAAGAGATAAGTTCAGAGATTTTCCTTAAACCGAGCTTCTTTTCCAGTAATTTGCGGCAATATTACTAAATGTAGGTTCGAATAAATTATTGTTTGCCTTAGAATATAGTGTATACAATCGCTTTTTTAATACGAAATGGTTTTAAATAGCCGAACCTATACTAAATACTGGTCACTGCAGTTGTGAAATGAGGACAGATTTCTTACACCAATTGTATAAAATGTATCTTCGGAATGGACATAGGCTATACTTTATCCCGCGCTCGTTATCACACACAGGTGGAGCCGTAAGGGCAGCCAGTAGGTACATGACGTTTTTATATTTTCAGGTCACATTAGTTTACGTGCTTCCTAAGCCGTTCGCAGTACATATTCGTAGGCACCGGAACTATGAAACCTCGCAGTCGGCAACCACGAGCCTCGTCAAATATTCACACGTTCTGAGTGAGCGGTTGAGGGTAGCAAACCTTTTTCTATTTGTTCGTAAACATTGTGGGTAATGGGATGTATGGAAATGTGTCAGTTAATCCTGAAAGCTGGAGGATTAGGTATATACCAATCCGGAGTGAGGAGGCTGTTGTAAAATTGCTGTCATTATATTTTATGCTTTGAACGAATTTTATATACGGGATTATTATTTGTATTAATCGTTTTTACACAGGACACATTCATTAATTAAACATGAGGTTACCTTTTTCTACATTGTATTAAATATTGACAAGATTTTTTTGGGGTTTTTTGTTTGTATAATTATTCTAATTATTTGTCACTTATTTGGATTCATATTAAAATGCCATTTTCAGTATTTCATGAACCGTGGTAGCTAGACAGTTAAAATTTTCACAGATGATGTATTTCTGTTGCCGCTATAACATCAAACACTAAAAACAAATTAAAATAAATACTTAAGGGAGCTCCCATACAAAAAAAGTTGCTTGGTGCCCTCATCGGGCGCTTGGGTTTTAAAATGTATGGGAAAGCTAAAATGACTGTCTCTCACATGGCCAAAAATCGCGCACATGATCAAAATTCTACTTAATATTATTTATCATTATTATTACTGTTAAAAATATTATTTAAATTAAATGAAAAAACGTTATAATAAAGTGTCTAATGTTGTATGGGTTATTGGGGATAGAATAGCTACTAATCCATACATGCTTCTTCCGAACTTGTTCAGCGCAATGACGCGTAGTTGCAGTATCCAAGAGGCAGCCGGTTTTTGAGCTCCCGAACTGTTGTGGGATCGCCCTGTGCAACCCCAACCCAACTGAGCCAACTTGAACTTCACGTTTTTTTCATATGGAGAGTGTGAAAAAAATGAATTTCAAATTGGATCAGTAAAAGCAATAACGCGCAGACACCTAGTTGCAGTCCAAGAGCCATCCGGTTGCCTCTTGTACTGAACCTATTCGTCATTGTTTTAACTATATATATATATATATATATGTACTTTAATTTAAATTTATGGCAAAACTGTTACCGTGTAATCCCGTTCTAATCGCGACTAGATAATAAAAGTAATCATTGGCGTAATAATTATAACATATGAGAAACCATTAAAATCACAAACCATTTTCTTTTGCTAAAAGGCAGTGGTAAATAATTATAAATGTACACTATAATAGATAATTATGTCTATGAAATAAAAGAAAACATATGACCATTATGAACAAATTAAACATATATTATAGTGCATTACACAACTAGGGTGTTAAAGCAAAGAAAGGCTGAGATCGCAGATTTTGCGGCCCGAGCTGTAAGCAAGGGACGAATATATATGCAATCGAGGGCTTTATTTATTACCTCCCGTGTTGTGTACATCATTTTATTACTACACTTAGCCAGAAAGCGGCTTTTTCCGTACGCGCAGCGTGCTGTAAAAGCCACTTTTCGACCAGGTGTACCATAAAGTACTTTTTCTGCACATCCAATGCAAATAGCATAATGCACTAGGTCAGTTCGCACGCTTAAGACAATGTATAATTAATTAATGTAAGCTTAAGATAATGTAGCCGACTCAGAAATGAAGACGAATGGCAACAGTGGATTAGCTCATCTGTGAAAGATGTAATATACAATAGATCCATTTTAGATAAAAGAAAACACATGACATTGACATTTTAGACATGTAAATATACCTTTTTCGTTTTTCATCTTGTATTTTTTTACGTTTCATCCCCAGAATCGAATTTGATGAAATATGAGGGACATACAGTATGAGCCCAGGAAAAGCACATATACAGGGTGCCCAGTAAATAATGGACAAGCTTCTAACCACTGATGGGGCACCTTAGGTTTGGCCACAAAAAAGGCTAACAGGTTTAGTAATAGTTTCGTGGTTTTCAAGATAATCGAAATTCTCTTTTTTCTTAATAATTGATACCTCATTTCACTTTGATAATTATCTAGGCCACAAAAGAAGAGATTTTCTCATTCTGTTTGCCGCTAAACATTCTCTAATACTCGTAGTGATCCTAAATTTAATAAAAAATGTAATAAAAATATTTATTAAATTTTTAATAAAAAATAAATGACATTTATTTAACTTGACCAAAAACCCCACGAAAAAAGTACAACTTGTATTAATTTAAAAAATAATAATTTATAAAGCTATTTAGAAAGGGCGGGCATTCAATTAAAACACCTAACTATCAAATATACTTTTTGATAGTTGTTGCAGTGATATTATACTAAAAAGTGTTGAATGTGATATATTATTGTCCGGTACTGTATGTACATATATCAATTTTAATATTTCAATTTGCTAAAATTCATTAATTACCGAAATTACCTGCATAAATGCAATTTAAAGTACCTATTCTAGATTTCAGCAGCCCCGTCCAACGAGCTCTACAATGCTATTTAAAAAAAATATATAAACTGTTTATCTCAAAAAAAAATATCATTTCACATTTAGTTACATCTCTTAGCTAAATCTTAATATTTCTAAGATTGTGGTGCTAAGCCTAATATTTTTAATCTGCTATTGTTAGTTTTGAGTTATATTACATTATTGATTTTTTGATAATATTTTTAGCTTGCTTTGGCTTATTTACTAGTCTATTGATAACATGTAATGGGAAACCATTCAGTGTATGAGGTAGGTAGTAAGACCATACTCTCCTGCCATATATATTATTAGTATTTCTAGGTAAGATGTAGTTTTTCTGGTTTGTTAGACTTCTCAGACCAGCTGGCCTCTCATACCTACTTAGTTTTCGCATTCTGTCTTTATATTCTAATATTATGGCCAGTTTAACTTGATCATATACATTTAAGATTCTACAGTGCTTAAACAATTTATCATAGTTATGCTCCGTCAATTAATAGCGTTCTAAGTTTGTTTGCAAACAACAGGTTTATAATTTGGCCCCAATGACTCTGAGTGACTTCTGAGATTTGGCGAGTCTACAGGAATTACGTGGATGCGAGGACATCTTAAAGCTGTGGAGGTTAGCTCTTACTTACATGCAGGTAAGATGTAAACTCCCGGCAGTGTAAGTATTTTGGACTCCCAGCATGCGTATGATGGTTGCCATTTTATCTTTACGTCGTGGATAAGATATTGGTCACGTTCTGACAAGTATGCGACTGCGAGAGTGACGGGCGTCTTAATATCCACGACGGTAAGTGATAAAATGGAAACCGACAATTCTTTCGCGGGGTGGTTGTAAGGTGGGCTTGTTATTTGAGATTCTTAAGGGTATCTTTTGAATTTAGAACTGTACTGAGTTAACGCTAGGATGATGTTGAGGAATGTGTTCAAAGATATGTGCATAACTACGAGTTCATTTTAAGGGCATAAGGTAGCTCAGATTTTTAGAACATTTAGTTACGTACCTACACATATTTATGAACTCCACCGTACACATATATACGAGCACGCGTAACATAGGTGATATGGAACGGGAATTCCAAGCTTGGATATATGAAGCCCCAGGATCGCCAGGTTAATGCTAAAAATTGTTGACAAACTCATTAACTGCCATTCACCACTCAAATATGCCATTGTAACAACCAGTTTGCATTTTAATAACTTGTAAGGACACTTAAATACGGGCTCTCATTTAAGAACGGAAATTAAATGCTTTTTTATGCAACACAATATTCAGGAGTTAAAAGCGTTTCTTATTCCCATTAGCATTGTGCTGCCACCGATTGTTGCCGCAGAGGTAATTTGAATTTTAAATGGCCCGACGTAATATTTATAGACACCTGTCCACCTAAAATAAATTATTTACGTTCAATATTAAACCACTTAACATGCAAACGCTTGAATGCAATACACGCATTTGCTTGCTGCATAAATTAATTTATTTATTTATTTATTACATTTATTGTGTATTACAGGTAGATGATTCAGATGTTACAGTTTACATAGTTCTCTGTAATATGTCTTACGACGTACAATAATTTCGTTTAAAGAAGGATACCAAACAGACACTTTAGTATTTATGACAAATGCATGCAACGTATCAAACAAACTTAACCGTATCTATTCATTTTTACTTTAATAATAGCTCTCTATACTAATAATAATTGATTATATTGTGTCATCTCTTTACGTTCTAACAAAATAACAGTAGTTTATCAAATTTGTTTTTAGGTACCCATCAATTATTATCCATTTCAATCAAATAATTATACCAACTAGATTAATTTGCAATCGTGTCCAACAAAAATTCATTTAAATTATAATAGCATTTCTCTTTTAATAATTTACATAGTTTTACCCTAAATATTGATAATTTTTCGTTTTTTAGTGTATCTGGTAGTTTGTTAAACAATTTTGGAGCCATTGTATATATCGTCTTCTTGTAAAACCTAGTTTTACATTCTCTTGGGGGTAGTATTTTCATCACATTTGTTGCTGGGCGAGGATGTGTATTCATTTTTATAGCGAACATGTTAATATGCCGCTTTACAAAAATACAGGCTTCATATATGTATATTGAACACAGTGTCAGCAGGCCTAGCTTTTTAAATAACGGTCTACAGCTCGTCTGTTGATTTACTTTAAACAGCGCTCGGACGGCTTTCTTTTGAGCTTTAAACAAAGGTATAAGATCGCAGGCAGCTGCATTACCCCAATGTATAATTCCATATCTAAGATTAGAGGACATGTATGCATGATATGCAATGAGAGCCGACTGCTGTGAAACTGTTTCTGTGAGTCTTTTTAGAACATAAACATATTGATTGACTTTTTTGGTTAAATTGGTTATGTGCTGTTTCCATCCCACATTACTGTCTATTTGAATACCCAGAAATCTTATCTCGTTTACATGTTCTATAATCTGATCATTATATTTTACAATGATATCTAAAGGAGCTTTTTGAAGATGGAATTGCATACATTTCGTTTTGTCTAAGTTAATTACTAAATTGTTATCATTCATCCAATCAATTACATGTCTAAGTGATACATTAATAATGTGTTCGTAGGAGTCTTTATTCTCATTACACTTAATTATTAAAGTGGAATCGTCAGCAAAGAGGACCATTTGTTCATTCACGACCCGAGGTAGGTCATAAAGTAATCATAGCATGAAGTAAATTTTATAATTATATCGTTTTTAAGTATCGTTGAATTAAGTTCTACATATTTCTTGTTTTATTGCTAGAGGTTTTATTTAAAATAAATGTATTGTAAAATCGCATCTGCATCAATCCAACACTATAATTCCGAAATAGACACTGGGTAAGTTGCATTGAAAATTTAAAAATTACTGAATTATCAAAATTTCGTGCGAAATTTGGTCCAACGGATCTTTATAAAACCCAACCTTAGGCATATCCATGTCTTATAAACTCAGACTAGTAGAGACATATAACAAAAGCGATATCGTAGCGATGCCCCCTTCTACTTGTAAAAAATATGATGGAAAGCGCGGCTCTTTTTGCTACGAGCTAATACGGTCTACGGCGTAGCGGCATCGTAGCAATATATAAAATTCAATCTGAGACATAAGTACGATACCTAACATAACGAACGGCAAACAGCCCTTTCACCCTTCAAGATGGAATTCATAGTTTAACAAGGCTCTTTATAATAATTAATAACAGAGAGGGTTTTTTTTCTATCACTTATAAACCAATTCTGAATGTATACACATCCACATCAGCTGCAGTTTAGGGTCTCGTAGTTTCGTCCTTGCTATAGTTTACACGCATACTTAATCATTAAAATATATTTTCAAGTGTTCTAAACTGTATTTGAAAGAACAAGCTATGTGTTATAAATTCTAATAAATTACCAATTGACAGCGTGCAAGAGCACGCTAAACATATTATGATTAATATCATATTCCAAAGCGAATTCCAAGTCCCCGATATCCGAAGTACTGTCAATTTTTTATGTAATTTTTGATATCATTCGTTGTTAAAGAAACATTATTTCTAGAATGTTCAACGAAATTGAAGCCGACACGCAAAGCTCACCTTTCTTTATTAATGAAAGGAATTTTAATGATGCCTATCTCTTTTATAGTTAACGTCAAAATGTCTGTATATCTACACTTTTGTACCTTCCTTTATTATTTCATGGCAAAATCAAATCAAAAATACATTATTTCGGACAAATTTGAGTATATATATCGGGTTAGTAAATCAAAACTTATATTTATGTTACGTAATGACTATGATATTTACGGACAAAATTAAATAATACACTAAAACAAAACAAACAAAAAACCGGTGTGGCACAGATCACGGCTATTTGATGTATTTTACTAAAGTCCTTATCTGTGCCACCCGGTGACAAAAAATGGGACAGTTGAACCTATCCGCTAACACCTTCAAAATGAGGTTTTGACTCCTTCTGACACGGTCCATCAACGATGCAATTTTTTCCCCATGATCGCTTGGAACCCGTCCGTGTGAGAGTAGGTAAACATTTCTGAGGCACTGCACCATCCTGGTCGTCTCAAAAGAATTCCTAAAACTGCATACGTAATATATCTTTAACGTTGACTGTGCCGTGCTATGTGCGAGTCTAGCCTTGTTCTAACGTAACGTAAATTCACTTTCGCAAGAATTTAAGTAAGAGATAATGTAAGACAACGAAAGCGCTACACAATTTACCCAGCTTCAGACCTACTTTAATCAAGAATATGTCTCTTTAAGTTAGCTTAGGCACAGAATCCCGAGTCAAGAGCGTATCTCACGGGTGCGCAAAGTACTTTTATAGGAAGAGAAATACAGCAGACGGCAATATTTTTCTTCCTTTTAAATACTTTAGAGATACATTTAACCATTGGTTTTTTTTTTTTAATGTATCTTGTGCAAGTAATTTTTGACATGTTTGTTAGCGGTTTGAACCGCTTACCCGAATAGTAAATGCGCCGATACGTACTCGTACGCCAATATTTGGAGTCGGAATAAAGGTTTCCATTAGCGTACCGTTAAATTTCATACCCAAATGTGTAGATAACCTTCTTTAGACCACAGACTGTCGGATATCTGTTTATGACCATTTTAATAAAGCCTTTCGTTAAAAGGATTCTCCGAGTTATTGTTCCATTATGTAAATTTCCTTTTTTAATCTCATTCACCCGTAGCGGACGCGGCTTGGACGGTCGGCAATAAAAGAACTTAACTCGATTAAGTCTTTTGAATAATCGTTGAATATGATGGATGACCGACGCAGCCTTAGGCTACCCTCGTTTTAATTTTTCTAGCTGCTGCAGGTTCTTAATATCTTCACGACATGGCATATCTTCAGGCCAGTTAGTTACTTTAGGTTTAAACTAGCTACTCGTAACCATTTTGTTCGTCTTTTTGAGTAACATAATATTTTGGAATATGATTATAACTAGGGACACATAACGAGCGCGTTAGGAACCCGTTGCTGTGTGTTCTTGCCATTCGTTTTTTGTTCGTCCATACACCAAAAATATCTTCGTTTCAACCTTAACTAAGAAGGTAATGTGCAAACAATAGTGTTCTTCCAATATTTTCTTATAACCGCTTACACATTTTGATAAAGTTTTTGTCCTATTTTCAATGGCCACGCTAGAGGTGTAGGAAAACGCTGGAGTTTTACCGCGTGAAAAAAATGTTGAATACTTGCCTGATTTAATTCGAAGTGGTTTATTAAAATCTGTAATAATAGCAAAAGTACTCACCCAAATTTATCGATGAGGCCACAAAGGCGCGGCCTTGGAAGTTGAACGAAGTAAGAAGAAGGCAGCAGAGGGGCGCAACAGGCGACAAAGACGTAAGTGCACACACAGTTAATTTTCGAGCATTTTTTAACACAGGTTTTAGTCACTGTTTGGGGAGTTTACCGGTTTTTCAGTGAGTAGTTTCCGTGTGGCGCGGAGAGGGTAGCGCGGCGTTCGCCCGCCGCTGTCGCGTGCTCGACTCTGGGCCTCTCGCCCCTCCCGCACCCTTGGCACCTCACCTCGCTTCACCCCCGCGCTCGAAGCCTCTTTTACTATGAAATTCGCACCCTTGTGACATTTCAAACCTTTGTTCGCGTAAGAGCTATTTGTACAGACAATTACGTTTAACAAACATCTGTGGTGTCACCAGTAACAGCGTGGGTGTTACAATTTTGGTTACTCACCGATATTTCAAAATATCGATGATTCTAAGTTCATTATATCAAATTGGGTCTCTCATTTTCCTAATTTCACCCTAAGGCCAATTCCGCATTTGACGGGGCGGAATTTGTATGCGGTATATTACAGATATCGCCCGGATTTGCTTACTTGTATGAGTTATATTACTTGTTCGCGTACTGCAAGCGTACTGGTCCGCTCACTAACACTCTTTTATATCTAGGCATGCCATCAAGAATCAGCATAGACTTGATTGACAGAAATGGCCCTACAAACAATTAGTCCAGAAAAATTGGGTCTAGGGTCCCAAATTTAAAAATCCATTGACTTTTACATTGCCAAAGTTTACTTATGTTTTTACTAACACTTTTTTTAAACTAAGTACTTATTTTTTAATTATATTGGTTTTGTATTTTATTGCACTGCCGCATTCGGCTTGTACCAAAAGGATTATTTAATTATTAACCGCTACTACTATAAAGCTGTAATTCGGCATAGATGTACATCTTAGGCCTTGTCATCGCTCTCCATCAGGTGAGACTAAGGCCAATTGCTGGTCAGTCTATCATAAAAAAAAATGTACACATCAATCACGCCGACATAACAGTAGAATAAAATTTAGAAAACATTTTTTGAAGGTATTCCTTCCCTTTTTTTTATTAAAAATGGGTTTGCTCTAGGCCAGCATCTAGCCAGTGGGCAAAGATGAGGCCGACGATGAAGCGAGATCACCCAGAAGATGCCTATTCACTCGTGCCTTAAAAAGGTCCAGGTTATATGAACTCGGAAATACAGACGCCGGCAGAGAATTCCAAACCTTAGAAGTGCGCATTATAAAAGAAGATGCAAAGCGCTTGGTTCGAATTAGAGGAATTTCGACCAGGTAAGGATGGTAGCCAGCCGTACGTCTGGATGTCCGATGGAAGAAGGGGGAAGGCGGTATGAGCTCATGGAGCTCCTGAGCACACTCACCGAAGTACAGTTTGTAGAAGACGCACAGACATGCTACTTTGCGTCGATGTGCTAAGCTCTGCAGCTTATTTCCCACTACCGTACTGCCGCCAATGAGCCTCCTGGCTCTGCGGTCCACCGAGTCGAGTGCGGCAAGTTGGTACTTAGCCGAGCCATCCCAAACGTGACTACAATACTCCATGCAAGACCGGACTTGGGCTTCCCTACTCGTAAAGTGGGGATACAACGTTTTTTTGCAATGCATTGTGGGGTATCGTTGGATAATTCGTTTGAAAATAATGTGGTTTCCATTAATCGTTTTTTACCGACTTCAATTATAGAAGGAAGGAGGTACTCAGTTTGTCTGCATGTTTGCTTGTTCTTTTTTTTAATGTATGTATGTTCCCCGATAAGGGATGATTCACAGTAGACCGTTCCGTGTCCGGGCCGGCCCGTTTTCTATGACAGCAAACGCAACGGCGGTCGTATTTCTCTAGAAGAAAACGGGCCGGCCCGGACTAGGAACGGCCTACTGTGAATCATTTTTAACTCTTGACCGCGTTGGCCGATTTTGATAATTCCTTTTTTGTTCCAAAGCAGGTACCCCGACATTGGTCCCATATAAATTTGGTAAAGGTCTGATGATGGAATCTAAGAGGAATCGAGGGAACTCCTCGAATTTGATAGGCATGCATATGCCGATTTCGGTATTTTCTGTAGGTAACCAAGCAATGGCTCACGGAAATCACAAATTGTGGAATAGCAAGTAAAAAATTTGAATCGGTTTTTTTTTGGTATAAATTATTATTCAGAAATTGCGTGTGTTCAACCCCATATGCAAGCTATAAACGGTTGCTACTGGGCGTGTGAAAATAAACATGGTATTAGTATATACAGGGTGTTTGCTAACAGGATGCAAAGACTATCAGGGATGATAGAGGATGTCATTTTAGATATTTCAGACACAACTTGCTTTAGTACAAAGTCTCTTAGTTTTCAAAATATGCACCATTTTATTTTGAAAATTGTATGTTTATCATACTACCATACATTTAGAAAATGTTTAGATTTATTTAATAAATTAAGGAAGTTTTTGAAATCAATTGAATTGTAACTAACGACTTTTTACTGTCTGTATTCAGATGCGAATTTCTCTCCATACATTTTCATAGTAGGAACGGATAAAAATTAACCCGTTATTTTCGAAGTTCTTGTAATTCGAAGTAAGAACCTAATCACTTAGGATAATTTTGGAGTGATTAGGATTTTATTTTTTTTATTTCTTTTTCCGTGTCTATGAAAATTTATTTGCATTGAATACCATGCGAATACAGGCAGTAAAAAGTCGGCAAATACGATTACAGACGGTTTGGTACAACCCAGATTTAGTCTGTGTCGTTAGTTGTGTCAAACATATAGTAAGTAAACACCTATTAACTTTTAAGTCCGCATAATGTATTTTTTTTTCAAAGGGTAAGAGAGGACATCTCATAACCGAGCCTCATATTTTAGCGTAACTTACGCTGTATTTTTCGGGATTACACGCAACAGCCACCGTGAAAGCTTGCGGGCACCCGCTTCCGGCTTTATGCACGAAATTCGATTATTACCCGGCAAGTTCACAAGTCGGTAACGTGTCGGTAACTAACTGATGAAATATAATATCAGGAAGCTTATGCCTCCCTAACTTGCAGAGTTGCAGGTAAGTACGGTTGGCCTCACAAGTCACAAGGGGCTGAACGCCTTTGTACCTTGTCGCTTTAACGTCATTTTTAATTACATACAAACACCATAAAATCACGCCTATATTCCCAAAAGGGGTACGCAGAGCACACGAAAATTAATTTCAGTGCTACTTTTAGCAATTGTAGGTTTATAGATGGAGACAATGTTATAGTGCAGTGACAGGCTGCTAGCCCATCGCCCACAACACACTTCAACCTGGTTCCCATAGTCGACTCTTAACCCCCAAGGGAAGAAAAGGGGTGATTAGGGCGTGCAGTACCGGGACCGGTTCCAAGATTCTCATTTCCCGGTTCTGGGTGGGGGCCGGTACCGGGATTCCCGGTTCTCCCGGTTCTTTATGCTTAGCTGATTTATTTTCATAGTTTTTTTCTTTAAGACATAATTTAACTGACAATCGTGCGGGGCTTCCAATCCCGGGATTTATTACGACTACAATACCGCGGATCCCAGTATTGTAGTAGTAATAAGTCCTACAATCGTGTAAGTAACTCTAATAATATTGAAAAAGAAATCGTTGGAATAATTTGGAAAATGTTATACCTAGGGGAAGAAATAGTTTTAGTAATAAAACACTTTAATCAGTCTTCCTTAACATAACTTGTGTAGTAAGTAATACTTAAAAACACCATATTCTAAACATTCTTATTATTTTCACGCATCATCTTGAAATTATAATTAAAATAAATAATAATCAACTTTTGCAAAGTTATACAAGTTTTAATATCTAAATCAGACTAGTTACGAGTATGTAAGTATGACGAATTAACTTGAAGAAACGCTAATGATTACTTCTATTTTAAATGTGATTAACTTAAGATAATTGTAACATTTGCAGCAACAGCAATATAATAATCTACATAAAACAATCGTTCTTCATTAACAACATTCCTATGGTTCACACCAATATGCCCAAAATTCACCAATTACCCGTATTTTGCGCCAGTATAACAAGCAATTTAGCAATGTCGACTTATTTGATTGCACCAAAGCAACGCTGAAAAACCGTGTTATGTCATTATTGACGCATAGCAGTATCGATGCAAAGTGAATATACTGTTGATTAAAAAAGTTATGCACCGCATACAGTCTTTTACTGTCATACACACACACCTCATGAACCACAAACACACACTATACTATAATCCACGCATTCCCACTCACATACACTTGTGCATTATTATTATTCTTATTTTCTGTGTTACCCTAGAGGAGCACGCCCTAGGGGTGATGCTATTCTAACCCCGCACCACACGGGCTTGGGCATGTTTAAGCTGTCATACTAAACGTCTAACGGGTGAAAGCGACAAAGTCCCAAAGTGTCCAGCTACTTATGAGGCTAACTGTACAATGGGATCGATATATTTAAGTGCACTGAAAATGATTCATATTTATAGTATTAAGTGGTTCACATTTGTAAGTATATTAAGGCGCAGGGTAGGGCAAGCCATTCTCCATACAAAGGTTGTGCAAGTTTTTTGCGTTAGTTTTGGCACTTCAGCGTTTAATTTTATTTTTTATTGGTACATATTGGATATACGCAGAACTTGATGTTAAAATTTTGCATTATTTAAAAAAAAACTAAAATATACAAAAATAATTAAAATTAAAAAAGAAAAACATCAAGACATAGCTAACAAAAAATAAGCATATGGACCAAAAATAGTAACTGGTGTGCAAACACAAACGAAGGAAAACTTGCACAAAGTTTGTATGGAAAGAGCTTGCCCACCCTTTCGCCTTAATATATGCACGTAAACGCTTCTTGTAGGTGCGTGGGATAAGGAAAGCGATGATTGCTGCGATTCGGCCGCTTCTGCGCATTTTATCAAATTAAAGTATGTTTCAGCTAGTAGCTGCAGACGACGACGACGACGACACAATCACTTAACCTGTAGCTTGGAGGTATAAAAAGTTCCCTTTGTCAATTTATTTCAAATACCTACTCTGTATATTTTATTGTAACTATAACACTCCCAAAAGCGCCTTTGTACTTAAAACCTACTTCATCATTAGACAGACAGCGGACCCCCGCGACTAGGGCATGCAATGCATTCCCGGGAATTCCCGGGAAATTTCATACAAATCGAGACCGGGACTGCAAACCCTACCCGCGACCTTTACCAGGTCATCAGTTTACACCCACGGTGCGCACCCACGCTGCGCCTTCCATGACGTGGTCGCCACTCGAGAACCTTTCCTTAATAGAACTTAATATAAATGCTATAAGTATAGTTTTTTCACACAACTACCATCTGGCCACTACCACCACTAGGCCACCGTCGCCTATGCACACTTGCAACACCAGAGGCGTCACTCGCACGTCGCTCCTCCTAAGAAACCTTTTCACGCCTTTTTTTAAGAGTTCCATGCTGTAGTCCATTGCGACTACCTCGCCAGGGAGCTCATTCCACAACCTAAGTGCTCTCGGTATAAAATACCTGTTGAAACGTACTGTACGAAATTCAATGGCTCCAAGGCGATGGCGAGGGCGAGGAGTTCGCAGGCGATGGCGAGAGGTGCGATGATGAAAGGAGGAGAGAAGAGAGCAGAGCAGGAGCACATCCCGTTATACAGGCGGTAGAAGACGCATAATGAAGGTCCCTCCTGAGACCTAGCAGTTCAAGGTCGCCGGTCACACTAGGATCGTGGAAATTATTTTGAGTTTATCATAACAAATATACTCTACATATCTGGCAAGACACGTGTACTCTAAAAGGAAAGCATAAACCAGAAGCACAAGGAGCAAGATGTACACAAAACTTTTCCTCTCATCGTGATGCCATTGTGTCGCAAAACACGCGAGGCGTTTTGGCACTACGGATCGCCCCGATTCTTGTAAAAACAGTCGAGGATATATACATGTTTACATTTATAGACCTTATTTCAATGGAATAAGATTTATTTTAACTGACTGTACGTACTGTGTGAACGTGTTAAGAAGTGGTGCCGTGTGAAGAGTTCGTGCCTCAGATCTCAGAGTAAGGATTTATGTAGATGTCCTATACGCGTCCCACCAAGTGTGCCGGAAAAGCTTTTATGCAGCTAAATTGAGAACTTGTCTTAAACGGCTGGTGGCATACCATAAACAAGCTCTAATTGGGGCGGGAAATCGTGTATTTACCTCAATGTCATTTCAAATAACTAGAATTACACAAAAAAGTGGAACTATGACAGGGACACCAAATGGCATATCTCTCTCATTCTCTCCCCTCTCTCTCCCTTTCTCTCTGTTTTGCTCGCTCTTAATCATTTAACATATGACCATCTCACTCGGTAGTGGTGTTATTATTTGACGTGGTCTCTGGGATAGGTACTCTAGAGGGTCATGCGTTTTACATAGATTGTCATTTAGTCTCGAAACGCGGAACGCCGCGTTGTGCGGTGCACGGTGGCGAAACGCCTCGTGTGTTTCGCGCCTAAAGGATGATTCACAGTAGACCGTTCCGTGTCCGGGCCGGCCCGTTTTCTATGACAGCAAACGCAACGGCCGGCGTATTTCTCTAGAAGAAAACGGGCCGGCCCGGACACGGAACGGCCTACTGTGAATCATCCTTAACTTGACATTCTGGGTTTGTTAAAAAAACACACGTTTTTGGCGCATTTAAGTGAGATATTGTCACACTGTCGTATTATCAGACAAGTTACACTGCATCAGTGGCTCTTAGGAGAACAGGTCACTGGAAGCATCGTAACATAGACAACACACCGTCGTTACTTATAATATCTGAATGAATACAAGGTGTAGTAGCGGAAAACTTCTGTATTTATTAGGTTATCTAAACTCCCTTTGTTATAAGGATAAAGAGAATATTTTGGAAATGAATGTATTCCTACGAATTGAGAACCCCCAAACATTTGCACAATTCCCTAAAAAGTTCCCTAAACAGAGGTACAAAGTTCTTTCGATGATGTTATATGTATTATAAGCCGTTAACCTTGTCTTAAGCTAGTTTCACCGAAACCATATTTTTTCACGCAAGTAAGAACAAAGTTTCATTACATAGTACACACACGGGTTGCGTATAAAAACGACATCGATGAGAAAATAACAAAAATAAATGGGACTGAGAAAACAGAGTCGTACATTTCAGGATCTGTTTATACAGTTGGCTTCACATCTCGCCAATAATATTCTCATCCGAAGTGAGACACGTGAGAGCGAAATATTATCATTAAAATATTAAGGTTTGTGTCTTGAAGTGTCGTGCAGTACCTAATCCAAAAAAGTGAAAAAAAAACAGGGTAGGTAGGTAGGTACAACTTACATTAAATCTACCAATCAGGAAACTAGATTCCGTTCTCAAAAGTAGAAGTTCACTCAGTCCCTATTTTATAATAAAGAAGCGCTCAATGGAAGGCCAGAGATTTATTCGCGGTATTTTTATCTATCCAAAGCTGTGTCTATATTTTGCACGTATCAAAGCAGTGTTACAAAAAAACAATACGCCATTGTTGCCAAATTATACGTTTGTTCGCTGTGAAATTTACTATTCAGTTTGGAAGGATAATCATTGCGTATATTATTCTCTCGTAATCGGAGTAAAAAACCGGCCAAGTGCCAGTTGGTCTCGCGCACGAAGGGTTCCGTCCCATTATCTATAAAAACGGCAAAAAAATCACGTTTGTTGTATGGGAGCCCCCTTAAATATTTATTTTATTATATTTTTTTGTATTTTTTGTTATAGCGACAACAGAAATACATCATCTGTGATAATTTCAACCGTCTAACTATCATGGGTCATGAGATACAGCCTGATGACAGACGGACAGTCAGACAGACAGACGGACGGACAGCGGAGTCTCAGCAATAAGGTCCCGTTTTACGCTATGGTTACGGAACCCTAAAAATAGAATATATAACTCTGGTCTAAAACGTCTGGTCTGGTCCCCAACAGTGGAAGCACAGACTAGTAATAGTTCAGACCGCCAACTCAAGAACCAAAAACATAGACCGTAAGCAACCATATTTAATCTGTACCCGCTGGTAGATTTTTGACGACACTGTGGCAATGGAACTTACTGTGACATTAGCTGTGTGAACATCCAAAGATAAATATATATAGCTCATTTAAATTTAACTTTATGTAGAAGCTCACGGCATTTCCAATTGAACACCAACGTCCGATGTAAAATGAAACTGGTGTTCAATTGAAATACCGTGAACTATGTTGTGCCGTATTATATGAAATTAAACAAACAATTTACTTATCAACAGATACATTTTTAAATGTATCTCATTTCATATCCGGAAAAACGATATATCTTCGTCCTTTTACAGAGTTCTACGTTTTACAACCACAACACTCGTACATTTTGCAAAATGAGAACTTGCATGGTATGCCACATACGACGCACTTCACTATCTTCCATTTGTTGTCCAAACAATGGTTATTACGCGTTTCCAGGTGAATTTTCGATTAGCTACACACTGTTCCGTTTGTTTATTGCATAGTAATCTATCAATACTACAAATTAAATAACAACATTTGCAAAAATGAAAAAAAATGTTCAGAGACGACGACGAAATTCCGGGCTATTTTATTTTAATTTGTCACTTTATTTTGACGTTTGACGTCCATTGGTAGACAAGGCAGTAGCCAATGGGAGCTCGACATGTCGTCAAAATCTTTTTGACACAATATGGCCGCTATCATACTCGTTTCGTTCTACGTAGATAAACAGCCGTGAGTGGAAGTACTTCCACCTAACAGAAGACCGCAGCCATAATAACACCACTACTTGCTCCTTAGATATATGGTGTTGTGTTCCTGAAGGTGAGTAAGGTCGCCAGAGCTCCCGAGGATACGCTGTGTGAGGGACTGCATATGTCTCTAGCTGCCAATACACCGAATCTTCAAGTTAGTAGTGTTTCTTCAGGAGTCGCCAGCGTCCATATGAGACGGTGTCTCCATTCCGTCAGGCAGGCCGTAAGTTTGTTTGCTACCGTCGTTGTATAAAAAGCCATATCAGGCTACGAACTATTTTCCCGAACGAAATGAGGGAAAATAATCATTTCGTGTTGATGTCGCTCATTTTAGGGTCAGTTATAAAATCTACAATTTAAAAAAAAATCTAATGACCGATAGCCGGTGGGGCTAGCGAGTTCTTGTTAAAAATATTACTCAAACGTATTTAGTTAGCTATGCCCTACCTTAGACAGCTTATCTGTCGAGTTTGACGTTCCTCTTTTCCGTGGAACATGATCGTATGTACACGCCATTTTGTGTCGTCCCCTTTTTAATTATAATTATTTTATCAATTAATAGAAACATGTGAATATATACCTAAGATTAACAAAAGGGCGATATGTCCCATTTATTTTCGTGAAGAAATAAAAGCCATATTGCCAGACATTCTTTTTATTCATTGAAATCATTGAAGTTCCCTAGTTGGCTGACACGTGTTGCTGCGCTCATGTCTGCACAATAGTTCTCGAGTGGTGACCACGTACCGTAGCGCTGGAAGGGCCCCCACGAGGTCGGCTTTTGACCTGGTTAAGTTCGCGGAAATCCGCTGGATGCGGGCGGCCCATGATCGGTCGTTGTGGCGGTCTATGGGGGAGGTCTATGTCCAGCAGTGGACGTAGATCGGCTGACGATGATGATGATGATTAAAACTAATTATTTCGAAGAAACATTAGTCAATCTTGTAGTTTGCAACAGTGACATTCAACGGATGATGATTTTGAGCAAATTTGAATCCGAATACATTTATCGTGAACACTTCAACTGCTTTCAATAGGACGAGAGAATAGCAATTACGTATCGAACTTTTTAACCGACTTCTAGATTTCAAAAGAGGAGGTTATCAATTCGGTTGTATGTTTTTTTTTTAATGTTTGTTACTTCATAACTCCGTCATTTCTTAACCGATTTGAAAAATTCTTTTTTTGATTGTATGTATATATATCCAAGTTGGTCCCGTTTTTGTCAAAAGGCAGTTCTGATGATGGGATCCATGAGGAATTGAAGGAACTCCTCAAATCTTTAAGGCAAACATATAGTGATTTTTGTGTTTTTATCAACAAGTCAAGCATTTGCATCCAAAAATGTGACATTGGATGAAGTGGAACTGCTGATGATGATCAGAACAGAACTCTTCAACGACGAAAAGTTCACGTTTGGCGATTTGTCCTCCTAGCTGTGTTTGTTAAGCAAGTTCTATTTTCACGATTAATTTTTGTCATGCTCGAGTTCTGATGATGGGATCCATGAGGAGTTGAGGGAACTCCTCAAATCTTAAAGGCAAACATATAGCGATTTTTGTGTTTTTATCAACAAATCGAGCATTATCATACAAAAATGTGACATTTGATGAAGTGGAACTGCTGATGATGATCAGAACAGAACTCTTCAACGACAAAAAGTTCACGTTTGGCGATTGGTCCTTCTAGCTGTGTTTGTTAAGCAAGTTCTATTTTCACGATTGATTTTTGTCATGCTCGAGTTCTGATGATGGGATCCATTAGGAATCGAGGAAACTCCTCAAATGTGAAAGGCACACAAATAGTGATTTTAGTATTTTCATGAACTAATCAAGCATTTTCATTCATAAAAGTGACATTTGACGAAGTGGAACTGCTGATGATGATCAGAACGGAACTCTTCAACGACGCGTAGTTCACGTTTGGCGATTTGTTCTCTTCGTTTTGTTTGTCAAGCAAGCAAGGTTTTTCCATGATTTCATGAAGAATTGAGGGTACTTAGTCTTCTACCATTATAAACATACTTATAGCCATTTTTGTATTTGGTATGGAATCTAAGAGTGCACCATCTAAGATTAATAATCTTTCACCGGACTCCCCCATTGAAGTCAGTTTTTTTTTCTTAAAAATTATCATACTAGGTATTTCGTACGCAGCAGAGATTGCAAACACACCATTGTGATTAATGTAATTCCAAAATATGGACTTTGAACTCGATTCGAGACATAATCAGTAATTTCCATTTGATCACGCTCGTTAGTTCGGTTCGACGTGCATGGAAGCACAGAATAAGAACAGTACATAGAAGCGAAGGAAACACATTAAAATCAAATTGGTATATCTTGAATCGACCCCCTAACGTAATTTTTCGCCATAAGTGGCACGCGCAGTTGTCCTGTAGGTAGTCTAGGTATGTTCCGAAACAGGTTAACTCCCTTACAAAAGTTCCCGTAATTACCTACATTAATGTTTACGTTCCATAAAGATTCTATTTGCCGTGTACTACGGGCTGGGAATGTGGGAGGATGTATTCGTTGGAATTTTGTTGTGTTTTCGAAGTACGCAGAACTGATTTACTTAATATAGGTATACGTTGTATCAGAAATTATACAGAGTTGAGTTCAAGACAAAAAAACCGGCCATGTGCGAGTCGGACTCGCGCAGAAAGAGTTCCGTACCGCATGATCTATAAAAAGAGTCCGACTCGCACTTGGCAGGTTGTTATAGCGGCAACAGAAATACATAATCTGTGCAAATTTCAACTGTCTAGCTATTACGGTTCTTGAGATCTAGCTCGGTGAGTGGTAGCCATGAAAAAGGGCTAAAATATCACGTTTTTTGTATGGGAGCCCCCATTAATTATTATTATTATTTTGTTTTTAGTATTTGTTGTTATAGCGGCAATAGAAATACACAATCTGTGAAAATTTCAACTGTCTAGCTATTACGGTACTTGAGATACAGCCTGGTGACAGATGGACGGACAGCGAAGCCTTAGTAATAGGGTCCCGTTTTTACCCTTTGGGTACGGAACCCTAAAAAGAAATTTTGTGAAACCCCAAATACTACTAAGTAACAGAGAATAGTTGATCCCACCAAAATATTTTCATGTAAAATGTTGCCAAGACGAGACCATATGGCTCGCACTATCAAAAAGTTATCAAATGTTATGTACTTATAGAACTAAGATTCTAACTCTACACGCCCTAGCCTAATGTTCCTAGTACTGAAAGTGGTACAAAGTTAAATTTATAGCGGTACGAAGTTAATTAAATCCATGCAGCACAAGCCTTTTCATCAGATCCAAGAAATGCAAACTGTGTCGTTGTAAAAAGAGACCTCAAAAATGCCCTTAATACCGTGCCATCTCTGTATCCTCTTCTTTTGCAAGTATATTCGTCTTCTTCTTATATCTTTTTCAATGATTCCGTGATCCTTTCTCAGGTTGGAGCGCATCAGGGAGATCCTTTGGGCCCCTTAGCGTTTAGTCTTGCGATTCACAAAACTATATCTGTCCTTCGATCTCCTCTAAATATGTGGTACTTGGATGTTGGAACTATCGAAGGGAAACCCAAAATAGTGAAGCAAGACCAGCTTACTCTTCTGCCATGATTTGGGGAAATGGGTTTGGAGGTATATTCAAGCAAGTGCGATTTTTCCCTTTTTTGCGTTAAGTAAATACATGACAATTCCCACCCGGTAAAGATCTAGGTGCGTATAACGGACTATCCTGTTAGTCCGTACTACCGTCTAAAAACCCAATGATTACCGGCTATGCCTTTAGTGGGACGCCGCAGTATCGCAAATAGTACTCTACTGCGATGAATAGCACTCCTGCAGTGGCAACTGCCAACCTTATTTTCCTTTCTTTAGTGCTTTACTCCCAGGTTTGAAAGAGTTATCGGCACAAACGTTTAACCGCTCATCACCGCTCATGTATGTTGGTTAATAAAAAAACTTATTTTTCCTAAAGATTGACAGTTGATACTATCGTATCAATGCGTTGTCAAAGTGGACCTCGGCTCCTTAATAGAGTACCTACAACCGAGAAAAAAATCTAGGAGGGTGATAAAGGTTTTGATTAATAAATAAATAAAAACCATTTGTTTCGTGTAACTATGGACACATATTATGTTAGTATTAGTTGATGCTTAAAATTAAAATATATAAAATGACCTGTTAAATGACTTTGGTTTCATACCTAGTCTAAGCTATATTGTTAATCACCAATCAAATCAATAACTTAAATCCTTTCTGAATGTGTGCCTTTCGATTGTCTTTAATGACTACAGACGGTACAAGTATTGTCGATGTTTATATTTGAAATCCAATACAATTAACTAAAGTTAAAATAAACCTGCACGAATACACATCCCAGTTTAATAATTAAATTAAATACTAACTTCTTTAAGGAATTTTAAATTATTTATACACTAACTCGCGAACGTTGAATTCTGAGACGAGACGGCGCGGCGGCGTGCTCTCACCGTGGCTTGATGTGGGAGGGGGGGCTCTTGAGGATTAATTTGGAGCATATTTCATCTTGAGCACGCCAAGAATTCCTTGCAAAGCGAACTGTGCCACTTTTCTATTCTTCTTAGCTCAGCAAAGCAAATAATAAATGAGATAAATATAAAACTTGTAAAATTGTTACGGTATAAAGTAAAAAGAAAAGCCATTCATAGAATTGTTAATGATTTATTTAAAAAACGTTCTATGCATTTTAAGAGAATTTTTATTTTATTTTCATTACAATACGTATTATATAAAAATATATAAAATTATTTATTTGCTAACAAAATTGTGGTTGATGGGTCTCACTCAAGTCATCAGGAACCTGATTACAGTGATCACCCAAGGCATAAGTCCTGTTAGAATAAAATGTACGTCTTATCGATATTTAAACTTCACTCTAGTCTAAAACTGGTTGTTGTACTTTTTAATTAAATCTAAGAAACCCCAAAGTTTTGGCCGTCGGTCGTCAGGACAGGTCAGTCGGTCTTAGTACTATCAAGATGATTAATTACTATTAAATCTATACATAAGTAGAATTATTTATTTAAATCAGCCATCAACAAGCACTTTTGAAAATAATGAATATAAAGAGAAAATAAATTCCTAAATAGGAAAAAAAAACCTTTGTATAGATTCAGTCTATAATCAGTTCTTTACTCAGCCATGTTCTGTTGCCGGCCTTTTCAGGATTCTTATTACCTCAGTTCAGTGAAATATCGTAAAAATACAGAAATAAATATAAAATAACATACCTTCCAATAATTGGATTAAACACCAACTTAGTTTCACTAAATATATAATCGAAAATTGCTTAATTATTTTAAATTTGGAATATTTACAACTTGGAAATTAATTATCTCTATTCAACACAGCAAAAGGAAATTACGATTCCAGTGACAATGGCAGCGCGCTTTAGCTAAAACTGAAGTGCATTTTTGTTTATGGCCGTAGTTTCAAAAGCACGCAAAATTGGATTGGAGGTGGTTTGGATAATCGTAGCCGCGAGTATTTAAAGGTCGGCTTTATTTGGAGGCGGGCCTTCCTTGGTTACTCTACCTACCAAGTATGCAGCTAGCTAAATTGCTCATGTCGTATTTTCAGGCGCCATTTTAGTTTATAGGCGGCGTCCGACCATGTCCCCATTTATTGATCAGCCTAGAGTCTAAGAAACCACACTATGATTTTATTCAATCTTTTACAATATATGATATACAAAATGAAGAAAACCATTATGAACGAGAACACTGTTAAACCAAATTAGATACTGATAATTGACATGTGAATGCTGTCGCGGTTGCGCGGTAATATATACTCTTTTTAGGGTTCCATAATAAACTAGGAACCCTTATTGTTGGCGCAGGTTCTTGAGAAAATGAAGTAGCCGACAACTGAGTTTTGGATTGTAGTTGATTTATTTTTCGGAGCGATTAAATTACAAAATACTGTTTGTAGAAAGGGTTTGTATGGACGCGCGACCGAATAGCGTACAGCGTGATGTCGGCGTCGTGGCGGATGGAGTAATGGCGGCGAGCCGCTGGCCCGCGGCGCCGTGTAGGCGACGCGCTTGTGTGTGTGAGCGCACACACGGATGGCGCGTTAACAGGCTGCCCCCCTTGGGTCAGGAGGAGCCTGATCCAACGTCGATGGAAGTGGACAGAGCCGGTTGTAGGCCCTGCGTAAGGTTCCAGTAGTCGTGAGGATGTCAGCGACGCGGTTGACGCCGTCGCTGCCTGGGTGGACGGCTGTGACTCGTCCGAGTAGCCAACGGTTGGGTGGTAGGCGGTCATCCTTCACTATGACCATCTCACCCAGTTGTGGGTGAGCTCCCTGCGTGCGCCATAGGGTGGATCACTCAATGTATGAAAAAATTTTTTTTTGCTTCAATTCTTTTCGGCTGCTATGAAAAAGTTGTTACACCTACCCAACATTCAAAATATAAAATATGAAAGATATACGTTAATATTTAGTACTGCCCCAAGCTAACGGAACTTTTACAGAATAGTTTAATTTGGCATGATTTCTGGTACCCCGCTATTTAAAACGATTCGGTTATTTATCCCACAAATGTTGATTAATCGTTTCATTTTACCGTGGTGTACCACTACAAACCTCTTCCCCCACCTACGCGGGGATGCGTTGCCCCATTAGTTGCACTTTAATTATTGTTCTGAGTAGTCAATTGTTGCAAAAATTATGTCCTTATTACGAAGTGACGCAGTGTGTCCTGTGTTCGGGGTTGCTCGGGATTTGCCTACAAATACATTGCCAACGTATGAAGATGTGATGTTGTGTTATTTATGGGTTAGTCGGAACAAGCAAAAAGAGGGCCAATATAAGAACTTGGTGAGTGACACTTGTTTGGAAGTTTCTGTGAAAATTACGAAGCAATGGGAGCTAGCTTCGATACCTACTATTGACGATCGATCCGTAGTTCGCAAGATTAAGGACTATCATGATAAGTACCGCAACCTTTTAAAACCTTATTCATCAAGGAAAAATGTCGAATCCTATAAAGAACGCATGAAAACATTCAAACAGGAAGCACAGGTTTTATTTGATATAGCAGCATGCAAATGTAAATGTTGTAATTCCTGTAAGTGCGATAAAGCCCTTAAAGTACCTATTCGAGAACGAATGTTTTTGCAAGACCAGCGAACTAATCGAAAAATGGGCATCGACAGTGTTGATACAAAGGTAACCAAACTAACTGAGAAAAGTCTCAGTAGAAAAAGAAAACTGGAAGTTTGGTGTCAAGCTCAACGCCAGCAAGTATTTGCTTCGGAGTCTGAGCCTACGCCGTCTACAAGCAAGTGCTTTTTGATCGAGTCTACTGCTTCCGCAGATACTTCTGTCGAACTACCCTCTAAACAAAAAGACACAAGTTCTTCCATCGAATTACCTACGAATGAAAACGATTCACATTCTTCACAGAGTTCGATAAAAAGCGGTCATATACTATAGGACTCTTCCGCCATTGCCAAGACTTTAGATCGTTTTGGTGTATCTGATCGGGCTGGAGCAGCGATAGTATCGGCAACGCTGCAAGATATTGGAATTGTTTCCGCAGCAAATATGGCAAATGTTGTGGATAGAAATAGAATCAGACGTGCACGCGATAAAGAGAGAAACAAATTGATTGATGTATCCTTTTCGTTTGAGCATAACGAGTTCGGCCTCTATTTCGATGGACGCAAAAACAAAACTTTAATATTCCAACACTCAAGAAGGAAGGTCGTGTTAGAGGAACACATAAGTTTGCTTAAAGAACCCGGTTCTGAGTACATGGGTCACCTGGCTTTGCAAAGCGGAAAAGCTCTACACGTGAGCAAGAAACTGCATGAGTTCTTGGTCCAGAAAGAAATTGACTGTGGTGAGCTTGTTGTGATTGGTTGTGATGGTACTGCAGTAAACACAGGGCACAAGGGTGGTATTGTAAGATGTCTGGAGTTAAAACTAGGAAGGCCTTTGCAATGGTTTATTTGCCAATTACACGCAAATGAGCTTAATTTGCGTCATTTATTTGAGACCCTTGATGGCACTACGACTGGACCTCGCAGCTTTTCAGGAAATATAGGTAAAGCGTTGAAAGACTGTGAGACACATCCAATAAAACCCTTTCAGGCAATTAAGTGTACTTTGCCTATAATAACAAATAAAAGTGATTTGAGCACGGATCAGCTTTATTTGTTTGACATTTGCGAAGCTATCAGTTTGGGATCTTGTAATGAAAGTCTGGCTAAGAAAAACCCGGGCAAGATAGTTCCTTCAAGATGGCTTACAACAGGAAACCGGATTCTGCGGTTGTATATTTCTACGTCTGCACCGACAGAGAATTTGCTTTTATTAGTAAATTTTATAATTAAAGTCTATGCCCCTATGTGGTTCTCTATTAAAACTGAACCACTTTGCATTCACGGCGCCAAACATTTACATAAGACTATGATGCTATCGCGATACCTTCCCCAGCAGATGAGAGTCATCGTAGACCGTGTTATCCAACGCAATGGCTATTTTGGGCACCCAGAAAATATTTTATTGGCCATGTTAGCTGATGAAAGAGAGCAAGTGAAAGTTTCAGCTTTAGAAAATATTATTAAAGCCCGAGATTCGGTCACCACATCTCCCCGAGTTTTCGTGCTGCCAAGATTTAATTTTGAAGCTGAACATTACACAGAAATCATTAATTGGAACGAAGTTACTTTGACAGAACCGCCATTAACCAAAAATATAAGCAAAGATTTGATTTTTGATTGCATTCAAAACCCACAGTTAGTCGAAACTAGAATTATACCTCGTATTAAAAACTATCCATGCCACACTCAAGCCACAGAAAGGTGCGTCAAAATAGTCACCGAGGCAGCTGCAGCAGTTTGTGGCCCATTCAGAAGGGATGGATTCATCAAAACGAGGTTGGAATCTCGAAAAATTATGCCATTTTTTAACACCAAAAAAGATTTTAAAATACAGTGAAAACCTAAATTTTACGTTTACTTATGTTTTTTTTTGGACATACGGACTATTAGGTATGTTTTTTTTATTTCATATTGTTTTTGTAACCCTTAACAACGACTAAAGTGTAATAAACAGTGATTTCCTGCTTCTTATATACTCACAAGTTCAGTTTACCCGTGGCGCTTTTTTGTTTTTTTTAGAAAACTTTGACAGTCCTGGGGCAGTACAAAGCATTTGAATAAATAAAAAAATTTTACTCATCTGATATCATGTTAGTGCGTAACAAGTTTCTCGTAGTAGCCAAAAACAAAATTCAAAAAAAAATTTTTTTGATCCACCCTATGCGCCACTTGCTGCGGGACTGGAGCTCTGAAATGTATTCATTTGAGTATCTCTTCCAAAAGTGAGCCCTTAATTGTTGTACTCTCAAATATCTTGACAGTGTCGAGAGCTTTCGGGTATCTTCCACCTGGGGTGCAGGTGGCAAAGTGAGAGTTCGCCCAATTAAAAAAAGTGCCGGAGAAAGTGGAACTAAGTCTGAGGGATCGGATGAAAGTGGAGTGAGAGGTCTTGAATTCAGTATCCCCTCTATTTGAACCAATACAGAGTTCATTTCCTCGTAGTCTAGATTAGCCATAGACAATACGCGCTTTAGGTGATATTTTACAGACTTGACTGATCCTTCCGCTAAGCCATTAAAATTTGGGCTGTATGCTGGGGCGAACTTGAACTTTATTTCGTTTTCCGCTGAGTAAGAAATTATATCGTTACGGGCTTCCCTTAGAAATTTAGCTAGTTCATTACATGTACCTACGTACTGAGTACCGTTATCTGAATATAAAATTGCCGGCTTACCTCTGCGGGCAATAAATCGGTTTAAAGCGGCAATGAAGCCTTGAGACGTCAGATCGGTGACGAGCTCGAGGTGCACTGCTCTCACCGCCAAACAAACAAATACAACTATGTATGATTTTATTAGGTGAGAGCCGCGACCCTTTTTGTTCGAAATCAGGACAGGCCCAGCATAATCTGTAGCTGTGTGTGCAAACACGTACTCAGCGTGCAACCTCTGCGCAGGAAGAGAACTCATGATCGGTTGGTACGTTCGACCTGAGAAACGAAGACAAATTAAGCAGGCATTTGTTATCTTCCGGCAAAGGCTGCGACCGCTTATTATCCAAAATTTATGACGTAACATGGATAATAGCAATTGTGGTCCAGCATGTAATAATATTGTGTGATAATGTTGTACTATTGTCTTAGTAATATGGTGACGTGCGTGCAACAAAATTGGATGCTTAGTGTCGTAAGCATAATTGGAATTGGATAGCCGACCTCCTACTCTGATGAGATTTTCACTATCAACAAAGGGGTTTAATTTGATAAGTTTATCTTTTGGTGTGAGTGTGCCCTTAGTGATCATAGAGCGTTGTTCATTGAAAATATCTGTTTGCACCTTTTTGCACAAGAAATGTAACGCCAATCTTAATTCTATTATACTAAGCGGACCAATGCGTTTGTTAGTATTTTGACAATTATATTTGAATCTGTATAAGTAAGCTACAATGCGCTGCATTTTGCTGAAATTTGAATATTTTGCAGTAAAATCGTTTTCCTGCATATCTGCGGCTGCTGAGATATGACATAGAGGTTTAATTTCAGGTAAATTGGAAATATCCACACTTTGGGGTTGTAAGGGCCATTGAATATCCTTTTGGTGCAAAAAGTGTGGGCCCTCCCACCACAGAGATGAATCTTTAAGCTGTGAAGCATTTTGCCCTCTTGATCCTATATCGGCAGGGTTCATGTCCGTAGGGACATAGTACCAGGCTGAAGGGTCAAAAGTGTTAATTATTTCATTTACTCTATTGTATACAAATTGTTTGAGTTGTTTTTTGCAGGTTTTCAGCCATCCGAGCACAATGGTTGAGTCACACCAGAAATACACTGAGTTTACCTTTAATCGCAATGAATTTAAAGTCTTTTTTGTTAATTGCGTAGCAAGCAAACTGCCACACAATTCGAGTTTCGGAATCGTTAATTTTTGCTTTAGTGGCGCGAGCTTGCTCTTCGCTACAAGCAAGCGGACAGATACATTGCCACTGCTAGACACTGCACGCACATATACACAAGCGGAATACGCCTTTAATGACGAATCACTGAACGCGTGCAATTCGATTATTACATAATCGTCGCACAGTACTCTACGAGGTATTTCAAGCTTAGATATATCTGGTAGGTATTTTACGAACTGATTCCACTGTGACTCAACCTCGGCCGGCAGCTGGCAGTCCCACGAGACGTTATGAGCCCAGAGAGATTGAAGAATAAGTTTTGCTTGTAACATGCAAGGGTTAATCAAGCCCAGTGGGTCGAATACCTGTGCAATGGTGGACAAAATAGTGCGTTTAGTTTTAGGTTTGTGCTCTGTATGAGGAAATGAAAACAATAATGTGTCTCTTTTGCATGACCATAGTAAGCCTAGTATTTTGGCATATTCATCGTTGTTTAAATGTGATAAGGCATCATTATTAGTTTCATTAACTATATCAGTTATTATGGAAGGATTGGTAGACCGCCATTTGCGTAAATGGAAATGAGCGCTCTCCAGCTCGCTGATGGCAGCTTTACATGTGTGTATAAGTGTTTGTTTGTCATCGTGACCAGTTACATAGTCATCAACATAGAAATCATGCAAGATTGTTTCGCTTACATGTTCTTCCTTACAATCTAAACCTATTTGTTTCAGTGTGCTGGTTGCCAACCAGGCAGCTGAGGCCAAGCCGTACGTGACAGTGTTCAATTTGTATTGTTTTATGGGTTGTGTAGGATCAGGCCGCCACAAGATTTGCTGCAAACTTCGCTGATCATCTCTTATATAAATCTGCCGGTACATTTTGGCTACATCGGAGGTTGCAACAAATTTGTGTTGTCTGAATCGTGTCAGGATGCTCAACAAATCATCTTGAACAACTGGCCCTATGTGTTGAATGTCATTATAGGACTTTCCTGAGCTGGTGACAGCTGACCCATCAAAAACAGATCTCAGCTTGGTTGTGAGGCTGGTGTCTCGCAGGACCCCATGATGGGGCAAAATATAGGAAAAGGTATCGTTTTGTGTATCTGTATTTTCTGACATGTGACCTAAGTTTTGGTATTCATCCATAAAATCAACATATTGTTTCTTGAATTTTTGATCTCGCTTAAATTTGCGTTCTAATGAAAGGAACCTGACCAACGCTTGTTCCTTAGAGTTGCCTAGCACCTCAGGGGACTCCTTTAATGGCACAGTTACGATAAACTTGCCATCGGGGTGACGCGTGGTAGTACTGCTAAAGATAAGCTCGCATTCACTGTCAGATATAGATTTATTGTATGATTTTTCAATATTAGAGAAACCATCATTATCAAAAAAATAGTTTAGTTTTTTATCTAGCTCTGTGTTAGAGAAATGGCAGTGGACTGTATTTTGTCTCCTTTTGTTTGGGCTTGGTACCTGTATTGAACCTGAGACAAGCCACCCAAGTTTTGTTTCGACCAGGGTTGGTTGATTCTTGCCTAGGGATATTTGATTAGAAGATAGTACCTCCCAAAATAGGTCGGCGCCCAGCAGCATCTGCACCTCTGATGGTACGGAGAATGATGGGTCCGCGAGGTGGATGTGAGGGGGAATCTCTAATGCATTGCAATTGATTGGTTTAGTGGGGATCAGCTGGGTGATCTGAGGTACAACAAAGCAGTTAACATCGGTTGTATAACCACTGTTGTATAGCGAAGATATAGTGATATCACATCGTTTTGTGATCTTTGAAGATTGTTGGTTCAGCCCTTGAACTGAAATGGAGGTGGAATAGCTGGGTATCCCTAATTGCCTCTGTAAAGCTTCTGTCAGGAAGCTAGAAGTTGAACCATTGTCTAATAATGTACGTACTTTGTGTGTTTGGCCAGAATGATCTTGGACGTTGATTATAGCGGTGGATAGAAGGACTTGGCTATGGTGCGTTGAAGATAGTGTGACATTATCTTGTACAGGTTTAGATAGATCCTGCACGTTTGGTAAGACAACACAGTCACCTTTAGGAGAGGATGTGCTAGCCAGTGTGTCCATGTGCAATAAAGTATTGTGTCGGCTGGTACACAGCCGGCATGAACTGAGCCGACATCTTTGTTCATTGTGCCCTGCCCGAAGACAGTTAGTACAGAGATTCAGCTGATTTGTTTTTTTTATTCTTGACTCTATGGACATAGCCTTAAATTTAGGACATTGATAAATGGTATGAGAATTTATACATACAGGGCATTTAAATTGTTTTTGTTTAAATGTTTCATTGACAACAAACGTCTTTGGGCGGTTGTGTGTGATGTCACTGTGTCTTCGGGGAGCCTTAGCCTCCTCCATGGTCTCTAGGAGGTCAGCCCGGCCCTTAATAAATCGCGTGAAGTCGCAAAAGGTGGGAATACCTTCAATTTTATTTCGCTCGGTTTCCCAGTCCCGCATTGAAGTTGCATCAAGCTTATTGGTCATCATATAGATGATTAGAACATCCCAATGTTCAGTAGGCAAGTTTAATGTTTTTAAAGCTCTTAAATTTTTATTTACCCAATCAATCATGTTGCGCAAGCTCTTTGATGATTCTTGCGAAACTTGCTGAATATTAAATAAAGCTTGAATATGATTATTGATGAGAATGCGGTTATTGTTAAATCGATCACACAGTAGATCCCAAGCAACATCATAATTGTCTGCGGAAAATTCCAATGATTTAATAATTAAAGCCGCACTGTCCTTTAATGAGTTCCTTAGATAGTGGAACTTATGAATTTTAGGTATGGAAATGTTTTCATGTATGAGTGACTTGTAAGTGTCGTGAAACTCTAGCCAATCCTGATAACGACCAGAAAAGGTCGGTAGATGTATTGTGGGAAGTCTTATGTTTGGCTTACTTGAGAATGCACCATGCATGTCACCTGATCCGGTCACCGATCCATTGTCGTGCACCGCAGAGGCAGCTCCGAGGGGCGCGGCATGGTTGCTGAGCAAATCCTGCGCGGCAGCCATGGCGCCGAAGTACCGAGTCTCGAACGCTGACCGCTCAGCATACTCCTCGTCTGGAATTTCCGTTAATGTCTCTATATCATTTTGTATTGAATCATAGTCGTTGTACAGTTCTGACATTTTTGCATGGCGCATGGTTAGCTCATGCAACTGGACGCTGTTGAGTGCATTGCTCGGTAGCAAAGTGTTTAAGTAGTCTTTAAAAAGCGTCAGCTTTGATTTGAAGCTTGCCCTTGTTTTCTTTAGTGATTTTAAATTGTCCATTATTGATTTTAGCTAATTAAATGAATTTGCACTTGAAGAAATATATGAGAATTTATGTGCTAATGAATTTGAAGTGAAAATATTGCAAATGAAGATATTTACAGCACAAACACTGATTCAAACCGAAAACGAAACAAATCTAAAGCGACCCACAGTATACAGCTGAAAGAAATAAAGTGATTATGCACACACTAAAATGATTAAAAAAATAGGAATGTGCAAAGAAAACTAAAGGAAATGTACTTAAATTTTCAACTGAAGGGTGATAAAGCAGGCAGAAGAACAGTCAAGCAAACGTGCGCAAGCCACGCCCGAAATCCCGTTACACGGGGACCGCGCGCAAGTCACGTAGGCACCCGGCCACGCGGCGCGGACTTTGACCCCACGCCAAGATCTGGAATATTCGCAGTTAAATTAGCAAAATATATTCAATATTGTACTGTATTGGCTCAAACAGAGGCAACACAGCCTTCTAGAACTCTGAAAAAAGAATAATTGTAGTTAAATTGACTAATTGCAAAGATCGATTATAATTTTCGTTATGGAAAAGGTAATATTGTAGACAAAATTGCAAATAAATATGGCACGTAAAGGACTTGAGTGTAACCTTCAAATGGTAAATGTCATTTATAGGAATATCACAGTAATTTTTATAGAAGGCAAAGTTGATTTTAATTGCTAGATTGAACGAACTCACACAAATACCACTGCAAACCCTTTTCCTGGTATGTTCTGATCTCGTAGGCTCCGGTGATGGTTTGATGTTATCTTGATTTTCTTGATACGTATCGTCAAAATGTCGACCACGTTTCTTCATTCGACCGCGCCCATGAAATCCTGTTCTCCTTTAGATAGTGGAGTCAAAGTCTTCATCCGGCTCGAACTTGTTGGCGCAGGTTCTTGAGAAAATGAAGTAGCCGACAACTGAGTTTTGGATTGTAGTTGATTTATTTTTCGGAGCGATTAAATTACAAAATACTGTTTGTAGAAAGGGTTTGTATGGACGCGCGACCGAATAGCGTACAGCGTGATGTCGGCGTCGTGGCAGATGGAGTAATGGCGGCGAGCCGCTGGCCCGCGGCGCCGTGTAGGCGACGCGCTTGTGTATGTGAGCGCACACACGGATGGCGCGTTAACACTTATAGTTTCGCCATGTCCGTCTGTCTGTCCGTCCGTCTATCTGCCCGAGGCTTTGCTCTGTAATTGTAAGTGCTAGTAAGCTACAATTTAGTTACAATTTGATTTGGTATGGATGATGGACTGACAAAGTCGTAAAATAAACTGTAAAAAACTTTTTTTAAAGGTACACGTAAAGTGGGGATGAGTATATTTTTTTGCTTCAACCCTATGGTGTGGGATATTGTTGGATAGGTATTTCATAAGGAATAGAGGTATTCATCAATCATTTTTTTGATAAAGTGAATATTTTCGGAAATATTCACTCCAAAAGAGAGAAAAATTGTGCTCTTCCCCCCCTCCCTCTAACCTTTGAACTCTAGTTCCAAAAAATATGATGATGAACAAGATGAACAAAAAATATAGCGGACATGATCAGTTTATCTGTTTTTGAGTTATCATAAAAAGTCTTCCCTTCTTAGTAAAAGACGTATAAAACTCTGCGAAAGTATTCCCTTTTGCTTGTTATTGATTTTTTTAAAGTAAGTTCATTGAAAAAATTCGGTACCCTACACTGAGCATGGCCCGACATGCTCTTGGCCGGTATTTTTATTTAATACGTTGGATTTTTAATCGAATTATGTTCGAAGGTTTCAGATATTCCGTCACAAATCTATTATATGTAGAATGCTGTAATAAAGTGTAGTAGCCGCATTACATGTGTCATTCATACTTAATAATTATCATTCATTTGGACGTCGGCTACAAGTTTATATTTTATCCAAGTTTGAAAATAAAATATTGTTAATGCGGTACCTAGTGTTTGATTGAATTTAGGTATCAAATTATATAAATAAATAAATGACTAATTATATCCTACTATTCAATTACAATATTCATGAAGATTGAACCTATCGATATGTGCGACGTAGAGCTCTATGTTTGTATTTGTTAACTGCAAGTTGTTGATTCTTTCTACTCACAGTCGATATTAAATTGGTATGAGGAGATCAAACAAGAGTTACATTTCGCATTTCGATATAATTTTTACGTGCGGTGCGTTCGTGTGCTCGTTTTAACACGTTACGTCAAAACGCGGAGAAGCGAGCGCTCGAATCACATGAAATTTTAGAATGCGAAGCGTAAATGTCAGATTGACTCCTTGGTATCTATCGTGCAAGAAGCGGGCCCGATGCCGCGATGAGCTGAATAGATAAAAGACGTTTAAACGTGGTTTGAACACAACACCGCGACTTTATCGCGAACTCTGGCAGCGCGCCAAATAATGTTTTTATAATGGTTAGTTGTTCAGCACCCATAACACCACTCTTCTTGTTGACCTTACCTTTCTGTAATAATAACCTGATTTGCAACATATTTGTTCGAACTCGTATATTTATAATATAATAAAATTGTTAAATGAATAGGGACAAACTGCAGCTTTTATTTTGGCCAGGGTTTCTGTATTTAAGAATGTTACTAAATAATTATCGGTTTTAAATAGTTTTGCATTTATATAGGCTTTAAAGAGTCTCGCAACCCGCTGAGCTGTGTGGACGACCCTGATTCTCCTACGAATCTCCTAATTTCGGATTCGATCTCGTAGGGAAACTCCGAGAATAGCTCGGCTATATTGCCCTCTGGGTGACCTTGAGATGGATCGTTGAATGAGGGTGGCGCAGAACCGATCATTGTGGAAAACCATGGGGGAGGCCTTTGTCCAGCAGTCGACGTCTTTTGGCTGATATGATGATGATGATGAGATTTTAAAGGCGAGTCAAAGGTAGATCCGCGAAAACGATGACATGTTTTTGTGGCCTGTACTTTGTATGAATACACTTTAATTTATCAACATTAGCAAAATTAATCACGAACATAAATCGTTACATGTGGTACGCCGACAGCCCATGTGGTTTACTACAAAAACCACTCAAAATGTCGCCTGGACCGCGTGTCGGCCGGTAGACCTAGCGGCTTGCTGCTTTGGAACTTTTGTGGGCGGCTGGCGACCCTTGTGGCCTGCTACTGCAGAAATTTGTTTGTTCTATAGCGCTGAGAGTGTTAAGACGGCGCAGTACGATCGGTGTGGATCGGTTCTCCATACAAACGTATTTAGGCTCTCATTTTAAAACGCCATGCTAGAATAACATGAAACTTTGTACATGCTAGAATAACATGAAACAATAGGATCCGGCATACCTCGTAACCTCGATCGGAAATTAGTTTATGTTGCTGGAAATTGAAAAAGAAAAAAAATACAGCGGTTTTTTGAGTTTTTTAAGGCTTGTATGAAAACCTTAATAATCGCTGTATTTTTTCGCCATTATAATTTCAAGCAACAGAAACTAATTTCCGCCCTAGACAAGCTGGATCCCATTGTGTATACAAAGTTTCATGTTATTCTACCTATAGCATGGCGTTTTAAAATGAGAGCATAAATACGTTTGTATGGAGAACCAAACGTACTGTGCCCTCTTAACTTGATGTTTGGAAGTACAAAAACTCACTTATGTATCTTGAACTAACAATAGGAACACTAAAACAACATTGTACTTACAGATATTTGTAAATGACTTAAATCTCACATTAGAGATGAAAGTTGATTTAAACGCAAGCTTATGATTAAGACCAAATGTCACTTTCCATACTACTCAGACAAATTATTACTGTTGTTAGTCGACACCAATCTTGTGTAGTGAAATGATAAAATGGACGCCGATTTTATCATTTCACTAAACCAAGCTAGGGATTTGATCATATCACTGGATTTTTCTAGGGAAATGTCGAAAGGAGGCACCCTGCGTTTAACATCCTGCATGAAATGAATATTCGCGTATTCCTGGGAGGTTTTTTTAGGGGCAAAGATGAGGCCGACGATGAAGCGAGCTCACCCAGAAGATGCCTATTCACTCGTACCTTAAAAAAGTCTTGGTTATACGAACTCGGAAATACAAACGCCGGCAGAGAACTCCAAAACTTAGAAGTGCGCATTATAAAACATGATGCAAAGCGCTTGGTTCTAGTTAGAGGAATTTCGAATAGGTAAGGATGGTAGCCAGCTGATGTACGTCTGGATATCAGATGGAATAAGGTTTTATCAATACTTAGTTTTGATCTTTTTTCTGCTTCATATTCACCGTGGTAGGGATGAACCCAAAGGATTTTACCACCGTATTCATCGGGTTGTCAATGGGCGTGTCTTGTAGGATACGCGACATAGTAAAAACTACGCCGTTTTTTTTCGTATCCGGCATCAAATTGGTTAAAATCATCATCAACGACGCGTTTTAAAATATATACAATTTAGGCTTTAGTTATGTTTATTTGAACGTATGGTTTTTATGCCGCCACCACCGAACGTATATGACCAGCGCGCCGCCGCCGGGATATTGCCCATCGGTTCTCATATAACCCAGTGTATGCACGGGTTTTCTTGAATAAGATCGGCTATGTGAGCCATCCTAGAGCACACGACCGAAGACATATTCTAGAACCCGTAGTTAATTCTAAATGCTCTCTGACTACTTATATACTTACTACAGGTTAGATAATTAACCTAGTCGTGTCCAAGGACGAGTGACGAGGTTGCGTGTGTCCGAACAATACGAGTGTGTTATTCCGCCCCACGCCGGGGACATTCATTATAAGTACCTACTCATAACTAATTCGACACATATTTCGGTAATTACTATAATTAGTAGCATTTCTAGGTAAAATCTTCTTCGAATCAAAGACGCCAGTTACGTTGGATAATACCTGTAAAAGTATAAAATAAATAAATATTAGGAGACGAATTTTTTACACAAATCGTCTAGTCCCCATAGTAAGCTCAATGCGGCTTGAGTTATTTATGTGTAAGGAGGAGTATTTAATAGTTGTAGTTGAAAAACTTACCACAGGGGGCCTGTTGTAGGTATGTAGTTGTGACGTGTTTGAATAGACACTTGTTTTGTTTGTGTTACACATTTTAAATATGCAATGCCTATTCAACTACATACAGCAGGTCCTTTTCTTTAAGTTTTTTACCTATAACAGTTATCAAACCAACAAACTCAACTATTTTGCTATGATCATTGCATTAGGCGTTACGGCGCGGTGTATTTTACTCCGGTGCATTTTTAAATGTTGGCCAATAATTAAGCGGACTAAGCGGACCTCCCGTATCAAGCAGTTTAACCAAGATACGTACAGAAATTACACAGTTCTGCTCCGGAAATTAAGTTCGGAACTCCTATGAAAATTTACAACTCCTCAAAGAAAATTGCAGTATTATTTGCACCTCGAAAGTTTAAAACGGGTTTGTCTTTTTCACAAATTAATAAAGAACTCTGTAAGAAATCTGAGGACTCTGTGTCTCTGTGTGTGTGATTCGTGTCAAACATACTATATATATCAGCTTAGGTAGCCATGTTAGCCAGGGAAATTAATTTGCCCTATTTGATTTATTGTGATAAATTGATGTTTTTCTATCCATTCTATTTATAAATTGTAATATAAGTCATTTATCCTATTAGATCAACACAAAATACCAAAATGGGAGTCAAAGTACAGTCGTGAAATGAAAAGGTTCGTCACTTTTCAACTCTGGGTATTGTAATGCCGTTAAGGTCGAAAAAATCGTCACTTTTCAACTCTGGGTATTGTAATGCCGTTAAGGTCTAAAAGGTTCGTCACTTTTCAACTCTGGGTATTGTAATGCCGTTAAGGTCTAAAAGGTTCGTCACTTTTCAACTCTGGGTATTGTAATGCCGTTAAGGTGTAAAAGGTTCGTCACTTTTCAACTCTGGGTATTGTAATGCCGTTAAGGTCTAAAAGGTTCGTCACTTTTCAACTCTGGGTATTGTAATGCCGTTAAGGTCTAAAAGGTTCGTCACTTTTCAACTCTGGGTATTGTAATGCCGTTAAGGTCTAAAAGGTTCGTCACTTTTCAACTTTGGGTATTGTAATGCCGTTAAGGTCTAAAAGGTTCGTCACTTTTCAACTCTGGGTATTGTAATGCCGTTAAGGTCTAAAAGGTTCGTCACTTTTCAACTCTGGGTATTGTAATGCCGTTAAGGTCTAAAAGGTTCGTCACTTTCAACTCTGGGTATTGTAATGCCGTTAAGGTCTAAAAGGTTCGTCACTTTTCAACTCTGGGTATTGTAATGCCGTTAAGGTCTAAAAGGTTCGTCACTTTTCAACTCTGGGTATTGTAATGTCGTTAAGGTCTAAAAGGTTCGTCACTTTTCAACTCTGGGTATTGTACTGCCGTTAAGGTCGAAAAGGTTCGTCACTTTTCAACTCTGGGTATTGTAATGCCGTTAAGGTCTAAAAGGTTCGTCACTTTTCAACTCTGGGTATTGTAATGCCGTTAAGGTCTAAAAGGTCCGTCACTTTTCAACTCTGGGTATTGTAATGCCGTTAAGGTCTAAAAGGTTCGTCACTTTTCAACTCTGGGTATTGTAATGCCGTTAAGGTCTAAAAGGTTCGTCACTTTTCAACTCTGGGTATTGTAATGCCGTTAAGGTCTAAAAGGTTCGTCACTTTTCAACTCTGGGTATTGTAATGCCGTTAAGGTCTAAAAGGTTCGTCACTTTTCAACTCTGGGTATTGTACTGCCGTTAAGGTCGAAAAGGTTCGTCACTTTTCAACTCTAGGTATTGTAATGCCGTTAAGGTCTAAAAGGTTCGTCACTTTTCAACTCTGGGTATTGTAATGCCGTTAAGGTCTAAAAGGTTCGTCACTTTTCAACTCTGGGTATTGTAATGCCGTTAAGGTCTAAAAGGTTCGTCACTTTTCAACTCTGGGTATTGTAATGCCGTTAAGGTCTAAAAGGTTCGTCACTTTTCAACTCTGGGTATTGTAATGTCGTTAAGGTCTAAAAGGTTCGTCACTTTTCAACTCTGGGTATTGTACTGCCGTTAAGATCGAAAAGGTTCGTCACTTTTCAACTCTAGGTATTGTAATGCCGTTAAGGTCTAAAAGGTTCGTGACTTTTCAACTCTGGGTATTGTAATGCCGTTAAGATCTAAAAGGTTCGTCACTTTTCAACTCTGGGTATTGTAATGCCGTTAAGGTCTAAAAGGTTCGTCACTTTTCAACTCTGGGTATTGTAATGCCGTTAAAGTCTAAAAGGTTCGTCACTTTTCAACTCTGGGTATTGTAATGCCGTTAAGGTCTAAAAGGTTCGTCACTTTTCAACTCTGGGTATTGTACTGCCGTTAAGGTTGAAAAGGTTCGTCACTTTTCAACTCTAGGTATTGTAATGCCGTTAAGGTCTAAAAGGTTCGTCACTTTTCAACTTTGGGTATTGTAATGCCGTTAAGGTCTAAAAGGTTCGTCACTTTTCAACTCTGGGTATTGTAATGCCGTTAAGGTCTAAAAGGTTCGTCACTTTTCAACTCTGGGTATTGTAATGCCGTTAAGGTCTAAAAGGTTCGTAACTTTTCAACTCTGGGTATTGTAATGCCGTTAAGGTCTAAAAGGTTCGTCACTTTTCAACTCTGGGTATTGTAATGCCGTTAAGGTCTAAAAGGTTCGTCACTTTTCAACTCTGGGTATTGTAATGTCGTTAAGGTCTAAAAGGTTCGTCACTTTTCAACTCTGGGTATTGTACTGCCGTTAAGGTCGAAAAGGTTCGTCACTTTTCAACTCTGGGTATTGTAATGCCGTTAAGGTCTAAAAGGTTCGTCACTTTTCAACTCTGGGTATTGTAATGTCGTTAAGGTCTAAAAGGTTCGTCACTTTTCAACTCTGGGTATTGTACTGCCGTTAAGGTCGAAAAGGTTCGTCACTTTTCAACTCTGGGTATTGTAATGCCGTTAAGGTCTAAAAGGTTCGTGACTTTTCAACTCTGGGTATTGTAATGCCGTTAAGGTCTAAAAGGTTCGTCACTTTTCAACTCTGGGTATTGTAATGCCGTTAAGGTCTAAAAGGTTCGTCACTTTTCAACTCTGGGTATTGTAATGCCGTTAAAGTCTAAAAGGTTCGTCACTTTTCAACTCTGGGTATTGTAATGCCGTTAAGGTCTAAAAGGTTCGTCACTTTTCAACTCTGGGTATTGTAATGCCGTTAAGGTCTAAAAGGTTCGTCACTTTTCAACTCTGGGTATTGTACTGCCGTTAAGGTCGAAAAGGTTCGGCACTTTACAACTCTAGGTATTGTAATGCCGTTAAGGTCGAAAAGTGACGAACGTTTTCATTCCGCTACTATACTCGTACAACAAAGCTGTCGAGGATTGGAAACGTTTCCTACTAACAAATTAACGGCTAAATTTGACCTCATCGCTTATAATAATTTCTTATTTTACAACAGTACAATATACATATATATTAAAGAATAATAATAGCATCAATAAATTGCTCTTTATAATATATATATTAATACATATTATAACTGACGATTCGAAAGTGCTTGTTGCTAGGCCTATTTGAATAAAGAATATTTTTACTTTGACTTTAATAAGCCTGTAAAAATTTTGTAAGGAAAAACGAATAATTTGCATTCCGGTCGCGAAATATTGCGGTTATAAGTAGGTTTTAATACACAAGAAATTATCAGAAAGCCATGTATTATTGTGTATTAAATTCAGATGGGATGATTTAATATTTGAGAATTTTAAGACAAAAACGTATTATAACATTACTTCTCTCCCCATTCATAACCCACCTCTCCCCGCGAAACCTACTCACCCCGTTTTACGGTATATTATCGAAACTTTTAAGGCTGGGTTGCACCGAACTACGATCACAGACTGATCAACGTTAAATATAGCCTAAGTCTCATCTTTTTAAGGTTTTTATAAAAGTGTAATAATTCGTTAATGTAATGTACAGTAATCGTAACTTTTGTAGTTTTCGGTGCAGCGTAGTGGTGTTAACGGAGTTGTATGGACAAATAAAATTTAAGTGGTTAATTAAGGTTACTATTAACGTTATTAACGCTAATGAATCATAAGAATTGAACTCATTTATCCCAGTTCCGTTAACACTACTACGCTGCACTGGAAATGCTACAACAGTTACGATCACGGTAATGTAAATACGTAATGTGATTATTTGATGATTTACCATGCATTTAGCGACACTACATACTTAAATTGTAACGTGAGGAAACAACCGTTTATGTTGTACTTATGACACATATTAAACTTTCCTTTTGTCATCCCTCAATCTCCGCCCCTCGAATGATAGGCATTCTCACTCTTTCTCTACCCTATGTCAAATATTTACCTACCTAGTAGTAACAATCCCGATAAACCGAGTTATTGCTAATCAAAAATATTTACCTACCTAGTAGGTTCTTATATACTTACTACAACAACAATTCCGATAAACCGAGTTATTGCTAATCAAAAATCAGCAACTGTCTGTCCTATGCAATTTTAACTTATTTTGAGTGCCATACTCAAGCCACCAGTAAAATCACATTTTGGCAACAACGGAATTAGAGAAAAATGTTCCACATCCTTGTAAAAAAATTGTAAATACAAGACGACAGGAATCACTTCCTTTGTGTGATACAAGTACTGTCCGTACCCTCGTCAAAAGCGCCTGGCGTCCGTTATTGGCACAGAGTATACAATCCGACAGTGCAGGGCCTGCCGCGACCGAAAATTTGTTAGGGTATCTCCCTCTTAGCTGGAATTTTCAAGTGTGGTAGAGAAGGAGACACACGAGTGAACTTTGGTTTCAGTTAGCGGAAGCCCCCCTGAGCAACGAGACGTGATGCAAATTTTCATTTTCTTCATCAAAAATTGAAATGAAAAGCGAGGGATAGAAAATTTCGAATCGGCCACTCGTATACAATTCTATTTCTATTAGTAGAAAGTAAGAAGCTGCAGTCATGCTCTTTAGTTTACTATTTAGCAAAAAAATATTTTAATCTATATAGTTTGACAAGACTGTCAAACTGAATAGAAATAAAAGTGTTTGATTTGACTCTAAATTTTATATTTAGATGCTGAATTTTTCACTAGATCTATATAGGTTTGTTTTATAACAATCCAAAAAGTTTACTGCGGGCGGGAAAACGATCATATTAAATTGACCTGGATACACTGGTAAAAATAATTGAACTGTACTCACTTTAAAAGCGCTACCCCCGTAACTTCTTAAGAAACTTCTTACAATTCACACTGCCTTTGTAATATTTTTCTGGTTCGTTTCTTTGATGCGCCTAATAAGTGAAAAATTGTTATATTTCGAAGTTTCCTGAGCTTGGATTTTAATAGGCATGTATTATTTTAGAGTCCCGTAGATACAGTCGCCAGAAAAATACTCGAAAACGCGCAAAAATACTGACTGGCTCTGTAAATATTCTTTACGAATCCAAGCTTGATATCTTTTAGCTTAATCTATTATTGCTGTTGGCTGCACTCTGTATATTTAATCATAGTTAAATCGTTATATCACCTGCATGACGTCCACTGCTGGACATATGCCTCCCCAATGAGTTCCACAATGACTGGTCCCGCACCACCAGCATCCATTATTTTTTGAAATATATGATAAAATAGCTATGTCATTTGCACTGTTTTTGTAATTTTTTTGTTAGAGTAACAAAATTAGATATTTTTTCATAGATTCCTATATAGGTTTTTGGTAGGTTCTGGTCTTGATTCCATTGGAAACTTTAGACTATTTTAATAGTAATTGAATACTCTAGCTTATTTTAATTCTACATTCCACGGTTGTTGTCTTCACTATTCTCATTTCTAAAGGCATAAATAAGATGTGAATTCTGGAAAACAGGACCATCAATGACATTGTAGCCACTGCTGGAAATAAATGGAGGGATATAGCCAAAAACAGGGATGAATGGCAAAGGCTGATGGAGGAGGCCTATACATAAGAAAGGATTCCAACTTAGGATTAGAAAAATAAATAAGTCAATTAATTATTATATGCTACGGTAGCCGGTACCTATTGTTTTAGGGTTCCGTACCCAAAGCGTAGAACGGTCACCAGGCTGTATCTCATGAACCGTGCTAGTTAGACAGTTGACATTTTCACAGATAATGTATTTCTTTTGCCACTATAATAAAAATACTAAAAAACAGAATAAAATAAATATTTAAGGGGGCTCCCATACAACAAACGTTATTTTTTTGCCGTTTTTATGGATAATGGTACGGAACCCTTCATACGCGACTCGCACTTGGCCGGTTTTTGTTATTTTATGTACTGAGCTAATTAAAATGCCACGTGATATAATATAAAAAATAATATAAAAGAATACAGGTATTTAATAAACTCTCAACGCTTTTTTTACATGGAGACGTCACCAATCCGTTACATTTAATTAAGCATGGCTCCGACATCATAATGACTCCTAATATGTATCCAATCAAACCATAATGAAGCCAGCGCTGTGATAATGGGTTGGCGGCGCTTGCATGCCGACCATTGTGTCTTGTAATCACCGTAGCATGACGAAGAGAATGACAATGTATCACTTATAGAGTGACATGACAATGACAGGTGAATTTATGTAGTCTACAACCTGAAACAGCTGCAGTACACGGCCCGCATTCCATCGGTGATATTTGACAGGAGACATAACCTCATTTAGATATCTCAAGGATATCTCTATCATTTTTGAAAGACATTGGGTCTGTGTCGAACTAAACTATGTTGAATCTACTTACCTTACCTATATAGTACATTACTACAGAGGCCGGGACGAAAGGGGTTGCGGGCCAAAGACATACAGACGGATAGGTCTCAGGCGGGCAACCCCATGTTTCCCGCCGAGGTATGTATAGTGCTTTTCTCAAACATGCAATGAAATAAACAACAAAAAAAAACAAAGATTTATTTTTAATACGCATAGTGACAGAATGTCATGATGCCTGTGCCACAAATTTATGTGGAATGGAAATTAAAACTTCGCAGCCTATTAAAGTAAAAAAAGTAAAAAGTAAAAGTAGTTTATTCTTCAAATTAGGCATATTACATGCACCTATGAACGTCAATAAACTACCACCGGTTCGGAAAAATATACCTCTGCCACGAGAAGAACCGGCGTAAGAAACTCGGCTATTATAAGGAACATAACATCAATATTTCATTGCATGTTTGAGAAAAGTATATTAATAGCATATTATGAATACTTTATCCTTCTGAATCTTATGTGTACTGAGGCATTAATTATTAATTACATAACGAACCGATACGATACCACAGTCAAAGTATTTAAATAAATAATGAGACGAATAAATATAGAAACAGACATATACTTATATAGTTGATAATAGTCACAGTAGCTATAATATATCCTAAAGACAAATAGATTGAAATAATTACTTCATATATAATGAATTACATAAACACATTATCTACTTAGAGAAAATAAGCCAAACTGAAGTGACCAGTAACCAGTTAGTTGGTGAATCCCGCTCAAGTTACATTTTACTAAGTAATGAATTGTTTACAAATGTGATTGTTTATCTTATTTTATGCCACATCTGACCAAAAAGTGGCTTTTACCGCACGCGTAATAAAATGATGTACATAATACGGGAGGTAATAAATAAAGCTCTCGATCGCATAAAAAATCTGCGGTCTCAGCCTTTCTTTGTTTTACCACCACCCTAGTTGTGTAATGTACTATTAATACCAATTATCGTGGGTATACATGGTAGCATTAAGATTATGTTGAGATAAACGGTTAAATACTTTTGATAGTATAATTCTAATAGTGTATTTTTAAGCCTAACTTTTAATGGCTGCTTTACTAATTGTATCGTTAGGAGACAGAAAACTTATGACATAAAAAAATCGAGGAGTTAAATGGTGTTCTTTCACCAAAATAGCGCATAAAAATATTGCGGTCAATTATCAAGTCCCAATGACCTATTGTTTACGTGTCTTGGATTTTTATAGTCGCTGCATTCGTATTGATCCAAACCTATAAGATACCTAAACTTTAATGGGTGTATATATTTTACTACCTTTTGGCTACTACATATTAACTATAAGACTTTAAAGTTCATTAAAGTCCATTAAAGTTTAAGTATTTTATAGGTTTGAACCGTACTGTTGAAATCTCGGGTCACTAACGTCTTTAAGGTCTAATATCGCTCGACATATTTCAGACCGGTTTGCGGTCTCATGATTAAGGCATGAGTACTGGTCGCGGCGAAGGCACGCTTAGCACTGTGTGACCGTGCTCTGCCCGCTCGGCTTTCTCGGCGCGGCTTTCGCGGCTTTAAAGACTGCGAACCGGTCTGGAACATGTCGAGCGATATTCAACCTTAAAGCTGTGAGTGACCCGGTTAATTATATTTCACTGCCTGAAACTGTTGGGAGTTATAGAACTGTACTTTTTCTCAATCTCTCTTTTTTTTAACTAGTACCTACTTGAAATATGTACTTTATATCGTCCGCAAGTGCACAAATTATAGTGTCTCAAGTGGCCATTAGGTAGGTAGTCAAATATCAAAACTAGAATATTGTGTATAGAATTGATAAAATCTTACCGTAAAAGCGCATTTTAAGTTCTGGTTTGAATTAGGATCTCATAGCACAAACTGAGGCATAGGTAATAAGGAGATTCCACTTTTCATGGTGGGTATTAGCTGAATCGAATGTAACCTTTTGGAAAACTTGCCACATCATCTGCAGCAAGATGCCGTGAAATCCATAAGTAATAGCTAAGCTGCAACGTAGAGGAGAAAGGTAGTAAACGCATGTACTGATCATAACTTCTAATACATTCCGCCGGCAATATAGCCGGAGGGCACGTCTGCCGTCTGCAATAACGAACGCCATACGCTTTCTAATCAATATTATCAAATGACAACAATTACTGTGTGAAATATGATACTTAGTGAGGTTATTCTCTGAATAACAACAACTTAGAACAGTTGAAAACCTCCCGACATTTTCATTTCAAAGCTCAATATCTCAAAAATGGCTGAACAGATTTTCATTAAACATGGCTAATAAAACTCGGGATAAAATTATCTATGACACAAAAAAAAATACACAGATACACAGACGCACAGACAGACACCTACGTATCCGAAAACACACTTAAGCTGAAATCTATTAAAAAGCTGCTACCCATTACTGAAACCAAGATCATAAGTTATCAAAATAGATCGGCCTAGGAAGATTGGAACATTTGTATTCTTAATGGCATAAAGGTGATATAAGATGAAGATTCAAATCCTGTTTAGTCGAAAAATCTTTATTATCATCATTATTATTTATATATATTAAATTTATCATCGTTAGTACACATAACACAGGCCTTATTGAGCTTACTATGGGACTAGTTCGATTTGTGTAAAACAATTTATATTTATTATCTATTTTCATCCTACTTTCGATTCTTGTTCGGTAACAAAATTCGTGACGCACTTTATTTTGGGATAAGAAAAGCTTTGTCATGACATGAAACATAATATTTTTTTAACTATACTACTTATCAAGTTAGCTTGCAATACGTTTAATAATTGGTATGAAATTTGAATTATTTTTATAACAACTTTGTTTTTCCTGACAGAAATAAAAGTAAAAGTAGAAGTAGTTTATTCTTCAAATTAGGCATATTACATGCACACATGAACGTCAATAAACTACCATCGGTTCGGAAAAATATACCTCTGCCACGAGAGGAACAGGCGTAAGAAACTCGGCGAGGTGTCATTTGTCATTGTACAGTTAAATATAAAATTACAGTGTCACCTACTACAAAATAACTTAAAGATCAATGCTACAGTAGAAAACATATTTTCGCGATAGATTACCCGTGCAGGACACTATCACTGCCAAACATCCCTATCTATGATGTAATCGTTTATCTTATAATATGCTCTTGAAATAAGTGTTTGTTTTTCTACAGATTTGAATTTAGAATTGCTAAGTTCAGTAATGTGTTTAGGAATTTTATTGTAGAATTTGATACAATTTCCCAAGAACGACTTTTTCGCCTTTCCTAGTCTATAGAAGGTTATTTTGATTTTCCCAGTATTTCTCGTGGCTATTGGTTTATCAGCGTTCGTTGGAAAATTGCCCAAATTCTTCTTAACATACATTATTATTTCAAATATGTATAGGGCCGGCAGGGTTAGAATATCTATTTCTTTGAAAAATTATCTTAATGAGTCACGCGACCCCAAGTTATAAATTGCTCGGATAGCCCATTTTTGCAAAATACAAACAGTTTCAATATCTGCAGCTGATCCCCACAAGATAAAACCATAAGTAATTATACTATTAAAATAAGCAAAGTAAACTAACCGTGCCGTTGCCACATTAGTAAGCTGCCTTATTCTCCTGACTGCAAATGCAGCAGAGCTCAACCTACTTCCTATCGCTGTTATATGGGAACCCCACTGCAAATTTGAGTACAATGTAATACCTAAGAATACAGTAGAAGTAAAAAATTCTAATGTTTGACCATTAAGTTTAATATTTGTATCTAAGTTTCTGTTTGATGAGTTCGCTAGAGAGAATTTCATACATTTCGTTTTTTCGGGTTCAATACTAAGTTATTGGCAGCAAACCAGTCAGATATCATGGAGAGGGTATTATTTGGTTCAATGAGTTCAGTATCTCTCCTATTTACCTTGAACAGTAATGAGGTGTCGTCTGCGAATATTACAATGCCTGATCTTCGGCTTACCATATATGGCAGATCATTTACATAAACAAGGAACAGGTATGGCCTAGAATAGACCCCTGAGGTACTCCCATCTCTACCACTGTCTTTGACGAAATGGCTTTATTTATCGCTACCTTTTGATTTCTCTGTGTTAAATATGACTTCATGAGATGTAATGCATGCATCTGCATCTCTGATGCCATAAAACTTAAATTTACAAATTAAAGTACCATGATCTACACAATCAAAAGCCTTGGAAAGGTCACAGAACACTCCGATGGCGTCGTGCGACTCTTCCCAAGACTGCAAAATAAATTTTAATAAACTTGCACCTGCATCAGTAGTTGACCTACCCTTCGTGAAGCCGAACTGCTGTAAGTGCAAAATATTGTGAGATTTAAAGTAAGAAACCAATTGCGCAAGTTTTATTTTTTCGAATATTTTTCTCAACGCAGGTAGGATAGAAACTGGACGATAATCAGAAGGATTATCTCTATGACCTGATTTGAAAATTGGAACTACTTTACTACATTTCATTAAGTCTGGAAAAATGCCATAGTCTATACAGTTATTAAAAATGAGAGCTAGAGTTGGTGCAACGATCTCCAGAATAGATTCCAGTACCTTCTTCTTCTTCCCGTCCTCAGTGCTCTTTATTTTTAACATTTCAAAGGACTTCAGTACATCTAGAGGAGAAACATAATGAAATTTGAAATTAGTTAGTGATTCTAATTTTACGTTGTCATTCAGAAGGGATTCTGCTTTTGTGGTAGACGATGCTAAACTTTGAGTAGTGACTATAGGAATTTTAGAAAAGAAATTATTAAATTCATCGGCTACTTTTACTGCATCAGTTATTAAATTATTCTTTACTTTCAAAGAAATTGTGGACTCTTTATTGTTTTTCTTCCCAGTCTCTGTGTTTATTATTTTCCAGACTGTCTTGGCTTTATTATCTGAGGACTTAATTTTATTATTCAAGTGCATTGCTTTTGCTTTTGTGCACACTGTTTTAAACAATTTGGAATAATCCCTAACATACTGATGGAAACATTCGTCAGTGGTGCAAGATCTCCTTTCATAAAGTTGATATAAGTTATCTCTACTTTTCCGAATTCCGGTAGTTGTCCACTCATTAAATCTCATTTTATTGTTTATCTTAATACGCTTTTTACTACAAGTCTTATTAAATTCGTTACTCACTGTATTCAGAAGCATTTTGAATTGATCATTCGGATCATTTGATTGTACCTGGGTGTTCGGCATGGCGAGTAGTAGATTAGACTTTATTAATTCTAGTCTACTCGTACTTCTACTCAGCGGTCTTATTTCTATAACGCGATCTGGATGTTTTACTTCGCATGGTAGCCTGACCATCTGAGCTTTATGATCCGAACGAACTCCATTCACTATGCTTCTGTCTATATGAGAACTGTTTAACCAAATATTATCTATACAAGTGGCCGAGGTCGGAGTAACTCTGGTAGGTACTTCAAACAAGTAGTCAAAATTGAAAGATTTCAAAAGAGTGATTTACTTATCTTTTTCAACTGATTGTGATAAAATATCGATATTAAAGTCGCCGCAGACCACTGCTGACTTTTTACCACTTGTTGCTTTACTGAGTACATCCTCCATAATTTCTATAAAAGATGTTAAATAAAGGTTTATAAATGCAAATTATCAGATACTGATCCATCTATGCACAAGTAATCTCGCAAACACAATCAACAGAACAGCCTGAGACGTCTCTACGTTTCTTAAAAGTCAAACCATTTTTCACTAAAATAATAGATCCACCATCTGCTGTAGGTCTGTTGAACGCGCTGGCCAATACGTAATTATTTACATTGAATTTCATCATGTGATTCTTTAACCAAGTTTCTGTTAAGCAGACTACATCTACATTAAGCTCTTCCGTAAATAATTCTAAATCTAGTATTTTGCCAGTGAAGCGATTAATATTTTGGTGTAATAAAGTTACACTATTGTGCTTCTCTGTTGTCCCAACAGTCAGTTTAAAGACAAATCCGCAGTTGGAGATGTCATCCTATCCAAGGTGGAGGGGGAGCTTTGATTTCCGAAAACGGAATTAATAAAAGATGCGAAAGATTTAGCAAGTCTGTCAGTTGTAATACGGTAATCACTAATAGCATTATTACTCGTAGTGTCAAAAAATATAACGTCACTATGACGGCACGTCAGCTTATATATAAGCTTATTTAGATTACACGCATGACTGTTAGCACTGCATGGAGAAGCAGAATAGGGTAATGCGCCTATAATAAAATTTTTAGCACCTAGCTTAGACAGGCAGTCAAACTTAACCTTCATCTCAGAGTTCCTAATATTTGAACCATCACCCAACATTAATACAAATGATGGTCCTTTTGTCTTAGTGAGTCCATTTTATTATACCTTTTGTGTGTCTAAGTGAAGAAGTTCACGTCACAATAGACACGTTCACATGTGAAATTCAATAACCCAAGTCGTAATGAAAAACATATATATACGCTAACAATGCGCCAAGCATATCTGCAGTTTTATAACGAGTCGTAACATCTAGACAAGAGCGTTTTTATTGATCCCACGTCGTCAAAAGTGAAAGCCAGTCGAATGGCCAGAACAAGTTCCGTTTTGGCGATGGCCAATGGGGCCTACTTACACCCACAATATTATACGCCGTCAAGATAGATTGTGCATATTAAATAAACAGTAGCTAGCTTTGTATTTATTTTTAGCCTAGTCATTAGGGCCACGGCAGTTTCCCCAAACTGTGAATGTTTAACCTTTGTACGTTACCGAAATAGTGTTTAAGCTTTCAAAACGCGAGAATCTACCATTCACGTTAATTGCCACCATTGTGTGCGCCTGGATCGTTAAAACAGTTGAACACTGAGATGCAGACATTCTAATTCTAGAGCCAGTCTTGCGGTAAAGTTATATAGCTCCGATATATGGGTAAGCCGTAAAAAAAAACCTCCTGATCCTCATATCAAAGCACAGCACATGCAACTGCCAGGCCACACGCCCACTCCCTAAGACGAGTGGGACGATCAGAACAATTTATCAAATTAATATGTTTCAAGAACGTGTCGTGTACGTGTCGATTCGCTACTGAGTTGCCTGAAAGGATAACGAAGCCTTATCATTATCAAACAATGTTGTGATCGCTATTAGATTGCAACTCAATTAATCAAACACGCAACGTCACCCGTAGATCAGAGACCGCGCACAGACAATACGAAAATTACTAATTGCTATCGCGATCGCCTCTATAATAAACGTGAAACCTAATAACACCTTTATCGAGGTGCGAGCTCGTACAAAAACTTCTACTTATTCACTTTAGTCCGTTCGCTACCTACTCGTACAATCCCGGCAGCTACGGTCCAATTTTTAATGCTTTCACTATTTGGACAGTCACCAAAATCGGTGACTTCGTCCGAGCTTTTTATATTTTATTTCACCTAAAGAAACGAACGAGTGAATAGCCATTCTATGGCACTTTGTCGAAACGAGGGAAACACTTATTGGATTGATCAAAATGAAGGAGATTATATAAAAAGTCAGTTTATTTACATGGGATTTCCTTCCTACAATTTATACCATAATAACAACGGTATTTTTGAGCTTTAGTAGATTCAAATTCAACACATCACTTGAAAATGTGTACCTTTATCACCTATCAAATAAATAAATTAAGCACTATCTATCTTAATTAAGTAACATTACTTACTGGTAACTTTGTCATTATTATACACAAGTCTTATTTAAATCAGGAAATACTCGGGCCCGACGTAGGAGCCACACTTAGGGAAGTCTGCAGGAGCTTGCACGAAGTCACCTTTCTGGCCCACTTTGAGTATAAAATCTAGCCCTCTAGTCCAATGTGTGGATCTCTCGTCCCTCATCAACCAGTACCCTGGATTATCAGCCTTAAAACGGAGCGCCACAACTCCGAACTTAGGAATAGTTATTGTATCTTTTATAACAGGATTAATAAGGTTTTTAGAAAGGAATAGGGTGTCTTCTTCGTTCATTTTCATAACTGTGTCCTTGTCTAGACTGCTGTTGAACTCCCTGATGCCGACCACGTAGAAACTGTAGCCGTGCAGGTGGAATATGTGGTCCGATTCTCCGCCTGCGCACAAAATAACATACATTTTATTACGAACAGTTTCTGATTAATGGAAATTCATACATTCTTTTTGTCTTAATCTGATGATCTATGTGTGACTTTTAAATTCCCTACGTAAGTATAAGTGTGTCTATTCTATTATGTATTGATGTGTATTGTTTTACTATTAAGTAAAACACAATTATTAATTCAAGACACATTTTAATTTATTATTATTATCATGTGTTATTTTTACAAATTGACATACTTAAAGGTGTAATAAGTATGTTGTTGTTTAGCATATGATATTCAATAATTCTACTTCCGACGTCAATGGACGTCAACAACACCATACCCTACAAGTTTACTGTGCATTATAATATCATTTAACAATAAGAACATTTTCACAGTATCTAATTTTCCCATAAACAATAAGCAATATTATTACGCTATATTGGACATTTCCATTCAGAAATGGATACGAGCATTTCCTACGTGACTTAGTTTCCAATATATTATACTCGTACAATGCTGCAAAATTGATATTTTTCCATTTGGCGTTTGGCTCTTCTTTTCGGTACCCCGGTGAAAACGTAGTGTTATTAAGACTGATTTGTGCACTAATAATTACACAAATGTTTCACCGTAATTAGGAACAGTGTGAACTAGGGTATGGTTTTGACAATAAGTATAACTGTAAGCGTTTTAGGGTCCCGTAGTAAATAAGGAACCCCTTCGCCATGTCCGTCCGTCCGTTTGTCCGCGACTTAGCTTAGGAGCCGTTACTACTAGAAGGCTGTAATTAGGTATGAATATACATATTAATCACGCCAAGTTATTCCGCTCTTTTATAAAAATAAAAACCTCGAAGACGAAAGCGGGAGCGAAGCTCCCGCTTCCGTCTTCTAACCTATCCGCGATCCGAGTCGGTTTCGCCATTACCAATTCCCCGTGCCCTCTCATATCTACCGCATGCTGGCTATGCGTTAAAAGTATTCGGTTGTTTGCCACACATTACACTATCGAGTTTCATTTCAATTCGAACTAGTTTCGTAGGAAGAAAAAAACCTCTTTGTACGTAACTGGTTTCGTAGCAAGAAAAACAATTCTTCTCACGTAACCGGTTACGTAGCATGGTTTCGTCGGCGGCCGAAGCCGGTCAAACACTGTAAATTTTAAGTAGGTAGCTCAAAAAATTGGAGCCTCGAGACAGAAGACTCGGCGCCTCGAGTAGATTGGTACGGCGACTCGAGTAGGTTGGCGCGTCGGCTTGAGTAAGTTGGCGCGTCGGCTTGAGTAAGTTGATACGAGGGCTCGAGTTAGTTGGCACGACGGCTCGAGTTAGTTGGCACGACGGCTCGAGTTAGTTGGCACGACGGCTCGAGTTAGTTGGCACGACGGCTCAAGTTAGTTGGCACGACGGCTCGAGTTAGTTGGCACGACGGCTCGAGTTAGTTGGCACGACGGCTCGAGTTTGTTGGCACGACGGCTCGAGTTTGTTGGCACGACGGCTCGAGTTTGTTGGCACGACGGCTCGAGTAAGTAGGCACGACGGCTCGAGTAAGTAGGCACGGAGACTCGAGTAAGTAGGTACGGAGACTCGAGCACGGTGGCTCGGGAAGAATGGCTCGGCGTGTCGAGAAAGATGTCAAGTTGTCTTTAGTAGGAGAAAGAGGGTTTACGTCGAAGTAAGTACGTGAGCACGAGGTCTTCTTGAAGTGCAGGGCCTGGCTTGGCTGCACTGACCAATTACGACTTGACTGATGAAAAGTCGGCGAAAAACTGCCTTGTCCTAGGCAATGTTCGGCTTTTATACTATTTCTTGCCGATGTTCGAGAATCCATAGTTCTAAATTTACAATTTCAAAATTTACAGGATACCGGTATACAATTTAGACGTAAAATGATTACAACCTTAGCTATAAATGAGTTTTGACAATGTCCGTTGCTATGACGGTCGATAAGTAAACATGTCAAAAGTATTAAATTCTAGGATAATTATATTTGTTTTCGTACGAAAACAACAAAATAATTGAAAATATAAAGCTATATCAGACAAGGTAAGTTTCTGGCGTGTTTAGTGTGTCCCATAACATAGGCAGTGCCGGAAACATTGAAATTTTCGAAAGTAATCAAAGAAACAAAATTTTCCTATCGTTACAGTGATTCAAGTGAAATGTTTAGCGAAAGAAACAAGGTAACGAACGAGAAAAAGCGCATTGCCGCAACCTGTAAGCGAGGGCGAGCAGATGCTCTTAAGAACACAAGGTATGCTACAAGGGACAACACTTTATGTTGATGAATCCCTCTGTTGGCATTACGTAGGTATCGTACATCCGCGGTGCCCAAATCGTAAATAAATCAGGCACTTGCGGCGCGCCTACGGGGATGAGCCATTCACAACACGTGCTGAACTGACCATGCAAAAACCATGCATGCCCATTGACAAACAGTCTGGCTGTTGCAACTTATATCCAGTATTTACAGTAGTAACAGCTACGTATAATTTTGTTGGTACTTGTTCATTAATGAATTCATATGCAATGATGATAACGAGGCGGGTGAAACATAATTTTTAAGAAAAAAAAACCGACTTCAATGGGGGAGGCCGGTGAAAGATTATTATACTTAGATGGTGCACTCTTAGATTCCATACAATAAAATAAAAATGGCTATAAGTATGTTTACAATGGTAGAAGACTAAATACCCTCAATTCCTCATGGAATCATGGAAAAACCTTGCTTGCTTGACAAACAAAACGAAGAGAACAAATCGCCAAACTTGAACTACGCGTCGTTGAAAAGTTCCGTTCTGATCATCATCAGCAGTTCCATACATACATACATACATACATATAATCACGCCTGTTTCCCATAGGGGTAGGCAGAGATCACGGATTTCCACTTGCTACGATCCTGACATACAACTTTCGCTTCATGAACTTTCATAACATTCTTCATGCATGCGCGCCGATTTAGGGTACTCCTGACCTGGCCTTTCTGCAGAATGTCTCCGATTTGGTCGGAGTACGTTCGCCGAGGTCTTCCCCTTCCAACTTTTCCATCCACTCTTCCTTCATACACTCGTTTAGTCAATCTTCTTTCATCCATCCTCTCTACATGTCCAAACCATCTTAGCATACCTTTCTCAATTTTCGTCACTATATCTTCATTCACTCCACACCTCCGTCTTATAACGGTGTTTCTCACTCTATCTCTCAAAGTAACGCTACACATACTTCTCAGCGCTCTCATTTCCACTGCATTCACTCGACTCTGATGTTTCTTCTGCCACACCCAACTTTCACTACCATACATTAGTGTCGGCACCAACACTCCTCTATGCACGGCCAGCCGCGCCTTTTCTGACACTTTCTGGCTACTCATAAAGGCGTGAAGTGCCCCATTCACTCGATTCCCAGCTATCACTCTCCTTTCAATATCTCCTTCATGTTTACCGTCTCTCGTGAACAAAGTCCCCAAATACACAAACCCATCCACTTGCTCCAACCTCTCTCCATCTACAGCAATTTCACAACCTGTCATACACTCATCTCTTTCAAATACCATCACTTTCGTCTTGCTTACATTCATTTTCATTCCTTTTCTCGCAAATAATCTGTGCATGCTAGTTACCATCTTCTGTAGCTTCTCAGCCGATGACGCTAATAAAACCTGGTCATCGGCGTAGAGTAGACATTTGATAAGCAACCCATTCATTTCCAACCCACATTCATCGTCTTTCAAATCTTGCAAACAACTGTCCAGAAATAGATTAAACAGCCACGGTGACGCTACACATCCCTGTCTAACACCCTTTTTGATGCTAAACCATTCAGTGTAGGACCCGTTTACTCTCACGCAAGCAGAGGAATCCTCGTAGAGAGATTTCAGAGCTTGAATGAGATGGTCGCTCACTCCATATCCGGACAGTACCGACCAAAGTTCATTCCTCACCACTCTGTCATAGGCCTTCTCCAAATCCACGAACGCGCAATAGACCTTTTGACCTTGGGCCAAATATTTTTCGGCTATGCATCGTAAAGAGAAGACCTGATCCGTACATCCCATACCTTTCCTAAATCCCGCTTGTACATCCCATATTTTCTCATCGGTTTCTTGCATTACCCTTTCAATCAACACTTTCGCATATAATTTGCCAACGATGCTGAGTAAGCTAATGCCCCTGTAGTTCTTGCAGTCAAGTTGTGAGCCCTTTCCCTTGTACAGTGGCACGATGACCGCCTTGCACCAATCTTTTGGAACTATGCCGGTATTAAAACATAAGTTGAAAAGGCGATACAACTGACTTGCTACGACGCCTTGCCCAGCCTTCAGCATCTCGACTGAAATTCTATCATACCCCGCTGCCTTTCCTGGTTTCATTCCTTTCAAAGCTTTTACAATTTCATCCATACTAATACTACACTCCTCATGTGGCAGTGCATTATCATTCACTCCTGACGTATTTTCCTCTTCTCTCTCAAACAAACCTTCAAAATATTCCTTCCATCTCCCTAATATGCATTCCTCATCATTCAATAAACTTCCATGCTGGTCTCTAATCGAGGTTAGCTCTGAGGTCTGAGTTTTACCTCTGGCTAGTCGAATGGCTTTCCAGAAAAACTTTATGTTTGCCCGAAAATCCTGAGACAACCTCTGATCCATCTCATCATTCTGTTCATCTTTCTTTCTTTTAACTACCTCCTTTACCAGAACATTCAACCTTTTATAGTTACTTTTCCTTTCACTCACGTCTTCAAGCGTGGCTTTTTGACTTCTTTGGTCAGCTCTTATCGCCAACCAATCTAGCCACGCTTTCTTCTTCTCACTTACTGCCTTTTGTACCTCTTTATCCCACCATACATTCTTCTTCTTCTTCCCTTTGCTCCTTTCTTTCACACCACATACATCCCTGGCTGTACTTACAAGCTTATCTTTAAAACCATTCCATAGTTGATCAATCTCGCATATATCATCTATCTCTCTAAGATTTTCCTTTAGTTTATGAATATACTCATCAGCCACACTTTCCTCTTGCAAATTTTCTACTTTTATTCTCTCCAGAACACTAGTGAATATACGAGGTCGATGCCGCCATCCTTGAAACAGCCCTTTCATTCGGCTCATCACCAGGAAGTGATCTGTATTTATTCCGGCCCCGCGATACACCCTAGTGTCCAGAACATTCTTCCTCAATCTTTCGTCCACTATCACAAAATCAATCATACTCTTTCTTACGTTCTCCGCCTCACGCGTGTACAAATGAATCCATTTGTGGGCAAACATTGTATTTGTCACAAAAAGATTTCTCTCGAGGCAAATATCTAACAAACTCTCACCATTCTCATTCACTCTCTCGTCACCGTGAGTACCCAGAACCTTTTCAAATCCATCTCGCTTTACCCCTACCCATGCATTAAAATCACCTAACATAATCAACCTTTCATTATCCTTACATCTACTTGTGACATCCCTTAATTCCTCCCAGAACTGTTTTCCCTCTTCCTGGGTCGACTGTGATGTTCTCGTACCCAGGTTTACAGGGGCATATACCCCAACAACAAAGATACGAGTCAGTCCTAATTTCATTCTGACCCATATTAATCTGGGACTCACGCATTCAAATTCATTCACACACTTGGCAATCCTAGCTGAAAGTATGACACCAACCCCCTGACATGCTCTGTCTGAAACGGTCACTCCAGACCAGTACGCTGTATAGGGTCCATGTTTCGTGGTGTCACACCCTTTCCGTTTTGTCTCATTTACACAAAGAACATCAATCCTCTTTTTATCCATCATCTGCCTTACTTCATTCATTTTTCCTTCCATTCCTCCTCCAACATTCAACGTAGCAAAACGGCACTCCGTGAGCCGCTTTTCGCCCCCACTGGAAACGTGACGTGACGGGTGGCGGACCGCGTCGCCGCCATGCGGATGATTTTTATTTTTTCTAATCTCCATAGCGTTCCCACGAGTAAATAGGGAACTAAAGGTCCATCACAGCAGAGCCCTATACTGTGGTAAGGTGGATTACCACTGTGCCCTGTGACCACCAACACAGACACCCTCCGTTCGACACCAGACTCCCCTCTGGCCATGCATCCCTTGGCACGGGTCGGCTAACACCTTGGATTAGGGGTTTTATATCGGGGTTTTCCTTCCCCTAGACAGGTTGCAGGCCAATGCTAACGAGGCCCATCTCCCCGGGTTGTATTTCGGAGTTACCTTCTCCTAGACAGGTTGCAGCCCAATGCTAACGAGGCCCATCTCCCCGAGCAGTTCCACTTCATCAAATGTCACTTTTATCAATGAAAATACTTGATTAGTTCATGAAAATACTAAAATTACTATTTGTGTGCCTTTCACATTTGAGGAGTTCCCTCGATTCCTAATGGATCCCATCATCAGAACTCGAGCATGACAAAAATCAATCGTGAAAATAGAACTTGCTTAACAAACACAGCTAGAAGGACAAATCTCCAAACGTGAACTTTTCGTCATTGAAGAGTTCTGTTATGATCATCATCAGCAGTTCCACTTCATCAAATATCACATTTTTGGAACAAAATGCTCGATTTGTTGATAAAAATACAAAAATCACTGTATGTTTGCCTTTAAGATTTGAGGAGTTCCCTCAATTCCTCGTGGATCGCATCATCAGAATTGCGTTTTGACAAAAACGGGACTAACTTGGATATATATACTTACAATCAAAAAAAGAATTTTCCAAATCGGTTAAGAAATGACGGAGTTATGGAGTAACAAACATTAAAAAACAAAAAAAAAACAAAACAGAATTGATAACCTCCTCTTTTGAAATCTTGAAGTCGGTTAATAAAAAAATGAAAGCATATAAATTTTAATATTTAAAGTTCATTTATTTTAATATGTAAAAATCAAATAAAACTATATCTAAACTTAAAATATGTTTAAAAAATTGGGCCCCCTAGGCATGGTTCCTAAGATGCTGGCAGCATTTCCTCGCTGAATCGCAACGCTAATGCGTTGAGCGAGGAAGCTGCCAGCTCTTCGGTCCCCTGTGGCGTCTACGAGCCTTTTGGAAAGCTCCTTGTAGAGCTGACGTGCACTGGGACTCCACGGGCCAAGGGTCTCTACACCGAACGGAACAAAACTGTATTTGGTGCCGAGACCCCTATATTTATGTTTTTTTAACTTTTCGGCCGCTTCGGCCGCCGCACCAGGTTGGTTGCTGGTTCCGTGGAGATGGGTAGGTGCCAAAGTAACACGAGTAGCATCCCAAACTAGCACCTTACCTAGTCTCCACGGAATCAGGGACATTCCGTCCGGTCTCTTGCCGTCGTCTATTTTAATTGATTAATTGCAAAAATACACATGTTATATGTAATTGGCGTAATTGCCATAATTTCCACCACCATATCAGCAAAAGAACTCTGGACATAGGCCTCCCCCAAATTCACGGGGGGTATATGCCATAATCGCCACGCTCGGCATGCGAGTTGGCGATCGCAAAAAATAATTTAAGTTTATGTATACCATCTAACTTACTTATTTTGGTTATTTATTTTTGAAATTATTATGAATTCATACATTTATTTCATGTAATGATTTAAATAGGCCTAATGATTATGTAACCCATTTGCAAAAAAAATGTTTTAATAATTTGTAGTATTTTACCCTCTATCGATCAATTCCTATAAAATTAAAGGAGATTTTCTGACACTTGATAGCTTATAAATGATGATGGGGACCGAATGTGGCCATAGCAACTCCCAAACTACACGAGATACACCCGTCGTGTTAGTGCTGAATAACGCTCTTAACGAGTAGTTGTAAAGACTATGGAAAAAAGTACAGTCGGCAATAAAATCTTGCACTAAAATAGTACATTTCGATGCTAGTGCGGAAAGTATGTCATTTCTTCACGAGTACCGAGGGATGCCACGAGCCGCAGGCGAGTGGCAAGACTCGGGACGAGTGAAGAATGACATTTCCGCACGTGTATTGAACGACGTTTTTTAATACAGTTGCGAAAAAATAAGAAAAACAACAAGTAATATTTATAAAAACAATATCGAATGTTGCCTTTAGAAACTTAAAACATGCTTGCAGTAAGTAAAAACGCCTCTTCTTTGACAGGCGTTTCGGCAGCTATTCCGTTCCACTCAGACAACTTATTAAGAACGGTTTTTCAATATTCAATATTAAAAAATAAACGTGTTATAATGATGAAGAGGTAAGTAATAAAATATGAAATCTGTATATTTTTCGTATTCTGATATTAACAGTAGGTTTTTATGTTGATTACGACGTTTAAAGGAAACTAATATTTAACACCCAGCAATAAGGAGTCATGCATTGGAACAAGCATAAGTTTAAAAAAAATGGAAAAGTGAAAAGCACTAGTGCGCGAAAACCAACTTTCCGCACGCTAAACAGCTACGTAAAGTAGCACTTTTTGAGCAACTGTATTAAAAATGAAATTTTTGGTAGAAACTTTTCTGGTTCAACTTACGTTTGCCATACTCCGTACGTCAGAGGTCGGGAGTCAGGTTAAACTGTTTTGTGAATGGACTAGCTGCCCTGAATCATTCATTCCTTTTGACGGGTCTGTTCGGCTTATACGTTACCTAGTTTGAAACGCGCTTATCTATTATTTAATGGCACCTCTAAGCACGTCCGGTGACATCTGCGTTTTGTACCTATATGGGATAAATTTTGCAATGGCCTTGGTTCATACCAACGAATTCACATGGGTGAATGATTCTGTACCTTGTTGCGATGGAGCAAGGGTGTTTATGTGTTTTCTTGTCGCAGTTTTGTGTGGCAGTTTCTAAAATATTGAGAAGCGAAACAAATGACAAGCGACGAACAAGAAAAGACTGAAGGTATTAATATGGTCACATAAATGTTTTACTTTACTACAATTAGGGTCAAAGTCTCGGTGCTCGAAACCGACCACTTTCAAGCTTATTTCATAGTAATAAGGGCGAATAATACTTAGGTGTCAACTAATTATTAAGGTGTGAAACATTGGTACGTTTACCTTACATATGACGTGCTAAGGCATCACGTTTCTAGCCTAACCTGACACTTGTACCTAGAGAGCAATCGGGTCATCCAATAACTAACTACCTGGATATTGAGTTCACAGATAATTGACAAAGAGGAACTGGTACTACAAGTAAATTACTTGTTGCGTCCTATACCATGATCAATAATCTGATCAACTGATCACATACCTACGGAAATTGCAATTAAGTTACACACAATCTGAAAGGATATACGCCAGTGTGCAATAAACTTTATCTCTAAACTTGTATGCGTAGTGTACACAACTTGTGTTATCTCTGCTAGACAATCTGGATATCGTAAATATATAATTATGCAATTACAAAACACGGGTATTACAACCGAATTACATCAACATCCACCTTTTGTAACCTTACAAATTAAGTCACGAGGTTAAATTGCAGCGTGTTAACTAAAACGGTTCAATCTGCTTTAAGAGGGCGCAGTACGCTCGTTCTGGCTCGGTTCTCCATACAAACGTATTTACCCTCTCATTTTAAAACGCCATGCTACAATAACATGAAAATTTGTATACACAATGGGATCTAGGTCGGACCATAGTTTCTGTTGCTAGAAATTGAAAAAGAAAAATAATGCTGCGGTATTTTGAGTTTTTTACGGCTTGTATGAATACCTTAATAATCGCTGTATTTTTTCTCCATTATAATTTCAAGCAACAAAAAATATGGTCCGACCTAGATATGCCGGATCCCATTGTGAATACAAAGTTTCATGTTATTCTAGCCTGGCGTTTTAAAATGAGAGCATAAATACGTTTGTATGGAGAACCGAACGTACTGCGCAGTCTTAACCCAAAGAACCTCCGAATATTATGATTAACTTACGTAACTTGGACAGTGACGGTGTTGCGAGGAGGAAGCACGCCACGGCACATGTATCATCAGTTTCGATTTTATGATAAATATCATATTCGTCGTTAATTGACAGCAATAAAACGACTACCCTCTGCTAATTGATAAACGTTACGCTGAACGTCATTTTACAATTTTTTTACATGGTATCTTCTTCCTTTTTCGTTGTTTTTCATTGTCTACAAGCCTAGATAAAAAACCTACTACAGGGTGAGCCCTGTAACAGGAGCAAAAAATTAAACGGTGGATTATTTAGCGTGCCAGCAATTATTACTAAGTGGTCTTAGTTGAAAAAAAGAAAGGTTTTTTTATTTATGTTTTCTTCAAAGGTAGCTTACATGTATTTTTATTACTCTATTGAAGTATTTAAATTCAGCTTGTAAATTCGCTAAACTCTATTGCAAACAAAAAATTAAAGAACAATTTGACTCACAACTTGATAATACCTCAAAAACTGCATTGACTGATGCGCTATAATGTCGTGGTGTCGCTATAATGTCCTGGAGATCCATTATTACTCGGAGGTCATAACTTTAGATCAAAATTTCTCCAATATGTTTTTATTTTATTTTTTAGACACAAGGAATTACAGCAGTTGCTATAAGGAAGCGTCCTTTTAAATATTTGCTCCAGTTACAGGGCCCACCTTGTATATGTACATAAACACACAACGTTACACATATTAGGTTTGCCTTGTATCAACCACAAAAAGGGATATACGGAATTGAATTCGGCGAAACAAACGTACACCACTCGTACTATTCAAGAGTACACTTGACTTTCTTGGCAAAGAACATAATTCCCATTACAACTAATTAAATTACATATACTTAAACACCGGCCTATGTAGGACGTTATTAACAAGTTACACATCATAGGATTCATTGATACATTACACCGCCTTCTCTTGACACTAAATATATAACATGCACGTGAGTGTCTTAATACAGACCTAAATGCATATCTTCGCATTATATATATATATATATATATTATATATATATATATATATAACTGGTTGTGCGGTTCTTGGGTTATCTGAGAGAAAGTTGCAACCAAGTTTAATCATTAACTACTTTGACACACATGAATGCGTGACTTTTTCGATATACAGCTGACATAATACATAAAAATTTGTGGACAACACACAAATCAACCTAGTCCAGTCCCAAAATTAGCAAAGCTTTTACTACTGACTGGGTACTAGGCGACGCGACGGTAAACATACTTATGTAAATAGATACTTAAATACATAGAAAACAGCCAAGAATAAAAAAAAAACTAATATTTCGTGATAATCACACAAATAAATGGCCTGTCCGGGATTCGACCCCGGGAGCACCAGCTTCGAAGGCCGGTCCACCACACTCACTACCAACCAGCGCTAATACACCATTACACTAAGGTGATGACATCATTAAAATACATTTTATTTTACCGCCTAATAAAAATGCCTAACGCCTAAAGGAAATGTTGTTCTTTCTCGACTTGTTATTGTCATTTAGAATAAACCTATATTAGAACAAAGAATATTTAAAATTTCGATACACGTGGATTTCAAACTGGATAATAAAGCTTAATTATAAATGGAGTAACCGCTTGGCCACTGTGGCTCTGGGAATTGTCCAACCTACGTCTCTTTCAGTCCTTCACAATGCATCGAGTTTCACCAGGTTTTACCTTCTCTGAAAATCATATTTCTTGTTCGATTATACTCGTATATTTACGTCTTATCAGGCAGACCAAACATAATCATAAATCAATCGTTCAGAATTCAACGTAAACGAAAGTTGCTTATTAATTTTATTATAATGGTGATGCTTATCAGAGGCTTTGATAATATAACTTGTTTAGTTATCCAAACAAAGGTAAAAAGGTCAACAGTTGTCAAAGGTAATGCTCGAAGATTTTCTATACTTTTAGCTTGCATAACATGCCTTTGTAATCGCGAATATTGACACGCAGAAACATCCTGTTAGTTTATGCTAAGAGTCGGGTGTTGAGCAAGTGACGTTTAAAGCTTTCCACGAAGAAAGCCGTTAAAGCCTTTTAAGACTATTTGACACTTCAACACGAATTTTACGGCATTTGTTTATCTTCTAGTTCCCTTAAGTCAATGACATAACTGTAACTACCTAGGCCTCTCTTTTAAATTTGGGTGTAACAAATGTGTTTATAATTCGTATTTGAAATGTTTTCAAAGACAATTTACGTTTAATTTCATTTTAATGTTTTAAGTAGCACCTTTCCAATCTGATGCACATCTAATTACAGTAATTATAACGTTTTGCCTTTTTAGTCTAAAATAAGAAACGTTACGTATGTATTTGCTACCTACAGAGAAAGTGAAGATTAAGTTCCAACCCAAAAATTAGCCTATTAAATTACTACTAATTACTACGAGCTAGGCTTGTTGTCGAGTGTACGCACAGTATAATGTAATTAAGTATTTGTTGGATTGTCTCTGACACGCAAGCAGTTCTAGTCACAGCGAAATATATTCTCAATCCGGTTTAAGGCAGTATGTTCCATGTTCTTTACAGTTCAGAATACGGATCCATAAATTTACACAGGTTATGAGTGTTATGACCGTATTTAGTCACGGATCGAAAAGCATACTGGTCAGTTTCCATTTGTCTAAGAGTTTCAACTGCAGACAATTTTTAGAGCGAATATTTATGTCGATGTCAATCAATCGTCTTTATTTCAAACAAAACTCGAGTAGATATTACGCATTTCAACGCAATAATCCTGTCGAAAGTTTTATGATGAAGGTCACGGAACTTTAATATTTCCAGGAATTCCATGAAGTGCCGGAAATTATCAATGTTCCTCTACTATAATTCAAAACTACGTTACATATATCAATTGATCCATTCAGAATTACTAAACTACTCATACCCACCGAATTCAGTCTGTTGTTGACAAACCTGATCAAGAAAAATAAGGCTCAGTATTCGTTGGGAATAATGGACGCCACCATAGTCAAATGAATTTAGACTTCATATCCAAACGGCAGCGGCAGAACCGGCGGCAGCCAATAAAATAATGAAATATAACTTCTGTATGGAGGGTTCGAATTCTTTTGACTCTAGTAGGGTGCGCGCCGACTCCGGCCGTTCGGTGGGAAACGTACATAATAATTGCCGGAGAGAGAGAGGCTTACCCTGATCGAACATAACGAGTTCCACAGTGGAGTGTAGTGGCACGCTCTTGACGTGGACGCATTCGTCGCCCTGTCCCGGGCCTTCCTGGCACAGGGAGTCTGGTCGCACGTCCGCGCCTTGCGTCAGCAGCGGCGACGCGGGGTACGTGAAACGGTGCCCGTCCGTTTGACCCCAGCTCTCTATAAAAAGAATAAAATTATGATTGCATGTTTACTTTAGAAGATTTTTGTAGTGAGAATGAGAACCGGGCCTTCAAGTTCGAAACAGATTATTTTTGACTTCTCAAGATCATTATCACCTTCGTCTAAAGGCTCCAACTACGTATAAATGCATTCGGAAGCCGGTGACAGTCAGGCCCGATGGCCCACCCAGCCCCAGCACTTCGCCTCACCATGCAAGTGCATGTAACCTTCCTATGATATTTGTGTTTTTTTTTTTCACAATCAAGTGAAAGGTATTGTGGGTAAAAAGTCATCTACACCAACTTCATTATCCATGTAGGTACATTCATTTTAAAATTGTACTGAGCTGTCTGAATTATTTGCAATAAAACTTTATTATTTTCAGTAGAATGGATAAACATTATTTGTACTTTTACAGAGGAGTGAATGTATTTTGTTGATTGTTTGTTTTTATAACATCGCTTTTATAATAATGGTCTCCAGGAGTAGAAAATCTGTGTTATGTATTATATATTATTTAAATTTCGTATTTTAAAGGACATGGTCAGGATATTCAACCATTCCAGTCGACAGTTTCATTACATGATAAAACGAACACACATTCTCCCAATTGACAGAACCAGGCGGTACTTTGCGGAATTCCATAATAAGTTTCTACGATAATATGTCTTTGCTATTCCGTTAAAGAACGTGTAGGTCTATTAGTGATAATAATGCAATGTATCCACTAACCACTTGCGTATTTTCACCTGCAGTTATGTTCCCACCACCCTCCCTCCACATGCACAAACATGCAAATAAATCGGCCAAGAGCATGTCGGGCCATGCTCAGTGTAGGGTTCCGTAGTTGCCCAATGAACTTACTTTAAAAAATCAATAATAAGCAAAAGGTCTTCGCAGCGTTTCATACGTCGTTTACTGAAAAGGGAAGGCTTTTTACGATAAGTCAAAAACAGCTCATCATGTCCGCTGTAGTTTTTGTTGAAAGTATTTATTAAGCTACACATTCATATTTTTTTCGTATGTTTTGAACCCATAGGTCAAAAGTTAGAGGGGGGACACGTTTTTTTTTTTGGAGTGAATATTTCCGAAAATATTGTCTTTATCAAAAAGTGTTTGATGAAGACCTGTATGCATTTTGAAAGACCTATCCAACAACACCCCAAACCATAGGGTTGAAGCAAAAAAAAAAACACCCCCACTTTGTGTGTTGCCCCATAAAAATTTTTTAGAGTTTATTTTACGACTTTCTCAGCTTTATTGATTCGTATATTCATGCCAAATTGCAGCTTTCTAGCACTAACAATCACAGAGCAAAGCCTCGGACAGACAGACGGATATGGCGAAACTATAAGGGTTCCTAGTTGACTACGGAGCCCTAAAAACTCGACACGTGTTTTGCCTCTCTACGAGGCATCATTAGGAGATGCTGACAGGAGATGTTCTTGCGCCACGCCACATCCACTGAGCAAAGTAGGTGTGTGGGGATTTGAAAATTAAAAACAAAACATAAACAAGAAGTGTCGTATTTTGAATTTCCCACCAAAACTCCAATTGAAAACGAAAGCATTCAAACTGATAAACTATTACATTACCTATATAATTAAAGGCTATTATTTGTGTTCGTGAATAAAAAAGTGTACGATGATTCTTTTAAAAATGCACATAGAATAAAATTACTTCACTCCGGAAGAAATTACGTAAGTTACACAATAACTAAGAGAAAAAACATGGTGCGAGAAACGTCTAAAAATACTATTGATTTGGAATGTGTCGTAGAAATATAGTCGTATAACGTGGTCGCTTTAGTCGCTTACTATGCGCTAAGGCTCAAAGCCACCCAAAGAGCAATGGAGAGGGCTATACTGGAAATATCTCTGCGTGATCGCATCAGAAATGAGGCCATCCGCAGTAGAACTAAAGTAACCGACATAGCCCTCCGAATCGCTAAACTTAAGTGGCAGTGGGCGAGTACGTAGAACCGATGGCTGCCGTTGGGGTGGAAAGGCTCTCGAGTGGCGACCACTTACCGGAAGGCGCAGCTTGGGTAGACCCCCTACAAGGTGGACTGATGACCTGGTAAAGGTCGCGGGAGTCCACTGGATGTGGGAGGCGCAGGATCGGTTATTGTGGCACTCTTTGGGGGAAGCCTATGTCCAGTAGTGGATGTCCTTCGTGTGATATGATGATGATGACATTGATGACTCTATTAACATATTAAAGTCAATTAGTTTGCAGAAATACCGGACACTAAAAATATTGTTTAACAACGGCATATTTAGCGGTGAATTTTAATTGTTTTTGAACAATGCAAGAATATTTATACGAATGTATATTATTCTTGCATTGTTCAAAAACTATAAGTTACATTTGGAAAACTGCCACAGGTATTGTGTTATTGTTTTTTATTAATGTGAAGATGGCAAATTATTTTCATACACATTTTTGTAATAAAATTTAGGCAATTGATTATGTTTTCGAGATTAATGGCTCAAATAGTTTAATTTATACCGTAATATGACTTTCCTAAAGATACAATAAATTTTTAGAAGACGATCAACATCAATCAGAAGTAATTGAGATTCAAATGAGTTGTATAGTGAAAGAATACTTAATATTTTTAACCTTCAAACTTTTTTAACTTATTAAGAGGCTTTTGATGACTCTTGGTGACGATGCCAGCCGCATAGAACACACTCTGGATAACATCTGTTGGGTCTTTATTCTCGGTATTTCTGTAGTACACGTGTATACGCACATATATCATAAGTTAATCATCATCATTCAATGCCTCATCTCATCAGACAAAGATTAACTAAATATCATACTCGTATTTATTTATATAGCATTATCCAACAGACCTCCATCCATCAAAATTAAAAATCCATCTAATAAAGAGCGTTGAATATTGTTGATTACTTTGGAAACTTCATATCACAATTAATTAAGAGGGCGCAGTACGATCGGTGTGGATCGGTTCTCCATACAAACGTATTTAGGCTCTCATTTTAAAACGCCATGCTAGAATAACATGAAACTTTGTATACAAAATGGGATCCGGCATAGCTAGGTCGGAAAATAGTTTCTGTTGCTAGAAATTGAAAAAGAAAAAAATACAGCGGTTTTTTGAGTTTTTTACGGCTTGTATGAAAACCTTACTAATCGCTGTATTTTTTCGCCATTATAATTTCAAGCAACAGAAACTAATTTCCGCCCTAGACAAGCTGGATCCCATTGTGTATACAAAGTTTCATGTTATTCTAGCATGGCGTTTTTAAAATGAGAGCATAAATACGTTTGTATGGAGAACCAAACCAAGACCACCGGGGGATGGGCAGCAGCATCCCTGGAGTGCGGTGGAGATACTGCGATCGCCAACACGCATGCCAAGCGTGGCGATTATGGCATATACCCCCCGTGAATTTGGGAGAGGCCTATGTCCAGCAGTGGACGTCCTTTGGCTGATATGGTGGTATGGTGGGAGAACCAAACGTACTGCGCCCTCTTAAGGAACATCGTAAACACCCTTCTGTTCCGTTAAATAAAGTTGAATAATTGAAACCCTAAAACGACACGTCATTGACGGGACTTTACCTACTGGGCAGGTGTACTTTAAATGTCGATAAATTAGAAACCTACCAATGACTAACTAATTCTACGTAGTGCTTTGAGTATTGATAAATTGTTATATTGGTTTTATTACAATAACAGTCAGTGTTCTAATGGTGTACATCCATCATTGCCGGTATCGCGTATGTATAGGTCGGTAATGGGAATTTCAAATTACCTCGCATTTTTTTTGAGAAAAGCACTCTACATACCTAGGCCGGAACAGGGATTTCCTACCTTGTATTCGTCGGCTCACTTACACTCGGCCGTCTATAACAAACTCGGTAAGCAATCCCTTCCCGTTTTTGCATTAATATACTATCAACGTTTTACATTGCCGGCCGTTTTCAGTTGGCATTTATCAGAATGACCTTTGGGTGTACCAAGCAGATGAGAACAAAATATATTCACGTGTTGTTTAAGATAATAAAGATACATAGGGACAATGCTTTGATTTGCACTGCACCTACCAGGCATAAATATATTATTGTCGAGAGATATTATCATATAGGATTCACAAGTTATATTTCAGATAGACGAGGTTATAAACCTAATTATCTTTATGAAAAGGTAAAAAAAACTTAGTTATAATGGAAAGGGACACATTACAAGCTTATTTATACTCGTCGGCAAATGTGAATACGGGAATAACGAGCAGCGTAGAAATATTCTGAAAACGTAGGTACGCGCGACAAACGAAACACGTTCCTTATATAAGCATTAGGTATGTTATACGGTTATATTATGGGAATAGGAATAAATACGTATAGCATTTATATTAGCTACGTTTTAGACAGGTACCTAAATATTTTCGAAGCGCATATTTCCGCTAACAAAAACAACTTAGGTACTCTACTTTACACGAAATATTAATCAACACACACAACGTAAACAACGTACTTTTATAATATTAAGTAGAGTAACGGCACTAGTTTTACGAGTTTCCTGGGGCAGTAGACCGTAGAAGATAGACCATACGCTATAAGGGTCGATCAACTTTTCCTTCTTGTTATCCCATGAGCGAGGAGACAACAATCACTGAGTTTGCAAAAATGTTGTAATATAAACTTCCAGCATATTTGGTTTGGTTTTGTATGGTAGATTTAAAACCCGAAGTAATAAAAAACATATAACCTTTTTGGTATTGGCCGTATGCGGCCGCTTGCTCGTTATACAGAATAAAAAGTGTAGTAAGTAAAAAGTTCGCCTTTTGTATTTGTAACTTGCTACTGTGCAATAAAGTTTAAATAAAGAAAAAAACAATAGTTGATCTACTCATAAACTAGTATTGGAAGCAATTGTTTATATTTTACCCACACTACCCACAATCGCGAAAGGCAAAGGAGTGTCACATTTATACATTAACGCTAATGCACATTTGCGCTGTACATGTACGAGGGGCGTTCAATAAATTCTCGGTATTAGAATGAAAAAAAAGAATATTATAGGTGGATTTATTTTTATTTTTCAATATACTCCTCTCCTATGTTTATGCACTTATAAGACCGGTCAAATAGTTTTATTACCCCTCATAAAAATATTTTTTGTCTTTGGTGTCAAAATGCTCCTACACTACTGTCTTCAATGCTTCATCGTTAGAAAATTAATTTCCACGTAGATTCTTTTTGAGATTGGGAAACAAATATAAGTCACTCGGGGTCAAGTCTTGACTATACGGTGGGTATGTAATAGTTTCGAGTCCAGATTCAAGAGCAGCAGCCTTGGCAATATGAGCACTATGCACAGGGGCGTTGTTGTGAAGAAGCAGAACACCTTTGGCTTATTTTCCCCTTCTGTTATGTTTGATTGCTTCCCTTATTTGGCATAAAATATTAGCGTAGTGCTCTCCTTTAATACTTACACCCTTTTCTTTATAATCGATCAGCAATATTCCATCACAATACCAGAATATTGTGACCATGACCTTGCTAGCTGAAGGCACGACCTTGAACTTCTTGGGATGAGGAGTTCCTTTAATGTGCCACTGCATGGACTCTTGTTTGCTCTCAGGGTCATAATGATGAACCCACGTTTCATCACTACTAACAAAATTTTGCAGTATCTTATCAGGAATTTCACCGCACACCTCAAGAAATTCGGAACAACGAGCAACACGCGTATTCTTCTGAAGCGGTGTCAGGATTTGCAGTATCCATCTCGCACTGACTTTTGACATATTAAGATGGTCATGAGTTATATCGTGTCTAGTATCAATAGAAAGGTTGGTCCTTTGAGCTATTGCTTTCACCTTTACTCAACTATCTTCAGATATAATTTTCTCCATCTTTTATAAATTTTCTGATGAAGAAGCTTCGACGGGCCGACCAGCTCTATAGTCGTCTTCGATACTCTCTCCCCCATGCTTAAATTGACTTGACCACTTCTGAATTGTTGATAAAGAAGGTGCAGACTCACGGTAAACATAATCCATTTCTTTTTTATAGCTTATTGATTTTTTACCTGCTTGGTCAAGAATTTTATTACCGCTCGGTGCTCTTATTTAACAAACATTGAAAAAACGCTCACAGTGATCACGTTTGTTCGGTACTTGCAAATTTAATATTAATGAATGACTTTTACCGGCCAGTATTAAAAAGTTTACCAAAGAGGTTTAAAAGATGTCAATACCGAGAATTTATTGAACACCCCTCGTACATCATAAAAATACAGGTTGTTTTTTTAGGATTCCGTACCTCAAAAGTAAAAAACGGAACCCTTATTTATAGGATCACTTTGTTTTCCGTCTGTCAGTCAAGACCCGAAGTAAAGGGAACGAGTGGAGGCATCGAATTGAAATTAAAACCATATACTGAGGTGTAATAGTCCCGGGACAGCAAAAAAATTAAACATCAAAATTATCGTAAAAATACGACTTGCAGACATTTCGACACTCTCAAGGGAATCAAAATTTATAGGGTACGTTCTTTCCATTAACCTCAAACTATGAAATTTGGCAAGTAATATCATCTTTTACTACAAGTACAGGGAAAAATCTGAAAACTATACATTTATTATTCAATCTTAAAAAATATAGAGACTCGATTCCTTCTTCTTCTTCTTTCCCTCTTCCCACCTACGTGAAAGACTCGATTCCTGAAGTATTTATAATATAACTTAACACATGTGTACGAAACCCTCGATGGGCGAGTTTTTTTTCACATTTAGTCAGTTCAATTCCCAGAGGTACAAACCATTTTTAGAAAATCTCTGAATGCATTATTACTTACTTTTAAAAATACTACTACTACTTTTTACTTACATTTTTGAACTTTTTTTAAATGAAATTATGGTCAATTCAGCATAATAATACTTATCTACAATATTTAAGGTACTTTCCCTACATGTCCCATAACTCTGGAACGCCCTGTAAGTATAAATACAATGCAAATAGTGCAATAGCATGTATTATTGTAAATATAATCTATATTGTAAATATAACCAAAACATAATGAACCTACTACAATGTTCTTGTTACTGATATAATTGTGAAAGCGTAGATGTTTAGATGTATGCTACTCAGCCACGGAAAAACAGCTAAAAGATTTAAATGAAAATTAATTAGATAAAGATTTTAACCTGGATTAGAAGATAGGATACTTTTTAACCTGAAAATCATCCCTCAAATGGATAAATTTTATACGGGAGTTCACGCGGACAGATGCTAATTGGCTTAATAAATCCACATTTTTGAGAGTATATATATTGGCCAATATCGGCCAGCAGCCTGCTACTACTTAGCACTGCATTACGTAAGTAATCAATGTAATATCACCCAGACATACGATAGCTTGCAGATACCAGTATATTGCAAGAATGGTTGCCGCAGTCGTTTAACTATCGATTACGGCGAAGCAGCATGCAATAGAGTAATCACGTAGCCCGCTTACTGTTATTGGCGGTCGATAAAAAAGATTGATAAAACGACAGTGTCAATGCCTTAACAAGCAATGATTAGCATAGGAAAACCTCCATAGGAAAAACTAAATCAAGATGATAAGTGTTAATGTCATTTTGATGTCACGTATCATGACATTATTTGTACTGAGATGACAGCTGCCAAAAGACCAGTCTTATTTCTCGTAATCTATACAAGGGCAAAAATTAGGGAAAAACCTAACTTGATGCTAGCGGCCCCGAAACGGCTCTTACAAATTGACACCTGGCTATAAACAATTTTGCTGTTAAGAGGCTGACAAGCGCCAAGAGTTTTGCAACAAGCTGTGCGATTCACTAGATGTCCTTTACTCGTCACACCAACTATCTTCTTTATAAGACGACTCAACATCCATAACAATAAGCTTAAACGGAGATCAGACTATAATGGTAAGCCTTTAGATAGTTGCGAGTAAGCATGGTGAATACTAGCCAAGATACCCGCGTATACGCAACCCGCCATGTCAGCGCAATCACAGCACATTATTTGTGGTCAGCGCGGACGTGATTATCTTCACCGCTTATTGCTGCACTTTCATCATAATTATGGTATTTTGCGTGCATATAATTTTATATTAAAGAGAAGATATAGTAGAAACTGGTTTGCGAATAAATAGTGCCAACACGTTCACAGGAAGTATTGATAGCTGCGTGAAATCCGGTTGGATTGGTTTCATTACACTAGATTAATATTCTGACATAAGAAAGCTAAAATCCTTTTTTATTTTATGCATGGCTGTTGCCTATTAACCTACTTTGGTAGATTTTTAGATGATTTTTAGCTAATAATATTTATATTGACTTATAAATTATAATTAATGTGTGTATTAAACAACTGAGTACCGTAAAACGGGGTGAGTAGGTTTCGCGGGGAGAGTTGGGTTATAAATGGGGAGAGAAGGGATGAAAGGGGAGTGAGATGGGATTTTAAGGTGCTACAAAAATAATGTATTCCAATTTAAAATGGAGCTATAGTAATACTCATAATAAAAAAAACGATCCAACAATCTTTTAAAATCACCTTGGTATGAAATCCCATAACACCCCAAAATAACTCTGAGTGGAAGTCCTCCTTCTTTTTACGCGACTGACCGACGCAAAGGAAGGTTATGTTTGTTCCTTTGTGGTACTCGAGAAACCAATTTTTAGGTCAATCAATTTGTCTTATTTCATAATTTGTAAGTACATAGTTATCTTATCGTTGGTTTACTATACAAGTCCAGAATCAATAAGTCGGAACCATTTAAGCTATAGCAGGGCCATTATCATCTGAGCATCGGCCTTACTAGTGTAAAGCCATTAACATCTAAGCAAACAATTTTTACTCTCAAATAATAAATAATAAGGCCGATGCTCAGAACAGATGCTCAGAAAATTAATGGCCCTGCTTTAGTAGACAATGACAGCACTTGGCACTTTAACCATGCCGAAAACTAAGAAGTGGGTTAAGTAGATACCACTAGTTAATATAGTCATGGTTACGTACATAATGTGCCTATAACCTACACGGGTTAAAAACGTATCTAATAATTTTTAATGGTTTGTTTTTCTTGTCCAGACGGGTTATGTAATGCCTAACATGAACAGAGATTAATTATTTTTGTCATTGCCACGTAACAATACGCATTTGAATAATTATTGTATACAGGGAGGGGCCTGTAACAGGAGCAAAAAATAAAAACGAAAAATTCAAAAGCAATTATGATTAATAACTTGATACTGATACTAACTCAAACACTGCATAGACTGATGTGCTATTATCTCGTGGAGTCAAGATCCATTACTCGGAGGTCATAACATAACTTTAGATCAAAATTTCTCCGGATTGAATAAAATTAAAACATTTATGTACACCAGGAGTTACTGCTGATGCTCTAATGAAGCGTTTTTAGGGTTCCGTAGTCAACTAGGAACCCTTATAGTTTCGCCATGTCTGTCCGTCCGTCTGTCCGTCCGTCTGTCCGTCCGTCTGTCCGTCCGTCCGCGGATAATCTCAGTGACCGTTAGCACTAGAAAGCTGAAATTTGGTACGAATATGTATATCAATTACGCCGACAAAGTGGTAAAATAAAAAGTGGCAAAAAATATTTTATTATGGTACCTCCCCTATACGTAAAGTGGGGAGTGATTATTTTTTTTCATTTTAACCCTAACGTGTGATATATTGTTAGATAGGTATTTAAAAATAAATAGGGGTTTACTAAAATCATTTTTTGATAATGTTAATATTTTCGGAAATAATCGCTCCAGAAGTAAAAAAAAATGTGTCCCCCCCCCTCTAACTTTTGAACCATAAATTTTAAAAATATGAAAAAAATCTCAAAAGTAGAACTTTATAAAAACTTTGTAGGAAAAATATTTTGAACTTGATAGGTTGAATAGTTTTTGAAAAAAATACAAAAGTAATTTCTGAACTAAGTTTGTAATTTAACCGTATAAACAGGTGTTTATTGTACCTGTCATTTCTACAAAATCAAAATGAAATGACGTGCTTTTTAGGGTTTTGTGTTTCTGTACTTAATATGTCAACTTAATGTGACGGACGGAAAACTACGGAACCCTACACTGAGCGTGGCCCGACACGCTCTTGACCGGTTTTTTTTTTTTTTAATATTTGCTAAAGATACAGGGCCCATCTGTATACCAAACCAATACCTAGGTAAATATCACTACAACGCACGTACCGTCAACTTTGATCTCAATTTACATAAATTGATTTGTTTCGCTTATTGTATTTTCTTTTAAGTATATTTAATAAACAAAAACAAATTGAAATTGACAAAATAAAAATCAACTATATAACTAACTTCAAACTAACTTAGTAATGCAAAAAATATAATGCATCGGTATTTTTAGGTTTCCGTACTCGAAAGGAAAAAACGGAACCCTTGTAGGATCACTTTGTTGTCCGTCCATCCGTCCGTCTATCTGTCTGTCAAGTCAAGACCCTTTTTCTCAGGAACGTGAAGGTATCAAGCTGGAATTTATATCAAATACTTAGGTCCTTTGGAGCTGTGAAAAATCTGACTTCTAAGCCAACGCAATCAAAAGTACAACCGTTTATGCCGCAAATTTTCGACACTCGCAAAGGAATCAAAACCTACAGGGTACTTCCCGTGAACTCAGAATCTTGAAATTTGGTACAAAGCAACGTCTTATAGCACAGATAAAGGAAAAATTGCGAAAACCGTAAATTTTTTGCGAGAGTCCGACTCGCACTTAGCTGGTTTTTTTTATAAGTACCTAAATGCATTTTTTTTTAAAGAGGACTAGAACCGCATTATGCATAGGTAGTTACGAGGAATTTTTACTTTATTCCACTCAAAGGCTATACGGTTGCAACATAATCGCCGACCTAGTAACACACTAAGTTATGTAACGCCATGTTAAAGACTGCAACCCGGTAACATGTTGTCTCGCGTTATGAATTTTGTTACATTTTATCAAAAGTTGCTCTCGATTCCAGTGAAGTAACAATTATCGAACTATACCTAAGTATAGTCAGCCTGAAGCGGAAATATTTAGCTCTTAACAGCTAGACTACATTGTTACATACGAAGTATCTGTGAAAATGATCTACAATTCAATGCATTTCAAATAAACCTAAAGTCTTACGATTTTTAAAATGTTTTGAGCTCGGATTATGACAAAAGTATTCGTAATTTCAATAAAGGATAATTTTATTTAATATAATTTTAGATAGTAGTAGAATTTAAGCGGAAGAAAACAGTTTTTCGCCCGAAACTAGTTGAAATTACTTACAATGCAGAGCAGAATCTAAGTATGATAGTGGACGATAGATAGTAACGATAAGAAATTATCTAGATACGAGTACGGTAGGTTACATGTCAATCCTCACAGAAAATAGCCTGATTATATGAGCGTTTTTCACTGACTTAAGTAGTTAATATTCATAGTCATCATCATCTACCTCTCCCAGCCGTATTCGGCCACAGCGACTGCTTTTTACTGCTGAGAGCGTCGCTGGTGCGCTCTCCGGTGACTGACATAGCCAATTTTTTCAGCTTATGTGCGGCTACATTCGCTGCAAGTCAGCACCCCTCCGACATAGTTGTAGAGGTATAATAGTCTTTGGGTGACGGTATAGAACAAAGACTACTATGAATATATATGCATGGAATCGTAGTGAACGAGAGAGAGAAACCTATGAGTTAAAAACGTCACGCATGAGGCACGTTCACTGCGTTTACGGTGCGTCAGTTCGTTGTAAGCTGAGGTGTGGCCGGATCTTTATGCAAAAATGCCGTTAATATTATTTCTTTATCTGTCACTTTGACATTTATGTATGGAAATAAGAAACAAACTCATTTTAGGTAACAGTTATACCTCCCACTGCTGAACACAGGCCTCCTATGTATATCTATGTATATTTGAAATTCTTTATATATTTTATGCTACTGACTAACTGTGAGAAAACGTAGGTATGTTTACTTTAAATATGAATAGTTATTTGAAGTTTACCACTTAATGTGTGTTGTGATCTTTCTAAATTTGAATATTTATGAACTTTACTATATGTATTTTACTTCGTGTTCAACTTCACGGTACCGATACAAATGGAAGTTTACCCTGTTACTTGACTACTAAGGAGTTTCATTTTGGGACACACCAGCAAAAACACACAAGTTTTGTAAACTAATATTCTGGCTATAGACTGTGTAACTACTCATTTGTGTACTATCTGCGTACTTATCTTATATTTACTACATATAATATGTAGCACATATAAGTACATATACTACATAATATGTAGTATATGTACATACGAGTATACATCAATGACTTGATTCCGGTGTCCTAATTTTTAGGAGCAAAAGGGCCAGGAGCCATTTTTGTTTTTGAGTCTTGTGTCAATACACAGAGCCAATGCTCTTAGTGATACATTTTCTATACCGCGCACCACTTTAATTCAAAACTCTTTGCCCCTATTTCGAAGTGAAATGAGTTTCCGCCTTTGTATGCTTCAAAATTGTATAAATGCGTAAAAGTTCACATGATATTTAATGCGCACTCTCACTACTCTCGGTTTCTTTTGTTAAATTGTATGAATATGCGATTTAGAATAATTAAGTCGATAGCGTATAGTGCTGTGCTCTGAGACGGAAATAAAAAGACGACCTTGGTAGGCAGAAGCACTGTCCCACATAACCTAATGAATGACAAAAGTCAGTATGTCGACAGTTCTTTGTGATGTGTTGTAAGCGTGAATGCCCTCTGAGCCTTACGTTTGGTCACGGCTACAAAAGTAATTTGGTGACGCTTCAGCTCACGAATGTTTTGATGTTCTGAATGGGTTAAATCACTTACCGATAAACTCCATTTAGTAATACAAACACTTGCTCCCTGCTTAGTGACGAATTTATAATGCAAATATAATAACCGCTTGTATAATCACGTGAACTAGATAAAAGCATTTAGAAATCTAGTTTAAAACTCGTTCGTCTAGGGTAACATACACGTTAGGAAAGCTAATTAAAAACTTCTCTTAATTATACTCACCAACTCGTCTCGTTGAAATTCGTCTAGTGGAGTAATTGAAAGGCACATAAATTATCTTTTCTATAACTCCAGCTAACTCCGCTGAAAGTTTATCCGCGGCGCGCAGTTCGTCCAAACACAACACACTCGCATGGGAACACCGAGAACTGCACACAGTCGATAACTCGCGCACTTCGGGAACGGTCTTGTCCTGTTTATGTAACACTTTGTTCCCATTATTCGCGTACACCAACTCTGCCACACCTTCCAAGTTCGCTTGGCAAGATTTATCTCCAACCACTTGGATTTTATACACGCCGGGCGCCTTATTTGCATCCAAAATGAAATCTGCTCGCTCCCCTCTTCCTATTTCTATAGAACTCACATATTGGGGTTCAATTCTGTGGCCGTCCAATGCGACAACTCTCATCTCATGTTCATCAATGGATAATTTAACTGCGCAACTCTTGGCACCACCGCCATAAGCCAGGCGGAATCTGTATCTATTTCCAGATTCAACGTTAAACTTCGATATTGGAGAATCGGGGGAGTCTGCCGTTTTGCCTTTACCGTTAATCAGAAGAGATTCTGCGTTGGGAATCTTTGAATTCAACTCGGCGAGCGGTCCCATAGAATGGCCCCATTCTGCTACAAATATGGTGTGCTCCGTAGCATCGACGTCATACAGTTTTCGTAAAGGATCTAGTTTTGGAGACTGTCGAACAATAAAGGCTCCAGCGAGACCGTCAGCGGCATCCGCAGTAGAATGCGCGTGGTACATGTGGGTACCTACTTCAGAAGCTCGGAACTTATACTGAAACGTTGTGTACGCCGGTTGTGGACATTGGGTAAGCATGGGAGCTCCATCCATGAAAGGAGTTTCCTTCTGTGGTTGGCCTCGCCAGTGCATGGCCAGAGCGTGAGCGGGCGCGCGGTGTACGACATCCACGACAAGGATATCATTGTGACAAACGTGTAGAGGTGGTGCAGGTAGTTCTCTATTTATCGTAAGTACTCCTCTTTCTCGACCATCCGCTGAAATACACATTGCGGGACATTCCTCACCACCTTTTTCCGTACAGCTGCCACATGATCTGTAAATGAAAAAAAAAATGCATTAAGATGTTGAAACTGCATAACAAGTTTAGAAACTTTGATAGGTACTTTAACCATTCAAATCTAAAACTACTTCACTCAATAAAAACGGGTGAAGGCATAAAATGCCAGTCATGCGAAAACATTACCACAAAAGGTGCCTACATAACGTTAAGATTTGGGATTTTACTTTTGCATTAGCGATGGCGATTGTCGACATCACAAACTGAGTGTTAGCTTAGTTAAGTACTTCTTCATCTTAAATCAACACTTACTTGCTAAGAGTCTTGTAGACTTCAATAACCAGCTTCACACGGCAGATCATGGGCCAATCCAACTCGTTACATTCTCGATCGCAATTTTCAAAGTATTCCTCTGAAACGCAAACATTTTAAGACGTTAAACATGTTCTCCGGTGGAAATGTTTACTTTGTAAATAGATTGTGAGTTTTCTCGATGTTTCCGTACAGTCAGAGCCATAATTTAGTACATTAATGCTATTGCTGCTGCTGGTACTGTGATACAGAAACTACAAAACATGATATTTTTGTAATAAATTTTGCTACCGAGACAAAAGCTGTATTGTATTTAATAGTAGTGTAGGTAGTTACAATTAATAATCATAGTATTTATTTATTTATTACTGGTAAACCTAATAAATAAATAGTATAATTAAATGGGAATACAATTAGAAGAATTATACAGATTAGAAGATTAGAATTACTACCCTATAATAATTTTGATCAAAAGTGTATGTACATGATGTAAACAGTTACCTATTTCATTATAATATTTTAGTTACGGGTCCTTGCGGGATCTATGCCTGTATCGGCTGAGAGAAGTGCACTTACTGCAATTCGCCTAGTTTGTACCCACCTGGCATCGGCGTGTAGTACACGACCAAGATAACACACGCTATAATAACACTCAACACGAATATCCTTTGCAAGGACATGAGCATATAGTTCGGCTTTACCATCGGCGCGCTGCACGCATCAATCAACTTCTTCTCAGATTCCATTGTAATGATTAACAAAATTTAAACGCTTTGAATTTAATTGCCTTGATTAACTTGTTTACATTTTCGGGGGCGCCGAATGAAAGTGAACGGAGTTAGCGAAGTGCTCAAACCGGCATGGCGCGCGACCACGCGAGTCGACCAGCGAATGGTGACTGGGAACTAGTTGTGCTTGCAACACCGAAGAGCACCTCGGCCCTCGGGGTTGGCTTGCAGTTCCAATTCGGAAGTAAGTATATTGCCGACCGAGAGCAAACTCTCACTGTTCCATTATGCAACTTGTTATGTAATCTCTATTAAATTGTGCTGCACAATAAGGTCAGTTGCATCAGTACGTTATAATTTAACTTCTGAGTACCCCTTGCTACAATCGTCACAGTGAGTATGAGGTGGGGAATCCCATTTAGTGCGGTATGTGCAATGGATGTACGAGTAAACAGGCACTATACGGAACAAACGGATTTTCCATTTTGTTCGTAATTTTACGAGTGTTAAAAACAAGTTATATAGGTTTAAGACCTCCGTACTGTCATTTGTATATTTGAAGCTTATAATTAAAATAAAGATACGAGACTCGCTTAAAAGTAGTTTTAGGTTATGGGCTACTACGGCTTACAAACATAAAATAAATAGTAAAATGCTAGTTTCTTGAATAATAAGTGATTCAGTAAACATAAAAACGAAGAAGCTAAGTTTATTAAGAAACATAAAATAAGAGAAATATTTATGTTTAAAATAAAACAGACAGATTCAAGTCTAAATATTCAAATACTCAACAGTGGATTATTCCAAATATGAAATTCCAAATTGACATCGTGTTCAGCGCAAAAGATTTAAACCAAATTATTAGTGGAAAATATACGAAAACTCATATAAAAAACCGGCCGAGTCCGTATCGTACTTGGCCGGTTTTTAAACGACTTCAAAATTTCAAAAGAGGAGGTTATCAATTCGGTTGTTTTTTTTTTGTTTTTTTTTTTATGTTTGTTACTCCATAACTCCGTCATTTCTTAACCGATTTGGAAAATTCTTTTTTTGATTGTAAGTATATATATCCAAGTTAGTCCCGTTTATGTCAAAACGCAGTTTTGATGATGGAATCCACGAGGAATTGAGGGAACTCCTCAAATCTTTAAGGCAAACATATAGTGATTTTTGTGTTTTTATCAACAAGTCAAGCATTTGCATCCAAAAATGTGACATTGGATGAAGTGGAACTGCTGATGATGATCACAACAGAACTCTTCAACGACGAAAAGTTCACGTTTGGCGATTTGTCCTCCTAGCTGTGTTTGTTAAGCAAGTTCTATTTTCAAGATTAATTTTTGTCATGCTTGATTTCTGATGATGGGATCCATGAGGAATTGAGGGAACTCCTCAAATTTTAAAGGCAAACATATATTGATGTTTGTTTTTTTATCAACAAATCGAGCATTATCATACTAAAATGTGACATTTGATGAAGTGGAACTGCTGATGATGATCCGAACAGAACTCTTCAACGACGAAAAGTTCACGTTTGGCATATTGTCCTTCTAGCTGTGTTTGTTAAGCAAGTTCTATTTTCACGATTGATTTTTGTCATGCTCGAGTTCTGATGATGGGATCCATTAGGAATCGAGGGAACTCCTCAAATGTGAAAGGCACACAAATAGTGATTTTAGTATTTTCATGAACTAATCAAGCATTTTCATTCATAAAAGTGACATTTGATGAAGTGGAACTGCTGATGATGATCAGAACGGAACTCTTCAACGACGCGTAGTTCACGTTAGGCGATTTGTTCTCTTCGTTTTCTTTGTCAAGCAAGCAAGGTTTTTCCATGATTCCATGAGGAATTGAGGGTACTTAGTCTTCTACCATTATAAACATACTTATAGCCATTTTTATTTTATTGTATGGAATCTAAGAGTGCACCATCTAAGTATAATAATCTTTCACTGGGCTACACCATTGAAGTCGGTTGTTTTTTCTTAAAAATTATTTATACATAAAATAGGAAAGCATTTGTCTACTATCTCACCTGTTGGCAGGTGATGATGAGGTCGAGGGTGTTACATGCGTGCCTATTCACTCTAGTCTTAAAAAAGATCCAAGTTATAAGTACGAGTATGTATTTTGCTGTCCTTGCAAGAAAACTACAAGCAAAGCGCTTCGTGCGAATCAGTGACATGTCAATAACTATGGATTGAATTTTTGAATAAGGGCCCATGTCTGAACCTTGTCCCACGATGGCGAAATGGTGAGGGAGGGTTTTATTCTTGTAATCCTAGCGCACACTCTCTGAAATGTATCCTGTAGGTACAACACCGACAAGCAGGCAAGTTTCCTACAATGCTCAAAGCTTTGTATCTTGATCAAGTCAAAGTCACCAATGAGTTGCCTGATGGCACGCTTATCAATGGTACCAAGGCGGCTAGCTGATATTTAGCAGAATGTAGGACCCAAAATTAATATTGGACGTTACCTTCATCGGCCTGTTTAGCCTACCTCGTGTGTTCATAAGTTTTGAGACGAATATTGTTTTGAATAAATGAATTGCAGAAAATATTTCTGTCAACGTTATTATTTTCATTGTATCACTGTAGTGTAAGTAGCTAATAAAAGTAAATAGAGTTTATTTAAATTGGCTTTCAATATTTTTGATTTAAGCCATCAAATGCGGAGGTCTCTCTTAGCGGCACGAAACGAAAAACGCCTTTTTCACTAACAAGTTAATGTCTCTGGTAGAAAGAAAGTTAAGGCAGCGGAAGTTGAACACCAAAATGTCGATAGATGTTCCAACTACTGCACAGACAGTATTGCAACCTTATCACCCTACGATGTTCACGATACGGGCGATTATTACGTATGAGGTAGCCTTTTCTTTCAATTTTGAATACTAGATGCTCTAACTGTGCCTTAAAATTACCCATTTACCAGATGGACTATTGGAATCACTTGTTAAAATTTATTTGACACGTTTATTCATCAAAATAATTGGTTTTTTGGCAAAGTTTTAGAGAACACCGTAACTAGACCGGCTCTAGCAAGACCGATCATGCGGGGAGATCTGTTTACGACTTTGCTCTGGCGTATGGCTTAACACAATTGGTTACGGCACCTACGCAAATCCCTGATGTGGAGAGCCAAGCACCTTCCCTGTTGGACCTTCTGTTGACTTCCCATCCGGTTGGCTACCATGTATCCGTTGAAGCCCCTCTCGGCTCCTCGGATCACTGCCTGATCCGGAGTACGGTGCCTCTCACGTGCCCGCCGCGTCGGCGAGTTGCATGTAGCCGCCGTGTGTGGCACTATAGGTCAGCAGATTGAGACGGGATGCGGTCGTTTTTTGCATCCTACCCTTGGGGGCAAATCTGCTTCACGCCGGATAATCCCAATGTCGCCGCTGATTCTGTTGCTGATGTGGTGCTGCAGGAATTGGAGCTTTTCATACCATCCTCTGTAGTTCCCGTTGGTGGCAAATCGCAACCTTGGTTTGGTCAATCTTGCAAGAAGGCTTCTTGCAAAATCCAGCGCATTAAGAAGGGAGTTTAACTTTGCCTCCAGGTCCTTCAAAAGAGTTATTGCCAAAGCAAAGTCGTTGCACATTGGTAGGATTGGCGAGAAACTAGAGCACCTACCTTCGGGAACTCGTGCGTTCTGGTCTCTAGCCAAAGCTATCCAGGGGAATTTCTGCACGCCGTCTTTTCCACCTCTGCACAAGGGAAATGATTCATTAGCCCACGACTCAAAAGACAAAGCTGATCTTCTGGGTAAACTTTGCGTCCAACTCGACTTTGGATGACGGGGGCCACGCGCCGCCGACAATTCCGCGGTGCGGGAGCTGTATGCCGGATATTCGCTTCCACCAAAACTCAGTGCGTAAAGCTCTTCTTTCCCTCGACGCTCATAAGTCTAGTGGGCCCGATGGCATCTCTGCCATTGTGCTGAAGATGTGTGCTCCTGAGTTGGCACCAGTTTTAACGCGTCTTTTTCGGCTCTCTTACTCTTCTGGCATAGTCCCGACCTCATGGAAGTCAGCTTTGGTGCACCCCATCCCTAAAAAAGGCGATCGCTCAAATCCGTCCAACTACAGGCCAATAGCTATAACTTCCCTTTTCTCGAAGATAATGGAGTCTATTATCAACTGCCAGCTCCTTCGGTACCTGGATGCCCACCAGTTACTTAGTGACCGACAATACGGTTTCCGTAGGGGCCGCTCGGCTGGTAATCTACTGGTTTACCTGACACATCGTTGGGCACAGGCGATCGAGACAAAGGGTGACGCATTGGCTGTTAGTTTGGATGTAGCGAAGGCCTTTGATCGCGTTTGGCACAAAGCACTTCTCTCGAAGCTTCCATCCTATGGGCTTCCCGAGAAATTATGTGAATGGGTGAATGGGAGCTTTCTAGCAGACAGAAGCATAAAGGTCGTAGTTGACGGTGTATGCTCTGACGCCATGTCTGTGAATGCTGGTGTCCCTCAAGGCTGTGTGCTATCGCCCACGCTATTCCTTCTGCATATTAATGACATGCTGCAAATCAGCGGCACTCACTGTTATGCGGATGATAGTACGTGTGATGCCTCTTACACCGGTCGCGCCAATATTTCTCGGGAAAACGTCACTGAGAGCCGAAACAAACTTGTGTCTCAGATTGAGACTCCCCTGGATGAAGTTTCAGAATGGGGTCGACTTAATCTGGTCCGCTTTAACCCTACAAAGACGCAGGTTTGCCCGTTTACTGCGAAAAAGCTTGCGTTTGTCGCATCACCTCGTTTTGAGAGCACTCCCCTAACTGCCACAGCCAATATCGAGATCCTTGGCGTCGACATCTCTCATACTACTCAATAATTTTTAAGAAAAAAAACCGACTTCAATGGGGGAGGCCGGTGAAAGATTATTATACTTAGATGGTGCACTCTTAGATTCCATACAATAAAATAAAAATGGCTTCCTCATGGAATCATGGAAAAACCTTGTTTGCTTGACAAACAAAACGAAGAGAACCAATCGCCAAACGTGAACTACGCGTCGTTGAAGAGTTCCGTTCTGATCATCATCAGCAGTTCCACTTCATCAAATGTCACATTTTTGTATGATAATGCTCGATTTGTTGATAAAAACACAAAAATCACTATATGTTTGCCTTTAAGATTTGAGGAGTTCCCTCAATTCCTAATGGATCCGATCATCAAAAATCGAGGATGATAAAAATTAATCGTGAAAATAGAAATTGCTTAACAAACACAACTAGGAGGACAAATCGCCAAACGTGAACTTTTGGTCGTTGAAGAGTTCTGTTCTGATCATCATCAGCAGTTCCATTTCATCAAATGTCACATTTTTGTATGATAATGCTCGATTTGTTGATAAAAACACAAAAATCACTATATGTTTGCCTTTAAGATTTGAGGAGTTCCCTCAATTCCTCATGGAGCCCATCATCAGAAATCAAGCATGACAAAAATTAATCGTGAAAATAGAAATTGCTTGACAAACACAGCTAGGAGGACAAATCGCCAAACGTGAACTTTTCGTTGTTGAAGAGTTCTGTTCTGGTCATCATCAGCAGTTCCACTTCATCCAATGTCACATTTTTGGATGAAAATGCTTGACTTGTTGATAAAAACACAAAAATCACTATATGTTTGCCTTAAAGATTTGAGGAGTTCCCTCAATTCCTCATGGATCCCATTACTTACAATCAATAAAAGAATTTTCCAAATCGGTTAAGAAATGACGGAGTTATGGAGTAACAAACATTAAAAAAAAAAACACATACAACCGAATAGATAACCTCCTCTTTTGAAATCTTGAAGTCGGTTAAAAATAGTTACTCACAAATGCGCTACTGGAAGAGAAGCAAGAGAATCCCTGATGAAAACTTTCGTGTCTCGCGGGGTCATTATCTAAGTGTAGCCGACGCAATAAATGGCAAATAACATAAAATATTGGAACGCAGTTTAAATAATACCTATGTATATTTATTAATGAAACTATTGTCAAGTAAATTTAACAATTAATTAAAATAACTAAAACTAAACCTTAAACTTAAAAAATGTAATTAAAATAATTAATTACATATGAGACCTGGGCCTCTTGGCAGTGTGCCCATCACGCAGGCAGCATTCCCGCGCTGAATTGCTATCGCGATTCTTTGCGCGAGAAAGCCACCGGCGCAAGGGTCGCCTGTCGTCTCCCTCAACCTTCTGCTGATTTCCCTGTGGAGCTCCATTAACAATAATGTTTGTAGGTATACATAAAAATACAATTACGATAAATTCGAGTTTTTAGCCGTCTCAAAACTTATGAACACACGAGGTAGTTGGAAGTGGCACTGCCTCCGAAGCTAGAGGTCCCGGGTTCGAATCCCAGTAAGGGCATTTGTTTCTGTGGTGAGATGAAACATTTGTTCCTGAGACTTGGATGCTTTCTATGTATATAATATATTAAATATATCGCCGTCTAGTACCTATAACACAAGCCTAAAGGTTTTCGCACACTATAACTACTCAACAGCAACTCTATTTTAAATATTGAAATTTAAGCCTTATATTATAGCTTAACCTTATGTCTTGTTATCGACAGTATAATTTCCAAAACTGATGTTAAGGTAGTGTACGACGTGTGGTCTACGCGTTGTCCACGTACACTCGTATCATGCATTTTTTAGTTGAGTCGGTGCTGCAGTGGTGTGCAGTCGATATAGTGTGCGAAGACCTTATTTGAGCATACTATGGAACTAGTTCGATTTGTGTAAAAAATTGTCCTATAATATATATTAATTTATTCATGTTAAGAAGCTGTAGATGGTCAGAAATCTGTACGGATACATCCCGGAAGTTGGAGTCCAGTTGAACGGACTCCGTTTATTGGAAATGAGTCACATTTGTCTCTTTGTTGAATTGAATTTGAAACAAATTGCTAACCGGCAACCTGGAACCATTTTGGGATTTTTTACTAGTTGGCGGGACAGCCTTTCGCGGGTGACTTTCCCGCTAATTGGGCCCCTATCTACCCGCGGTCGGCCAGCGGAGCATCGTGCTTCGGATACCGCTCTCCTCTAGAACCAGATGTTTGCGTGTAGCACATACCAGCCGTAATACGGTATCCAAGCAGACAATAAGATCCTTTACGAGAAAGTGTGATGAAAACAGCCAAACTTTCCCATTTATAAATTATTATTAAAAGTGGGATAGCCGTGAGCTGGCTTCATCGTCGGCCTCATCTTTGCCCCCTGGCTAGATGCTGGCCAAGAGCAATCCCATTTTTAATATAAAAAAAAGCATATAAACTGTCATATCATCATCTGACAAAGTTTCATTTAAGAGAAAATGAAGGTTCGGGTAAATTTTGCAACCCAACGCAGATGCAGCAACTAAGTTAGCGTTCAAAAAGGGGCATTCGAAGGCAAGAGCTGACTCTTACTAACACTTTCCGATTTGATCACAATAAATCAGAGATGGTCGCAGTGATACGGGGGCTCAGCAGCCCGGAATAGCCACAAACTGAATAATAATAACACTTTCCGAACTAAACAAATAAAGATCTGCACGTCATCTAAAACTGTATGGGACGAATTAAAAGCTACATATCAAATCACGGAGCCTAGATGGCAAGTGACCTTGCTTAAGCAGTTAGTTCTAAAACGAGTGGACATAAAAATACCGTCACAATTGCTCAGGATTATGCTAATTTACAGTTTGCCAACAACATTTTCGTATACCCATAGAATACAGAGACACACTGCCCAATCCTGACGACCTGAAAGTCAACATCCTGGACGAATATCAGGCCAGGAACGGTAGTTAACAACCCGAAAGCTCCGAGCATACAACTTTAAGAAAGGTAAACAAAAACCATTTTGCAACCGCTGTAATAATAAGAAAGGGAACCTATTGAGGCATGTTAGGGCAAAAAGAGGTCCACGAATGAGAAAACCAAAGGAAACCCGAACAAAAATTACAATATATATCTGAATACTGCACGTTTAAGCTTCAATGAAGATGTTTGGTTTCTCCTCTCATGTGTCTGGCGTCAAGTCAATGTTTTCCTCACTGAAGACACTGAGCCCTGGAAATGGCAGTCTGAAGTTGGCATCTAACAAATATACAAATAGGATAAAAGAAAACGGAAGAGAAACAGTCAACATCGATAAAGAGGGTTATAACTTTAATGATACCTTAAATTTGTTCCTCTCGTATCAATGAATCTACTGTCTGTAGGCAAGATAGCAGACAAGGTAACAAAGTCATGTTCGAAAAAGACAATGCTTATTAGAGACTAGCTTTTGCCCGCGACTTCGTCCGCGTATAATTCGTTCTCGCCTTAGAATGATTTGTTTTCCCATACGATCTTTCTCAAGCTCAGGTGGACACCAGGAACTTAGGGGTGACATGTTGGAGAAGGAAAGCCACGAATAGATAGGACTAGAGATATTTGCTTGACCAGGCTAGCCTAGGGCCCACCCGCGGCTATAACGCCTCAGATGATGATGATGATGATACAATCTTTCACCCTTCTTTACACCCCCTTAAGAAATGATTACAGTCAATATGACATTCCCTAGAAATCCAATTGTCAAAACGAATCACTAAGTGTTTATTTGGGAATATCAAATGTACCGTTTCTAGACGAATGAATCTCGTTAAAAACATTACATGTGCATTGTACAATGATAAAAGACTCGCTACGCAGTTCTGAAGCAGGCCGGAAGCAGAGCGGCAAGGCATGCGAGAATAATCACACAGAGCGGGCTTCTCATGTAAGGCTGAGGGCCGAAGGCCTGAAGCAGAGAGGCGAGACACGCGAGGCTGAAGGCCGAGCCTCCCAACAGAGTAGATTCTTCATGTAAGGTTGATGACTGAAAAGCTGAAGGAGAGTGGCAAGGCATGCGAGGCCGAAGGCCGAGCTATGTCGTCGCCGAAGATCCAGTTGCCATATAACAGACAGACTGTATAACAGACAGACAAACAGACACAAATTCTTAAAACTGTTGAAACGATTTTTGTTATCGATTCTAAGTATCCCCAGCCAACTTTTTTTCGAATATCATCCATGTACAGACTTTCGACCCTCTTCTAAGTGTACATCTAAGATGCTCCAACTGTCTATGCTGACGATTGGGCTGCCCAGCTCAAGTGATCTCTGATATCAAACAGTTTTTATGGTGTGAAGGGTCAACAATTACATAAAAAATAACGCACGACAAAACTAAATGGTACAAGTGTGCATTGAAACAGTTTTTGTATTTAAGCATATGAATAAAAACAATGACAAAGAATCGCAAATGCATTTTGATGTACACGCAAAGTAGAACTTATTGCGAAAAGGTTGTGCTCAAAAATAGCGTCAACAATCAGAAGGAATTATGATACTTCGGTTTTGACATAATGAATCGTCAACTTGTTTACAATTCTGTTATGCTTTAAGTTAAATTTCTTGACACGCTGTTATACTCCCAATTGGCTGAAACTTAAATCGTAGAGTGGCGTATGAGGATTAAGCCACCCCGTTTCATAGACCTTACTTGCATCCCCGATTTAGTATCCCTTTGATGGAAGATCATCACTTATAATATATATAAGTGAATCCAGATTATTTACTATTAGCATAAAAATCATCTTAATCTGTTCAGCCTTTTTTGCGTGATTCAGTGACAAACATCTAAACTTTCGCATTTATAATATTAAGTAGTGGGATTATGGTATAAAGTGAGTGCACATGAAGTGAACGGCAAAAGTATCATTATAATTGCATGTTTTTATATAGGATTACAAAGTTATATATGTAGTTTTTGAATCTAGAAAATGGGACTGAAATTTGGGTTTAGAGTCACTGTTACTTAATGGAATAAATCATAATAGTGTTCAAAATTTGAAGAGGCCGTGGTGGCTGGCGCGCAACTGGGCAGCGCCGCGGCGCAGCGCTTGAATTTACTTTTTTTTTCAGTTTTCATCTTAAGATTTTACAAATTTTGAATGAGGATGTTTTATCTTTGTCGTCAAGTATAAGCTTACCAATTGTCATACCTGTAACTCATATATTATAGGAGTTCCCATACAAAATTCAACCCCTCTTTTTACCCAAATCTGCACAATTTTTTTTAGCCTAAAACCTGACCGGGTATTTACTTGACAGATTAGTAAAGTTTACATTAAAATCCGTACAGCCGTTTTCACGTGATGCGCGTTCATATAAACAGACAAACAGATAAACAGATAAACAGACAAACAGACAAAAAATCTAAAAACTGTTGGAATGTGTTCTGTTATCGATTCTAAGTATCCCCAGTCAACTTTTTTTCGAATATCTTCCATGTACAGACTTTCGACCCTCTTCAGCTTTATTATATGTATATATAGAAGAGCGGCGAAGTTACACTGACAGCACAGAGAAAAGTTGGACTGTACTACCTTGAATCTAGGAATAACTAATCTGTCAACTACACACCAAAAGAAAGCTATGACGTCATGTATGGCACCACAGACTGGGTCACTTGAAAGTCGAAACACATTGATTTGAAGATAATACTTCATTAGAAATTGTATCCAAGAAGTGTCAAGTATTTAAGAACTTCAAGAATCAATAGTGGTCAAGTATTTAAGAACCGAGGAGGAGACCTGCTGACCAAAGCCCTACTACTGGCCCACGGCTAGTAAAACCACGTAATGGCATAGGGCTCTCCTAATAGCCACAATAGCGCCACGAAGAGGAGTGAAGGTACTGGCTACAACACTCTCGCGGCCGAACATCAAGTCCGAATCGTGAATGCTAATGTCACATCAAATACGTTACCTACTAAGTAATGTCTGTTTTGTTTAGAATAAAGAAATATGCTGATATTATGTTTATTCAGAGCGTGTTTATCGATTTTTTCCTTGAGGTATTGGGTTAGCTTAGCTATCATTTAATAAAACTTTGAATCGAGAGGAAATATCTATTTTTATTGCGCACTTGGGAGGCTACTGCTTCTCTCCCCACCAACGGAGCCTAGGTTATTCCGTCTCGTTATATGGCCGAATCGTACGAAAACGTGACGGTATAAGCTATCATACTAGCTAGGCTGACATCCACGACCATCCACGGTACTTCATTTACTTATATTATACTTAAGCATCTTAGAAGTTATCGCCCAAGAGAAAATAACAGAAGATAATGAATGAGTTAAAAAAATACCTAAAACAGAATGACGACGTTTGACTTATGAAACGAAATTTTGTAAAACGGAACGTATGTTTTGGTTGTTCAAGATATTTATATAAACGCCGTTTCTGTATATAATTTTCTTTTTACATGTCACCAATCAATAAACAAATTCATCAGGATCGTTTGTATGTTATTGCTTTGCTCCCGATATTTATTCGACCTACTAATAAAATGTTAATAAAATTTATATATAGTTTAATCGGTAACACAAATAGCTAACATGTTAACCGGCCAAGTCAGCTAGACAAACGAAATGTAAAGCTTTTCATGCGTACCAATTATCTACTTCGCTTGGCAGGATTACATTCATTGCACGGAAATTACTGAAACGCACATTGAATAAAAACCATGAGACATGAGACCTCAAAGTACCAGTAGACGTCAAATAATAATACCGCTACCCAGCGAGATGGTCATACACTAAATTGAATAAGAGCGACAGAAAGAAATATATCATTTGTTGTCCTTGTCATAGTTCCGCTTTTCTTTATTTGCCTCAATACCATCTAAACGTCATGTCAAATAGTTTGTTGAGGCAAATAAACGATTACCCGCCCAAATTAAAAAGGCTGCTTATGGTAACCCGCCAGACGTTTAAGATACGTTCTCAATTTAGCTGCATAAGAGCTTTTTGTCCCCCTTGGACAAAAATGCTTATGCTTATGCTCTTATGCTTGTCTCATAGGATCTCTATAGAAATCCTTACTCTGAGGGATCTCTATAGAAATCCTTACTCTGAGCATGAGACAAAAACGTCACCGTGACACTTACAACTTGACAAGTCACATTTGTTGATTTCTTTCATCACTTTATTTTATTTATATTGATAACATAAAATAATTTTCGCGGTTATTGTGAAAGTCACTGTACTCTTTATTTAAAATACGCGTGTTTCACATGATTGCTCTAATTCATAACTAATTACTTAAGGACTTAAGGTTAAAATGGAAATAACTAGGGCTAACTTTACTGAGCAATTGGATAACATCAGCAAAAACTTGAAAAAGTCGTGTTTTGTTGGTTTTGATGCGGAATTCACAGCCATATTGACAGGAGAATGCTTCAAACATCGGTAGTAATATTCAAGTACCCTCCTATTTGTTCACTTATTTATTTACATATTACAATTTAACAATGAATGTATTTATTTATGTTAATTAGTATGATTTATGTATGTGTGCTTTAATATTTACGTGATTGTATATAAGTTTGTATTATGTAATTCTTTTGTTTGCCGCCCACTTATAATACGTTTTTTGCTATTTTTCCGCTAGGTTGTCTGGAAGAGATTGCTCTTTAGCAATAAGACCGCCTGTTGTTTACCTCTAGTTATAGTTTTATACGCTGTTATAATAAGCAATGTAATTTATTGAGGTGCGCAATAAAGAGTTTTTGTATTGTATTGTATTGTAACAAAACTAAGTGCCAGCAACGCACATTGACTTTACGCTCGTACATTTTTTTCCTAGGAGTCAAGGCACGACAGGAAATGTGTTGAAACTGCTTTATGGTACTGCAAGTTTGTCCTTTTACATATCATCAAATCTATTCTTCGTATTATCATATAAGTAACATTAAAAAATTTCTGGAATAATAACTTATTTTATTTCAGGTTATTTGACACAAATGAAGAACGCTATGATAAAATTAAATCGGAGGTGGGCAAAATGATAATGACACAAGTGGGGCTGACCATGTTCCAGTATGACAGAGAACATGACACATATGTGGCTACTGGATATACTTTCCACCTGTGTCCACAAGTATTTGGTGATGTTGACCAATCTTTTACATTCCAAGCTTCCTCACTTAAGTTTCTTTGTAGGCACAACTTCAATTTTAACAAGGTGAGTATTACATAACTGTTTTGTAGAGATGTAATGAATATGAGTTTTACCAAACACAAACATTAAATATGCCCAAAGTATTGGGCCAGCTTTTTCTGAAATGAATTGGGGCAGTATATTTGGTTTAAAGTAATGCCTTGATCAGCTGATATCAAAAGTTTTGTTAATATTTAATATTAAAAAGTATGCTCAATTAATTCCCGAATATTCAACACATATCTACTGTTTATGTCATATCCATTCTTTCAAACATTGACACTGTTGGCTTGCGATCTGGCATAGCATCCTCTAAAGATTTCCACTCTCTTCTATCCATTCCTTTTCTTCTCAAAAGATTTCCTATTATTTCAAGATTAGCACACCAAATTGTTGTTTTCTGAAATACTCAAAACTTTCATCTTGAATTCCAGTTCACATATGAAGGTATCCCATACCTCAGCAAATCGGAGGAAGCACAAGTGCGCCATACCCTGGCTGACAACATGATGTTCAAGAACCTCAACCGCATGCTAGAGATAGAGGCTGAGAAGCAGCTGCAAACTCATTGCTCCGAGGTTTCTAAGTAAGTGTGTCATCCTGTATAAGCTACTAGAATGGTTCCTCCCGCATATGTTTTTTTTTATACCAAGTCAGTGGCAAACAAGTGGATGTCCTGTCTGATGGTAAGTGGTCACCAAACCTTTAAAAATGTATACACTCCTTTCCTGAAGAACCCTATATTGTAGTCCCTCGGGAAAACCTTGGCAGGCAGCTCATTAAGCAACAGGAGAGTCCGAGAGACAAAATTCATAGGGGCTTCATAGTTTAAAAAGTTATCATTTAAAAAGCTCGACCATTGTACAAGTTATGGTGCGAGAGAAAATCTGTCATTGAAATCTCAGCCCAGGGTCTATTTTGTGCGTACCGGATCTGGATTGGCAACAAGTTTTGTTTCCCAGATGGAATTTCTCGTGATTCTCGCCTTCACTGCCTTTATCAGAGTGGGTTTAGGAATGGTGCGTTTTCTTCCTTCATCAATGCTCAGTGTACCTTTATATCGATCGATGGTCATCATCATCCTAGCTTATCCCCATACAATTGAATCCTGTAGGATGCCCTAATTCTAAGAATTAGGCTCGCTAATCTTTTACGGAAGTGACTGCTATGATGCCACCTGACCTTTCAATACAAGAAACTAGACTTTATTGGAATTAAGGTTGTCAAGTGAGTGGACTGAGTGGGCAACTTGGCTTAGTGCGCCTTCCAAAGCACGGTAGCGCTCAAGTTTGTAACCACTCAAAGACCCATCCGAGGGTTGGCCATGTCTGACGTTACTTAACCTCCCGCGTACCGTGTGGGGTATGACACGGTAGGAACGCTCGCTTATATCGATTGATGTTATGGTAAACAAATTGCTTGTTGACTCCCTCTGTACAGGAAAATTACTTTAAGTTGTCGGCCTGTTTAGCCTAGTTGGTAGTGCCACTGCCTCCGAAGCTAGAGGTCCCGGGTTCGAATCCCGGTAAGGGCATTTGTTTCTGTGGTGAGCAGAGACATTTGTTCCTGAGACTTGGATGTTTTGTATGTATCAGAATTGTATCTATTACATATATCGTCGTTTAGTACCCATAACACAAGCCTTATTGAGCTTACTATTGGACTAGTTTGATTTGTGTAAAAATTGTCCCCTAATATTTATTTGTATATTATATATTATACTAGCATTTTCCCGCGGCTTCGCCCGCGTACTAAACGAAATTTTATACGAATTTTGGTGATTGTGACTCATTAACAGATGAACAGATAAAAAGTCAGTATACTGTTGGATGGACCCCGGCAAACTGTTGAATTTCATTTGATTTTGGCAAAAATAAGGATCGAAAACTATTATCATACATTTCCGTGAGGCCGAAGAGGAAAGGGCCGATGAAATAAAAGCATGTTTTAAATGGCCCTTAGTAAAACTATCTGTGTACTACAGTAACACCAATCAACCAATAGGTCAGTAAACGACCAAACAGCGCGCAGCGGTCATAAACTCTGGTCTTTTGAAGTACAGAAATACGGCTAATTCAATATCACGTGTAACATTAATTTTTCCTAAAATTAAATTTATTAGGTAGGTTTTGCCAGTTCCCATTGAAGCATCCAAAAAGAAAATTTGGCCTCACTTCCATTCGCACTCCTTACTGTCAGTCCGTCTGTTACAACCAAGTTGCTTTTACTGGACCGATTGAATTGCAATTTGGCACAAACTATCAAGAATTTAGAGCGCTCGTGGCCCAGCGGCACCCAATTCTCCCGGACGCTCAGATATCGATTTTGAACGAAATCAAGACGGAAATGATAAAAATTTATATGGCCGCCAATATTTCTAAATTTTACCTCGCATTCGTATTACGAGACCTCTCGGACGCTCAAATATCGATTTTGAACGAAATTGGGACGAAAAAAAAACGAAAGTCAATATGCCTGCGACTTTTTCCAAATTTTACCTCGGAGTCGTATTAGGGGAGCTCTCGGACGCTCAGATATCGATTTTGAACGAAATCGGGACGAAAATTAATAAAAACAATATGGCCGCCACTTTTCCAAATTTTACCTCGGAGTCGTAGTAGGGGACCTCTCGGACGCTCAGATATCGATTTTGAACGAAATCGGGACGGAAATGATGAAAATCAATATGGCCGTTACTTTATTCAAAATTCAAAATTCAAAATATTCTTTATTCAAATAGTCCTAGCAACAAGCACTTTCGAATCGTCAGTTATAACATGTATTAACATATATATTAATTGATTATTTAGAGCAATTTATTGATGCTATTATTATTCTTTACAATAAATATTGTATTGTTGTAGACATGTCAAAATAAGAAATAATTATGTAGTAAAATTAACAATAGGATCGTCAAAACATAAATAATAATAATAATAAAAAATGTATAAAAAAATAGAAATCTAGACAGTTTCTAGAATAAAATCAAAATGTCAAAAGAAAATAATAAGATAATATAATCTGGTGCAACAGGTCTCAATAGCAGTACAGCGAGGGAATGCGGCGGGCATTATGGGTACCTTTACACCAGGTACGAATCAGGGTGGGCTATTTTAGGCTGTTTTAATGAATTTTATATTTGGTTTGTTAATCAGTTTAGACCTTAGTTTAGACCTATATTTATAATAGATAATATTAATATCTAATACCATAATGATTAATTCATTAATATTTCAGTCACAATTAATTAATAATTAATCCCACGGTGTTTTATCATTCATATTAATTTATGTCGAAATCGTATCGGACGGCTGATTAATAAAACTACTTACAATACATTGAATCAAAAAAGGTCGTATCTTCATAGGGAACTCACGGCACTTCATGCACCTTTAGACCTTATAAGAATCTTACATGCCAAATTTGGTAACTCTCGAACCAGCAGTTTGGGCTGTGCGTTGATATGTCACTCACTCAGTCAGTCAGTTTCTTCTTGCAATTTGGCACCTACTTTTAAGTTTTCATGCCCGCAATATTAAATTTCAAAATCAATGGCATTTTCGAAATTAACGACCCAAAAAATCATAAAAATCACACCCATATTAATATTTAGACATTCCAACCCCCTCGGACCCCAACAGAGGGGATGGTATTTCACGTGCTCCACGTGGGATTTTAAAATCATTGTTGTTTTCGTAATCAGCGACCCGATAAACCATAGAAACAACACCCATATCGATTTTCTGAATTTGTCACCAGATTTCCCCCTTTTAGGGGTTGATTTCTCAAAAAACCTGAAACACATGTTTACTCATTTATCGTTAGAAATACTCCTCTGAAGTTTCGAATAAAATAATCCAACTAATCTTGATTCCCCATACAAACTTCGGACCCCAATTTCTACCCCTTAGGGGTTGAATTTTGAAAAATCCTTTTTTAATGCATTCAAGACCTTATATGGAACCTACATACTAAATTTGGAATCTCTAGAACCAGCAGTTTGCGCTGTGCGTTGATATGTCAGTCACTCAGTCAGTCAGTTATTTCTTGAAATTTGGCACAAACTTTCAAAAGTTTTCATGTCCACAATATTAAATTTCAAAACCAATGCCATTTTCGTAATTAACGTCCCAAAAAACCATAAAAATGACACCCATATTAATATTTAGACATTTCATCCCCCTCGCACCCCAACAGGGGGGATGGTGTTTCACGTCCTCTACGTGAGATTTTAAAATCATTATTTTTTTCGTTATCTGCGACCCGGTATATCATAAAAACAATACCCATGTCGATTTTCAGAATTTGTCACCACCTTTCCCCCTTTTAGGGGTTGATTTGTCAAAAAACCTGAAACACGTATTTACTCATTTATCGTTAGAAATACTCCTGTGAAGTTTCGAATGAAATAGTCCAACTAATCTTGTTTCCCCATACAAACTTCGGACCCCCATTTCACCCCCTTAGGGGTTAAATTTTGAAAAATCCTTTTTAGTGCACCCCTAGTCCTTATAAGGAACCTACGTGCCAAATTTGGAATCTCTAGGACCAGCGGTTTGGGCTGTGCGTTGATATGTCAGTTTCTTCTTTTATATATTTAGATATTTAAGTATGACACTGACATATGCTCGTATTTCATTGGATATTCTACTTTAAGACCAATGTAATAGCTTCTATTTCATAGACACTGTCTTAAAATAGTATGTTTGGAATAGAAACTCTATTACATAAGCGTTAAAGTAGACTATCCAATGGAACAAGAGTATATGTTAGTGGTAAACTCAAAGTAATCGTACTGTATCATGGTGTAGCCCACGGGCAACATAGGCTTCGATTCGAACCTTCTTCAAGGAAATTTATAAGCACATTTTCACACATTGTAGGTCATAGTCTACAACCGGTGTGTATAAAAAAATTATACAGAGTAAAAGTGTAGATGGTGGGTTTAAAATCAAGATTAGTTAGTTATTCTGTAAAAAAACAACCTATTTTTAATGATAAAAAAAGCGAAAATAATGTTTTTTATATGTTTCATGGTATATAATTGAATTAAAGCTTAGGTAAATTTATATATTACAGCATATTTCTTACTTATATGCAGCTTATTCTTTTTTATACAGTTTTGTAGGAAAAAATATATGTGTCCTCTAGGCTACATAAGCTAAAAAAAAAGGTGTAAAAGTGTATGAAAATTGTAGAAAATTACCATACATTTTCATATATTATCCAAAAATCTATCAAAAAGTGTCTCTGTATTTCAGATGGCTGAGCGACAATGAGGAGGACACGATGTATATAGACGTGGAGAACCCAGTGCTGAGATATGTGCTTCACAATGAGATCAGGCTGCGCTTTCCTGATGTCCTCACTACGGATAGCCTAGGTAATAGTAACAAGGTAATTTATGAATAGTAGTTCATGAACATTAAGGGCGAGTGCATGGGTATAACGTCTAAGGAAACAAGCTCCGGATTGTGACACAAGCTTACGTCACTGTCGAGTTACCACTTTACAGTAACACAACAAATAATATATAAAGTGTTTCTGCCGTCATCATGCAATAGTACATTTCACAACTAGGGTGGTAACGCAAAGAAAGGCTGAGATCGCAGATTTTGCGGCCCGAGCTGTAGGCGAGGGACGTATATATATACGATCGAGGGCTTTATTTATTACCTCCCCCGTGTTGTGTACATCATTTTATTACTACACTTAGCTAGAAAGCGGATTTTTCCATACGTGTAGCACATGCATGGGAGTCGTGGAGTATCATAATACAACACTGACAATACAGTAACTCACAACCGCAAACCATCGATAGCTGTGATGAGTTGATCACGTAAGCTTGTGTCACTCACACTGCATTTCCGCTGATTGTCAGATCTAGCGCAGTATATAATTTTGTCATGGGTGGATGCACCAACCTACCAATACAGACCAATTAATGTTAAATATGGCGCCGGCACCTGTCAACCCATAGAAATTTGACAAACTTTCCATATAACAGACTGTTTGGTGCAAGTGCAACCCAGCCGAAATGATTAAAAAATGTAACTTAGATTAGTTGCCTCACTAATTAAAAACTAAATATGAACTCTGAATAATAATAATGTCGTCATCACAGCGAATCCTCTTTTATACACTTCTTAAAATTTTAAAGGGTCGGCAACGCGCATGTGACACCCCTGGCAGGCGTCCATAGGCTGCGGTGACCGCTTACCATCAGGCGGTACGCTTGTTTGCCACCGACGTGGTATAAAAATGTATACACCCCAGGCCGAAAGTATGGAAACATTTTTTTTTACTGAAGGATTCCAATTGTTATTATTGTGTATTGGTAGGGTGTGCTCCCGGGAAATCCCGATCCCGAAAATCCCGGTATTTCCCGGAAAATGAAACTCACATTTTTTCCCGGGACTGATTTTGTAATTCCCGTTGCTTTCGGGACTTTCGGGATTTCATTATTTGTGGTGAATAACACTCATATATATCACTGAACTTCTGTAGTGAAATGGCAAAATGAGTTGTTTTTTCGGGCTCATTTCATCAACTCTGATGTGTTTTTCTCGTGAACGCGTAGAGGTATCATCATATCAGCCGAAGGACATCCACTACTGGACCTATGCCCCAAAGACTTCCTCAATGACTGGTCCTGCGCTAATCCTGAATCCAGCCTGCACCCGCGATCCTTACCAGGTCATCAGTCCACCGGTACGCTGACGCCACTGGAGAACCTTTCCGCCCCAACGGCTATCGGTTCTACGTGCTATGTGCCCAGCCCACTGCCACTTAAGTTTAGCGATTCGGCGGGCCATATCGGTTACATGGGTTCTGTTGCGGATAACCTCATTCCTGATTCGAACACGCAGAGATACTCCCAGCATATCCGTCGCTATTGCTCTTTGGGTGACTTTGAGCCTTCTTGTGAGGCCCATAGTAAGCAATCACGTTTCAGTGCCATATGGCAACACACTGGTCAAAGACTCTCGTCTTGAGACCCTGCGGAATATTGGACAAAAAGATGTGCCGTAGCTTCCCGAACGTTACCCACCCGATTCGGATTTGACGATTAACCTCTTTCTCGAAATTTGACCTACTTTATTGGACGGTCTGTCCTAGGTAAATGTAGTCTTCTTCAACTTCGAGCGTTAAGTGTCCGATTGTTACGGGAGTTGGTGCTACGTGGGCATTTGACATGATCTTCGTCTTGTCCATGTTCATCCTAAGACCAACTCGCTCGGAGGCTTTACTGACGTTATTGAGCATTGTACTTATAGCATAGCCTCCATGGTCTCAGCCAAGACTACTATATCGTCAGCAAACTGAAGGTTAGTGATGTACTCGCCATTTATGTTGATGCCTTGCCTTTTTAGTCCAGAGTCTTGAAAACATCCTGCAGTGCAGCGGAGAACAAATTAGGAGAAATAACATCTCCTTGCCGGACTCCCCGCTGCAACTAAATAGGTTTCGAGTTCTGGTCCCGGAGAAGGACTGACATAGTGGCGTTCTCGTACAAACACTTCAGCACTTCGATATAGCGCTAGTCAACTTGGCACCGCTGCAGAGATTCTAGCACAGCCCAGGTTTCGATCGAATTGAATCGAAGTTCTCGTAGTCCACGAACGCTAAACAGAGGGGCAAGTCATACTCCCCAGTCTTATGTATAACCTGGCGAAGCGTAGGAAAGTGGTATACTATACGGTACTAAAGCCTCTTTAGAAACCGGCTTGTTCGGGAGGCAGGAAGCCATCTAGCCTGCGTGCGAGACGGTTCGTAATGACTCTTGAAATGAAAACAGCTTATATACATGGCTCAAAAGTCAGATGGGCCTGTAGTTCTTTAGCAGAACGTTGTCGCTCTTTTTGAAGTAAAGCACCACTACACCTCACACCCGCTCCATGCCTTTGGCGTTCTTATTTCCAGTAAGACTGAATTGAACAACTTCTGGAGGGCCGTAAGGACCGGTTTTCCACCCGCCTTCAGGAGTCCGGCTGTAATACCATATTCAACGGGTGTATTGTTGTTTTTGAGCTGTTTAAGAGCCATTCTAATCTCTTACAGGCTGATCTCCGTACTTCAAGGTTGATATAAAAATAAAATACTTCGAACCGCAATTCCTTGAAGCTGCGAAAAAATCAAACTTCTAAGTAATCGTAATCGAAATATGCGGCTGTAATACCGCATAATGACACTCTCAAGGGAATCAAAACCAATAGGGTAATTCCCGTTGACCTAGAATCATGATATTTGGTAATATAATAAGCATGGTCTTACATTACAAGTAAGGTAATAAATAACTTTGAACTTGTACATAAAAATACTATTTCAATTTAAGCAACGTAAAGGGATATCCAGATACAGGTTACACTAGACAATATACATGCGCCAAATAGTTTGTTATAGCTACAAATCATGAGAGTACGGAACGAAACTATCGGGCGCGAGTTTGACTCATACTTGTCCGGTTTTTTCATACATACTCCCTAAAAACTACAAAGTCCCGAAAGTCACGAAAGTATCCGAGAATTCCCGGGACTGACCCAGTCCCGGTCCCGAAAACTTCGGGACTTCAATAAGTACCGGGACTGCAAACCCTATGTAACCAATTATTAAAAATACACCCAATCTATTAACACATCCCAATCGATTGTAAAAAAAACTAAATAGCAGATTGTGAACTAGACAGATAGATTGTAAACTTTTTTAATTGCCTTTTACAAAATGTTGTATCGGCAATTTTCGTTAGCAGAAATGGGGGTATATACCTTTAAAATGTTCTTTTATCATTTTTATTGTTTTGTTTTGAATTGTCAAATGAGTAGTTTAAAAGTCCGTAGCAAAAAAGCTCTTTTACCAAACATGTGAATAATGTCAAGTAATTTGCACCATAGACTAAGACTTAAGGCGCAGGGTAGGGCAAGCCATTATCCATACAAAGGTTGTGCAAGTTTTTTGCGTTAGTTTTGGTACTACAGCATTTAATTTTATTTTTTGTTGGTACATATTGGATATACGCAGAACTTGATGTTGAAATTTTGCATTATTTCAAAAAAAATCAAAATCAAAAAATACAAAAAATAATTAAAATTAAAATAGAAAAACATCAAGACATAGCTAACAAAAAAAATAAGCATATGGACTAAAAATAGTAACTGGAGTGCAAACACAAACGAAGAAAGCTTGCACAAAGTTTGTATGGAAAGAGCTTGCCCACCCCTTCGCCTTAATACAGTTAATAGCAATATTAATAGAAATCTGAATATTTGTTACTATTTGTTTATTTTCAATAATAAACAAATAGTAAGTATAAATGATACTCTTTGTTTATTTTCAATACAAAATACTTTTTACAGGTTTGTATAATCATACATATAAGCATGTTTCCAAACTTTTGGCCTGGGGTGTACATTAGATGTTTTGTGACATAATTGAAATGATCTGATATAATTGACACTAGGTCAGAGGGCCTACTCCGAAGTAAGAAAATCGAACTTCGTATCGTGCCGTCCCTTTCCGTCATATAGTGTATAACACGAGAGTAAAAGGGACGGCAAGATACGAAGTTCGATTTTCGAAGTTCGGAGTAGGCCCTCATCATGTCATCATCATCATGTCAGCCCAAAAGACGTCCACTGCTGGACATAGGCCTCCCCCAAAGACTTCCACAATGACCGGTCCTACGCCACCCGCATCCAGCGGACACCCGCGTCCTTCACCAGGTCATCAGTCCACCGTGTACGCTACGCCTTCCGGTACGTGGTCGCCACTCGAGAACCTTTCCGCCCCAACGGCCATCGGTTCTACCTGCTATGTGCCCCGCCCACTGCCACTTAAGTTTAGCGATTCGGAGGGCTATATCGATCACTTTGGTTCTGCTGCGGATGGCCTCATTCCTGATGCGATCACGCAGACTCCCAACATAGGTCTCTCCATTGCCCTTTGGGTGACTTTGAGCCTTCTTATGAGGCCCATAGTAAGCGACCACGTTTCAGTGCCATATGTCATCACTGGCAACACACACTGGTCAAAGACTTTCGTCTTGAGACACTGCGGAATATTGGACGAAAAGATGTGCCGTAGCTTCCCGAACGCTGCCCAGCCGAGTCGGATTCGACGATTAACATCTTTCTCGAAGTTGGACCTACCTAACTGGACAGTCTGTCCTAGGTATATGTAATCGTCTACAACTTCGAGCGTAAAGTGTCCGATTGTTAAGGGAGTTGGTGCGACATGGACATTTGTCATGATCTTCGTCTTGTCCATGTTCATCCTTAGACCAACTCGCTCGGAGGCTTTACTGAGGTCATTGAGCATTGTACTTAAATCCTCCATGGTCTCAGCCAAGACTACTATATCGTCAGCAAACCGAAGGTGAGTGAGGTAGTCGCCGTTTATGTTGATGCCTAGCCTTCTCCAGTTCAGAGTCTTGAAAACATCCTCCAGTGCAGCGGAGAACAGTTTAGGAGAAATAACATCTCCTTGCCTGACTCCCCGCTGCAGCGGAATAGGCTTTGAGTTCTGGTCCTGGAGTCGGACCGACATAGTAGCGTTCTCGTACAAACACTTCAGCACTTCGATATAGCGGTAGTCCACTTGGCACCGTTGGAGAGATTGTAGTACAGCCCAAGTTTCAATCGAATCGAAGGTTTTCTCGTAGTCCACGAACGCTAAACAGAGGGGCAGGTTATACTCCTCAGTCTTCTGTATAACCTGACGGAGCGTATGGATGTGGTCTACGGTGCTAAAGCCTCTTCGGAAACCGGCTTGTTCGGGAGGCTGGAAGTCATCTAGCCTGCGTGCGAGACGGTTCGTAATGAATCTTGAAAACAGCTTATAGACATGGCTCAGAAGTGAGATGGGTCGGTAGTTCTTCAGTAAGGCGTTGTCACCCTTTTTGAAGAACAGCACCACCACACCTCTGTTCCATGCCTTTGGAGTTTTCCCTTCCAGTAAGACGGAGTCGAACAACTTCTGAAGGGCCCTAAGGACTGGTTTTCCACCCGCCTTCAGGAGTTCAGCTGTAATTCCGTCTTCACCGGGTGCCCTATTTTTCCTCAGCTGCTTAAGAGCCATTCTATTCTCGTACAGGCTGATGTCCGGGATATCTTCGATATAGTGCCGGGTTAATCTAGCTCTAGGGTCTTCCGCCAGACCAACTTCGGGTCTGCTAGTTAACGTGTATAGCTGTATATCTCACTCAGAAGCTCAGGTTTGGACGAAACGATTCTACCATCTTCAGTTTTTAATCTGGCGAGCTGGCTCTGCCCAATAGAGAGATCTCTTGAGAAAACTTTAGAGCCCTTATTCTGCTTGATGGCCTCTTCAATACGTCAGATGCATACCTAGAAACTTGACCCTCAATCAATCAATCATAATTTATTCATCAGAATATATGGTACATAAGGTGTAATAAATAGTTAATGTAAACATCGATCGATACAACACACCGGCAACAAACTTCTAAGCAGGGGGTGGTCACTTTTATCTGCCGCTGATTGCTTATTATTGTGTTATGGACGATTCACATCAAACGGCCGGAGTGGGCGCGCTTCCCACTAGAGTCAAAAGAATTCGAACCCTCCATACAGAAGTCGTATTTCATATTTGAATGGGTTGCGAGCAGCCGGTCGGCTGCCGCCGGCTCTGCCGCTGCCGTTTCGATACGCAGTCTAGCTTCTGTATGGAGGCTTCTAATTCCTTTGATTCTGGTGGCGTGCGCGCCGACTGCGGCCGTTTAGTGCGAATCGTTCATTATACGTCTAGTAATACGACTCAGACAATCCCTGTTCCGTTCGAGGCTTGTGTAGTGCTTTTCTCAAACATACAATCAAACTACAATGAAATTATAAGAATAATCTTTTAAGGATTCAGTAATAAAAACACGAGTTTCAGGCTTGCACGCCGGCGAAAAGATGTGCGGCCAGGTCCATATTGAAACTAAAGAAAATCGCTTTGCATCTTTGAAAAAGGGAATGCAAATTAAACCAATGTCATTATTATTCCAGGTGTTAATATACAAAGATAAATACGTAGAAGGCGCCACCAGTGCTCCGCTAGCCATCCTAGAAGAAAACCTCATGAGCCACCTACTAGGTTTTTCGCAGATCATATCCCTTCTAGAACAATACCAGAAACCCATAGTCGGCCACAACATCTTCCTAGACACTGTGCTCTTCCATAATCAGTTCATAGGACCGTTGCCCAAGAAATATTCGGCATTCAAGAAGAACATTCACAAAATGTTTCCCAATATTTTTGATACTAAATATATTTCTTATATTATGAGCAAAAAATTGACGTATGATGAAGTATGGAAATCAAATGCGTTACAAGAGTAAGTAAATTTATTCGGAAAATGTTATTAATATCATATCATAGCCTATTATGGATGTTCTTATATAACTGAATTTGTATTTTATTTTATTTTTTTAGTTTATATGAATTCTTCTCAGAGAGGAAGTGTAAGAAGATACAAACTGGAGTTAATCTAATAAAGCTAAGTACGCCGTTTGACGTAAAGCAGTCTTACCACGAAGCGGGATGGGACTCTTATTGTTCAGGTAAATTATATAGGGGTCAAAAGTGGCTCCAAATGGTTCGTGTAAATAACACACGGCTGCTGCTTGCCAGTTCCTTTCGGCATGAATTTTAATTTTATTATAAATATAATCAGTAATTAAATTAGATCAAATCATAGGCGATAATCTCGACGCTATTTATGTAAACTATTTTCACGATAGTCACTATTTACTTTGCAACAAAGCTCAGTTTTGCCTGATTTTTCTCAGGCTACTGCTTCATACGGCTGGGCCACTGGGCAGCGTGTGAGAACAGCGGCAAATACCGGCCCGTGGGACCGACAGAAGTCCTCGCCGCGCTCTCTCCCTACTGCAGTAAGGTCAACGTCATACGGGGGGCTATCCTGTACATGGTAAGTCGAATCCGAACATTATTTTCTAACCATGCTGCAATAGAGAATCCTGCCTCGAACTATCACGTGAAAGTCAGACTCAAATCTTGAATATACCCCTGAAACCGATGTAGCGATATACCTTTAACGACAGCCGGCCAAATGGGCGCTAGCGGTTTGGCCTGCATCTGAGAAGTTAAGAATGGGAAAACTTCACACGACATTCACTCAAAAGCAAATACAACGGATACACGTTTACTCGAATTTCGATCCTAAATGTACCCGTTTTAGTTTTACTGGAGTTTACGAGTATGTCGGACGTGACTCAAACGAAATCGCGTGATTTCGCCTGACATGACGCAAGATATGTTACAATGGAGTTGAATGGGCGTGGCGATAACCAGCGACGTCTACTTAATATAACGACCGATACAATCTCGATACGATCTCGGCAGAATAAATATCATTTTAGCTTGTCTGATCTCAGAAAAGCGGAGTTATTATGTAATGTTATTAAATCTGTACTAATATTAAGGAACGATTAGTTTAAGAGAGCCACTACGAGGGTGGCATTTGTGAAAATCTCGTTAAATTAATAAAGATTTTAAATAAATGGTCCTATGGAATTCCATGTCAGGAGTCAAAAGTAGCAAGTAAGCTGAAAGTGGGTCGTTTGCCTTTAAAACTCGAACTGCTCAAAAGTTGCCGGTAGAATTATCTGAAATGATCGAATACGTGCAAATACTGTCATTGCGGGAACCCTTTTGCTCGACAGTAAAGTTGCATTACTTTGTTACAATTCAACTCACATAATTTCTATATATATATCCTTGTTCGATTCCAGGACCTTCAAGGCAATGACCCACCGCGCCAGAGACCAGATTGGTTGCACGTGAGGAGCTTGAAGGAGCGGGTGCTGAACGTCGAAAAGGTAACTACATTACGTCTTTATTTATTTATCGTATGATAAGATAAGAACTCATTTATTCAAATAGGATTCATTGAATCACTTTTGCATCGTCATCAGCTACAACAATATTAGGTACATTCAGGTCTGTATTATCTAAAACTATCATGAATGACATCAAGTATACTAATATGAATGTATGTACTTGAAATTATATTTTAAAAATGGAGCAGGAGAAAAGCACTGGATTTGATGTTCCTTTACAAATTAATTAACAGTAACGGGTTGGATTATCCGCAATTAGTCAGTAAAATCAAAATATCTATACCTGCAAAGTTACCTCGTCCTGGTCTTTACAAGTTGTTTAGCATTCGGTTTGGAAGGACAAATTTAGGTCGTAACTCTGCCCTTGCAAGAATGGCCAAATTGTATAATTATATCCCGAACTCAGTTGGAGCCGATATATTTCATGACAGCATTAAAGTACTTATTCAAGAAAAAAATCATGACATATTTTGGCATAACTTAGCAAGTAAATTATAAAAAAATATTTAATTAAATTAAACATTCATAATTATACCTAGATATTTTTCTAGCAGGAACAACATTTGTTTATTGCTTGCCACAATAAAAATATCGACAATCCTGTTATCGATAAGTACATACAACTTCAACGACAAGACGTACATACAATCATAGACTTATATTGGCTACCTAGACGCCGCGTGCACCGATCTTGTACAAATTGAACGTAATCCGTACACTTTCGATCCAAAATTAATAATTAATTAATTAATTTGTCTTAACTTTCCATCAGGTTAGACTAAGGTCAAACGTAATCCCATTAACGAAAATAAAAAATAAAAAATTATAATTTGCAATGAATAGTTCTTTTTACAGAGCAGCCTACATGAAATTTTCAGTGTGTTTTGTCTTTTTTGTTTATCGTGATTGTAGTATAAAAAAAGAGTTACAAAAATATTTAAGGCAGGGGAAGTTTATCAAGTCAATGTTCTGTGTCTACTACAAAAAGTCACGTTTTATTTCTTCATAGTTGGGCATGTTCCCTGACGTACAAATGACTGTACTTGCGGCATGTAGTTCATTATAAGTCTCTGAGGAAAAGATGCAGTATAGCAATTTTTAAAATATTCACATGTCATCCAACTCATGGAAGTAATGATAAAGGCAAAATTGTAATACACATTTCATTTACTTCTTCTACTTATTACCAACGTATAAAAGTAAACAATTTTTTTATAATCTCTGACGTTATTCATCAAAAAAGTAAATAATTGACATACAATGTGACGTTTATTCACATTGCATATTAAGGCAAATATATTGTAAACACAAGACTTTATACGAAAAACGTCCCGAGAAGAGAGAATCACCTCGTTTATTGTAAGTTCAACATTATTTTGAGCAAATGCGAAGTAAACATCGTCCCAAGAAAACATAACATCACATTAACACAGACAAGCATAAGAATATTCAGGAAGAGAAAAAACGATTTCATATGGACCCAACAAAGTTTATGATCAACTGCAATATGCCATGGTGCCACTAGACAACCCCGATCTTCGAACATTTATCTATGACGTTGAAGTGGTACTTATCGATAACAGGGCTGTCGATTTTTTTATTTTGTCAATCACTTACATCAAGTCGTTCGTGCTAGAAAAATATCTAGGTGTATTCATAATATATACTTATATATATATATATATATATATATAGATCCACCACTCAAACATTCCACTGTTACACTTAACATTTGTCACTCATTCATTCACTTCGGCTATTGTAAACTTACTGTACCTAGTTAATTGCTTCTTTACTTTATACTGCATGTTAAAGGGTTAAAGATACTATTGTTTGCTGTGGTTACCTATAATTAGGTAAGCATTAACCATGAATGTAAAACAGATTTAAGAGTGCGCAGTACGTTCGGTTCTCCATACAAACGTATTTATGCTGTCATTTTAAAACGCCAGGCTAGAATAACCTGAAACTTTGTATACACAATGGGATCCGGCATGTCTAGGTCGAAAATTAGTTTCTGTTGCTTGAAATCATAATGGAGAAAAAATACAACGATTATTAAGGTTTTCATACAAGCCGTAAAAGACTCAAAAAACCGCTGTATTTTTTTTCTTTTACAATTTCTGGCTACAAAAACTAATTTCCGACCTAGATATGCCGGATCCCATTGTGTATAGAAAGTTTCATGTTATTCTTGCATGGCGTTTTAAAATGAGAGCATAAATACGTTTGTATGGAGAACCGAGTGTACTGCGCCCTCTTAAGTGAATGTAAGATGTATTACCTGTTGGTGGTCCTTAATAAATAAATAAATAAAATAAAAGCTTCGTATATGTAAGTAAAATGGTAAATTATTCAGCGACGATGAAGTGCATCGTCAAATGGCATTTGTCACTGGATATGATAAAAAAAAACTAGAGATTGAGGTTTGTCCTCTTCAAGTACTCGATGGCCCCTCCCTACACTGAGTTTCGCAAGATCCTCGGTCTGGCCCACGAATTTGGTTACCGGGCACTCCAGAACCATGTGTTCAACCGTCTGCTCGGGGGCACCACACACGCATTGAGGGGATTCGCACCAGACCCATTTATACCAATGCTGTTCTGATGCGGTTTAGTTGGGTCCATACGCTTAGATGCCCTCGTGGCCCAGCGGCTCCCGCGTACCGCGAGCGGTAGGCGAAGTGAGAAGCAACGTCGGCCCAGGTCAACTCTTGGGTGGGTGAACGCTTTGAGTGGTTACTAGCTGAGCGATTTAGCCGATGATCCCGGAGGCTGTCTATTAAATTAAAAATTATTTATTTTCAGATTACATAGATCCATAAATTGTTAGTTACAAAATACTTATAAAGACTACGTTAGTAAATTGATGGATAATAAAATTGAAAGGTTACATTTCAAACTAGTTATCTTAACTACAAGGTCGTAGGACATGAAGGTCGGTGTAACGGCGGAGAATATCAGAATCCCACCGCTCAGCTATCATTTTCAGGATGCTATTTGTTATTTGTGTCTATGACAGCAGTCGTTAAGCCCTTAATTAAAGGCTTTCGGGCGGCTTGAGAACTTCTAAAAGTCAAGTTGCCCACTCACGTGACAAACCTAATCCCAATAAGGTCTAGTTTCCTCCTTGGGTTGGAAGAGCAGATGACAAGTCGCTTCCGTAAAAAACTAGTGCCTACGCCAGTTCATGGGGTCACGTAGGACCCCGGACATTCTTCAGGATGCAAATGCAACTGCACTGGGATAACGCTAGGATGATGATGATGATGATGATGATACGCTGCGCGGTTGGTCAAAACCGGATGGGCGTGTCTGTGGGGCGAGTGTGACGAGTTGTTCGCCTTTTAGTGGTTGGGCCTTCCACTCAGCCATCCAGGAAAACATTATTAATTACTATGATCTCGGCACCAAATATAGCATTTTTTCGTTTGGTATTGAGACCCTCGGTCCGTAGGGTCCCGGGGCCCATGGCCTCTTCAAAGAAGTGACTTAAAAGGTTTGTGGACACCACACTGGCAGCTTTTTCGCACAACGCATCAACGTTGCTTTATAGTGGGGATATGCTGCCAGCATTTTGAGCACTATTTTAGATTATTTATTTACAAGTTTTTGGTAATTAAGTATAGGTTATTTTATTATTTTTAGTTAGCAAGTTTGTATCATTGCTTTAGTTTTTTGTCTCTTAATTTAAATCTTAATTTTTATGATATGAAAAATAAAATAAATAAATCAATATGTACCACAAACATGTCACGGTGACTTCGATCGGCAGCGATAGTGGTTCGCCATACATGGTAGTGAAAGAAAATGAAGGTTTTCGTCATACATCAGTGACTGTGTGGCCTTGGAGCTCAGTTACGACGTAGCACGGTATCAGGATCCGTCCGCATCCCTACATATGATATACGTGTCCTTGCGACGTCGCTACGAATGTTACCGAAGTCAGCCGAAGCTTCCAAGGAATGCTAAAACGTCTCGAAGGCTACTGGCATCTCTCCACCAACTGCTGCAACTTTTAGTGCAACCCATGTACACTGCCATGCTTAGAAAGAATAACAGCAGTAGGTCCGTTAAAATTTTAAATTATGTTAAATTTTAGTTACTGCTATTATCTAAGCAAGACAGTAAGTAAACATCGCATAAAATAGAATTGCATCGCAGCAACAGTAGAGCCGACCATAGCGCCATCTATCGGCTACGGGCCTCTTAGGATGTGTTTTTGGTTGTTCAACAGGTTCAACTTCTTACATCATCGAAATATCATTTTCACTACATATATCCAAATATTTGCATGAGATGTCGCTAGTAGTCGCCGCCAACTTAGGACTAGCCAACAACAATGCGTAGTAGAGGAGTTTCCGAGCGCCAAAGTATTAAGACAATAAAGTTGGAATGTCGATGGTTGGAAATAGATAAAATTATCACCCGAAAACAACAGATGAAAGCCAGTAAGGGCTGCTTTTGTTACTAACCTCTGAAGCTATAAAAAGTGTGTAGTCGGAGAAACAGAACTAATTTTACATAGTTTTCGTTTGTTTTAAATTACCGCTCATCATTACCATTTCTCTCTAGGATTTACTTGTGACATTCGTCAATGGCATTGGGAAATTACAAATCGAGAACATAGGAAAGTCAGCAGAATTCATCTCAAAGTGGTATCTGGGGTGATCACATGTTACTTAGAGGTATTTTTAGGATTAATCGCCAAGGACTCTCGGACAACATTCCATAGAGTATTGAGAAAGGAGAAAAGACAAAAGCAGTTACTGTGTGAATGTCACGCTCGTAAAGTCAAAGTTGCGTAAATTTGTAAACTAAGCCTGGAGCATCATTATGCGGTTGAAGATGGTAGGCTTTTGAGTAGGCATATTGTAAAGAAGCTATTGCACAAATAATCGCACACGGCTGTAATCCGTCCAAAGGCGGCCTTTATTTGATTAAGACGAAACTGTTTTACTATGATATCGCAAATCAATTTAAACAGCCCAATCACCAATTCGTTTATCAATGTTACTTTAAGCTGTATTTACACGCCTAAGAAATTCAACCTGATAATTGATAACAACCTCAATTAAAATCGGTTGCCAAAACAAACAGTATTGGCAATACAACAACAATGTCATATTTGTGCAGAAATCTGGCGTCGCCCGTAAGTTGCATAACGAGCTAAACAAGCGGCTATTTCCGTCTCGGCCGTAAACTCGCGCCCATCCGCGTTGTCTCGCTCGCGGCTAAATTTAGACGTCACACGCTTCCGAACACGCTTAAGGCCCTAATTGCCCTCTCTGCCGGTTACCTGTGCCGATTTCTCGCTAATAACGATGACCAGTTTAGGTACCCTGCGTCAGAATTACCTACGCAAACCCCGAAAAGTATTCTAGAAATAGAAGACCAGCACCTTTCCAGTCTGGTTTGTTGCAAGCATACGTAGTCACGCAATCCCACCTGTTCTTTGTACAGGATGGGAACACAGAAACACTGTGTTTGTGACACATTCTAGGCAGGTAAGTGCCGCCTGGAGCCGGGCCAGCGGACGAGCGTCACGCACACAGACGCACTAACCCACACATGCACTGCGTGCATATGCTCGCCCGCCAGTTTAACTGATTGATAATGACCAACTGTCACGGGCGGAAAAACTTTATTTTTGCGTCGGTGTACTTTTTTTAATCAGCTCGCCGGTGTTTGATTTCTGAAATGTACGGATAGTCATTTTTCATGCCACTGTCAAGGTTAATTTAAGGTTAGGATATAAATAAAAATTCATGCCAGAGCGATGGTCGCCAGCCGCCGTACATCATTGCGATAGACTCGTTTGTGTCACGGCGGACTATAGATAGACATCACAATAGCATTATTATGCCAGTTGCTATTGCACCATCATTAAATATTTCATACTCTACAGCTCTGCCAGTTGCTACGACAAGACTACCTATATTGGAGGGACTGTCGCGCCTTCATTTCGTATATATGCCCCATGTGCACATATTAGACAAAAATACTCATCCCTGACTGACCTAAATTGAAAATTGTATATTATGTCCCAAACTGAGTAAAGTGTGTACTATGGGTACCAGGCGACTGTATACATACGCCGTGTATAGTATATTAAATACACAGAAAACATCCAATTATTCGTGCTCATGACACAAATAAATGACGTAACCGGGATTCGAACCCGGGACCATCAGCTTCGCCGTAAGCAGGTTCACTACCAACTAGTTAGTACTAGGCTAAGGCGTGTAAATATGCAACTGTTTTTAAAGGTACTTCGTAATCAATTTTATCCTACATCGATATTATACATTTCTTCGTTTTTAGGGTTCCGTACCCAAAGGGTAAAAACGGGACCCTATTACTAAGACTTCGCTGTCCGTCCGGCCGTCCGTCTGTCACCAGGCTGTATCTCAAGAACCGTAATAGCTAGACAGTTGAAATTTTCACAGATTGTGTATTTCTGTTGCCGCTATAACAACAAATACTAAAAACAAAATAATAATAATAATTAGGGGGGGCTCCCATACAAAAAACGTGATATTAGCCCTTTTTCATGGCTACCACTCGCCGAGCTAGATCTCAAGAACCGTAATAGCTAGACAGTTGAAATTTGCACAGATTATGTATTTTTATTGTGGCTACAACAACAAATACTAAAATCAAAATAATAATAATAATTAAGGGGGGCTCCCATACAACAGAGTAGTTATAGCGTTTTTTTTCTGGTACGGAACCCTTCGTGCGCGAGTCCGACTCGCACTTGGCCGATTTTTTATACCATGTCGGTGGCAAACAACCTCCCTGATGCCTAATTTTCGTACAAATACTAATAATTTTAGCAATAACTATTCTAGCATCCTGTTATGAACTGATTGGTAGAAGGAGGTGGTGTTGCCAGCAATACGTTACGTTAGGTACTACTAAATCTCAGAATTCAGAAGATCTTTTGAGGCTTCAAAGTTGAGTAATTTGAATTGAAGAAGCTGAGTAATTCGAATAACTTCCACCCCTATAAAGGCAAGTAAAATTCACTTCACGCATGTGTATACATAATATATACCGCGCCGAAAGCCACGATATGAATAGAGGACTTGAAACTTCCTGCCTTTTGTCCTTCCTGATGAGCGATATTCAATTGTTTGGCCTGGTTCCTAGTAATGGAACAAACTTTGATAGATAGATATACCAGCAGACTAGTGAAAGATCCGCTGAGAATATACAATAAAGCAGCCAACGACGTGAGCTCAAAGGACATGCGCATACCCGTCATTCGACACAATCGGTGATTGTTTAGTTCAATCATGCCAGCAGACTAATTGTTCCGTTACTGACATGTAATGTAACATATTCGTAAATTGACGCTATGCATCAAAGGAAACTAACAGTACTTAACTAATGTATGATGGATTTAATGGACACTTGTTTCGATATTTTGAACTCCTCGTTCGCCACTTCTTATTTTTATTTAAACGAAATATTCCATGCAAAACAGAAATGTTCTATTGGCTTACCTAAATTTAAATAATCATCATCTTAATTATTTTAATTGAGGATGCTAAATGCCACGAGTACATTCAGCCTGACTGTAGGTAGATAGAAAATCGTTATCTCTGCCTTCGGAAAACAAGTGTTATTGTGATAGAATGCGTAGTGCTGTCAGACCAGTGAGTCTTCCGTAAATACAATACACTTATTGCCTATGGACATATTATTAATAGTACATTACTACAGAGGCCGTGACGAAAGGGGTTGCCGGCCGAAGACATATAGACGGACGAGCGAAGCGAGGCCGGATAGGTCTAAGGCTGGCAACCCCATATTTCCCGCCGAGGTATGTATAGTGCTTTTCTCAAACATGCAATTAAATGAACAACAAAAAAATCAAAGTTTTATTTTTAATACGCATAGTGGCAGAATGTCATGATGCCTGTGCCACAAATTTATGTGGAATGGAAATTAAAAAAAGAGGACTTTGCCGGCCTAGGCCTGCAAGATTTGTATGAAATTCCATTAATGACCTCTTGTCCTAGCCGCACCTGAAACGTCATACTTCGCAGCCTATTATAAGGAACATAACATCAATATTTCATTGCATGTTTGAGAAAAGGTATATTTACCTACGATACATCGCACTTAAAGTACTTACATAGAATTTTTCGCTACACGTTCGGTGTGGCTCGGTTCTCCGTACAAACGTATTTATGCTCTCATTTTAAAACGCCATGCTAGAATAACATGAAATTTTGTATACACAATGGGATCCGGCATATCTAGGTCGGAAATTAGTTTCTGTTGCTAGAAATCGTAAACGAAAAAAATACAGCGGTTTTTTGATTTTTTTACGGCTTGTATGAAAACCTTAATAATCGCTGTATTTTTTCTCCATTATAATTTCAAGCAACAGAAACTAATTTTCGACCTAGATATGCCGGATCCCATTGTGTATACAAATTTTCATGTTATTCTAGCATGGTGTTTTAAAATGAGAGCGTAAATACGTTTGTATAGAGAACCGAGCGTACTGCGCCCTCTTAAAAAGCCTGCTACGTGCTATGGTGTACACCGTGGTTTAATAGTTTTGACGACCTGTTTAGCCTAGTGGTTAGTGACCCTGCCTACGAAACTAACGGTCCTGGGTTCGAATCCCGGTCAGGGCAAATATTTTTGTGATGAGACTGATAAGCATGAACATTTGTTTCTGAGTGTTGGATTTTTTCTATTTATTTGTATATCTATACTATAATATTATAAAGCTGAAGAGTTTGTTTGTTTGAACGAGCTAATCTCAGGAAGGTTCGAATTAAAAAAAATGTGTTGGATAGTCCATTTATCGAGGAAGGCTTTAGGCTTTATAACATCACGCTGCGACCAATAGGAGCGAAGACGCGGATGAAGTCGCGGGCAACAGCTAGTATTAAATATATCGTCCTCTAGTACCAACAACAAAAGCTTTATTGATCTTATTGTGGGGCTAGTGCGATTTGTGTTAGATTGTCCCCCTAAATATTAATTTATTTATAAAAAAAGTCTAGCAATCGGAGCTAAGATCGAGTACTAATATGATAATTGATATCTAATATCTTCAGTTACCTTCATTATTATTGTTACAGTAAGCGTCCTAGCAGTAACCCAGTACAGATGCAACTGTACTGAGTTAATGCTAGGACGATGATGAGTGATGCTGATGATACAGAGACTTTGTAGTTATTAAGAAAATAGAAAGAGTCAAGATTTTACAGTCTTCACGTTAAGTGAATAAATAAAAATAAAAAAATAAAATAATATGGGGGCACAATCTAACACAAACCGACCTAGTCCCAAACTAAGCAAAGCTTGTACTTTGGGTACTAGACGACGATATACATACTTGTATAGATAAATACATACTTAAATACATAGAAAAAATCCAAGACCCAAGAACAAATATCCGTGACCTCTATACGAGGGTTGTTTGATAAGGGGAGGTTGTCAAGCGAGTTAGCGTTATCGAGTTTTCTAAAAACAATCTGAAACGTAGAAAAAGGGTTTTAAAAATTTGAAAAAAATATATGTTTTACTTAAGGATCTAGTCTAGTCAAAGTTGCACTCCGTTACACGATCTAATGAACTTCGCTCGATAGAAAGAGACCCCAAAGTTACTCCTTTTTGTAAAGCATTTACAATCTGACGACTAAACTATTGATGTTTTAAATAAAGTTTTTGAACTAAACTTAAGCCATTCAGTATTTCTAGTCATTTTTGCAGAATTTAAATAGATAAAATGATTGTATTAATTAATATGTTTAAATACCTACAAAATGCGCGAGCGCGAATGCTCGGCAGGCCCGATCAGTCGCGTGCTAGCGCTTACGGACAACGGTCCTGTGTCAGTTTTATCCGCGACCGTTTCGTGCACCAAACAAGCAGTTTTTGACGAATTTATATAATTGTTGCAAATTATTTAAGAAGGGCAATAAAAACCCAAATGAAGAAAGTCGTAATTATTAACAAATAAATTATGGTCATAGTGCCGCAGTATAAAAATGACAGTATAACAACTAAACTGAACCCCTGCAGAAATGGAACCAAAGTCGGTAAAGTTATAAATGAAATGTTTATTACCAGAAATTGTAGATATAGTAAGAGATCTACTGCTTTGCACTTAAATATTTTTTTAAGCTATGAGTTTCACCACATTAATTCCGGCCGTCTTTTTTTAAATACCACGTCAGTGGCAAACTAGCGTACGGCCCGCCTGATGGTAAGCGATCACCGCAGCCTATAGACGCCTGCAACTCCAGAGGAGTCACATGCGCGTTGCCGACCCTTTTAAATTTATACACTATCTATCTTTCTAGCTAATTTTCTTTTAAAAGATCTACCCATTTCCAGGTAGCTACCGTGGCAAGTTTGGTATTATTTCATATACCATATTGATTCTTTTATCATCTTTATGTAAAAATCATTTCTGGTATTTATTTTAAAAGAATACGGTAATCTTTCGCATAAATAGTAAAAAGTAAAAACTTCGCAATGTTTTTTATGCTTTGAGAGCTCCATAATAACTTTTGACGAATAAATTAAACCACCAAAAAATATTCTGTCTGTATTTTATTAAATTAAATTAACGTTTTTTCCAAGCTCGTGGCTCATAAACTGTGAGCTGTAGACCACGCAAAAAAATATGTTTTCAAATTTTACAAAAACCGTCGTGAAAATAATCATTATAATTATCGAATCTGCTCACGAAATGTCACGAGAATCGGTTGAGAAATGCGACCTGTGGAGGAGAACATTCGAACAGACAGACATATGAAAGAATTTTTGTCGAAAGTTGAATCGAGGATGCTTCGCTCGCTTCGCTCGCTCGGTCAAAAAACTATATTAGTAATAATTTTATGACAGTCGTGGTTTACTACCTAGTTGGTTACTAAGTTCTGTTACTCGATTTGCAAACTCTTTTCTTGCGTTAAAACAAATGCTACCGAAAAAATAAAAAATGACATATAATGGCGGGTTGTCAGTTATAATTTTATAGCACACACAACACTTATCTCGTCATATTTATAATGGATTGGGGTCTAAAAGAAAATCGTGTCGCTGTAATTGCGTTGCACAAATGCGGGCATCCGCCAAACGTGATTTTGAAGTTGCTTCAAAATCTGAAAATCAACAAACCATTCGTTTATCGTACCATTAATAGGTACAATAGTACCCTGAGCTTTGATGACCGCAAGAGGTCTGGAAGACCACGCACCGTTCGGACCCCAGCTCTAATAAAGGCAGTGAAGGCGAGAATCGCAAGAAACCCCGTTCGGAAGCAAAAGTTGTTGGCAATTCAGATGTCTGTGAAGAGAAGCTCCCTTAAAAAAGTTATCAATCAAGACCTTAGACTACACGCTTATCGTAGACGGAAAGGTCATTTGCTTAATGGACGATTTAAGACTATGAGGCTGAATGGAAGTCGCGTGCTACTGAAGCGGTACGCACAAAATGGTTACCGAAATATATTATTTACAGACGAAAAAATTTTTACCATTGAAGAATGTTGTAACCGCCAGAATGACATAGTGTATGCAAAAAACAGTCAAGAAGCGAGTGTAGCTGTTCCGAGAGTGCAACGAGGCCATCATCCCTCTTATGTCATGATTTGGTTAGGTGTGTCATACTCAGGGTTAACACAGGTCCATTTCTGTGAAAAAGGTGTCAAAACTGGGGCTAAAGTTTACCAGGAAACCGTTCTGGAACCAATAGTGAAGCCTTTAAGCCACTCTCTATTTCAAAACCAGCCCTGGGTCTTTCAACAAGACTCAGCCCCTGCACATAAGGCAAAAACAACTCAAGCCTGGTTTCGAAGCAACAAAATTGACTTCATTGCCCACGAAGACTGGCCCTCCTCCAGCCCGGACCTCAACCCCCTGGATTATGCTATATGGCAGGTTATTGAGGAGAAAGCCTGTGCTAAACCCCACACAAATCTTGACTCCCTCAAGCGGGCGATAGTCAAGACAGTGACGGAATTAGATATGACAACCGTGCGTGCCGCTATTGACGACCTGTTTAGCCTAGTTGGTACGAGGGTAAAACTGAAAGTTTCGGGAATAGAAGAAAATATGCAGTATAAGTGAGTTTATTTATTTTTATTGTTTTTCAAAATATTCTCCTTTGTATTTCATGCACTTATGCATGCGTTCAAACCAGTCCATAAAGCACTTTTTGAACTCTGAAGTAGGGGTCGACAAAATGGCTATTTTATAGGCCTCCACTGCTTCTTCTGGCGTCTGAAACCGCTGACCACGCAGTTTGTCCTTGATTCTGGGGAATGTAAAAAAGTCGTTGAGACTTAAGTCAGGGCTATATGGAGGGTGGTCCAATATTTCGACTTTTTCACCGTCCAGGTACTCAGTTGTTGTCCGAGCGGTGTGTGGGCTGGCGTTGTCGTGGTGAAGGATGATGCGACGACTAGGGTTTGTTTTTCGGAGTTCAGCAAAGACGTTCGGCAAACAAATAGTGGTGTACCAATCAGCATTGACTGTTCTACGATCCTCAAGAGCCACAGTAGCTACGTGACCAGATTTAGAGATAAACGTAGCCACCATCTTCTTAGCCGTACTGCGAGAACGAACAACTTTTGTGGGTTTGAGCTCGTCTTCGAAGACCCATACTCGGGATTGGTTTTTAGTTTCAGGCTCATAAGCGTATATCCACGACTCGTCACCTGATACTATGCTAAAAACAGCATTTGAGCGTCCCTTGTTAAATCTTTTCAAAGTTTTGCGGCACCAATTGACACGGACTATTTTCTGCTCGTCAGACAATAGGTGAGGTATCCAACGGGAAAATAACTTTTTCACGCCTAATTCTTCTTTTAAAATAATTTGTATTTGACTCATTCCAATACCCAGGTGCTCTTGAATTTCCCGATATGTCACATGTCGGTCTTCATTTATCAGACGACGCACAACATCGACGTTTTCTTGCGTGACTGCCGATTTTGGTCGACCTTCACGCACTTCGTCGGTGAGGGATACACGGCCACGTTGAAATTCTGAATACCACCTGTATATTGTAGTCTTTGAAGGAGCTTCAATATTAAAAGCAGCAACCATCCGCTCTTCACATTGTTTTTGTGTTAGTCCACTTTTAAAGTCATAATAAATCATAGCTCTGAAATTTTCACGGCACAATTCCATTTTAAGCAGTGACTCGACGACTTCAATAAACAATTGAAACCGAACCATACTTTTTTTTTCTAAGTGGCCAGTGTGTTGAGATAAGGAAACTTCAGAGATTATAAAAAAGGTATAATACATGTTAAAAATAAATTAATAAGTATTCGATTCCCGCCACTTTCAGTGCAAGCCTCGTAGTGATACTGCCTCCGAAACTAGAGGTCCCGGGTTCGAATCCCGGCCAGGGCATTATTTGTGCATTTAGCATGAATATTTGTTCTTGGGTCTTGGATGTTGTCTATGTATTTAAGTATGTATTTATCTATATATGTATGTATATCGCCGTCTACTACCCATAGTACAAGCTTTGCTTAGTTTGGGACTAGGTCGATTTGTGTGAGATTGTCCCCCAATATATATATTTTTTTTATTTTTTTTTTATTGATGACTGGCCTCGTCGTCTGAAGGCCTGTGTTCAGGCCCAAGGAGGCCATTTTGAATGAAATTGACAAATATAAATCCTGATTGTGTGTACTTCATTTTAATATATAATTTATTTCACTTTCGTTAGTATATTTTATGTAGATAAGGATTATTACAGTAACATAACTTAGTAACCAACTAGGTACTACTGGGTCTGTGTTTATGAAGATTTGAACATTATCAACTTATATCCATACGCTTCGTCAGGCTTTACACTAGACTGAGGAATATAACATGTTACCCGTGCCCTCTGTTTGGCGTTTTTGGACTACGAGAAGGCCTTCGATTCGGTTGAAACCTGGGCTGTACGACAATCTCTCCAGCGGTGCCAAGTAGACTACCGCTATTATCGAAGTACTGAAGTGTTTGTACGACAACGCCACTATGTGAGTCCGACTCCAGGACAAGAACTCGATACCTATTCCGTTGTAGCCGCGAGTCAGGCAGGGAGATGCTATTTCTCCCAAACTGTTCTCCGCTGCACTGGAGGATGTTTTCAAGACTTTCGACTGGAGAAGCCTAGGCATCAACATAAACGGCGAGTACATCACTCACCTTCGGTTTACTGACGATATAGTAGTCTTGGCTGAGACCATACAGGATTTAAGTACCATGCTCAATGACCTCGGTAAAACCTCCGAGAGAGTTGGTCTTAAGCTGAATATGAACAAGACGAACATCATGTCAAATGCCCATGTAGCACCAACTGTCGTTACAATCGGACACTTTATACTCGAAGTTGAAGTTAATTATGGTATACTAGCGACCCGCCCCGGCTTCGCACGGGTGAAATGCTGATACTAATTATACTACAGAATGTCTCTAATCTCTATATAGTACATCCCGACCGGTACCGTCGCAATCGCTATATTCCTGCATTTTAAATCAGTAATATCTTCGGGTGGCGCAGGATCGGTCATTGTGGCACTCTTTAGGGGAGGCCTATGTCCAGCAGTGGACGTCCATCAGCTGATATGATGATGACACGCACACGACAAATAAATATAACACCCTGTATAAATATAACACAAATAGATAAAAATTGCATGACCTATTAAACAAACCGAGTAGAGAGGTATACCTAGTTGGTTACTAAGTTCTGTTACTCGATTTGCAAACTCTTTTCTTGCGTTAAAACAAATGCTACCGAAAAAATAAAAAATGACATATAATGGCGGGTTGTCAGTTATAATTTTATAGCACACACAACACTTATCTCGTCATATTTATAATGGATTGGGGTCTAAAAGAAAATCGTGTCGCTGTAATTGCGTTGCACAAATGCGGGCATCCGCCAAACGTGATTTTGAAGTTGCTTCAAAATCTGAAAATCAACAAACCATTCGTTTATCGTACCATTAATAGGTACAATAGTACCCTGAGCTTTAATGACCGCAAGAGGTCTGGAAGACCACGCACCGTTCGGACCCCAGCTCTAATAAAGGCAGTGAAGGCGAGAATCGCAAGAAACCCCGTTCGGAAGCAAAAGTTGTTGGCAATTCAGATGTCTGTGAAGAGAAGCTCCCTTAAAAAAGTTATCAATCAAGACCTTAGACTACACGCTTATCGTAGACGGAAAGGTCATTTGCTTAATGGACGATTTAAGACTATGAGGCTGAATGGAAGTCGCGTGCTACTGAAGCGGTACGCACAAAATGGTTACCGAAATATATTATTTACAGACGAAAAAATTTTTACCATTGAAGAATGTTGTAACCGCCAGAATGACATAGTGTATGCAAAAAACAGTCAAGAAGCGAGTGTAGCTGTTCCGAGAGTGCAACGAGGCCATCATCCCTCTTATGTCATGATTTGGTTAGGTGTGTCATACTCAGGGTTAACACAGGTCCATTTCTGTGAAAAAGGTGTCAAAACTGGGGCTAAAGTTTACCAGGAAACCGTTCTGGAACCAATAGTGAAGCTTTTAAGCCACTCTCTATTTCAAAACCAGCCCTGGGTCTTTCAACAAGACTCAGCCCCTGCACATAAGGCAAATACAACTCAAGCCTGGTTTCGAAGCAACAAAATTGACTTCATTGCCCACGAAGACAGGCCCTCCTCCAGCCGGGACCTCAACCCCCTGGATTATGCTATATGGCAGGTTATTGAGGAGAAAGCCTGTGCTAAACCCCACACAAATCTTGACTCCCTCAAGCGGGCCATAGTCAAGACAGTGACGGAATTAGATATGACAACCGTGCGTGCCGCTATTGATGACTGTCCTCGGAGGAGGCCATTTTGAATGAAATTGACAAATGTAAATCCTGATTGTGTGTACTTCATTTTAATATATAATTTATTTAACTTTCGTTAGTATATTTTATGTAGATAAGGATTATTGCAGTAACATAACTTAGTAACCAACTAGGTAAGACATATTTCTTAGGTTCTTAGGTTTCATAGATTAAATAACGAATTTCAGGGTTGAGTATGAATTCTGTTTTTTTTTTCATTATAATGGATCCTACCGTAAGTTCGACTTTCAATTATTTATTTACTACCGATTTATTAAAAAATGATATCAATTACATACTAAAGTTTAGTCATGTCATAATTAATGCATTTCTTAAGTCAAAATACAGTTATATTTCTATACTGTGAACAGTATGAAGCTAGCGGGGTCATCCGAGTTCACAGTCGCTTAGTCCGCGCGGGCTTGTTCACGCACCGCCAGGACAGCGCTAAATACCTACTCTCGCAGGACTAGAGGGCCATAAGTACCCGATATGACCAGTTTGTGCCTAAATTATAATAAAAGTAAGTATGCCATGTCATTTATTGACTATCTACCGCTAATTTAAATGGATAATATATGACTATGTACATTATATAATTTTACGTTTAATTGATTTTAAGTAAGACTCTTTATCATTGACGTTAAAATGGTGGAACTTTCATATCATACCGCCACGAACCGCTAAGTATTTGATACGAAACCTGCAACTAAATCTGAAACCCACTTGGATATTATTTATTGGGCTTTTATCTTGCAGTAAATAATGGTTTGACTTGGGTAATATTTCATATAAAACCGATATTTTTTTACGGTAAAGGCACCCCTATCAAAGAGTATAAAAAATTACGTTTCTTAGAACCGGTGAAAATATTAATTAAAAATAAAATTAGGTTATTTTGGTTGGTATTTTTTAATGAAAATGATTTTGTATTTTGGTTGCCGCATTTTCATACTTTTCGATTACTATACATACTCTTCGATTCTTTGCTCAAGAATCGAAGAGTAAATTAATCAGCAGCGTGTTTGAATGATTTAAAGCTTAAACTTGGAAATAAATTAATTATATTCTTAGTATTAGTGACTCTTTAATCGATCAGTTTACACAGACATACAAAAATGGTTTATAGACCAAAGATGAAATGAGTAAATACCCATGAAGGTAGAAAATATGTAGTTTGTGGTAAATAAAGTGTCCGCTGGTATACTATGATATTATCGCAACAATATTTTAATATTTTTGGAGGATATGGAAGAATAATAAATTTTAAATATTATATATGAATACGATGTGTTCAGAACCTCTTACTAATGGTAAAATCACATATAATAATGGAACAAAATATTTTCTTAAATCAGACTATATCATCTGTCCGTACGCTAAAAGTTATACATGACTTTTTTTTTTTAAATAACAGCTGTATTACCAATTCAGTAGCCTTAATCGCTTGCGTTAACCTTATTTATAGACAATAATTATGCCCAAAATTAAAAAAAGACAGCTAATTGAACAATAATGGCAAGCCTTAGCCTACACCAGGGGTTCCCAAAGTGGTCCAGGTGGACCCCCAGGGGTCCACGAACGATGTGACAGGGGTCTACGCTGGAGTGGCAAAAAAATAGGGGTTCACAGTTTGTACGTGGGGGTCCACGAAAATTTATCTGGTTTCGATGGTAAATAACGAAACAGATAATGATTTTTGTATTATTTTTATAGCCTGGACGACTGATAAATATATAATAAAAATATTGCGTTCCTCCGTGATAAATATTTCGGTGAATCAAACTACCTATACTATAATACTATATTATTAAAATTACAACTTTCGGCTCCAAAACTTGTCGACTGCAAGTCTGCAACATATCGCGAACGAGCTGTTGGACAAACGAACAAGTCTAGGCTTGCGAAGCACCGTCGCGTCGCTATCGCCGGCGCCGACCAAAACGCTTGTTCGGACGTGCAAAGGGACGAAATACCTATGACTTACGGTAATGTGCTGTGCTTGTATGCACTTGTTTGATTCTTCACCAATAAATACGAATGCTAAGAACAAACGTTACTCATTTGTTTCCGGATTTCGACTACAAAAGTAAAGTGAATTGCTGTTCCTGGTTGCCAGAATCGTGTCGGAAAAGTAAGTACATTATTTGTTTATTTGCTATACAACTTATAGGTATCTCTTTTTGTAGTTAATATATTTGTCTTCTTTGTGTATGATAGACATGTATGAAATATGAAATAATGAACATTACGATTATTACCTACCTACTTCCATAAAACAACAGACAGCCGAAAAAAGTTTATTAGTATTCTTTTTTTGATTCATAGCGAAAAATTATAAATTCTGTTCTATAAAATAGCCATATCCTGTTAAGTAAGACTAAGAAGAAGTTAAGTAAGAATGTTAAGATCACAAAAACTTTTTTATACTTACAGGTAGCTAATTTGAAACATGGCGGAGCCAAAGAAGAAAATTAAGTGTCGACAGTACAGTGTGGAATATTTAAAATTTGGCTTTCTTCCATCAAACGCGGACAAGCGATTGCCCATGTGCCTTTTATGCAATAAAGTTTTGAGCAATGACTCTATGAAACCATCGAAGCTCGAAGATCATCTAAAAAGGTGCCACCCTGATAAAACAGGTAAAGATTTGAAATATTTTTAATCATTGAAAGAAAAATATGAAAAGAGACCCACCCTGCAAGGTATGTTCGCTTCAACATCTGAAAGTAACGATGATGGCTTGCGGGCATCTTACAACATCTCATTACTCATAGCGAAATCTGGAAAACCCCACACCATTGGTGAACAGTTAATTTTACCCGCTGTTGAAGAAGTTTTAAAAACTGTTCTGCACAAACCTCCATTTGACATACTCAAAAAAATTCCTTTGAGTAACAACACTGTACAAAGACGTATTGACGAAATGAGCTCTGATATTGAAAGTTTCTTGTGTAATTATCTGCAAACAACTCATTTTTCTATTCAACTGGACGAGTCAACTTTACCTGATAATGAGGCATTATTATTAGCATTTGTGCGATTTGTTATGGACGAAGAAATTCATGAAGAGCTATTATTCGCCAAAACTTTGAAGACTGACACTAAAGGTGAATCGATATTTAACATCCTGAGCGATTTTTTAAAAGAAAAATCAATTCCGTTCACAAACGTTACATCGGCGGCAACAGATGGAGCTCCTGCAATGGTCGGGAAATATCGTGGGTTCATAAGCCATCTAAAAAAAATGATACCAGATTTAACTGCAATTCACTGTGTCATCCACCGACAACACTTAGTAGCAAAAAATTTGAGTGCTAGACTGCACCAATCGCTCCAATTTGTGATTAACGCGGTTAATAAAATAAAAAGCAATGCTTTGAATACGCGTTTATTTGCCCAATTGTGCGATGAAAATGATGAAGACTTCCGACGATTGCTCTTACACACTGAAGTACGCTGGTTGTCGAAAGGTGCATGTTTAACAAGATTTTACTCACTTTTTGAGTCTGTCTTGGAGTTTCTGGATAGTAAAGCTCCAGATTTAAAAGAAAACCTGATCAAGTTCAAAGCAGATATCGCGTATTTGACAGATTTGTTCAAAAAGTTTAATGATATTAACTTACAACTGCAAGGGGACAACCTCAATTTAATTAAAACAAAGAGTGTGATTTCCGCTTTTCTTGGAAAATTGAAGTTAATGAAGCAAAACATTAGTCGACGCGAATTTTCCCAATTCTCAAGCTTGTCACAGGTAGAATGCGAGGATGATGATATTCAGACATATGTTCAACATTTGATTGCCCTGCATGATGATTTCAAAACCAGATTTGAAGACATTCTCACGATGGAAATACCACCATGGATTATAAATCCATTTGATGAAATGGAAGTGGAGAACGTGATATTGCAAGAGGAGCTACTTGAGCTTAGCACTAATGAGGAGCTGAAGGTGAAATATAAAAAAGGGTATCAAACTTTTTGGCTGCAAGCAGAAATACCCGAAAAATATCCTGGACTGTGGAAAATTGCGAGAAAGCTTTTGATATCATTTCCCTCGTCATATCTTGTGGAAAAAAGTTTCAGCACCGTTACAAACCTTTTAACGAAAAATAGGAACAGACTGAATATCACAGAACGAGGAGATTTGCGATTATTCCTGACAAAACTGAACCCAAATATTGCCAATTTGTTGTCAATACATCAAGCTCATCCCTCCCATTAATTTTGAGTGTCATTGTACTTAGAAGTTACGTAACAATGTTTAATTTTAATTATTTTACGACTGTTATTATCATCATAAATATTATAAAGTACTCGAATAAACACAACACAAGCAAAATATACTATATTTAATTTTATTTCACCACTCCGAGATTTAGATTTGATTGATTTTATTTTATTTGATGCTGGAATAGATAGGTTGTGAGTAGATGTCAAAAAAGTAAAGTATTTATTATTGACAGCATATTAACCAATCATTTTTCACTTTTTTTTCTAAACCTGTAAAGAACATTTATGTCACACCTGGCTAAAAGTGGATTTTTTCGCCCGATACATGTGCGGAAATAGCCGCTTTTTCGCCAAATGTTGACATAAAATGATGTATACAACACGGGAGATAATAAAGAAAGCCTTGATCGCACATTTGCGTCCTTCGCTTGCAGCTCGGGCCGTAAATATCTGCGATCTCGGCCTTTCTTTATATTATCTCCCTAGGTGTACATATAATATACTATACTATATGAAGAGATGCAAGATTGAGCCCTCTCAATGGGAGTGTTTGGCATCGCAGCGGTCAGAATGGCGCAAGATGGTGAATATCCAAGTTCGCGAGTTCGAGGATCAGCGCAAAGTTGACCTTGACGGTAAACGCGACGATTTAAAGGCCCGCCCACCTGCTGCCATAGTATATAATTACCGGAACGGCGTACTTTCGTGCCCTCAATGTGCACGGAATTTCGCCGCAAGGATAGGCTACATAAGCCACATTCGAGCGCATGAGCGCCAAAACGCTGGATAGGAGTCGGAGTGGTCGCCATGGCCGAAAACGGTCGGATCGATCAATCAATCAATACTATTTCATAGTTATATCGTCACCAGAGTTAGGTAATAGTCACATTTTTGTAATTTTTTGGGAATATGGTGTAGGCTGTAGAGTAGAGGGTCCACCAGAACCAGCAAATTTTTTAAAGTGGTCTATGAGAAAAAAAAGTTTGGGAACCCCTGGCCTACACTAATAAATAAAGGTCGTATTTGAGTATTTTCAAGGGTGTTACAAACGGGCCCTCATTTTTTTCCCAATGTCATTAATAAATATTAGACACGGTTTATCCAGCAAAAATGAAATTGTATAACATAATAATTATGTTTTGTATGGATTTGTTACCATTTTCGGCGTTACTTCGGATACTTATCAAACAGCCCTCGTATAACCCGGGACCTCTAGCTTCGGAGTGTCACTACCAACTAGGCTAAACAGGCCGTCATTACTCGTCCAATATTAGGGGACAATTATTTACACAAATCGAACTAGTCCCATATAAGGCATTCAGTTATGGGTACTAGACGACGATATATACTTAAAAGTTAAATACATAGAAAACATCCAAATCTCAGGAACAAATGTCTCTGCTCACCACAGAAACAAATGCCCTCGCCTCGTCCGGAATGGAACCCGGAACCTCTAGCTTCAAGAGCTATAATTAATACGCAGACAAATTAACAATTGAACGATTGTCTTATCTTGTAACAGCTGGCGTCGTTGCTGGCAGGGCTGGGTTCGGTCGACGTGAAGCCGTACGACAGTCGTTCCGCGTTGCTCGCCGCATCCTCGCAGTACACGTAAGTAAATCCCTCAAACGACTTATAGTGGAAGGTGTACGCAAAAAAAAGTCAAATCGATGTACAGTTTAGCCATTTGCACTAGGTCAAAACACACAACAGGTTTCTAAAAAAATAATTTCTTTTTTCATACAAATAAAATGACTCAGCACTCCCCTCATTTTTTTTAGAACTGCGGTTTAAAAAAAATGTTTTGACCTCTAGTATGCGTGTGCCAAATGGCAAAACTGTGCATCAATTTGCGGTTTTTCTTCGGAATTGGGCTCGTACGCCCTCCACTATTAGGTTACCTATTAGAGGTTTTCCACCAGGGCGGAGAAGCATGAAGCATACTATCAGTGATAAAACAAATTACTATCTCATAACCAACAGTATGAAATTTCTCGCCTCGTCCCTCACGGAGAAGCAACGCATGATAAATCCTGAGGGCAGGTTGCACCAGCATAGTTTGCAGACCGTTCAACGTTAAATATGGGACCAGCACACTCAGACTCTAATGAAAATGGTTGCAACATGTTCTGTCGGTGCAATCCACACTTAGTGATTTTCTGGTTATAAATATTGGGCCACATTTTGATGGCGCCCCAATGTAACTATAACTAGAGTCCTAGTTTTAACGGTCAGATTAGATAGTCATATCTTTTTGCAGTGCTGACAAAATCCTTCGTCAGTTCCGAGACAGCAGAGATTACAAGATATCGCTGTTCAACGTGTACAGGCACTCCAAGCGAGCGAGGGTAGCGGCGTGGTGAGTACCTGTAGAGAATACAAGTCATTAAACAATGTCAGTTCAATTCACTTGACTAAAATCTATACAATGTACGGTAATAAGTTGACCGGAGCAATTTTCTAATTACAAACGAGGAATTAGCTACTCGCGTTTTCTATGGATAGTTTTTGAGTGTGCAATCATTGTCCATGAACGTCCTTGTGTTGCTCTCGTATATATGTATGTACCCTTACATTAGTTAAGAGAAATGACTGAGACCTGCCGCGCGATTTAACGAAAATATCGCCCAACCAAGTTTTGATGTTTTGGGTATATTTAACTGCTATAACTGGTTTAGCCAGATGTGGCTACATGTACAGGGTTCTGAAAGAAATGCTAAAAAATAAATACTGCTTCCCTCTTTAATTTGTATTTAGTTTAAGCGAATTATTACAATTTTGTTATTTTAACGAGTATATCTTGACAACTGACTACCACTCAGGATCGGAACCGGAACGCCCACACAATAATAGAAACTGACAGCGGTTCTGCAATCTTAAATTGAAGTGTGTTCTATTCGAACGGCGAGCTAGCTAAGCTATAGGCTGTATACACTACCTACATACTTGCTTAAGTGTTCAATATGTGGAACAACATATCGAACACTCGATTCGTTGACACATTTCGTGTCTACCTTAGGTAGATACGAAAATGTTCTAACAAAATGATAGGTCTGTGTGGCCGAAATCCACTTTATGTCTCGGGTTTCAACGCTCCTTGTGAACTCGCCAAAATATGTTAACGAAAAGTTGACAGCCAAAACACCATTTTATTTTAGTGTCGCTATGATTCACGTGGTCTCTATAGAAAACAGAGTAAAATGTTGTTCGTATTCGGTTTTATGTAAGTAATTCCTCGCCATCACCACCAACACCACCACCATATCAGCGCAAGGACGTCCACTGCTGGCCATAGGCCTCCCCCAATTTCATGGCGGGGGGCAAATGCCATAATCGCCACGCTTGTAGTGGTGGGTCGTTGACGGTTTTCGCTTCAACGAAACGAAACGTTAACTTAAATAATATGAACTAGTTGATTTCGTCAACTAGTTTTTTGCTTTAACTGAAGAGAAAAAGGCATTGAGTTGATACGTTTATTGAGTAAGGGGGAAAACGTTAAGGGCTTTAGCTTAGCGTTCCATTTCGATTACGTTTGTACGTTAAAGTCGTCTACTAGTTGAATCAGCCCGGCTAGTATGATAGTTTATACCGTCACGTTATATGGCCAAAATGTACTGAAACGTCACATATAACGTGACGGTATAAGATATCATACTAGCCGGGCTGTTAAACAAAACGTTTCGTTCGTTGACGAACGAAAAACGTTTTATCAACTAGTTCGTTGAATCAACGACCACCATTACACGCTTGGCATGCCTCGCCATCACAATTTATTATTGTATTTGTCCCGATGTATTATTATTGACTTTGCTTGGCCTTCAAGTGTGTTCTATTATTTGGCCCCATGTTTCGTAATACTACGCGGTTCTTATTTAAAAATTGGTGTGGTTTACTAAAAGATGCCAAGTTTCAAAGTCGCGCCAAGTTGATATTTTTACCAAATGCTGTTTGTTACCGCAACACGCACAAGAAATTATATGTAGGAGATGAATGTATAGAAAAAGTAAATGATATCTATTACATCTTACATTAGTTTCAAGTAGTCCATCCCTTATTTATTAAAATTCATCAAATATATTTTGTAGCACTTTAAACTCTCGCGTTTTGTACACATACTTAAAATATTTGTATAAACGAGCGATATTTATTTATTTACCTTTATTACCGACGTTTCGATACAAATAAATCCGCGATAGCCAAAACCCGAAATCCTCGGCTGATACAAGGAGCGATTGAAATCAAGAAACACCCGAAAAATTTCAATATATCCGCAACTTGGGGACCAGTGCTACAGAAACTAAAATCTCGAGATAAATCTTCGGATCTGTGCGCTCCGTGCGCGGATACCATGAGTGTTTTGTGTCGTGCCCTAGACAATTAATTGCAGAATGGACGGGTAGAAAACTTTATTCAGGTCTACCCTTCAAATTTTTATAGACTTTGTGGGTTAGTTAAATGTTGTGTTTGTGTACCCATATCTCCGTTGACAACTTGCTGAGACGTCAGTGTCTGCCGCGAACAACACCGCCGCAACCCGTGTAGACCCGTTTAAACAAATTTCAGTTAAATTGCCGTTATAAATCGTTTGTCTTTATCTGTCACTTTTTGTTAGTAGGAAAGGGACAAAATACATTTTAATGTCACTCGTTAATCTTCGTTTTTTAATATATGACGAATAAACTTTCGGCTGCAAGACTGAGTGCGATAGAAACAGAGTTACTCTGATAGAAAGGTGATTCCTATTAAGATGCTGGTTTAACCGTACTTTAGTAGATTTTTTATAAGAGTCATCATTTCGTCAATCACTATTTAAGTATGTTTTAGTTATTATTGTGATTTTCAATGTCCTAATTTTCATTTGTTTCAGGAGTAGTGCTATAATCACTGGCAGCTTAGTCCTGTATGTCCTTCACAAGAGCGTAAAAGGATAACTCATTGTATATATATGTGTGATTCTTAGATTATTAATAATGAACAACGACTTGTCATAAAATAAACTCAGATAAAAAATCGCGATAAATTAAAACTGACTCGCGCAAAATAGTAAATCTTATCTTTTTCCGTGATTACGTTAATTAGTTTGTAAGGAAAACTAAGAAGAGAATAAATTTTGTGGTTTAATTATGCTGTTTTTTCTTTTATACCTGATTTATGAGCTGTTTCTGTTTCAGTATTGGATACCTATGCGATGCTGGCTTTTAATATGTAGTGCCTTTCAAATTGCTTGGCGCATAGTACGGCGAGACTTGTCATCCATCGAACCTCATTGAAGTTTTAACCCTTTTCCAGGCACATTACGATTTATCGACCACGTGTTAATGTAATTTCAATCCTAGTTCTCGTAGTTAAGATTCAAATTAGAATGCATTTTCAAAAAAAGAGAATTCTTGAAATGAATTTCCATGACGTAGTTATTTTAGATATGGACGGCCTAGAAAACGGTTAACCCTTTGGACGCTTTGAATGAAGTGATCACTCACACGCCAAGCACTGTTGCGTTATCAAAAAATGATTTAACGTTTAAATTAAACCAATAAAAACAAATAAAATAAATTCATAAAAGATTTTATTAATGATCAAAGTACACCTTCACTCCGACCTTTTTAGTAGTTGTTGGCGTGGTGGGCACGACGACACACGACCACTTTATAGGTTCTTGGCTTTCAAAGGGTTAAGGTTATTAGGATGACAACTTAAATGTATGTTGTCATTGTCACCGCAGCTAAGCAACTTGAAAAGCACTTACAGACATCAGTGAAAAGCAGACTCGCAGTATGAAGCCAGATGATTTTTCATATAGTTGTCTCGTAAAATCCTTATGGTGCACCAAAATGAGTTAAAATGCGGCAGATAATACAATCATTTTCGGCTGATAATGAATTGTCTCCATTTGAATGCACACCAGAATGTTAAATCCCATATAAACTTAACACACCACAACTTCAGGTCAGTACAATTTTCAGTTATGAATACGGAGACACTGACAGGTGAAGACCTGTCAGATTTCACTTGTCTGTCTCTCTCAAACTTACTGATTTGTACATTAGTGAGAATAGATCAGACGTACAGAAATCGTTCAAATTAAATGAGCGGATCTGCTTTACTCTGATATCAGTGAAATCACTATACTACGGGTTCTGCGATTGACGTACCTGCAGGACACTAATTAACAGAAAATATACAAGATTTTATGTCGAAGTTAGATTAGTATTTGAGATATGTAAGGCTGTAAGTAATCTGGGCGCTGACTAATGAAAAATATTAATGATTTGTAAGTATGTAGTTTTATACACTACAAGTGTATAAATTAGTGTGTATAAATATGGATTTTTTGGAAAATACTTATCCGATTTTTTTAAATATAATGTTAGTTTCAGTTTTTTTTAATCTTTCAACAATGGAAATGTCACTAGTATGTTATTAAATAATCGGATATCAAGATATTATTGACTATTTAAGTAGCGCTGATTTTACAGCTGCTAACATTCATAGTTCATAGTTCGTGTATTCAAGAACAATACATTAATTGTGTTTGAATATAAATTTCACATATATGTCGCAGGGAGTCAACAAAGGTGCTCGTGGCAAATTTTGGAATTGTAGTTGCGTCAGCACCATATATTTTCAATGCTTATGTAGCGATTGATTATTGTTGTGATTTTTAATGTTGTGATGTGAGTCTTAGAAACTTCAAGCGATTGGCTTGGGTGCGGTCGGCGCAGAACTAGTACCGGAAGTTGGCTAACTTGAATGTCATTTTAGTTTTTTTTTGATTTCATAATAAAATGACATTGTTTATGTCACTTAAAATAATAAAAACCATCTACATTCTTCGATTTTCATGTATCATCTATGTTATAATAACAGTCCTTAAGGAGAAAGTCTCGGAGACGTAAATTAAAAAGAGTATAGTTAGTGATACATTTAAGATGTATGGGTAATTTATTAAGTAGTAGCGCCTAAACTAAGTATCATAGCAATGGAGGATTCCGTAAGTATAAAAAATAGCATGTTTGTAGTTCATTCCTATTATATCAGCACTCAGCGAACAGACTAAACATTCATTACCGAGTTATGACCAGGAGTGTTTCATCGAATTAATGACTGAAGAGTTTGAAGCCGTCAATATTGAGCGCTTCCGCTTGTGATTACATGAATCACTGCCTTTTGGCCCGCAATGAACTACGTACATACGTAAGCGCAGAAGTGATATTCTGTTTTTTATAACATAATTAAATATATGAGACTAAAACCTGATTGATAAAGAAAGAAGCGTATATTTAATATTTACGAGTAATAAGCATATATAATATTATAATAATATTGCATATAAAATAACTTTTCATATGCTTATAGTTCACACGTTCAATTCAATGTATGTTGTGTAATGCAATTCATAGTAACAGCTTACCAGTATTTCGGCGAAACAGTCTTAGTGAACGTAATATCTAATGTGAAATCTATTTTTGAGAAAAAAAAAACACATTTACTTACGCTGTCGCTGTTTCAGGAAATGAGGGAATTGTGATGTTTGTTCCCAGCCAGCTGTAAATCCGCATAACACGCGCTTGTCAAAATGTTTGTCCGCTATTCCTGCCGCAGCTAACCGTTCGGTTAATGTTTGGGTTTAATTCCTTGCTAAAGACGTAAATCTGTTTTAACTGTTAGTGGAAGTTCGCTGTAAATGCGATTCTGGTTGGTTCTTATATCAGGATTACGTTTCCTTTATTTAGGTAGCGTTACGTTACAATTTCATTGCTACCTCTTTAGTTTGAATCATCACAAGTATAATTTCCATTAAATTGATCGGTTTTTAATTCGCTTGCTACTTATTTTCACTTTTGTGAGCCAGTAAATCCTCATATGATATTGTTAATCCACTTTTTAATGTCCCCAATGTTTAGTAATATTTGCAGTTTAGAAGGAAATTACAAGAAAACACTCCGTTGTTGTATTTATTAGCTTATTACACGAACGACAATCACGTACTTTCATTTTCACCGGTTGTTCAGCGGATTTAATAAATATCCCCAGAATGTGTATGAACATTGTGGTTTGTCAGTTGGACCACCACATTTTCTTCCAGAATTCCTTTTTCTGCGAGCTAATAGCTAACTATAATAATAAAATAAATAAATAAATATTGGGGGACAATCTTACACAAATGGACCTAGTCCCAAACTAAGCAAAGCTTGTACTGTGGGTACTAGACGACGATATACATACTTATATAGGTAAAACATACATAAAATAAATAAATAAATATTGGGGGACAATCTTACACAAATCGACCTAGTCTCAAACTAAGCAAAGCTTGTACTGTGGGTACTAGACGACGATATATATGCTTATATAGATAAATGCACAAATAATGCCCTGGTCGGGATTCGAACCCGGGACATCTAGCTTCGGAGGCAGTGTCACTACCAACTAGGCTAAACAGGCCGTCACAATGAACTACGTACGTACGTACGTATATGTTCAAATAGACTGTTAAAGTGGCTATAAGAATGTATAGATTTTTTCAAATACACATGTCGTGGAAACGAAGAAAAACCTGAGGGTGAAGGTGATTGAAGCGAAAACGCGCGGCAGTATCAACAGTCAATAGGAAATTAATTTAACCCAAAAAGAAAATGACCTAATGAATGTAGTGGTGACGTGTTTGAATAGACATTTATTTTGTTTGTGTTACAAATTTTAAATATGTAATGTCTATTCTAACACATCACGACTACATACAACAGGTCATTTTCTTAAGTTTTTCACCTATACTAGTTTCACTGTAGTCACAACAATGACAATACCTAATTCGAGGGGTGCGTGGTGAAATCTGATAAATCAAAATAATTTATTTTTGAAATAAAAACATCCTTAACACTTTAACTTCTATTTTCAAAAAATTTATTACGCGACTTATCGGGTTTGACCACGCACGCCTCGCTATGATGTTTCCGCTTCTACCTGACGTCGTACCGTATCAGTAGACGGGTCAATATTTTACTAAATAGATGCACACTTGCCAGAGTTACAGTTATAACACAGAATAAATAATATGGTTATACAAAAATTCCGTGATCATACATAAGAGTAGTTATTGATGAAAATGAAGCGATAAAACTAAACGGATTCATACCGTGCATAAGTGTTCTAGACCGTTTGGCAAACGACCGAAATATATACGCAAATGCATTTTCACGGGCCGTTAAAAACTTTGTAATTGGTGAAACCACAAGCGCGCAACTATGTGTGCCCTGTTGAAACCTTCATAAATTCATTGTATTAAACTAGGCATTCCCATAAAGTATATACAATACTGCTTAATACGAAAAACGTCCGAACTATGGATGAGTTTGATATGTACTTAGTACGTTTTAGGTCGGGTTGCACGAATACATGATAGAAATTGTCCAGATCCCTGACCGTGACCTAGAAATGTGGTAAACTGACAAACTGCAAACTATTTAGGTACATATTTTACACCAACATATATAAGATAGCTAATTGAGGTCTTAAAATAGTAGCTGTGTCGCTAGTTTGTTGTACTTATCCCTCCTCAACGTTCATCTTCTCAAAGCAATTAGCTGAAATGCCTGTTATTTTTTTACTGTCTGAAAATGCATAAAGAGGGCAAAGTATATATGTGTGCAACAAATGATTTAATTTCGCCTATGGGGCTCAAATTCGGAACACGTTTTCTATGTATACTTAGAGATTAATATATCGTCTTTGTTCCCTCTTTAGTGCATACAAGTAAGTACCAATAATTCTGTGTGGACATTCACAGGAATGAAATGGTTAGTTGCAAACTGTGCTGAAAATGCACAATTACAATGTAGGTCACCCTTGCACTAATGATAGGCACAGATCGCGTAACGCAAGTGTTGAGCGGTCGCCTCAGTTGTCACTTCGCCTGTGGAATGGTTCTATTAGGTTGGCTGTACCACATGTTAAAAGCTACGTACCTACTTAATTGTAACATATCTAAGATCTAGATCAGCGTGTCCAGCCAAGTTCACCTCAGAAACTGGCGGACAGCAGCCGTGTGTTATTTTACATGACCCGTTTGGAGCTACAGTAGCTCCAAACCGTGCTCCAAACGGTACAGTAGCTCAAAAGTATCCGCTACTTTTGACCCCTCAATAACTCGAAATCTATTTAACATAAAAAAGTGAATTTTGGTACATGTATTAAGTAAATTTTAGAACAACTAGAACCCCAAATTTCATACGTACAGGTGAAATAGTTATTGAGATATTAAAGTCCAAAAAACGGCATTTTTACCATGACTGACTGACTGGTAATCAAAAACCTAACCCACTTCCAGGTGACCTAGAAAGGTGAAATTTGGCATCCAGCTTGGTAATTGTGTGTGTACACCAAAAAAGTCAGAAAATAGTGATTGTTTCAGTTTTATTATTTTTATTTATGCTTCTTACCTCAGAACTTCGTCATTTATTAACCGATTTGAAAAAATCCGTTTTTGTTTGAAACGGTATACTTTAGTAGTTATCCCGTAGTTATCAGGTAAAAATCTGATCATATTGTCCTGGAGAAATCGAGGGAAATCTTTAAATATTTGAGTTGCACCTATAGCTATTTGGGTATTTTGTATAGCAACTCGTGCATTCGCTCTTAAAAAGCACTGTCTGGTGAAGTTTGGCAAAAGTAATGATATCCCATCAAAAACATAAATAAGTATGAAAATGGCAGCCAAGTTCAATATGCGATGCGTGGTTGTCGTCTTCACCAACATAAAAATTGAGATCTAAATTGGTGCCAAGTTCCGTAGATCTGAAAAGGTGCCAAGTCTGGCACTAGATTGTTTACAGTAAAACTAATTTAATGCGGCTTAATGCATTTTGAGTCTTAACTTGGCCGTTTTCTATGCAGTATGTTATAATACCATGTTGGATATTTAAGAAAACTGCGCAATAAATTAGTTTCACTGTAAACAATCTAGTGCCAGACTTGGCACCTTTTCAGATAATCTACGGAACTTGGCACCCATTTAGATCTCAATTATTTTGTTGATGAAGACGACAACCAGGCATCGCATATTGGATTTTAAGTATACGAAGTCGCTCGATCGGACTGTGTTGACTGAAGTAACCGAGTCGAGTAGAATGTTGACCTGCAGCGAGAAATCCTCTTAGTTTTTGATGAACGCTTTGGATTTCATTAATTACCGAGCATGAAAAAAGTCTTGTGTTCTGTGGTGCGGTGCGACTGATGCAAATAACCTTTCAAAACACCAGACAATTCACGCGCCTATGGCCTAATCAGACTAAATTGGCAATATTCCTTTGCATTGTGTGAACTTGAACTGTTATCGGAAAATCAGGGAGCCTAAAAATACAATTGGGGATGATATTGGATTGTGATATGTTCAGTCACGTCAAAGATAGACCTATAACTCGATTTGTTACTATACTTCTCCTGCATTGACCGTTCTTGTTCAACATCAACAATTTCTGGCACATAGTGTGTGATTTATTTGTTGTGAAAATTCAGTTATAAGTACGTGTGCGTATTAGGAAATATCAGAATTAGTATTTTAATCTACAACCGCAGTTTTCTATCCCACATTGAGTTTTCAATAGTCCGACACCCACAAAGCGCCCTAGTGTTCCTAATTGCAAAATGCAATTACAGTGACAATGACTAGGTGACGCACGCATTGGCCGCGCTGGCGTCGACGCAGGGGTCGGCCTAAACTTGCGCCCGCGCCGCCGTCCTTCCCTTGTAACCGAGACCTATTGTTCGTCACGCATCCGCCCGCCTGAAAAATCTACTCTATTTAATTTCTTTGGCAGCTGCTCCGTCAAGTATATTTTCATTTCGTCCCCGCGTGGGACGCCCGCTCCGATAGCAGGTGACTGACGTTGATTTTTATTGCGTGCACGATTCGATATCGTATTGTTTTATTGGCATTTGCCATGTAAAATAGATTTTGTACAGCTAGCCGAGCCGTCAGATGCCATCGAAAAGATTTTAACAATAGGTATAATCTTGCTCGTTCGGTTTGAAGTAACTAAGCCGCGCTGGGCTCTATATCATGCATGAGTTGTCTGCAATACCTATATGGCAGCATCGTTAGAACTCTAACTAGTTACCTACTATTTAGAGATGGGTTTCGACGTTCGTGGCATTAATACATTCTGTGAATTGCTTCTATGTTCGTTGCAATATGCAGTCGCTGCTTTGGCAGTTGGAACTGTTCTAGATTAGATCGTTATACGCTCGCTACGAAACACGTTCAGACAATAACTGTGTGTTGTTTGCGTTTAATAAGTAGGCATTGTGTAATTAATTTATAATGCTGATTTGTCAAATAAGTTAAATACATAGTAGAGTGAATATAGAGAGATTGATTTATTTTAGCCCCCCTCCCCCCTCTGTAATTAAACTAGAAAATGGAAGTTTGTATGAGACTTCCGCAAAATGTTGATGCTAAAGGTCTGAAAATTGACATAAGGACTTCATGTTACAAATAATAAAATACATACATATTTAGATTGTATGGGTTTAGGAAAATAATAAATCATGATGTTCGCGTGCCCTTTTCCCATTTACTTGGGTAGACCCCAAGTAAATGGGAAAAGGGCACCCCGCAGCAAATTATTTTCTTCCATATCTCTCTATCGCCCGTCATCTCGTCACTAACATCTTTCCTCTTCATATCGTCTCTCACGCAATCCATTCACCTTTTCCTTGGCCTACCACTCCACTTGTATCCCCTCCAGATTCATGCCTAATATCTTTCTTGTCACATGACTTTCATCCCTCCACATAATATGCCCATACCACCGTAGACGATTGGCTCTCAACTTATCATCTATGAGTGATATTTTCAGGCTTCCTTTAATATATACTAAAAAATTGTCATAAAAAAAGTGAAATCCCACCATGAACATTTTCATGTAAAATGTTGCCAAAAGTTATCAGATCTCATGTAAAGCCAAAGTAAAAGGAGCAGAGGAAGACAATACAAGAGATGGGAAGATGAACTAAAACTGACTGCTGGTCCGAACTGGAGAAAAATCACAAATGATAGACAGCAATGGAAGGAGTTAGAGGAGGCTTTTGCCAGGAGGCACACTGAACTCAGAGACATACTATAATAAAAACTATAACAAAGATAGAAAAAACACAACATAAATAAATAAAGAAAATAAGTATTAAAGAAACAGAAAGAAAAATACACCTTGAAATGTCAATGTTCAGGATAAAGGGCTTATATAGATAGATAGATAGATGTAAAGCCAAGCTTTAACTCTACACACCCTAACTCTACAAGCCCTTAAAAACCTAAAACTAAACTTCACAAACTCTACCATCTTAGTCAAAATATGTGGCTTGGCCGTTTCGTTACTACAAGAACTATTGTATAACAATAAATGTTCCTGGTGGGATATATTTATATTTGTTTCTGAGTCGTCTCTTTCTATGTTTTTACGTGTTTATATAATCTATAAAATATATCGTCGTCTATAGGTACCCCTGACATAACGTTTGAAGCATTGGTACTGTGGGAGGAAACTTCGATTTGTAAAGAATTGTCTCTTAATAATGTTATTTACCTATTTCTTTCGCTTTAGGATAGGTCCTTTATTTTGATTTCTTACTTTACGGTTGTCATGTCACACCTAAAACTTACTCGAGACATTTTGACATGTCCATGTCCAATACTTGGAATTCAGCATCCTCTAATTAAAAACATAAAGTACGGTAAACGGTAAGTGGGTGACGACCAAATTTTTGAACTATGGATAAGGCTTTTAATTCATCTACAATTTAATTGATCCCGTTGCCACACGAAATTTTGGTACCCATATACATTGTTTGACAAGCGTTCGTGTTACAGCGGGATCAATTAGAAATTAGACTAATTAAAAGCCGAAAATGTAAATGTGGTCCTCACCCACGAAATCTTGTGATATATTGAATAATATTCACACACAAAGCCGACTGATAGTCATCGCCGTCTTACCCGCCTCACCACACCTCACGCGTCATTGAATAAAGTAAAGCCGTTTATGTAATGCATACGTAACGATTGATCTGAAAAATCGTAATAAAAAATGCGGTGACGCATTGCGCGGGGTAGTGACAGGCGCAGGCGCTGGCGGATATTTGTGGAGCGCACGCCGTCGCCTCGCCACTACTGCGTTGCTACGTCGCCGGACGCTCATGTACAAACTATCAACTACACCTCACTTAGATACATATCATACTTTTATATCTCATTCATATCGTACTTTCAGGCCATTTCAGATCTCAATGCCATATAGGTATATGGTAGGTAGGAAGATACTTAAGCAAAGATGTATATTATGACCTAAGTAAGTTAACTTGCGCAATTCTACTTATATCATCAGATAATGTCCTACAAGAAGAGACGGACCCTTGATAAATAAAATAAATAAATATTGGGGAACAATCTTACACAAATGGACCGAGTCCCAAACAAAGCAAAGCTTGTATTGTGGGTACTAGACTACATACTTTATATACAGAAATAGATACTGCATAAAAATCATCCGAGACTCAGGTACAAATATTCGTGCTCACCACACAAATGAAGCCCTAACCGGGATTCGAATCCGGGACCTCCAGCTTTGTAGGCAGGGTCACTACTAACTAAGCCAAAGTGGTCGTTAAATAGGTAGTAAATGAGTGGGAGAGAGAAGAATTATTTGTTATGTTTTTGCTTAATAAATCACTCATCTCTCTAATCATATTTAAAAACTCAAAAAACTAACTTGGCCGCCATCCTACATGATTCGACAGTTCTGTATTTTCCTATAAGTCTAAATCTGGCCCCCATTTCAATGCTGCCGATCTACCGAAGGTTAGGAGTGGTAGCCAAAATCCTCTATCAAAGTGAATCCCATCAATTCACGTGTAATAGCGATCTCTTGATATTTTCCGTGTCGCCGGTGCCAAACAATAAGAGCACATTTCACGACAGCACGTGTCTCGTTGCGACAACTTCAGACGTCCGAGATATATTGTCGCCAGGTGCATACATATGTGGACTTTCATGGACAAACCTAGCGACATGTATCATAGAACCCCAATAGTAAATCTTATCTGATTTGAATTTAAAAATAATACTGACCGGCCAGTTGACAATGCGGAGTGACGCCAGAGTCCTAGAATTCGAGACGTAAATCCAAGAGGTCAAAACAAAAACACGATCAGCCGCAAAATATACTCGTACTACGATGTTTAAATGTTGTTTTCAGATTCCACGGATTTGAGGAATACACTCATAAATTCTGATGACGTATCTGTTTAACTACTGAATATTTTTTATTGTACTGTGGCGGTGGCAAACAAGCATAGGAGCTTCTTGATGGTAAGCAAATAACTTAAAGACCCAAAGTCTGTCCACGGGAAAGATAAGTCGATGTTATAATGACTACTTCAATAAAATGTACCAAAACAACTGAATTGCATATTTACATTAGCTTTTGGATCGGCCACGTTTACACTTTCCTTGTGAATTCCAATCGAGCGCCTGTTTAGGAATATGATCGGAATCTCTTCGTAGGGTGTGGCCAATCCAATTCCATTTGCATTGCTTGATTTTTTTATGACATAGGAGGCAAACGTGCATCGCCTGATAGTAAGCGATTAGCGCCGCCCATGGACACTCACAACGCCAGAGGGGACGTAAGTGCGTTGCCGGCGTATGAGATGTGAGTACGCTCTTTTCTTGATGGTTTGAACGTCGTAGCGGACTGGAAATACCGCAGGCGACAGTTCGTTCCATAGTTGAGCTATGAGAGGTAGGAAAATTCTGAAGAGACGCACAGTTGGGGACTGCCAACCAACTAAATAAGAGGTGAGAATGGAAATGTTGTCACGTTGAGCGATGACGGAAAGAAGCGGCAGGTATTAATCCGAACAATTCCTCGGGGCACTCTCCTTAACACATGCAGTAGAAAATGCAGAGCAAAGCTTCATTTCTACGCATCGCCAAGGAGTCAAGCGGATCCGAAACACGCTGGCAGCCGACAATTCTGAAGTTGGATGCGGTCTAGAGGGAGAAGCTGATACTGTGGTACCCCTGCCCACAGATTAGAATAGTATTCCATGTGTGGGCGGACCTGCGCCTTATCCTATGATTTGCTGGGCGATCGGAGTTCGCGACAGCGCTCCAGTAGATTTCCGTCGGAGATTTTATCGGGCCTGTAGATACCGAGGATTTGGCGGAGATAGCGGTGGTCGAAAACTTTTCGCGATGACTTTGGTGACCTTCCACATCTCACACCCATATAGCAGTACGGATTTAACGTTGGATCCAAATATCGTGATCTTAACTCGACGCGTTGATTTCCGTGATCGCCACACAGCCCGTAGTTGTGCAAAGGTTGCTCGGGCCTTGGCAATACGTGAAGTGATATATGTCCTGTCCTGTTCCGTACCCCCAGATACCTACAGACACGACGCTTAAGAGATAAGAACATTTATGGACTCAATCCGTAAAGTGGGGAACCGCACATTCCCCACTCCTGATCGCCTCTCTTGGGTTTCCCGAGTGTTAATCGTAAATCCCGTAATGCCTGTCAGCTGAGGCCATCCAACTTTCATTGCAGGTTGCGGTGCGTACGACTTAGCAAGCATAGATCATCAGCATAATCCAAGTCCTTCATAACGTTGGATATCCCGCATTCTATTCCACGTCACTTGTTGTGGTATATGCGATGCATAATCTCGTCGAGAACGACCAGGAACAGGAGAGCCCTGAACAGACAGCCCTGTCGAACCCCTACGTGTATCTCAATATCTTCGGAGATGAGGCAATCGTGAGTACAAGAATATTACCTGTAGGTGGCCTTTAGCAGGTTCACTATCTTCGGCGGGACACCAAATGTTGTAGAGTCGTGACCATATGCTTGTTCATTTTCACCACTTCATGTAGCAGGTTCACTTTGCCATTCTGTTCAAGAATGATGCGCAGAGTGTTAATTTAGTCGGTACAAGAGCGGTTCGGCGGAAGTTACAGCCTGTTCTTTGCGTAGAAGAGGTACAGTGGCCCTCTACAACCTATCTAAGACAATCTTGCAGAAAACCGCAGGTATCGAGAGCAAAGTAATGCCCCTCCAGTTGCCTTTTTTTTATGATCGATTGACCAGCGATTGGCCTTAGTCTCACCTGATGGAAAGCGATGACAAGGCCTAAGATGTTGCTCGCTGGTTCAGTAACAGCCTATTCACTCTTGTCTTGAAGAGACCCAGATTGTATGTATCAGGAAATACAGACGGCGGCAGCAAATTCCAGTCCTTAGCTGTTCGCATTAGGAAAGAAGAAGCAAATCGCTTCGTGCGAATAAATGGTAGACTGACAACGTAAGGATGCAACCGCTCACCACGTCTGGACGTCCGGTGATGGAACGGGGAAGGCGGAACTAAGTCATGTAATTCCTGTGCACACTCTCCAAAATGTATCCGATAGAACACAGACAAACAAGCGACTCGACGGCGGTGTTCCAAGCTCTGTAACTTAGATTCAAAAAAGAAAAGCCTACAAGCACGGCGTTCTACCGAATCCAAGGCCGCTAACTGATACTTAGCGGAACCGTCCCAAAGGTGGGAGCAGTACTCCATGCACGATCGAACTTGAGCTTGGTACAAGGAAAGAAGCTGTTTCCGTGTGAAATACCGCCTCACCTTATACAGGACACCAAGTTTTTTAGCTGCAGTTTTTGTCTTGGATTCGATAGTGGAGCCAAAGTTTAAGTTGGAGTTGAAACTTAAACCAAGGAGCTCAAGGTGGTCAGTCAGTGGTAGGGATACATTTTGGAAAGTAGGAGTCAGAGTGAAAGGACTCCGTTTCGCAGTGAAAAGACATGCCTGAGTTTTGGTGGTGTTGAACACGACCAAATTGGCTTCACCCCAATCGGCTACGGATCTCAAGGTCGCATTAGTCCGCTCCACCATATTCTCCCTGAGGGATTAGATCTCACCGTTACCAGCCCGCGAATCGGAAAAATATCTCTCCGTGACTGTGCTGTCGTCAGCGTACCCAAAGATACCGGGCTTAAGCAGATCATTAATTTGCAGCAAAAAGAGAGTCGCGGAGAGAACTGAACCCTGTGGCACCCCGGCGGTAATCGCCAAAAGATCAGACGAGCACCCGTCAATGACAACTCGAATATATCGGTTTCTCAGGAAATCAGCAATCCAAGAGCACAGACCAGATGGGATTCCATACGCAGAAAGCTTGCTTATAAGGCTGTCATGCCATACCCTATCGAAGGCCTTGGAGATATCGAGAGACACAGCTAAGGCTTCACCATGTTTCTCGATAGCCTCGCCCCAAAGGTGTGTGGCATGTATCAGAAGGTCCCCAGTAGACCGGTTTCGGCTTCGGTTTTGCCTTTGTTCCAGTTGTGTTTTTATGGTCAGCATATCGTTGAATGAAAATAATATTCATTCGCAGTTCACACCTAGCACTTGAGAGATCGTTTGCCGAAATGATATTTTTGTTAAGCTACTGGCGAGATATTTTTTATTCCTTTCTGCACCATATAAATAAGATTCCTAAATTCACGGGTTACTACACTCCGTCTACTACTTTAAAAACAATATCCGCATTTCTAGCTAACTAACAGGCACAATTACAGCCATACCATAAATCATCTTGACTGTATCCAACTCATTATTGTGACGAACTGTACATGCATGTACGCTCTCAGCCCGCACTCTCCGCTAATGACATATTTCTGGCAATGACGCGCCGCCATCAAGGACACGTCACACCGCAGCACCTCTATTTTCACCAAACTATTCCTGAAAGCTTACATTGTTTTATTTCAGTCCCACCACTGTCCTCTGGAACCGGGAAGTGCGTGTCTATTAGCGGCCTTACGTGCTTGGACCGATTTGAGGAGATAAAAATAAAGAGCGCAGTTTTTTTATGGCGGAAGTTTTATATCCTCGTCATCTCCGTATTATCCCTTCACTTCGTAAAAAATCTGGATACCGCTTGCTAACTAATCTCGTCTCATGATTCTTGTAGGTGAAGAACTTTTTAGGTTATTCATCATTCAGCTTTATCCTTCGCTTCCCTGTATGATAATGCGTTTATTTTTTCTTTTATTGGCTCCATATACGTTATGCTAGGTTTTCCCATTATAAGGGTTCCGTAGTCACCTCTGAACCCTTAAAGCTTCGCCATGTCGGTCTGTCTGTCCGAGGCTTTGCTCTGTGATTGTTAGTGCTAGAAAGCTGAAATTTAGCATGGATATATAAAGAAATACTTACAACTGAGAAAGTGGTAAAATATACCTAAAATTTTTTTTGGTATGGTACTTCCCTCAGATTATAGAAAGAATGAGGTTTCTTCCCCTTCACGTACAGTGGGAATTATTTTTTTTTGCTTCAACCATGTGGGTTTTGTTGGATAGGTCTTTTTAAAAATGAATAGAGGTCTTCATCAAAAAATTTTTGATAAAGTGAATATTTTCGAAAATAATCACTCCAAAAGAAAAAAAAAAGTGACAAAAATCATGAAACTAAAGCTTATAAAGACTTTCAACGAAAACTATAGCGGACATTACCAATTAAGTTTTTGAGGTATCGTAAAAAGTCTTCTTTTATTAGTAAAACTCGTATGAAACGCTGCAAAAGTATTCCCTGTTGCTTGTTTTTTTTAATTAAGTTTATTGGAGAACTACGGATCCCTACACTTAGCATGGCCCGACATGCTCTTGGTCATTTTTTTTCCTTATTGTTCTACCTTTCCGTCTATTATTGTTCTACTCCGTTCGTTTTATATTAATATTTTCCTGTCCTATTTTCAATCATTTTCCTCTCCTATCTTCTATCATTTTTCGTGATATTTATTCTTTCGTTTACTATGTTCATATTTTTAAGGTCTTCCCTCAAAGTGGCCAAAAGCGTCTCGAATCACGCGCTATGAATGGTTTCGTACTACCTACTAGTCTTAATTTAAAACCACTATCCTATACTGTGAATTTAAAAAATCTTTATCTTCATAAGAAACTTACGACCATTTGTTTAGACGGGCCACTTTTCAGTGATAATTTAAATATATGTTGGACCTATCTTGTTCAAAATATTTTCGGTGAAAGTATTAAATAAGTACGAGTATATCAAGTACAAGTATAAGTATATCGAGTATTACTACGAGCTTTTTCATATTTTTTTGGTTCCACGGTTCAAAAGTTAGAGGAGGGTACACAATAATTGTGACTTGCGGAGCGATATCTCCAAACATTTTCGTTTACTTTAAATTTCTTCGTGAGAAACCTTACATACGTTTTTAAATGTATTGGCGATTGGCGTATCAAATTTTGTATAACGTATTTTTTAATTTTACTTTCAGTTACATGTATGAAGTGCCGATAGAATACACCTAAGTTTCAATTTTTATTGCAATATACCTCATAGTTTTTGAGTTAAAATTGTGTAAAATGGCAAATAAATAAATGTTTTATTCCTCATATGAGAATAACTGATTAGCCGATAGCTATTCGGTTTTGATTTGTGTTTTCCCGAACTGTCTGTTCTGTGAAACTACCAATTATATTCCGAATGACATCGAGGTTGCTATAATTGACATTTCATTTTTTAAGGGGGCTTCTTTCCGATTAAATCAAATAGAGGATAAAAAAATCAATTTCAAAAGTTTCTCATTCTAAAAGAGAGTAAGCGACAAGTAAGGCGTCACAGCGTAAAAAATCGTACAGAAGCACTATTAATAAGACGGATTTACTAAAGAAAGTGTCCTGCTGTTCTCTTTATGTGTTGTGACTGTCACAATTCAGCCTTGTGACGTCATATAGTCGATGATAGCCTTTCTTCACATTTTCGTGAATATCTTGAAAACGATTAGCTATAAAAATATAGAAGAAATATTAAGTGTAAGCGCAACTAGCGCAAGTAACTCACATGCCGGCATTTACTCTATATAAAGCGGGCTGTTTGTTTGTTGGCCCCCGTCATAGTATTAAAAAAAATTCAACCTAAGATATCAGTGCGAAATGATTAAATTCAGGTTTTAGGGTTATTGGCGACAACTTTGATACAGGGTGGGAGCCTATTTGACGTTCTTGTGAACAGCTGTTTTATTTAACGTTTTAGTTAGCTACAGCCGTTGTCCACTTCAACGTGAAATGAAGTCCATACGAGAAATGTATGTGCCTATCCTGTAATATAAACGACAGGTTAATCTCCTGAAATTGTGGTGTTGCTCACTTTTAAGAGTCATTTCGTTCGCTAACGGCCATCAATTAACATGATCCATTCGTTCCCAAAACTTCCTTATGTACATATTCACGAAACTCCAACAAAGCTCATTTGTGCATAGCTAGTAATGCTAATACCAGTTCCAAACAAACCCTGTTTAGCTTGTAGCTCGTGTTGATTGCTCTGAAATCGCTCGGTTAGGTAATGAAGGCAATAAATCGCCCATTGAGAGTGCACGCTGTATTAATAGCCAGGTGGCGGTCACCTAGGACCTTGGCGGTGGGTGCCAGCCCGGGACGCGCTTACATGTCACGGATACGACACGATTAACAACTCCGCACGATCTCCCGACATCTCTCCCTGTTGGCAGACTGGCGCAGTCAGATACGCGGTTTCCTACAGCGGATTTCACATAATTAGTCCCCCTATGGACTAATTATGTGAAATCCGCTTACAGGCCTTGAAATAGCGCCATTTTCTCATATCGTTATGATTTATAACGCTACTTTGTCAAGAAAACGCTTTACCTAAAACGATATTTGGCGCGCATTTATAGCGTTATCCATTATATCGTTATAAATAAAAAGCAATATATATATATATAGCGATATTTTGTGAAGCGCTATCATAACGTTATAGGCTAACTCTGTCTCGCACACAGTCTCGCTCTTACGTGCGCTGTGACATTTACGTCAAACTCGAGCACGTCATTGTCGCCACCGCCACCATCTTAAACGATATTATAACGTTATAATAACATTATAATATAAGTTATAATAACATTATAATTTTCATTTTGTTATGATATGAAATATCGTTATGAGGAATATCGATTATGATTATAACAAAATTTTAAACACTAACGAAATATATAGTTATAATATAATACTTTCATTTATAATAGGGTTGCTGGCAGACTCCCAATCAAAAATCTTACTGTCAACCAAACTAAAATAAAGCTCCATAAATGGCTGAGTGCGCTGACGTACGCTGAAACTGAGGGCCTACTTACTACCTCCTTCTGAGAGGAATCTAAAATGCACTGAACACACCACACACACACACACACACACACGCACACACACACACACGCGCGCACACACACACACACCTTACTTAAAATAAAGTACTATCTCACCCGCACAAAATGTACACGAAACATCTTGCCTTTATTATATGTATAATAATATGTACCAACTACGTTCCACGAACCGATCTATTTTGCTAAATGACTTTGTTTATTTGTAAGTATCTACTCTAATTTGATAGCTAATTGTAATTTAATTCTCGCTTTCCATAATTTAGACAATTCGCGCAAAAATTTGTTTAACTGGATATAATCTGGTTTCCTACGGGACAGGCTTTGCCTAGTGTAGGAACCATGTCAAACACTGGAAATGGCGCAAAGAAGATCTTGCAGATTCTGTATGTCTCCAATGGTTTTAGAATGTAAACCTATCTAGAATTTGTAAAGATTTCGAAATAAATGTTTTAATGTTTTTAATATCGCATATTTTCATAACGCTTTAAAGGCCTGATAGGGGATATGCCGGGCGATCTGTCACCCTCCACTTTTCCCTGTAAGACCAGCCGTTCTATGAAACGACTGTTCTAACTACTTATACTGTACTTGGATCAATTTATGATTTAAGTTCAAGTTTATTTATTTGGCCAAGTAACAAAATAACGTTACATCTAGCAAATCCAAAAATACATTTCATTTGTTAAAACTAATCATGCAAATTCTTATTGAATAAAATTGTATAAAACCAAATATTTATTATTTTACAATTACTTCATACAGTTATTTATTTTATATAAGACAATCATCATTTTTCATTTTATCTATACATTCATTGATTGAATGAAAAGGATTCCTTTGGAAGAAACGTTTAAGTTTACTTTAAAATTCTATATTGGTTAAATTCGTTATATGTAGAGGCAATAAAATGTAGATCGTAATATTGAGAGAGATACCTTGCTTGAATGTTTTGACTAGCTTTGTTGTAGGAACGCATAGCTGAAAATCGAAAATGAAAATGAAATATCGTTTATTGGTCACAATCATTGTGTACAAAAATAGAACATGGTTGGGACCTCCTAGTAAGTATGGGTAATACTTGTGTCAGTCGGCCCCGCTCTTCCAGCATCAAGTTAAGGAAATATAACCAATACACTTACATATCTTTCACTTATCTAAGCTACAGTTATACCGAAGTTAAGTTATACTTAATAATTATCGTGTTTACTTATTATTATTACAATTTATGTTTGTTTGGGCATATCTATATATATATATATATATATATATATATATATATGTGTGTGTGTGTGTGTGTGTGTGTGATGGTTAAAGTATTTATCACTTGGCATTAGATAATAATAATAGTTCAGTCTCCTGATAGTTCAGACTATTCAGCCAGTTTATGACACCTCTTTTACATTTAAAAGTCTGTAGGGGATATATAGACAGTGTAGCATCAATCACATTATACAAGTTGGCGGCTTGTGCAGCATATTGCCGCTTTGCAAATACAGAGTTACATTTAGGGGTAGGGGCTGCCTTAGGTTTTCTCCTACGTGTATTATTTAAAGGTTTAAAATATAGGGACTTGTGTAATTTTAATACAGTATTTAACATATATAGTTTTCGCATACTGAGAAGGTTTGCTATTTGATAGAGCTCAGTTGTAGGACATCTGTAGGGTTTGGAAAACATAACCTTTATCAAACACCTTTGTCCACGTTCGACATCTATAAATTTTGTTTTGCTTGAACCCCCCCAAATGGTGATGCAATATGTCATAATGGACTCAGCCAACGCTGTATATATACGTTTTAACAAGCCATGAGAGGCGACGTGCCTCAATTCCTTAAATATCCAGATGAGCTTTCTTATTCTGCCATTTACATATTCGACATGACTATGCCAGGAGAGACGCTGATCAAGTATAATGCCAAGGTACTTAATGGACTCCACTTTTTCGATACTAGTGCATCCACAAAGTAAAGTGTTTGTTAGGTTACATTTATGGATTTTTAGTAGTAGGCTTTTAGGCGGTTGGGTGTTGTTGTATTTAGTGAAGCACATGTATTTAGTTTTGGATGCATTCAGTGTAAGTAAGTCGGAGCTCAGCCAAGCAGATATCGTGTGTAGTCCTTTTTCTGCTTTTTCATACACTGCGTCCCAAGATACATCACTAAAGACAACAGCAGTGTCATCTGCATACGAGAAAATACTGCCACCAGCAATAGCTTATCCTTATTACGCGTGTTATATTTATGAATATCCTTTCGTGTTTTAAAGTCATCTTTATTTTTGTGGATGTCTAGCAGGCTGTTAAATATAAATAATGAAATTACTGTCGTAATTCGACTTTTTAAAAATAATTATCTGGCTGAAGTGCCTTTGCGTAGGCTAAATATAATTTTAACAGCTCATTTTTGTGATATAAGAATCCTTTGTATTCCAACAGCATTGCCCCAAGTAGTTATGGCATAATTTAGATGAGCGTGAACAAGTGCGTAGTAAGCCGTAATAAGTGTTTTGCGATTAATTAAGGGTCTCAGTTTTAATAGCGTAATTTCCAGAAACAAATTTGTTACAAATTTTATCAATGTTACATGAGTGGCTTAATTTATTGTCCATGTGATATCCTCAAAATATTGTGTTAGTTACATTTATCTGGAGTTGGAACATTTCGAGAGAATAAACAGTGATATAACCCTAAATTATGTTGTCTGGACAGGAGCGTTCGTGGCCCAGCGGCGGCTGCGTACCGCGTGCGGTATGCGAGGTTAAGCAATGTCGGGCGAGGTCAGTCCTTTGATGGGTGACCGCTTGGAGTGGTTACTAACTGAGCGGTCCCGTGCTTTGGAAGGCACGTTAAGCCGTTGATCCCGGTTGCTGTCTATGATAGCAGTCGTTAAGCCAAGTTAGAGGCCTCCGGGCGGCTTGAGAACTTCTAACAGTCAAGTTGCCCACTCACTTGACAAACCTAATCCCAATAAGGTCTAGTTTCCCCCTCGGGTTGGAAGGTCAGATGGCAGTCGCTTCCGTAAAAACTAGTGCCTACGCCAATTCTTGGGATTAGGTAGCAGACCCCCAGGCATCCTTCAGGATGCAACTGTACTGGGAATAACGCTAGGAGGATGATGATGATGTTGTCTGGACACGTTTATTAAAGGGGGGGAGGTCGTAGCATGGGGTTCTTCAAGAAAGGGCTGTATAAACGTGCATCCCTGAAGTTGCACGCGTCCATAGGCTGCGGTTACCGCTTCCCGTCAGGCGGACCGTACGCTTGTTTGCCACTGACGTGGTATCAAATAAGCTTTTATTTGAGAAGTAGCTTTTGCCCACGACCTCGCCCGCACGGAACTTATTAACTCCATAAATTAAAGACGCTATTTAATTAATTATTTGAGGAGTAATTCCTGGTTATCGCTCACCCATACAGGGTTCAACCCGCCTTAAAGCAGGATTTCCGGGATAAAACTATCCGAAGTCCTTTCCAGAGTTTTAAACTATCTCCATATTAGATTTCAAAAGCATAGCGAGTCGATGTGCTTAGCGTCACAAGCTTTTATAATTGCTTTTAAATCTCTTAAAGTGTCACACGCCCACCCTAGCTAGCACGATAGCTGTTCTATGTGACGTTTTAGTACATTTCGGCTATAGAAAGTGACGGTATAAGCTATCGTGCTAACTTGCTAGCTAGCTAACCTTTAAAAAAAGTACCAAGCTACCTGTCAGTCACATGATTTTACTCGTAAAGTCGCAGTCGTAAGTTACCCACCTATACTGAGATATTAATGAATCAAACTGGCACAGCTATGTATTTTGTTTAACTCTATTGTACTGTATTTTTATGTTAGTTAAAAATAACTTAATTGTTATGGATTTCTTCAGTGCCAAAGGTGCGTATTATATATTTAAAACTTCTTTTGATATGTTTTAGCTCAGTAAAATCTCATGCCTCGTATTCTGCACCGTAGAAAGTAGTAAAGTGATTGATACTTCATACTTAAACAAAAGTCGCGAGTTGAAAATCTGGAAGTCAGATACTTTTTTCAGTTTGGTCACTGAAAAAAGTATCTACGCAACGACCGGCAAATATAACACCGATACAAGGCGTCGGCGTCGTGGAGTGTAAAATACCCTTGAATTAATGAGTGCGAATACTAGGACAACACGAGCTCTGAGCAATGCAGCTTACGACGTCCGCGGCGTAATGGCTGACCGCATAAATCACCTTCCACCACTTATACTAAATAAACACTGAAAAAACCACTAAATTCTACATTGTTTTTTAATGCCATCCAATCGTGTAGTGTCTACCCGTAATCAAATTACATTATTTCACTCGCAAATCGTGAAATGCGTAATCTAATCTTTAATTCGTGTCTGCATGTGGGGTCAGTGTTTCTTCTTTTTTTTCTTCATTTCGCTTCATCCTTCGATACCTGACACTTTATCATTGGCACTATGTCTTTCCATAGTGCAAAATTTATGATGTTCTCTTCACTAGGTAACCATACCACCACAGCTGACTATCAAAACTAGATATATATAAGTACCTAGTTTTTTTTTTCTAAGAGGGTTGAATGGGCGTGCAAAATTTTTATGGGTATGGAGTAAAATTTTAAGTGACATACTTTGACTATAGACTCCTTATTACAATATAAGAAAAATGATTTTAGGGTTTTGGAAAAACCTACCCTTAAGCGGGTTAAATAGAGGTGCAAAGTCCTGACGGACTTGACTTAAATCAACGCCAAGCCCTAACCATTTGACCTAGAAAGCTGTATATACAACGTAATTAACCACTAAGAAGGGATTTTTAGAAATTCAACTCCTAAGGGGGTAAATTTGGGGTTGAATTTTGTATGGAGATCGTGTGATTTTTAAAGTACAAGTGTAAAATTTTGTACAAAGACGCTTCATCTTAAGATATGAAAAGTACATTCACGGTATTTCGAAATTCACCCCCTAAATGCGTAAAATTGGGGTTGAAAGTTTGTATGGAAAACATATAATTATTTGTATAAGAAGTCTAATATTCATTATACACATTCCTCATGAAGAATCTAGAAAACTGATTTCAGCGTTTTTGGAAATTTATCCTATAAGGGGGTTAGATAGGGGTTGAAATTTTGTATGGAGGTCGTGAGATTTTACTACCCTAAGAAGTACCCTCGACCATTTCTCCAAGACACCCAAACGGGAGACGATGAATATCCTTAATATAGGAGTTGTCTAACTTACGGTGGTCACACAATAAAGATTAATGAATTGGAGTTCAACAATCGCTGGGTAAATGCCTTACAATCCTGGGCTGTCACGTACTTTCATTGCTCATATTAATGTCGAGTTATGCAACTCTGTTTAGGGTATCAAATACATATGCAAGTATGTGAACAAGGGTAGTGATCGGGCGGCTTTGACCCTCGAAAATAAAAATCATGTCCTTTAAATTGCAATGGCAGGTTTTTAGGAAAATTCCTTAGTTGAACGCTCAAATGAAACTGTTACCTAATACCTAGTTTCATGGACAGATTTACAGTTTGCGTCGTCTGTGTGTCATTGCCTTGTCATATAAAGCATCATTCTCCGTAAAATATTGCTCTTGCGGTTGCATAAGACTGGTATTACATTAATAAAAATACATTGTAGGTGTAATATAGAATGGCTTTTGCCAAAATGTATGTTGCTGTACGGTGAGATGACAATAGAAAATACGATGTGTTTTGAAAAGCAATAAAGGCCTAGCTAGTATAGCATATATGATATGTCTTTATTTGTACTAATCATACATTGTCAATTACATTCATTATAATAATTAAACCAAGGATCAATTTTAATTTCGTATTAAGCAGTAACGCTGCTAACGAAAATTCCAAATATGAAATTAAAGGGAATAATTTTTAAGAAATATAAACCGACTTCAATGGCGAGGGCGGTGAAAGATTATTATACTTAAATGATGCACTCTTAGATTCCATACAATAAAATAAAAATGACTATAAGTATGTTTATAATGGTAGAAGACTAAGTACCATCAATTCCTCATGGAATCATGGAAAAACCTTGTTTGCTTGACAAACAAAACGAAGAGAACCAATCGCCAAACGTGAACTACGCGCCGTTGAAGAGTTCCGTTCTGATCATCATCAGCAGTTCCACTTCATCAAATGTCACATTTTTGTATGATAATGCTCGATTTGTTGATAAAAACACAAAAATCACTATATGTTTGCCTTTAAGATTTGAGGAGTTCCCTCAATTCCTCATGGATCTCATCATCAGAAATCAAGCATAACAAAAATTAATCGTGAAAATAGAAATTACTTAAAAAACACAGCTAGGAGGACAAATCGCCAAACGTGAACTTTTCGTCGTTGAAGAGTTCTGTTCTGATCATCATCAGCAGTTCCACTTCATCTAATGTCACATTTTTGGATGAAAATGCTTGACTTGTTGATAAAAACACAAAAATCACTATATGTTTGCCTTAAAGATTTGAGGAGTTCCCTCAATTCCTCATGGATCCCATCATCAGAACTGCCTTTTGACAAAAACGGGACCAACTTGGATATATATACTTACAATCAAAAATAGAATTTTCCAAATCGGTTAGGAAATGACGGAGATATGGAGTAACAAACATTAAAAAAAAAAACATACAACCGAATTGATAACCTCCTCTTTTGAAATCTTGAAGTCGGTTAAAAAACATGTATGCTCGGAGCATTAATTTTTTTTCCCTTTAATTTGAAACCAAGGATCATACAAACATCAATCAATCAGTCAATATCACGGAAAAGCTAATATAGTTAGTATAGGGGCACTGTTCCGGAAGGGGCGACTGGCGTATTGATGAATACACTGAAATTGTACTGGTTAGTGCGCTGGCTTTTGAACTAGAATAAGCCATCATGTATGAGACCGCTCCTGCACTAAAGAATACGATTCCAATTTAATGTGTCAATTTCGTGCTCAACATACAACGTACTTTTACTAGTATACGAGCATAATCTTTCTTGTTTTGATTATGGTTCTAAATGTATAAAAAATAAAATAAATTTTGGTTTATTTACAAGAAAAATTAAGTAACAATTTACAAATTGTCCTGCGGCCCCACACCAGGCTAAGCCTGTACTGTGGTGACCAGATTCGAATTTAAAACTAGTTAATTACAATAAGTATTACTATGGTTAAATACGTATACTTACAGTTAAACATCAAAGATCATCGAATTAAATAAGAAACCGGAAAATATATATATATATATATATTATTATGATGGCCAAACAGTAACTATAGAATGTAGAAACATATAACAACTTAGAGTAAAAGGTATGCGACTGCAAGTGTATGTGTGTGTGTTTGTGTGTGTGTGTGTGTTTGTGTGTGTGTGTGTGTGTGTGTTTGTGTGTGTGTGTGTTTTTGTCTGAGTGTGTGTAAGTGGAGATGCGCGACGTGGGTGTAAGGATACAAGATTAAGGTAGTGCCAAGACTAAGTAATGATCTTCAGGAGTTGCTCGGTTTGCCTATAGTCAAGACCTTTTAACCAACTGAGAATCTTCGCTTTTGCTTCACGAGAAGAATTTCCTGCACAGACTGGGTATAATATAATTTTCTAAATTGTTAAATATGGGACAATATTACAGGCCAATTAATGTTTTAATCTAATTAAAGTTAGATAATTTATTGGCAAATTTCATCTGACTGAATAATTTTCTTTCAACATGATCATTCGTCTCTCAGTGATCCCTGACTTTATTTTCTATGTCGGTTCCGCCTCCAAGACAATCTGCTGTGACAGGCAGACAGGTATTCAGACAGTCGGACACGAGTTTTCATGAATACCATTATTAATTATGCTACCCTCGAATGTATAATTATAATTATTCTCAATTTCGTAGCTTAATACTGTTTCTTGAATCCCGTGAACGCAAATTATGAAGAGCCTAGATTTTGCAACGAAGACATTATGAGCGACGTTGAAGTGTATGGCATTACATTTATATCGACCTTTTTTATATGGGAAACTATGTAGGTACCCGAGTTGACTAAATATTTTTCACGATCTGCTCGCATCACAAGTAAATATATACTCATCTAAAATTACCCCAAGGCAACCATACATAATGTAATATCTGCATAATTCGGGTATTTCTGTCTGTGCGGGCTGCAGCCAGGGATTTGCGAGATTACGAGCTCGGCCAAGGTAGAGGGTACTATGCCATTTATACTCGTAAACCTATATCCTGATTGGTTATACTGCTGTCATTCCTATTCATACGTACACAACTTTCATAGCACATTTCAACTTGCATTGGTACTTAGTTTACCAATATTTTTCAATTGATACCTACAATGATTAGTTAATACGGGGGCTGCTAACTTATATATCCGGAATAGAAAAAAATAACAAACGTATATGGTTAAACATGGTTTTTCGTTGGTGGTGGTTACAACGTGGCATGGTTACAACCAATTTTTAAAGCACTTTTTCCACTCTGACTGAGGTGTCACCAAAACTTGCTGTTTGAACGCGTCGGCGGCATCTCATCTCGGGTCGGAAATCGTTAATCACGTAATTTATTCTTTACATTTACTGTACGGTGGATGACCCGTTAATTTTGATATTATTGACCTTGCAAAAATCGAATTGTTTCGTGTGACAGCTGGCATTCTCATGGTGAAGAATGATTCTGCGTCGCTGGTTGTTTTTACGTATACTTCCGGCAAAGAAATGGTCGTGGACCAATCTGAATTAACCGTTTTACGATTCTCTAGTGGCACTGTGGACACATGGCCATTAATATCAAAAAAGCAGGCTACCACTTGCTTCAAGGAGCTTTTTGCACCGGTCTTAGGGTTGGGCTCATTTTGAAACACCCACATTTATTGTTTAGTTTCGGGAACATACGCATAGATTCGGGATTCGTCACTTGTGTAGGTATTAGCTGAAGGACGTCCGCTGCTGGACATAGGCTTCCCCCAAAGACTTCCACAATGGCCGGTCCTGCGCCACCCGCACCGCGATTATCAAAGTGATATTGACAGCAGGTAACGCCATTAATTTATCCTTAGTCTTAAAAGTTTTTAACCCTATTTTATAACGGCGATAAAATTTGTTTGCATTTATCCGTCGCTTTGATATTTGTGTATATATAAAAGAGACAAAATATCTTAACACAACAACATCTATCGAGTTTACAGCACAGCGTCTGGCTATGTTGTTGACACAGCCTACCTTGTTATTGAAAGGGCGAAGCCAGACGATATTACTTAAGAGATGTTTTTATAATGCTGAAACCAATTTGTAAACTTCGTCTACGATGTTTCCTCAACCTACACCGAGATTTATATTTCCCGTTTAATTATTAATCAGTATACATAAACAAGCATTACCCAGGAAATTATTAATTAGTATTTCAGTTCGTACCAAATGATAATATAAAACTGACGCACGTTAATCATTTTAAAATAAGGCCAACGGTTGAACCCTGGATCTATTTATAATGTTTCGCCTAGCTCAATTCAATCTATCGCCACCAAAACATATATCTTGGTTTTGAACTATCTATAAAAGAGTTTACGCGATCAAAGCATAGTAATTAATTATCTTACGACTCCATAAATTAAGTATGTATTTCATTTCGGATAGAAAACCGTTGACAGCATTTTATCTAATAACAAGGACGCTGCGCTACGAGTATCAACACTACTGCCACATTATATTACCACCAAAAGGCCGTTTGTTTCCCTACGGTTTTCCAGTAAACTTACACGACGTACCGAATGGTTGTTAAAATCAATTAGTCCTCACTAGTTGTGGAAACGAGTGTTTGAATGCGCGAAGTTCGGTAAGTGGCACTCACCGCGCCGCGCTGTGCCCGCGTCGCTACCGCCGGCACAAGGAATTTTTCGATGGACAACTGCCAGCTCTCTTCTTCTCATATTAATTATTATTTTACGCGCCTCTAAAGCATACTCATATAACAACACTCACGCCGCGAGTGGGAGCTATTTTCGCTCCTGAATTTACAACCGTTTGATTTGCCCTCTCAATCTTAAAACAAAGCGAAACAATAGCGTGACGCCTTCTTTATGGATTCTTAAATGTTTAATGTGTTATTACTATAAGACATAAAATATTAATCGGTTTCTAATATTACGTCGGGATCTGTACCGGAAATTCTGAGTTGATTTTTCTTATTAACGTCGTAATAACATCAATAACATGGGTGCTTGTTGTATGCGAGCATTCTAACAGAGTTTCGTTGTTTTTGAACTGTTTTACCGCGTTCTCCGGCAGCGAATCGTGTAATTTAGAATTGGACCCAGCTGTATATCCAGGCTGCCATCGTACAAGGCCCCCTGTCTAAATTTGATGTAAAACTGTAAACAGACCAATATAAAACAGGGCGGATGATATCAAATAATCATTTAAATTTTGCAAATGTATGCAATTAGAAATTATGTAGTTCATGCATTTGATTTATAATAAATAATGTTGATTTTCTCTCAGTGTCATCACCATTAATTTGGCGGGGGTCGGCCGTGAGAGTGGTCGCGATGCGTGAGTTCCGCATCTATTTTCCGAAGCTGAATCCGTGGCACTTCTACCTCGTGGCGAAAACGGGCTAACGCAACTTCCACGTTGTAGCTATAATGAATACGTATTTTATCATTTATGAGTTCCATCTCCGCACGTGAAGCAAAATGAGCTCTGTATGAACATTCTAGATGTTCCTTAATAATAGACAGCGCTATTTAATGCTCCGTGCGATGATAAATCGGGTGGTGTCAGGTAGAGAGAGCCCTGATTAGTTTATTTGGTGACGAGCAAAATAAGAGTTTCAAATTGAAACTTGTCCGTCACACGGTCGACGGCACGTGACGGCTGCGAGCACAGTTACACAAAAGATATTAAAATTAATTTTCTTGTCAGGTGTTGTTGTTCATCAGAACTAAGAGGATTATTTTTTTCTATCATTAGTTTTACGTTTTTAATTGCTTTCTGAATAATCTAACCATTTTTTAAGTTCTAAAACTGAAGGCCGAGGTGAATGGAGTCATTTCGTTTCGTCGGTATATAAATAAATGATTAATTGGGTATATTCGACCGAGATACAGATACAGATGTATCTGCTTCAGCTTTTCGACAAAAATATGTTTTTTTTATGTCCGGATGTGCAGATTTCCGGTTGTTCTCTACTAAAGCACACAGAGCCACTTCCATGAACAGAATTGAAGAGTCGAACATGTTGTCTAGCTTCGTACGAATGGTTCATGGGGAAGTGTCACTGAACCCGGAAAGCAATTCCAAACTTTGTGAAATTTTGTTCACATTCCCCCAGGAATACGAATCCCCTTAATCAACACCCTACGCCTACATAATATACTTTTCTCCTCACTAGCTCGGAAAGCCGTCTTTTATCCTTTGATACAAGCGGGTTAAAACGCATTTTATCCACAAGTGGGGAAAGTAATTTGACCTTGGAGCATGTTTGAGTAGCTTTTGACAGATAACAAAACGTAAAACGCTCATAATAATGGTTCGTTTGATATCAATTATCATTAAATAAATGGTTTGAGAATTTAATAAAAAATACCAAATTTAGCTTTATTTAATGATTTAAGTCGTAAACCAAAAAAAATTATTTAACGAACATCTTTTTAATAATGATATTGAGTATAATTGTAAACGCACAAGTTGAGTCGATGCAATTTCAAAACGCATCGTCAGAAATGTCATCATTGTCAATGTCAACTAAAATAAACACAACTTGTCACCGACTTGGACTCACGTAAATATTATACACAACTTCCAGAGTTTTCTGTTATAATATCGTAAAAAATCAGTGATTCCAGTGATGAAAATCATACCTGTGGAACTGTGTTTTTTTGCATGTTGCACTTTCCTCGCTATAGTGAGGAGAAAAGTTTTGTGTTACACACGGCTGCAAAGTTGTATTTTACTTCTCGTGTGTTGAAACACTCACGGGTAAAATACAACTTTGCACCCTTGTATAACAAATAACTATTGATCTAACCTAACCTAATAGGTAACCTACTAATGCAGGAACTAAAAGCTAGATTGGCCCTTGATATTTATTTATTTTTATAGCGCACATGTTCGCCGCATATGACCATCAAGCATATACCATTCGTAACACGATTTTTTTAAATTCATCCCCCGAAGGGGTTAAGCGGGGGTTGAAAGTTCGCAAGGGCAATGTTTGTTTTGATTTTTAAGGATTAACTGTGGCTAGAAACATGAAATTAGGACAGCAGTTTTCTTTTATAACAAGTAGATCTATCACCAAATATATCATTTTGAACTTTTTTCTAAAGGGGTGAAATAGGGGTTGTAGTCATCAAGTACATCTTTTTTAAACGAGAAACTGCGTTAATAGACCTGCCATTAAAATATGAGAAAAGTCATTTTAGTTTTTGAAATTCCACCCTCTGAAGACGTGAAAACAGGGAACAGGGTTGAACGTTGTTTGGGCCAAGTTAAAGCTCAAAATGCATTAAGCCGCAGTAAATTAATTTTACTCTAAACAATGTAGTGCCGGACTTGGCACCATTTCAGAGAATCTACGGAACTTGGCACCCATTTAGATCTCAATTCTTTTGTCGGTGAAGACAACCAAGCATCGCATATTCTTAATATTGAACTTGGCTCCGTTTTTCACATTTATGTTTTTGATGGGATTCCTTTTTACATTAAAAATATAGTTACTGCGTTCAGCAAGCGGACAGCGGAATTTTAACTAAACGCAACGCTTTTATTGATATTTTTAGTGTATTTACTCGTATTATTCTAATTTATTTGATTCTCGTTGGGTATTATTTCGTGCATTTGTAGTATGATGAAGTACTTACCAAAAAAATTGGAGTCAGTGTTTTTAGGGTGATAATATCACTTTTATTGTGTTTTATTATAATTTTAATACCTACAGGGCGAACGATATGAAGTGTTACCAAATTAACACTGGCCATATCTGACAGAGGAATACATCTACTTAGGCCAGCTCATGTCAACACAAGATAATACAAAGAAAGAAATAGAAAGAAGAATATCGAATGGCTGGAAAAGATACTGGAGTATGAGAGAAATAATGAAAGACAAAAAAATACATACAAGTACCAAAGGCAAGCTTTTCAACATTTGCATACTCCCCATTCTAACATATGGCTGCCAGACATGGCCTTTGTCAGTCAACAGCTTAAACAAACTTACAATATGTCAAAAAGCGATGGAAAGAAGTATGCTAGGAGTGAGAAGATCCGCTAAAATACAGGAGCTATTCGACAAAAAACCAAAACGTGTGACATAGCACAGAAGATTAGACGTCTGAAATGGAAGTGGGCAGGTCACACTATAAGAGGCAAAGAAAAATGGTGCACATCAGTAACGGAATGGTACCCAAGAGAAGGTCCTAGAACAAGAGGCAGACCACAAAATGGGCAGACGATATAAGCCAAGTCGCCGGGAAAACTTGGAATAGAGTGGCGAGGAACAGAAGGGAGTGGAAAAGGCTAGAGGAGGCCTTTGCCGAAGGGCAAACCGACATACAACGGAAGAGGAAGACGCAAATACTAGAGTACTAAACTAAAACACATAAGTCCGAATAAAAGGCTATTAATAATAATAAATAATATCAGACAAAATTCTTAGCAATAAAAATTGCATTTGTTTTTGTTTTTGAAAGTTTATGGTCCTGTCAACAAGCTTCAGAAAGTATTCACGCCTTAGATTAGTAATATTGGTATGTGCGAAGTAGGTGGTGGGGGTAAGCTAGGCGATCGTAGCGCACACCATGGCAGAAATGTGTACTTACCGGGGACCACTGTCAAATTTACTTTCACGTTTTCTATTGGTTTCTTAACGGTTTCCTACGATTCGTCTCGTTTGTATGTATTTATTTATTCTCTTATTTATTTCAGTAAAAAATCCAATACGGGGTCTTTCTCGTTTACAAAAGTAAATAAAATATTCATGTGTCATTATTTGACATCTCTGAGTTTTGATATTGTCTCGGGACCTGTGACGTTTCAGACGTGCAAATAGCCAATACTCATTAGCAAGGCGTATTAACTACGCTAAGACATGTAGGGTGCTTCGTAATTGCGTATGTGTGAGTTGTAGTGAATTAAATTGTTACCAGTAATACTTTAAGGGCATCCAGACAGTGCAACATAGCAGTCCACATTGCAGTCTGCCGTGGGAAGCAACCTATAAGATAGAGCAAAATAGGAAGATTATAGACCTCGGTTGTCTCGTTCTATCTTATAGATCCCACAACTGCGATGCTGGAACGTCTGGGTGGGGCTTAATTTGATTTATCAATGGTGCCATGCATCTGAAAAATCGTTTAAATTTATATAAAATTTGCTCTTGCATTTTAGTCGCGCGAGATATATTCTTTCATGATTAATTCTGTGTATTCTGTGTTTAATTTTGTATTGTTTAATTATTGTTATATTAGCGCTACTGTGAAGTATAGCAAGTGAACTCTATGGTTCGGTTACCATGGAAACTTCATATATTGAAATAACAATTGTGTCAAACTACCATAAAACAGTAATTTTTTCGGATAGTCTTAGCTCTATTCAGGCCATTACAAATAATTCAATTAAACATTGCGCCAAATCTCCTCTGGTCTGCCGTATTAGGGAGGTTCTTCTATCATGTCAACTATTAAATCTTGAAGTGCTCCTATCTTGGATCACAAGTCATAAGGGTATCCATGGAAACGAAATTGCTGATAAAGCTGCAAGAGAAGCAGTCGAGAATGGAAATCGATCAATCTATCAATGTTTTAGTAAGGATCTGGACGCGGTCTCCTCGTTAGAGTTATACTCTACATGGTCAAAACTATGGGCGGCGGACAATAAGCTGCAGTTTTATAATATCCAGAGAACTATACCAGTTAAACCATGGTTTTTCAAATTTAAATTTAAAAAAAATGTAACCAGCTGTATAATTCGTCTCAGGCTTGGTCATGATGCTCTCCGGAATTTCTTCATAAAATAAAGGTAAAAAATAGTCCAGAATGTATGTGCGGACATGGGGTTGGCTCAATTGACCACATGTTTTTCGAATGCCCCCTAATCTCTTTCGACCTTTATAAGGTATTAACTAAACTTAAAGTCCAAGTTCCGACTAACGTTAAAACGCTATTGACCACTACAGACCCTAATTCCATTAAGGCGATAGCTTATTTTATTGAAAAAAACAACATTAAAGTATAATGATAGTATATATTTATTAATCCAGATTAGAGTCTTAAATATATGTACATACATACATACACATAATCACGCCTGTTTCCCAGCGATATAATATAACCTTATCTAATAAATATAAATAGACCCCTGGGCAAAATTAGTAGGTGCACTCCACAGAATCGTAAAGACCAGTAAAGGCGTCCCCCTCCACTTGACATTGGCAAAGTGCCTTAGCAGCAAGACGCCATCAATAACGAAAAAAAAACTACCATATCATAAATATTGTCAAAACGTATTTCAAGAAACAAACAATTATATTTACAAACGTTCTTTTTGCTTTTCTTGTGGCATGCTGTAGGTAATAGAAATCCACAAGCATAAGTTAACATCGATGGAACATTACAGCTACTTTTCTTCTCGGTAATAAAGTTGAACGATTGAAGACCGAACACGAACAATATTCTATTTGTGGAAATTGTGTGTTAAATTCAGTTTTGGCTAATATATTCTTCTTGTCGCGTCGTCTTCCCCGACAGCGACAACGCATGCAAATGCATTGCATTATATTCAGTGTTCTGTATAAAATCAAAGCATAGAAGAGAATAATAGTTTGTGTGTTATACTGGACTTTAGTTGGGCCTTGGAAGAAAGTACCCACTTGCGTCACGTTTGTGGATTATTCCACCTTCAGTTTTTCTCCAGTGGTTGTTAGATGGAAGATGTACTTAAATCCACAAATGAATACACGATGTGGAGCTGCTGCCTAAGATCAAGAATAACTTTGATTGCATTATTTCCCTTAGCCTAACAATCGAGATCTATTTGCCGGAAGAGGCGAACAAAATATCTCTTTTTAAAGAGAAAATCAACAATATTACAAAATAAATATTTTTTCACCCATACAGAGCTGCATTTTATTTAAATCTATATAGATAAATACAATGCTACGAAACCGAAGTAAAAAAAGTTAAAAAATATATTTCTTTATCGGGATTTGAAGCCACCTCTTAGTTCACTGCTCAAAAGCGATGTCGCTAGTAGTACGAGTATAAACGACTTTTTGACGTTTCGGGAGTGTGTAATTTTTTTTGTATGGAGTTATCGTTCTTCTCATTAGTGAGTATCAGGGGCCTTTCAGCTCGAAGTACGATTTTTTCTATGGAAATTTTAGTTTAACTTGTTTGCACCAGATGTCACTGGGTGCTATCCCTATCGCACTTGCATATTGAAGTGACAGAGATGCAGCATTCGTGCGGTTAGTTGTTACTAAATACACAATGGCGCTACGATCTATGTAGAGTATTTCACTGGTATCTCTATCTCAGTATATATATTGTACTTTGTGGTGAGTATTATATTCTTTGGTAATATATTTTGGTAAGGGTCGCTGGATGCGGGTGGCGCAGGACCGGTCATTGTGGAAGTCTTTGGGGGAGGCCTATGTCCAGCAGTGGACGTCATTCGGCTGAAATGATGATGATGATATATATTGTACTTTGTGAGTAATATAAAAAATATCCGATATGGAGTTCAAATGTAATAGTGTGATTGCGTTACATTTGTCTGGAAAATCACAACCAGCTATCGTTCGTGAGCTCAGTCACCTTAAAGTGAATAAAATGTTCGTGTATCGCACCATAAAACGATACAACGAAACCGGCAGCGTTGCCAAACGCTACGGCGGTGGACCGCCGAAGACAGCAATGTCACCTGGGATGATTCGGAAAGTGAGGATGCGACTCAAAAGAAATCCACGTCGGAGTGGACGGCAAATGGCTAAAGAATTTAAAATATCTCAAGACAGCGTTCGCCGTATACTAAAAAATGAACTTAAAGTCAAGCCTTACAAGTTTCAGAAAGCACACGATCTGACACCAAAGCAGAAAAAAGTTCGCCTCGAAAGAGTAAAACAGTTGTTGCGTTTACACGAGAATGGTCAATTCCCTAACATTGTCTTCTCTGATGACATTTTTTTTCCAATTGAGCAATTCGTAAACTCTCAAAACGACCGTGTTTACTTGACCGAACGCACACACGACAATTTACACCTTCGAATGGCCATCCGAAGCAATTTCCCATCACAAGTAATGGTGTGGGTCGCAGTGACCGCTGACGGACGCTCTCCGATCGTTTTTATCGAGCCTGGTGTCAAAGTAAATGCGACTTACTACCGGGAAAAGGTTTTGGAAGATGTATTGGAGCCTTGGGCACGCAAACATTTCGGTAGTAGACCGTGGACATTTCAACAAGACTCGGCCCCGGCTCATAAAGCTCGTGTGAACCAAGAATGGCTGAAAAACCACGTTCCACATTTCAATTCGTCCACACAACGGCTGTCGAATTCCCCAGACGTGAATCCGATGGAATTTTCCATCTGGTCGATTTTGGAGAGCAAGGTGAGGACAAGATAACATGCCAGTATGGATGCATTAAAGAAAGCGATTGTACCTAGTTGGCACAAGATACCGCAGGAAGACATTCGTGCAGCGTGCAACTCATTCTTCACCAGTCTGAAGGCCATAATCAAGGCAAAAGGTGGTCATATTGAGTTAAAATAAATTAGTTTAAAAAAAATGGTATTTTCTCTTCTTATTTTCGTAATAATAAATAATACTTTATAACAACCAAATAAATCTTAGCCTTTTGAAATTGGTAACACTTCATATCGTTCACCCTGTACTGTTCCTGTTTTGCCTGGTTGCTCAAGTCACCGAGCCCCATGGAATAGCAATGGTATACTAAGAAATATTAGTACCTAATACGTTGTGCGACAACGAATAGGTAGGTATGTATGTAACACACCCTAGATACTTATAACTAAAAGTATCTAGGGCTGAATATAGATTGTACCTTCAATTGGAAACACCATGTGGAATCGGTCTGCAATAAGCTAAGATCTATATTATGCAAATTTAATGATCTAAAACACATAGCGAATAAGGCGGTATTATTCACATTATACCACGCGCTAGCTGGCTCTGTGTTGAGTTATGGACTAAGTAGTGGCGTATGGCCGCTCCTTTAAAACCCAACTTGATAAAATCTTAAATTTGCAACTTAGACTAATAAAGGTACTGGTAGATAAGCAGACCAAAGAGAAGTGTAACAAACACTACCATCAACTTTTTCAAAAATGTAACATATTACCGGTTCACGAGAAACTAAAATACTTATTAGCTATAGACGAATACTTTTTTCCCAAATTCAAAACTGAACATATATATAAACGTAGCTTAAGATTATCAACACGTAAGAAATATGTTGAGCCGCGAGCATGTAATTATTATGGTCAAAGAACTAGACATTACCTAGTACCGCGCATTTTTAACGTCTTGCCCTTAGAAGAAGTTACAGTATCAAAAAGTGTATTTAAGAAAAAACTTAAGAATGTCTTACTAAATAAACTTTAATGTAAACGGCGAAATTTATAACCAAATAAAGTATTAATATTACCTTTATATACATACATACACTAACATCACACTATACTATAGTATCTTAAACATGATTACTGTTAAGATTATTTTAATTACACTGTATAATAGGTTAAGTTGATAAAGGGTGTAATCTATTCGCCAACAAACTGCCCCGCAGTTTGGCGAAGCTATTGATATTGGAATTTGTTTTGTTGTTCGGATAAATAAATTTAAAAAAAATGTATATTTGGTTAAAGCCAACGGGCAATTTACTTGCACAAAGCAAAATCTGTTGTCATAGCTATTTGGAAAAGTAGCGTCACAGGAAAATGGAAAGGAATTCCTTTAGTTACGTGCGTTACTAAGATGTATGGCACGTGTTAAAATCGTGCTTCATCTTGGCCACTATTCAACCTTTTTTTGTAATGAAAACTAAATATTGTTCGTTTTCTTCAAACATAATTCCGCTCTATGTGAAATTGGAAAAAAAAATACAATATTTGCATCGAACAAAATGACTGCTATTTATTTTATTAAAATTGATTGAGTATACTGTTATTGTTTATACTACTTTATACAAAATAAGTCTACACAGTTGGTCAGTAGTTAATAGGGTTTATGCAACAGTTACATTATAAGGGTATCTCGAGTCTTTCATAACAAAACTCGCTATGCTCATTTTGTTACAGCGACTCTCGTATTTTAAGACCTAATTATGTAACGTTGCATACATTATATCCGGCACATCTTAACGCTCTTTTTTATTTTTTATGCTACGAAGGTGGCAAACATGCTTACGGCCTGCCTGATGGCAAGAAGACACCGTAGCCTATGGACACTTGCGACTCTAGATGAATCACAAGTGCGTTGCCGACCCTTGTTGAGAGAGACGTCTCCAGCTGTCAAACTAGAGACATATGCAGGCCCCTCACTCCCGACACAGCGCATCCTCGGGAGCTCTTGCGACCTTACTCACCACCAGGAAAACACTTACCTAAGGGGCAAGTAGTGATGCTATTATGGCTGCGGTCTTCTGTAAGGCGGAGGTACTTCCCCAGTTGGGCTGCTCCAAATTTGACGTTTCGCTGTGCCCTACCTCTTCTTTTATCTTTGGATTTACGCAAGACAATTGAGACCTTTATGGATCCAACCTAATCTCGGTACGTTAAACTTTAGTAGAATGTTGCAGAACCGATACGTATAGACTGAAAAGTTGCCCGCATGATAAAAATTATTTATGGCTTGTTTATAGAATCGTCACTACCAATTTTTTTCACTTCGATTGTCGATCCTGTGTATCTGATATTTTTAAAACGCGGGAATCAGGGGCCTTTCAGCTCGAAGTACGAATTTTTCGATGGAAATGTTAGTTTAACTTGTTTGCACCAGATGTCACTGGGTGCTATCTCTATCGCACTTGCATATTGAAATGACAGAGATGCAGCGTTCGTGCGGTTAGTTCTTACTAAATACACAACGGCGCTACGATCTATGCGGAGTATTTCACTGGTATCTCTATCTTAGTATAATATTGTACTTTGTGGCGGGAATCTTCGCTCCTCATTCACAAAATCGATTGTCAAATACTGTTATTTGACATCGGACCACGAAATTTTAACGGGTCACTGCTATGATGTCCCTGTGATACACGACAAAACAAAAATACCTACATTGCTCAAGGCAGATGGCCCTAAAGATTTGGACAGCAATTTCAAGATTTGTTAATGACACAAAGTAAACTTTAACTCACTATACATTTAAACATGGTTCAAACTTGCTTGCATTTAGAAATAGTAGACGTACATTAAGTACGCGTGGGATGAGAAACTTGGCTTGCCTCCAGGAATCACCTGTCGACCCCTGTATAATGATAAAAGCTTCACATAATTTACAGTTGTATCTTACGTTAGCACTTCTGATATTATGGCTCGGTATTCAAACGCGGATTTGTTAATGAGCGTTGATCGAATATAAATCATAGCATAGTTATCTATTAACAATAAGAAAACCCACCACCACCACCTATTTAGGATTACCAATATGCTATAGCAGCTTGGTTGCATTTGTAAGCTAAGGCAGAGTGGAAATAATGTTACCTGTAATACGAGCAAAATATTAAACGGTACACTATTAAGCTCTCCAGCAAATATTTCCAAGAGGGTTCAATTGAAAATAAATTCACTCACACGCCATACCATGAGAATGTCAAACGCGAGGTTGAACCCTATAGAAAGGCATGTACTCGTAGGTCGATATCCCATTGGACACCATGACGAATATATGCGTCGTTGGCGTCGAACCGGTGGAACAAAACAGAGCTATAAGAAGTGTAAGTAAAGAAGTACAGCTTTTTTAGGGTTCCGTAGTCAACCCTTATAGTTTCGCCATGTCCGTCTTTCTGTCCGACGCTTTGCTCTGTGATTGTTAGTGCTAGAAAGCTGCAATTCGACATGGATATGTAAATTTATAAATCTGACAAAATGGTCAAATAAAAACTAAAAAAAATACCTGTACCTCCCCTACACGTAAAGTGGGGATAAAAATGGAAAAATCATGAAAGTAAAGCTATAAAGTGGTCGTGTATCGTCGTACCCACCACGCCAACAACCACTAAAAAGGTCGGAGTGAAGGTGTACTTTGATCATGGAAAAAATCTATTATGAATTATTTGTTTTTATTGGTTTAAACGTTACATTCATTTTTCAAAGGTTTAATAAAGACTTTGATCAGTTAAGCTGTTTTTGAGTTATCGTAAGTCTTCCTTTTTTAACCGACTTCAAGATTTCAAAAGAGGAGGTTATCAATTCGGTTGTATGTTTTTTTTTATGTTTGTTTCTCCATAACTCCGTTATTTCTTAACCGATTTTGAAAGTTCTTTTTTGATTGTAGTAGGTCCCGTTTTAGTCAAAACGCAGTTCTGATTATGGGGTCCATGAGGAATTGAGGGAAATCCTCAAATCTTAAAGGCAAACATACAGTGATTTTTGAGTTTTTATCAACAAATGGAGCATTATCATACAAAAATGTGACATTTGATGAAGTGGAACTGCTGATTATGATCAGAACGGAACTCTTCAACGACGCGTAGTTCACGTTAGGCGATTTGTTCTCTTCGTTTTGTTTGTCAAGCAAGCTAGGTTTTAAAGACACATTTTTGTCAAGCTTGAGTTCTGATGGAGGATTCCATGAGGAATTGAGGGTACTTGGTCTTCTACCATTATAAACATACTAATAGCCATTTTTATTTTATTGTATGGAATCTAAGAGTGCACCATCTAAGTATAATAAATAATCTTTCACCGGCCTCCCCCATTGAAGTCGGTTTTTTTTTAATTATTAGTAAAAGACTTTGTTATTGATTTTAAGGGTTCCTTCGTCAACTAGGAACCCTTATAGTTTCGCCATGTCCGTCTGTCTGTCTCTCCGAGGCTTTGCTCTTTGCTCTGTGATTGTTAATGCTAGGAAGGTGCAATTTGGTATGGATATATAAATTAATAAATCTGACAAAGACGTAAAATAAAATGAAAACTAATATTTTAAGGGTACCTCCCCTGCACGTAAAGCGGGGATGATTTTTTTTGCTTTAACCCTATGGTTGTCGCGAACTGTATCGCGAAGTTTGTAACCCATGATCGGGGCGTGTACTGGCACCTTAAGAGATTATTTACTCTGGCAAGTTTATTACTTGAGGGTAGAGGGAGAACTGTAGTCTCGCGTATTTAAGCGATTAATTCCGTTGGAAAGGCCTCATTCGACATACTGATCTAAGTGTACTCCCTTGTGTGGACTTGATGGACGTTCATGTTGGCTAGGACTTACACATAGCCCTGTAAAGTAGCTCAGATATATATTAGCCTGATAGAACCTTTGGGTGCTAAGAGCTATGCACTGGTGACAGTTGAAGTCATAGGGTATTTAAACCCACAGGTGGTGAATACGAGAGTCCTGGGATGGGTGCGAAGCAGATATAATAGTTCGGAGACTGCGCGGGATAATTGAAGGTAGGATTCAAATAATCCTACTAGATTTGTCGTTACGCCCACAATTTGTCGCAGTCTAAATGTGTTTATACATGAGTAACAATTATATATCTTAGAATGTCTAACATTCATTATCATATGTAGAGGGCGTGGCGACAAAATGGTGGTAGTGCTGGAATATTTGAATCCGTGCCTATCGTTTCGATTGAGATGATAGGCAGTTTGTTTACCTAGTTCATTTCGTACAGGGCTATTTGAACGTCTGTTATGGCAGTTTAAGAGTTTCATGCAGGAATATCGTATGGCATCGAATAATAATATATCATTACTCGTGCATTTCATGGAGTAATTAAAACGCCCCAGCATTATACTTATTTATTTCATAGCAATTTTACATTTTGAGAAGTGCTATTATACATAGTTTGCAAATTGAACAAATGTCCAGAATACCGACTACAATACAAATTATATTCGTTGAATAACGATTTAATGATATTTCTTCATTTTCTCCAAGTTTATTGCTTCCATGGGACACTGATGGTTATGTCAATCCAGTTACGGCCGGGCTGGTTGTCGTATCGATGAGTGTTCCTATATCGTAGAATAAATTAACGATCTTCTCTGGTTTGCATTTCATGAACTAGAAAGTTTATCAATTATTGCTTGATAACATCACAAGATCTTTTACAGTTGCCACAAAATCCCTAGATAAACACAGAACTAAAGGGTGATGGCTTGAAATATATCAATCGTTTGCGTATGCTCTAAATGCATCCAGGAATAATTTCTTCATGTGAAAGTTATGTAAAAGCAAAGAATACTAGATTTATTTATATGACAGGACGCCATACGATAATATACTCGTAGCAAGGGATTGAACTAGCGTTGTAGTTAGTGGCAATTGGAATACCTCTGTACAGAAACAGCTCAATTTCTAAATCTCTTTATGAGGGTAGTTGAATATTTCGCGGCGATGGGCCGAAACATCTTTCACATTGAGTTAGGGTTGGAGACAATTAGAAAGTTGTGTTATGAAAGAGTCAGCTAATTTGACAAAGATTGAATAGTGAAGGATGGCAATTTGCGCAGCACACGGGTTTGTTAGGCAGAATCGTCAATCCCCGTCGGATGCGGCTTGTGAAGCTATTGTTTTGAAGTGTGACACTGCTATGGAATTTGGATTAAGTTCAATTGTTTACGCAAGGATATATTTTACGGCGGGCGGTGGTACGCGATTATGACTTCTTAGCTTGTTGCTTTGCGAAGTGTTTATGTTTCTACCCAAATTTGTGATTGTAACTAAACTCGTGAAGCTATTTTAGTCTCATTTAGTATTGAAGGTGTCAACTGGTAGCACTACGAGTATGCCCTTGCGGATACAGAGAAATTTGGTAGTTGCACATGTGTCATCATATTTGGTTCAGAGTTGATTGACCTTCAATATGATCAGTTTAGTCTGGTTTATTAACTACAAAGATCGTTCGTCATTATGAACGTGTGGATAGCTTATTTTCTAGTGATCATCTACCTACTTGCAATTAAATAAGAATTTGCTTACGGACCGATTTGTGTCGGAATATTCTATTGGAAAGAGTAATGATTCCTTTGATTTGGCGAACTTAACATGCAGTAGATGTGAGTCTATTTGGCTTTCGTAGCAATTTATGCCTACCTAGCATGGTAAGAAAACTAGTGCGTTGGGACATAATCTAGTACATGGCTAGCTAAGAAATACAAACGTTTCAGTTACATCACTTAGACACACTGATGAATAGTACCAACCTAAGTGAAGTAAATACATAGTCATTACAACGTCATATAACTTCAATTTGATGATTAACTTGTTCCTTTTGCACGATGATGAGTATGATGATATTTGATGACGTGATAATAATGTTTTCTACATGAATCTTGATAAACGGTTATAAGAAATTTATATGATAAATATTTGCAACACATATATACGAATGTCCATAGTTAATGAGAACTATACGTAGACATCCACGATAATTAAGACTTCAGTGCAGTAAAGAAAATGACGTCTACGACTAGTAAATCATGAATGACATGTTTTAAGAAGGCGTATCACAAACATAACATGAATATTTTGCATAAGGCAATTTGTGATATAAATAAACTTAATAAGTGAAAACTCGTTTCCCAATAAAATCGTACGATAGATAGTAACGTACCTAGTGTGTATGAGATATTGTAGAACTACTCGTCATTACTACAATATATTGATAGGAAGTAATCAATTAATTGAGTTATAGTCAAAAGTGCCTATTCGTAAATCTTAATATTCAAACTTCAGTTTCCAAATTAACAGTTCAGCCATTTGTGGTACCTGAACTAATGACTATTCAAGATATCAGTTAATGTGGCATTCTTGTAAGTCACTAGATAAATCAGTTTATTGAAACTCATTGATTGCTAAATGTAGGTAGCACTGAAAATTAATTTCATGTGCTCTGCTTACCCCCTTATGGGAAAACAAGTGTGAGTTAATGTATACGTATGTCAGTAATTATGATTTCTATTTCGGACAGATACCTTGTAGTTTACTTCATTCATATGTACAAAGTTATGAAAGGTATCGTATTTTCCATTTAGTTATTATAACATATCGACTACCGTAGGGTAGGCTCAATAAGCGTAAGGCAAAAATGGCAAAATGAGTTATGAATGCAGTCATACTGGCTTTATCTCTGTCAAATGATAAACGTCCGGATAGCTTAAAAATTTGTCTTATATTCTAGATTATCATTAGAACGTATAAAACGATTCTATTCTTAAAATAGTGTTAGTTAGTACAACACTAGGGACGCAAACGTTTTGGAAATAATATGACAGTTATCCTATTGGTACTAAAAGAGTTTGGGCCAATACGCCGTTAGGTACCTATGTTATTATACTGGAAAGTAAGTGTAAGGGATGACCTTGTTGATGGGCAGAGGAGCGTAGTTTGATTCTTGTAAGGAAAAGAGGTGTAGATTCATTTAATGACAAACATTCATTTAAATGTGTTATATAACTAAAAGGTTTAGAGTTTATTTCTAAAACCAAAACAGTTTGGCGGTCTTGAAAATCGCATTTCAACTAAATTTGATAAACTTTTGGTTCAAACTTTATTGTATTAGACGTCATGTCTCTTACGGTTCACGTGAGAGGACACTTTGTGCTATTGATCTTAATCATGTGAGATATAATTCTAAAGTAGAATCAGTTATTAGTCTAGTTCCGATGACTACAGTATAGAGTAAATAAAAGACGTCTGTGTTGGTAGTCCAGTCGCGCGGTATAAAGTTTGCGCGAGACCTAAATGGTTATTCACTTTGTAAGTATACAAAGGTCTAGAACAAGTTCAAATCGTCATCATCATCAAATCGTAAATCCACAATATTATATGGATTTCTAAACCAGAACTTAAACGTATTGTTTATGTTCTCTTTGATCGAAACTTAGAAAACTGAGTTTGTTGCAGATGTATTGTTTAATTTGTCGTATATGTGAAAGAGACACGATATTTACATAGTTCAATGAAATAAAGACTAATACTTAACAATGATATGTGGAATTTCATGGTTACGATCTAAAGATTGAGAAAGCTTGAAGTTACCTTTGCAACGATTCATTTACCATTTTGATACTAACTATCAAAAGTTATTTCGTGTCGTAATTGTGACAAATAACTACTTACGGGGTCAGATTTCTATGACACAAGGGTCACGTCTGTAACTGCGGGTCAATCCTAAATCCGAAAGTATCTACTCTCGCTCGCTCGTTACCTGCGTTGAGACTTGAGACCCCTTAGACCCTTCGCCATACGGTACGCGTCTGCGCCAGTGCAAGTGCATAGTTCTAATTTTCTCTGTGTAACTCATTTAGATTACAACCTGTCTTGTAACAATTGTGACTTTAATTAAACACTCTTAAGGAAGAAGGTGATCATATCATTCATTTCACCTCTTACACGTCTAGTTTATTTGTAGACATAGAAAAGCTTTACTTATTATGTAGAGGTGTCATAACGCCGTAACTTATAAACTTTAAATAGGTCTATTTATAGTTTCATACCTAAAAGATAAAAGTTTCATGTGTGGGCAGTTGTCCTAAACAGGGACTTTGATAAATAATTTGACTTCGCTGATCAGAAGGAATGAATATTGCGGACAATGAGTAATATCATACATCTCATATGTTATTGTTTTCACTTTTCTCTCAATTCAATGCAATTCATAGAAATGACTTCACGGAAACTGTGGTCGGCTGTATAGATATATTTTAATTATAAATTTGATGTTAGCATCACTGCTCTAATGAAATACCTATAAAATTTCGGACTTTAATTATTATTTTGGACTATGATTTTTTTCTGAATTTGACTTTTGGAATTATTTTTAAGTCTGATTTTATTTTTGATTTAATTATTCCTCCTTTAACCTGAGAGTTAATGAGAAGTTTCTTGACTTTGTTCAGAAAGTTTATTGACTTTGAAATTTCAACTTTGTAGAACATACCTACTTTATAGTTGGATTTTATATTGGCAATTTTGGATTGGATTTGAAAACCAATTATGATCCTTCATTGGGACTTCAATTAATTAACTTATTATTTTATTTGGAACTGTAGTTGATGTTAGTTACATCAATGCAAATGCACATTACTTAACTAGAGCTTTAATCAAAGTATTAAAATAAAATGGACGATATTAGTAGTTAAACTACATTGTTCATTTATTAGAAATGCAGTGACAGGTTACCGATATTGAATTTTGTTTCACATCTTGAATTATAAAGCAGCTCTTTAGGTTGAATACAGTTTGTTTATCTGCATTTACACGATTAGACAAATAAAGAGACTATGCTGAAAGGACTTAGACTCATACATGATAAAATTCAGTCTGACTTTGGCATAGTACCAGACACTTTAATGAAGATACAGTCAAGGAAGGGCATCTGGTCTTTAAAGTTGGAAGTAACTGTAAGACGTTTCAACAGTGACTTCATAGAGTATGTTAGAATAGCATCAACTCCTGCCTCTGAGGAAATCTGTTTAATGAGCAAATACTTAGTATATATAAGAAGATTCTGGTAGATTTTCTCAATTTATGAATAAACCATTCATACTTATAACTTGACTATTTAGTTAAGTGGTTCGAAGCGGTATCTTACATATGCTTATGTGCATAAAAGTATATCGGTTTGCGAATCACTCTGATATTCATGAAGTTAATTTTCGAGTACCAGAGTTTATAACGGATTTACAGTTGAGTAGACAAGTACTTTTCATATTCTTACCTGGTGAAATAAAATATACCTGTCGGTACCTCAGGTATAATGGTTATTTAAAGCAGTTAACATTCATCGAAGATATTGATCGTAGATATTGATTAATTATTAACCAGGTGCAGCCAGTGATTATTTATGCATAGTTATTCTAAATGAATGAAAGAATTAGTCAAATAGACATAATGTTAGCGATTACCTACATAGGATATGGACATATATCCCTGATTACTATACATAGTATATCAATATAGTATAGATTTGGTTATAGTTTTGAGTTCCCGAGTAACTTGTTGATAATATTTAATGCATAACATCTATATAAGATTATCACGAAACGTGTATATATATACATCCAGGGACGGACATTTGAGATTAGGTACTTTGAATTCAACTTGGTGATAGACTATTACTTGAGCTAAACTTGTACCTATAATTCCAATTACTTATCGGTAATGCCTTTTGTGGAAGTTATTATATATTAATCAAATCAAAGATTTGAGTCGGCATTCATATGAAGTACATAATCAGATTTAGAATCAATCACTATTACTTGAACGTATTTAGAACACATATGTATGCATATGTGTGTATTATGTGTATGTGACACTATGACTTTAACAGAGCTTCTTCTAAAAGGAATTCGAGTTACTATTTTAGGCTACAAAACGCCTCTGCAGTGGGAAAATTGCTGATTAAAGTTCTTTAACGCGCTAGCGTATAATAACTGGGGGTGATAGTTGTCACTTGATTTCAAGGTACTTATTTGCAAGATTTAGTAGATTTTATAGTAGGTATCTGAGTTTCGTTGAGCTATGACGGCCGAAACTTGATGCTCTTGACTATCCAGAGGATATTCTTACTTCTGATATGGACTTTAACTTAGAAATTCAGTCTTTAGCAAATACTCATTAATGAAGCTGAGTATTAGTGGATGCTTAATGATTGGTTAATTCAAGAAGTGCTATCCAATTGCTTCTGTTTTGGTATTATGGATCTATGATAGTGAGAGATAGATAGATACCAACTATATCGAAGATGAGCTCTTGCAGTGGGTAGAGGTCTACACTTAGAGGAGAAACTTGATTTCTCAGACATTGGCTTACAATAGGGTGAATACATGGATCCACAGGAACTACTTGTTGTTTGCTAACAAAAGTGACATAAGTGTCGTATTTATTCATGTTCTCTCGCACTTTGTCTTTACATAGTGAACCAACCTGAAGCTGCATCGTTATGAGTCGTCTTGTTAGTTATATCGCAAGTTCTTAAAGGGGGTGTAACTCAGTTGAACAAGTTGTTAGAGCTTTGTGGACATGAGACTTCATTACGACAGGTGGTAAGGGAGTCTCGAAGGTCTCGGGCTATGGTGATGCGAGTGACAGAGAAAGAGACAAGAAGCTCAGGTCATATCAACCTTATTGCTCTACGTATGTGCGTCAGATCTATACAATTATGGAAGGAAATGGGACGGCAGGACTGACTGGCGTAGCCATGTCCTGACTTGTTTTTGTCGTCTGCTAATTTAGTTGTCCAGAAGGGATCGCTCTTTAGCGATTAGTCGCCTGTTATATAGCTCTGCCTTTATCTCGCTATATTCGGAGTTGGGTTGCATTCTACCTATTTGTATGGAAATAAGCATTTTTCTTTTGGCTGGCGAGGTCTGTCAAGCGAGTTAATCCTTTACTTGACAGATTGTGGAAATGGACATATAGATTTGGATAACCATAGACAGAATTACGGTTAGGCAGTCAGTTCTAATATGGCACAAACAAAGAGAGTGAAAGAGTTTGGTGCTTCAGTATGCTGTAGAGTGTCCGAGTTACCAGAGTTGGCTATAACTGTGTGTCAGTTGCCTGTTGACTCTGGGACACTGTGAAGCAACAGTTGTGTTCGAGTTACCAGAGTTGGCTATAACTGTGTGTCAGTTGCCTGTTGACTCTGGGACACTGTGAAGCAACAGTTGTGTTCGAGTTACCGGAGTTGGCTATAACTGTGTGTCAGTTGCCTGTTGACTCTGGGACACTGAAGCAACAGTTGTGTTCGAGTTACCAGAGTTGGCTATAACTGTGTGTCAGTTGCCTGTTGACTCTGGGACACTGTGAAGCAACAGTTGTGTTCGAGTTACCGGAGTTGGCTATAACTGTGTGTCAGTTGCCTGTTGACTCTGGGACACTGTGAGGCAACAGTTGTGTTCGGGTTACCGGAGTTGGCTATAACTGTGTGTCAGTTGCCTGTTGACTCTGGGACACTGTGAGGCAACAGTTGTGTTCGAGTTACCAGAGTTGGCTACACGGAGGTCAGCGCAGCCCTTTGGGCTTAAACTGTATCAGTAGCTAGTTGACTCTGTGTGACTGTATTAAGATTACCGGAGGTCAGCGCAGCCCTTTGGGGCTTAAACCGTGTCGGTAGCTAGTTGACTCTGTGTGGCTGTATTAAGGTTACCGGAGGTCAGCGCAGCCCTTTGGGGCTTAAACTGTATCAGTAGCTAGTTGACTCTGTGTGACTGTATTAAGGTTACCGGAGGTCAGCGTAGCCCTTTGGGGCTTAAACTGTATCAGTAGCTAGTTGACTCTGTGTGACTGTATTAAGGTTACCGGAGGTCAGCGTAGCCCTTTGGGGCTTAAACTGTATCAGTAGCTAGTTGACTCTGTGTGACTGTATTAAGGTTACCGGAGGTCAGCGTAGCCCTTTGGGGCTTAAACTGTGTCAGTAGCTAGTTGACTCTGTGTGGCTGTATTAAGGTTACCGGAGGTCAGCGTAGCCCTTTGGGGCTTAAACTGTGTCAGTAGCTAGTTGACTCTGTGTGGCTGTATTAAGGTTACCAGAGGTCAGCGTAGCCCTTTGGGGCTTAAACTGTGTCAGTAGCTAGTTGACTCTGTGTGGCTGTATTAAGGTTACCGGAGGTCAGCGTAGCCCTTTGGGGCTTAAACTGTGTCAGTAGCTAGTTGACTCCGTGTAGCCACCTGATCTCCCTGTTCGAGACGAGGCTTTGCAAATATGTTATTGTGTCATATTTATGGGCAAAGCAGTGGTTGATTGATACTCATTACATATGGTGTGTGGTGTTCCCGGGACGAATGTATTATTATGTTACATTCGTTCATGGGTCGATTGTGTTGAATACATTGTCATGTTGATAGAGCTTCTATCGGTAATTATCTCTTGGTTGTCTTATTTTCTCTTGGTTGTCGGGAGTGTCGCGAACTGTATCGCGAAGTTTGTAACCCATGATCGGGGCGTGTACTGGCACCTTAAGAGATTATTTACTCTGGCAAGTTTATTACTTGAGGGTAGAGGGAGAACTGTAGTCTCGCGTATTTAAGCGATTAATTCCGTTGGAAAGGCCTCATTCGACATACTGATCTAAGTGTACTCCCTTGTGTGGACTTGATGGACGTTCATGTTGGCTAGGACTTACACATAGCCCTGTAAAGTAGCTCAGATATATATTAGCCTGATAGAACCTTTGGGTGCTAAGAGCTATGCACTGGTGACAGTTGAAGTCATAGGGTATTTAAACCCACAGGTGGTGAATACGAGAGTCCTGGGATGGGTGCGAAGCAGATATAATAGTTCGGAGACTGCGCGGGATAATTGAAGGTAGGATTCAAATAATCCTACTAGATTTGTCGTTACGCCCACAATTTGTCGCAGTCTAAATGTGTTTATACATGAGTAACAATTATATATCTTAGAATGTCTAACATTCATTATCATATGTAGAGGGCGTGGCGACAATGGTGTAGGATGTTGTTGGATAAGTTTTTCATAATGAATAGATGTCTTCATCAAACATTTTTTGATAAAGTTACGGTAATAATCACTCCAAAAGAAAATAAAAATATTAGTTCAAAAATATGAAAAAAATCATGAAAGTAAATGAAATGAATGAAAATCAATTTATTCCAGAACATGTCCATATGTTATACAATAAGATAAAATAAAGCTTAATAAAGACTTTTAACGAAAACTATAGCAAACATGATCAGTTATGCTAAATTTTTCTTTTTAATTTGGAATCAGTTAAGCTGTCTTTGAGGTATCGTAAAAACTCTTCCCTTCTTAGTAAAACTCGTATGAAACGCTGCGAAGGAATTTCATTGGGTAACTACGGAACCCTACACTGAGCACAGCCTGAAATGCTCTCCGATTTTTTCGCACGTATTCTTAAAACAATGCATAGACAATAGCCCAGAGCTTGGCATCGGAACAGCCGGCGCCGGCCGACCAGCCAGCTGCGGGTATGAAGAATCAATTTTAGCTAACAGCACACTGCGTCTAGTCACATTCAGAGTCTTGACCCAGTTATTCGCACCTGTACGAGAGTTATTAGGATGCTTTAATTATCTTCACAGTAGGTATTCGGCGTTCCACAATGATAAGTTAAAAATAACCACAAGAACTGAAGTTTCTTATATTTTAGGAAAAATCACAAGTCTTAACCTAATTCCAAAAGATATATCAAAAGAACTAAGTCTATGTAGATTCATATATGTAAATTATCCTCTCAACGTTTTTCCGATTGGATGGAATAATTCTATATGAGTTATTAAAGTGATATTAGGCTGTCCTGCGACACTGGACTGGAAGACTAAATTATTGCAGTTAACTAATGAGCAACTCTGGTGATATAATTGCAAAAGGACCCTGCGCTGACCGTTATAAGTCCAATTATCAAGGGTCGTTTAGAAGCTTCACAAAATAAAGAAGAAGCTCAACAACCCACTAGGACTAGGTTGAAGACCTAGCAGAACACCCCATTCAAATATTACTTACTATGTGTTGTTGTGTATAATATACTCCTGGTGATGAATAAGTTGCCAAAACTCTAATAGATAGGCCACATAGTGCGCTAGAGGGATCTTAGTTAACAAAATATACTTCAATCATTGTTTTTGTCGAGTAACCGCCGTGCGATATGTCACCAGTACCGTAAGCTACACAAAATGTCCAAGAGAATATAACGCTTACGAAACGCTATTAAGACGGTAGTAATAAAGATGGCTTTTAAACGACTGGAGCGAACAGTTTATAGTATTTACTACAACAACGAGTGTCGCCCGACGATCAACCGTGTTCAAAATATCTTCGGCATCCACATATTCAGCTGAGATAAAAGAGTCGCGTGTTTTTATACTTTTTACCGACGCCGGCGCTATTTTTGGGCTCCTCAGTGCAAATGACAGAAATATTTGGGAACAAGTAATAAACAGAAATTCTTCAATAAAACTGAAAACTATACTAGAAAAACTGGAAAGATATTTGACAAAATACAGGTATTTCATAAAACTTTAATAAAAGTATCGTGTACTTTAATCAGTTTATTGGAATTATCAATAGATACTTTTGTTATTATAATTTGAGATCAAAACATTTTAAGGATGTTAAAGACTCTTAAGGATTTTCATTGGAATTGGTATTTATTTGTCGCGCATGCTCCCTTTGACAGTTTAGGTTGACGCGCGTGTACGTGAGTGCGCGTTACAGAGACCAAGCAGACCCATTGGCAATGCAGGTAACTGGGAACTATCGTTATTTCAATTTTGCTCTAAATGCTAGTAATATTTTGTTTTCTCGCTTTACAGACTTCGGGGATAATATACGAGTATGTACATATCTATGTATGACATTTTATTGCACACAAAAAACACGTTTAGAAAAGAAACAAAGTAGAAATTTAGCTAAACTAGGCTAGCTAAGGGCTTCCTGATAATAAGAAACTAAACAGACTTCTGCATGTTAGGTTAAACCGATTGCTCGATTAGACGGCCTGTTTAGCCTAGTTCATAGTGACACTGCCTCCGAAGCTAGAGGTCCCGTGTTCGAATCCTGGCCAGGGCATTATTTGTGTATTTAGTAGTTTGGGACTACGTTGATTAGTGTAAAGATTGTCCTCCAATATTTATTTTATTATTATTATTTTTCGTGAATAATTTTTTGTGCTAGAAACAGTATAGGTAAATAGTATAAATACAGATTTTTTATTTCTATAAGACTATTTTGAACTCATTGTGCGTGGCGAGAGTAGGTATTTGGGAATATCCAATCTGTTTCACCCGTCACCGTCTTCCGCCGCACGCGGGATACTGAGAGTCGTTGCAGTCGGGCGTTTGGCGCCTATATTTCAAGCAGAATTTGTGCTTTGGCAACGTTTTCCATCCTTTATACCTTAATCAATGAATCAATGTTAATGTTGCTTTTTAGTATATATTTCTCTTTTATGAAATGATGGTAAAAAACCAGGAGGAAGTTTTCGAGTAAAAAAATGAATGTCAAATAAATATGGACCCTTAATATTTTAAACTGTATGCAATTTTTCCAAGTAATCGAAACGTATGAAGCAAGTATTTAATGATATTTAGAATATATCAAAAAAATATGATTCAGTGGTGAAAAATGTTGCTGCTTTTTGTATAGAAAAATCTGATACACAATCCTTTTAAGTCTTACGATTATAACCTTTTTTAAGTTTGCTCGCTAAGCACGAGGCTCAGCCGGCGTAGAGATCTCGTAGCAAATTCGTAGCGCTACGATCCCTTGGCTTGTGCGCTTAATTGACTGCAACGACAGGTTCGACTCAAGTTTTATAACCTCTAACTTTGTAATTTTATTATCCTTGTCATACGTAAGTAAACAACAAAGGTATATATTATTTATGAGTGAAAGCGCGAGGAAAAGGTGCCAAGTGCTCAACACAAACGCAATAGTTATTATTTATTTATTTATTCTATCAATAATAGTGCGTGTTAATTATTGCAACTAGGGTGTCAGCCCCGGGTACTTTGCTGTAATTTCAATAAGACTTAAAACCATTTGTTTATATTTATACTTAGACATTAGAGATAATATATATTGGCAATTTTTTTTTTGAAATTTTCAGTATGGCATTTATTCACAAAGTTTGATTACTAATTATAATGTTAACAAAAGTGATTAACTTTATTAGTAAAATAATCATCTTAAAATGGACCTAAAAATGAAAGAAAATATATCGGCAATTATATACTTACATTTACAAGAAAGACAGCGGATAATGTACGTGGAGTTTAATTATACTTAGTCTAAGAGGTCGTGGCCGCTTACAGACATGAACAGCATGCCTGTTTGCCACCGTGACAGCTGATAAAGATTGACACTTGACAACCGTTTATTACAGGGAATATATAATTCCCCTTTTCATTGTTGAGGCACAGTGATCTCAATTAATGCCAAATGGCATTCTTCGCCGCTCAGCCATAGAAACAAACACAGATTAGTATGTAACGATGCAGCACCGCGGTCGTTTCATCTAATTCCTAGTCGTAAATTAAATGTTACATCATCACCATATTCCAAACATGTTTTCTCAAACATGCGCGAAAAAGTATGACTTACATTCGCGATAATAGACTGCGGAAGCCATCGTTACCGGCGTCGCGAATTTACAGGTAGACAATGGAATCTGTATAGGAATTTTCTGGTGAGTTTTGACAATACAGGCGCACGCTGCCGCGTGGTGTCTAACGGAGCCAGCTGCTACAGCACGTGTTTTTATTACTAAATCCTTAGAATTTTCTTGTAATTTTCAAATTTCGTTGTATTCTTTGAGAAGCACCCTATACATGCCTTGGGTATTGCCTGCCTCGTATTCTATAACACACTCGGCAGGCAGTCCCTCCCTTCCCGGTCTCTGTAACTTGGACGTGTCGGTTCCATTATAATCGCGGACAATAAATAAATTTCTCTTTGATTTTGTCAGAATAGCCACCATACAGCCCTGACTATTTTAGACTCCACTACTACTCTAGACAACTCTAAATTATAGATTTTCAGTCATTTCCAAGACTGTTCCCCTTATAATGGTGTAAAAACGCAGCACTCATAATCAGTGTGGTCGGTGGAGACCCGCCCAGTTTGCCCCGTGGTGTAAATGCGTGACATATCTAAGCATCCATTCCATGCCCTGGTATGCGTCGCTGGTGAAGCGATGCGATCAATATCTTTGACCTAAATTGTAGTAATATAATAGTTTTATCCTTTCTTTGTAAAGGTGTATAAACATTTTAGTAAGAAAAGTGAAGCTATCCATAAATACCCGGCACGCTTATTTTTATTGAATTATTGTTTTCCATCCCTCGGTTACATGTATGGAGTGCCCCTCCTAATTTGATATATTTTCGTAATTTCACATAACTTATAGCGGTTCATAGAATACATCTTACTAACAAATTTCGCAATTGTAGTGCTTATAGCCTCCGAGTAAGGCTGTGACATACGGACTGACAGACATGACAAAACTATAAGGCTTTCGTCATTTTGGCTACGAAACCCTATAAGCTCAGCTGGTAATACGCCGAGGAAAAACTGGTCAGTTAACTCATTTAAATAAACAATAAATGCTTCTATCTCGTTCCTGCGTTACAATCTTTAGGGCATCAGCTGAAGGGTTTTCCGCCGAGATACAGCCGGCTGACGAGTTTATTTATTCACAACAGCATATAAACTGTCAAAGTTTTATTCGACTGGAAAAAAAAAGTTTTTTTTTCATGTTTATGTGACCAATTGACGAATATTTCACCGCTCTACAACCAGCTGACGAATTTTGATGCTTAAGGTATTGGCTTAACTTAACTATAATTTGATACAAGTTTCAGTCGAGAGGAAATGAGTGACCTTTTTTTTACGTCTTGTAATCCGGCTAGCCGGCGGGTAAGGAGTAAAACAAATTAATGAAGTGTATAATACAATACAATAAAAACTATGTACACGTAAAATTGGGTAAACACTTATTCAGTCAGCATGGTAGGTGAGAATTAAAATCACTGGCCTGAACCTCTGATGACAAGATCCGAAAAGATGGTAGTTAGATCTGGCAGGGTCCTTCCACGGTTTAAGCAGGCAGCACAGGTAAAATATATACAGCGGCGGCGGTACGTTGCAGCTTCAGAAGATACGTAGCGAGGCAATAAGAGCTGTTTAAGTGGCAGCCCTTATAATAATAATAATAAATATTCTTTATTGCACCACTTAGTGATAAGTTGTACAGTAGCTTACTTACTAAAAAATGGTAACAACGGGCGGTCTTATCGCTTTTAGCGATATCTACCAGACAACCTTTGGGTAGCGGGAAAACAATTAACTAAAACGGGGAAACAGGTAGTGCAGAATAACTGCAAGAAGATTCAAAATAACACATACACATACATCAGAATAAACGAAAAACACAATCTTCATAAATAAATATTCATACATAAATATATAACCTATAATACATACATAAATATATATATATATATTTAATGGTGAATTGTCTTTATATATATATAAAGACAATTCACCATTAAACACTACAGCAGGCAAGTTGCTAAAGACAACAATAGGTGTTAGCTGGGGGCTGCCTATGAGTATCGCTTGTGTTTTAGCGGGGTTGACTTTTAGCGGTCGCTCCGGTGACAAATACGTTCCAAGTCAACATTTAAACAGTGGATAATTTGTGGCAAATTGCTAATAGTGCCTTAAGCGTAAATTTGGAGATCGTCAGCATAAAGGTGGTAAGATGAGAAAATGTTGGTTGTGATAGAATTAATAAAAATTGAAAAAAGTAGGGTAGTATAGTGAATAGTAGGAGACAGCACACCACCCTGCGGCACGCCGGCTAGCGTGCTGCACCACGATGAATGGAAAGAATCTACCTTTATACGTTGCCGACGACCAATTAAATAACTATGAAACCAATCAATCACTCCAGGAGATATGTTAAGAGAACGCAATATTGCAAGCAAAATTTCAAAGTCAACGGTGTTAAAGGCATTGCTGAAATCCAGCAGCGATAAAACAGTCATTTTTCTATTATCCATGCCTGCCCTTATATGTATTAACTATGTACAGTATTTACAAGTTCTTTAGAACACTATGCATATAGCAAGTAAATAATAAAGATGAAATCAATTTTAACCCTATAGCACAATTCAAAGATTTTTTTCCGTTAAAAAGCAAAACACGGTTGTGAAAAACTACTTATTTTCAACCCGGCTAGTGCGCTATCGGACGCACAACGGAGGTTTGCCGTGTTTACAGTCTTTGGGAGGCTGCTGCTCCTGAACCCACCACCGGATCGCCAACTGACGTCCACAGTCGTTCATAATCATAATACAACTTCCTTAACCACTACACAAGTTTTCGTGCGCGAGGAAATGGCTAACAATTTTTGTGCCTGCCCCGGGTACTATTAGTTTTTTTTATAAATTCTAGAATGCATTGATTTTTCTTTTTCATACACAATTATTAATTACTAGCTTTTGCCCGCGACTTTGTCCGCGTATAATTCGTTCTCGGCTTAGAATGATTTGTTTTCCCATACAATCTTTCTCAAGCTCAGGTGGACACCAGTAACTTAGGGGTGACATGTTGGAGAAGGAAAGCCACGAATAGATCGGACTGGAGATATTTGCTTGACCAGGCTAGCCTAGGGCCCACCCGCGGCTATAACACCTCAGATGATGATGATGATACAATCTTTCACCCTTCTTTACACCCCCTTAAGAAATGATTACAGTGAATATGACATTCCCTAGAAATCCAATTGTCAAAACGAATGATTATGTGCTTATTTCGGAATATCAAATGTACCAATTCTAGACGAATGAATCTCGTCAAAAACATTACATGTACATTGTACAATGGTAAAAGTCTCGCAACGCAGGTCTGCCGTAAAACGTTATCCCAACAGAGCGAGTTCTTCATGTAAGTATCATGACCGAAGGCCGGAAGCAGAGCGGCAAGGCATGCGAGAATAATCACACAGAGCGGGCTTCTCATGTAAAGCTGAGGGCCGAAGGCCTGAAGCAGAGAGGCGAGACACGGGAGACTGAAGGCCGAGCCTACCAACAGAGTAGATTCTTCATGTAAGGTTGATGATTGAAAAGCTGAAGGAGAGTGGCAAGGCATGCGAGGCCGAAGGCCGAGCTATGTCGTCGCCGAAGATCCAGTTGCCATATTAATGAGGGTAAATTATACTCCATTCGTTCGTTTGCACGTGATGCCTAGACATATAAACAGACAGACAAACAGACACAAATTCTTAAAACTGTTGAAACGATTTCTGTTATCAATTCTAAGTATCCCCAGCTAACTTTTTTTCGAATATCTTCCATGTACAGACTTTCGACCCTCTTCTAAGTGTACATCTAAGATGCTCCAACTGTCTATGCTGACGATTGGGCTGCCCAGCTCAAGTGATCTCTTATATCAAACAGTTTTTATGGTGTGAAAGGTCAACAATTACTTAAAAAATAACGCACGACAAAATTAAATGGTACACCGACGATACAAAGTGTGCATTGTAACAGCTGTTTTTTGTATTTAAGCATATGAATAAAAACAATGCCACAGTATCGCAAATGCATTTTGATGTACACGCAAAGTAGAACTAATTGCGAAAAGGTTGTGCTCAAAAATAGCGACAACAATCAGAAGGAATTATTATACTTCGGTTTTGACATAATGAATCGTCAACTTGTTTACAATCCTGCTATGCTTTAAGTTAAATTTCTTGACACGCTGTTATTGGCTATGTGCACGTCTG